>OY744613.1:30121384-30211384 GCA_963556255.1 Allolobophora icterica
GGGGAGCGGGAGGAAGGAGGCATATGTTGCCGACGGCAGCTGCCTCCAGCGCAGTGACTAAGATAAAAGGGTGGGAAACGAGGAATTTCTGACCCACAACTTACTTCAAGGTCATGCATGTGCCAAGGGGCAGCCTAGCCTTAGGCTCATACGGAGCGATGGGAATAGGCCTGTCAACCCTGGATGATATATAGTGGCTGTGATAGTCATCGCTAGTATATTATACATAGCGGGGCTACCCAGCTACGTTACAGACGTATCAGTTTCTTCGAGAATTTTTGGGAAAATATAAATTGCTAAGTTCTATTGGGGCTTCGATTTACAACAAAAAAAAAACTTCTTTACGCAGTTGCGTAATTGCGTAATGCTAGTTACGCGCCTGGTGTGCATACATGTTTTCATGCTCACCTACGTGCAATCATATAAATCAGTCTAATACTTATTTAATAATAGTAGTAGGCCTACTAATACGGATACTAACAATAAAAATTATTATTATTTTTCACCACATATTTAAATTGGATTGTATATAGATATTTATAAAGCGCCTCTCGCAGAATAACTATTCAGAAGCGTTCTCAGCACAATCTAAATTATTATATCGGGGAAACAGAAATGCCTTTAGGGAACGCGAGACCGATGAGGAAAATCCATACATTAATTTAGCCCTGAGCAGAGGGGGAGGTCATTCCAGATCATGGGACCCACTACAGCAAACGCCCGGTGCTGGGCGAAGGCAGTTTTAACCCGGGGAACAAAAAGATCAAGCCGATTTTACTGAGCGCAATGAGCGAGAAGAAGTGAAAAATAATAATAACTTTCATTGTTAGTTTTCGTATTGGTATTATTAGTATTATCATTAAATCGTGTAAATTCACCTCGAAATCGCGTGCAGCTAGAACAAGGTAAATCTTTAGCAGTTTGTGATATGAGGATATGAGGTAAGAGAAAAAGAAGGATCCCTTAAAGCTGGCTGCAGTAAATGTCATGGATGAGGGCTAATGTGCAAAGCAGCACGAAAATCACAAGGGATTTTTGTTATTTAGAATAAACAGACGGCCAAAGGACACTGATCTTAAGTTTATTCAGATGAGATTTATCATGAGTGGGATGCATGGGTGGCTCTGTATTAGACTAAGAAGTGCCATGTATACAAGGACATTTACTTAAGATGTAGGCTTAACCGAGGTGGAAGATATAGCCCATATATACTCTAAAGCATCCTGAATCTGTAATTAGAGACCGGGGGAATCCAAAGAACAAGGTAACCAGCTTTCCGGCTGTTAACTTTGTCAACCTTGCAACATCGACTGTTAATTAATGAGTGAGAAACGTGGCGAGGAAGAGAAAATTTTCAACAATCCAAACGTTAACGATGAGTGAATCGACAACAGCATGGGCAACATCGTGAATAGGAGACCGGACGAATAGGTCGAAGTTGGCCCACGTAAAAGTAATGGGATCGTGTGATGTTAGCTATTATGAGATTCAGGTTTCACTGTGAAATTAAGAGTCTGGTCTATATAACGAAAACATGCGGCACTAGTATAATATGCATTTGTAGGAAAATGAGAATGTTTGGCAGAAGAAATCTTGAAGGACCAAATCAGAGAACTTTGAGAATATTTAACAAAAAAGATCTTGAAGGACCACAACGGAGAATTCCTGAACTGTTGATATTCACTTTCACATAGTTGATAATAGTTCAGCAACTGAGTGAACTACACAGGATTAATACAGTCGAAGGTCGTATTTCACATGCATGAAAATGGTGGTCAACTGATGATATGAAAGAAAGCGCAAACGTACCCCTTCGGGCCCGTAATCGGAGGCGGAGCCATCGTAGCCATCCTCGTCATGACTAATTCCAAGTGCAGCCATGGTGAGTTGTGTGGTTGCGAAGGCGACCGTCAAAACACCTGATGCCGTGACTCCTTTAATCTGTTCAAATAACAAGAAATGGCATCATGCCTATTCTAAATTCGTGTTCAGATTTAACTTGATTTTATCTTCAAATCTGAGAACAAAAATTTATGCTGTAGGTGCAATCATAGTTTTGAGTTCTATTATTCTTATTCGTGAAAATCGCTTTACTTCAAATTTCAGACACACACACAGTCGCACACACATACACACACATATATAAATAATATATTATAAATAAATAAATATATGAACAGTTCACTGCATATCATTCCTCAGGATTTAACAGGTGTTGTTCTACGTTCTTCGAATCTTTATAAATAAAACAATCATTAGTAGGCCTAAGATGAATTAAAGCACTATCTTCATTGGTTTATATGTGAAAAAATCCAGACGTAATCTGAATAGTAGAGGCTCTTTATAACTTGTCAGATACGATATGATACTGCATGAAATAACTTCAAGGGTTGATGCTATTCCACTTCTGGACCTGCACAGCCTATTTTATACTTCGTTTAAAATCTTTACGAAATTCAGATTTGTGTACGAAGTGCTGGGAGGTTTTTAAATTTCAGTGCAAACGTAGATGTTTAACCAGGAATTAGTAATTGACTTGCTCTCTGTAATTGTAATTAGTAACTTCTATTGCGCAAGCAAGACATAAACTGATGGCGCACAATAATAATCTGTAATCAGGTCCATATCCAGAAGATCAATCAGTAAACTGTCTGACTATTTATAAAGCGCCCGTCAACGGCATGAAATCGTAGCAAAAAGTGTGTCATTTTGCACTTCTTTTGTGGTTTTCAAAAAGAATTACTGGGGGACTGTTGTACCATTCACACAATTGCTAATGTATTTTAGATTCAATCAATGTATTTAAGATTACCCGTCACCCACATGTATAGAGTAAAATGCAACTAATGTAGATTAATGTTCTGAAAGCTATAGCTGCTACTTTTGCATTCTAAACTATATATAATATGATTGTGGTAACTACTAACTAGGGCAGCGGAACGATATGTTCATTTTGGTTTACCCATTGTGCTATTGAAGCTGACTTTCAAAATTGTGTTCGATTGAGTTATGACGTTATGGTATTCAATAAAGCATTGCTTGATTTAAAAATGATTAATCAGTTAATAGACTACGTACCAGCGAATCAGTTCCACGAACACCGGCAGCAATTGCAACCGCTCCAGCGGCGATAAACTAAATTTTAAAATGCATATACTGTGTCTCAAATATTTAAATGTGGATGAAAGAGTAAGATAACTATATACAATTCTATATAATATAACAGATTCACGATGTTTTCCAAATTAGGGCTAGGTCTGACTGTTCTTAGCTACTGAAATCTTACAAGGTCTTTCTAAAACACAGTTTATGTGAAGCTGGCACGCATAATGGTACTTGATAACTATGAAAGCAATAGAATGGTGAAATACCTTCTAGTTACACTCATCAGAGTTATTGTAACGAAGATTAAGCTGGTTAATCATCAAAGATAAAATTTTGTGGGCGATAAGCTAACAGGTGGACATTTTAAGTATTTTGCTGTTGTTGGATTGTTGTGTTTGTGTTGGCACCTCTGTCTGAAACCTAATCAACATCTGGACCAAACTTCTGATGCGTTCTACAGAGGTACAATTAGGTGTCTTAACAATAGGCCTACCTGTATAGTAATTAATGTTTGTTCAGTCAGTTGTAAATAATGTCTTGAATTTCTAGTGGTTTGTATGTGTCCTCTAAACTTATTTAAGCGTAAATCAGGCGAAGAGAGCTCATTCAATTATGATGATGATGATGATGATGATGATGATGATGATGATGATGATGATGATGATGATGATGATGATGATGATGATGATGATAATGATAATGATGATGAATTCTCTGCCCGAAGGCAGGTCCATTGGCTTTATGCCAAGCGGGGATGATATGAGTGAGATGTTTTCCGTTGCCTTCCTCACAGACAAAATAGTTTGTGAGTGAGAAACTTGTCCAAGGTCGCTACGCAGTGGCCTGAGGTATAGGCCTATTCGAACCTGCGACCCCCCGGTTACAAGGCACAGAACATACCGCTACACCACCGCGTCCCACACAATCAAATTTGGTGCTATGTAAATGTTTGCTCGTCCGATAAGCTAACAGGTAGACATTTTGTTACCATTGAATAAGATAACAATTACTGTAACTCACCATGGCACCGCACCACAGTCCGGTTCCAAGTTCGTAATAGTATGCAGTGTATGTAAAAGCAAGTCCGGCACTGGAAAATGACAGAACACCCAAGCATATTAAAAGAGCCCCAAGCCAGATGGAAGTGACTCTTTCAAAGGATGCTCCATACTTGCCGGGAGCAGGTGGTAGTTGCTGAGAAACAGAATACGCCTGAGGATAAGCAGCAACTGGAACTGAATTGTATGCTCCTGGATTGGCGATTGGAGTCGATGTTGCGGATACTTGTCCATCGGCCTGCGCGTAGTAAGCCATGAGAAGTTGCTGTAAAAATATCAGTCATATCTGGGTTGTCAAACAGCAATAGAATTGAAGCGTCTTTCTTGTGCTTAAAGGCTAAAATGTAATAATAATCACAACACAATTGTTTCCAGTGAATTCAACTAAAATGCACAGTTTTCGTAGTTAAATAATAGAAGTAATGTGTACTGTACCTTCCTGTTTAGTTTACTTGAATTATGATATATATAGTCTATTAGAAATTGTAGCTTTGCTCCGACTGTACATACTGTGTTGTCAACAGCTTTGATTAAACATCTTATATGGACAACCTTTGCACAGGTTTGAGACAGCAGCTGTATAGTAGGCCTACACACACTTAACTGACTTATCAGCTGATGACAAACTGGGCCTTATCTAAGATTTCATAGAACGCCTCGTGTAGGCTCATTTAGGCTCTCGTGTCATGATTAAATCATGACTCATATCAGGTAAATGACCCACTATGTAAGACATTTCACCCCATATAAAATGGGTCTAACCGTCTGACCTAATGTATGCCGGAGGGGTCCAATATTTGTTTCATTTTACATGTACCTAGCGCATTTTATTATGGTGTAAATTTTAAAAGAATCAGGGCCTAACATTTCTAATTGGGTTTGGGTTTATATCTTAGCACCTAAGAAGGGTTCTTGACAGGTTCCAATGAAGTTTTGTTATTACAAATAGTGGTAAATTTCTTTTTCAAAACTAACCCAGTTTGGATTCCAGGTGATGTCAACGAAACGTCGATTGAATTAATTCATTCTGAGAATTTACATAGCGCCTTTTAAAGATACCTACTCAGAGGCGCTCGAATTAGACGATTACTGGATGAGAATATTTGCTGGTTTTAGAGAGTATGAAGTGAATTTGTTTGCGATGAATGTTAGTATTTTGTCCGATTTGAACCTGTACTATAATTGAGTTGTTTATCTGATTTACATAGGCCCATATCAATAAATATACATATATATATATAGGCCTACACATATATGTCTTCACTCAACGGCTTGGACAATGTTTGGATACCACCTCACGTAATACCGTGTTCCTGAACAAAGATTACGGAATTATCTTGTAGGTAATATCTGTTGTCGAGACCTCTTTATCTCAAATAGAACTCATTATCTAGGACAAACTACAGTTACATGGAACTGATAGTTTCGTTTATTGCTAAATAAGATTGACTACCGCAGTCAGTAACAGTGGGTATCAATGCCAGACCAAAGTATGGCCAACAGAGGCCTAAAATTAAACATGTCATATGCTAAGGAACTGTATGACTGACAGAACACTTGATGTCAAATATTAAGAGCAGTGTGGACAATATGGCTATTTACTGTACATGTTGCTCGAAAAAAACATGGCACTAACTCTTTATTAGCTTAGTTGCTGTTTAACGACAGGCTCCAGAATATCGATCACTCCATATGGGAATGGAGAGGGTCACCGAAATGGCAATTCTCGGAGTAACTATCAGAGTTAAGGGCTTTAGCCCCTGTCCACGAGGTGCTAGGAACCTGTTCCGGTTCATTTCACGCGATTAGAGTCCTGAGGGCGCATGCGCTTCCATCAGCAGCGGTTCACGAGGTCATCCGTGCCACCACAATAGCGTCCCTTCTTTACGCTTCCCAGGCCTGATGGGGCTTCACCATTGCGAGTGATCGCAACAGACTCCAACGGTTTCTGCAAAGAGTCAAGCGACTGGGCTATCTCCCACCCACCAGCCATACGTGACCGGTATGACGGATGAGGCAGACAATAGTCATCTACAGGCGGTCAACTGGAATTCCAGCCTTGTTCTCCGTAGCCTATTTCCTGGAAGCAAACGAAGAACATACGACTTGCGCCAGAGACCCATGACTTTAACTGCCAAGAAAAGACGACCATAACTTTATATCTCGTGTGCTCTTTAGGACCGCATTAAAGACCTAGTTCGTCTCAACGATGCTATCTAAAACACAGATCAAACAATACATAGTTGCCCCAGTATCATTCATTCATTCATTGAAACCCGACGCCAGCACGACAAAACAGAACTGTTTTTATCCTAACGTAAAAGGTATCGGAGAGAGTCCTAGGGAGCAAGCGCATCTCCAAGGGTAACCCGTTCCAGACCGCAGCGCCAACCACCGTAAAGGCTCGGTTTTGCATGGTGGCCGTGGAGGCGAACGGCACTGGCAGTACCCCTCTCAGAGGAAGGCTTGTAAGTGCTTAAGAGACCCACAGTAAGCACCGAGGAGATACAGTACATATAGCCTTGCAAATCACTAGTCATGTCACATCTAGAAAACTCCATACATTACCTAGGCAAGACAGAAAATCTATTAAATTGCAATGGAAAGACACAATGATCCAAAGCTTTAAAGATTTTAGCTACCACTGACCACCAGCTTGAAACCTAATCTAGTAACTTTTATGACGCCGTTGTAAAAGTTTGCAATGCATCAAAACGACAAAATGATGGGGTCCATAGAGTAGTGGTAACATCACTGGCGTGAAGAGCAAGAGGTAGCGGGATCGCTTCCCGCTACCCTCTCAAATTTAGGTCCACTCAGCCTTTCATCCGCGAGATGGCGCGTTGTTAAAATGAGATGTAGAACGTAATGGGCGCCTTACATGGCTGCCGTGTACAGTTAAATTCGATTCCTGTAATAACTTGTGATCATCTGTTCATACTGATTTGTAATCATACTGCGTTGTTGTCAGTTTGAAGATATTAAACGAAGATTATTATTATTATTATTATTATTATTTTTTTTTTACCCGAGGTATCAGTGATCCCTCAGGATTTGGAAAAAAATTATTAAGAGCAGATTAATTGTCTGGAGGGTCAGGCCTCGTCTTCAGGGTTTGAAGGAAAGGTACCTTTAAAAGCGACAAGGTTGTAGCGTTGAATGTTTATAGACAAACGCTGGAACAGAAAGGTTGCTTCGCGTCTGTCGCCACTGATGGATGCGATGCGATTGCCTAGTTCTCTGATGAAATCTGAGGCCGACGGGTTAAACGGGCCCAGGGTTTCGACTGCCACCGGTTGGAATATGTACGAGGCGGGAAGGCCACGATATTTCTGAATTTTTCGGTTGGCCGCCTGCACTGAGGCTGGACCAACCGAATCGGCTGAGTGGACGATGTAAGATGCCGCGCAAGTATGGACAATCGTGGCGTCCCACGCCAAGTATTTACCTCCTGACCAAGGTATTAGAGTGGCTCCGTCGGGTCTTTTTCCATCCGATCTAAAGAGGCCTCCCGGTTCCTTGATACTGGGAATATCCGCTCTGAGCAGGGCGCGCCAAATGATGTCATTGATGGCGTGATGACGTAAAGAGCGTCCAAGGGCCCTCCTACACACGAAGCCGTGGTGGCCCTCAGGGCCAACCAAGTCTCCGCAGTGGCATCTGTGTGGACTGCACAAGTCCAGACCTAAACGGAGGCCCACCGCTACCCGGACAGCCTCATTATCCAGGACGAGGCCACACGCGGCAATCGGGAGCGCGGTCAGCCAGTCGGCTGAATGATGGCTGCTGGCCGCCTCCAGCCTGGCCCGGTCAACCAGACTAGTGGCGCATTGGCGGATGTCTGCCCTATCCCTCTCGATTAAGGGCCGGTCCCAAACGCTCTGTCTGACAGGTAGGGGGCACATGATTGCCGGCAAGGTGTCCCGACGCGCCTCCAACAAGTCCGCCATATACTGATATGGCACGACTGCGACTGCCACGAGAATAGAATAGCGGTCTGAAGCTCGAGAGTCGACGCGGCTGATGCCAAATAAGCTGAAGAAGCCAGCGAAACGACTCTACGAATACCAAGTCCCCCACCTCTGCCTGCAGCCATTGGATGTCATTAAGAGAACAGTTGCAATTGTCTCAAGGCCCGACCTCATCAGTCCGTCCAATGTCCCCAATGCCGGATGATCGAAACAAGGAGAACATCGGAGAAGATAGCTCAGCCTCGATGCACCAAATGATGAACGGAGCCAGATCAAGGCATTCTGTGATGGCAACAGGCGGAGTCTTTCCAAGGCACGTCGGAACATATCACAGTGGCTCGTCATAGTTTCATCAAGCGCCCTCCCCACGAAAAGTGGGGCCCCCCCAGTAAACTTAACAAGTCCATTTCAACCCTGATATAATCCGACAAAGGAGCGGGCAAATCCAGGGCGGCGTCTGGCAGATAAACTTCGCACTTGTTGGGGTTAAGATGAAGGCCCAAAGATGTCCCCAAGCCCGCCACCACCCGCACGTCCCGGGTCACAGTGTCCATATCTCCCCCCAGAGTTAGGTCGTCGAGAAATCCTATTTTGAGGCTAGCATCAAGCGATTGCAATACCGGCTGTAGAGGGAGACTAAACAGAAGAGGGCCCAGCGGGTCGCCCTGTTGGGGGCCCATCTGTGATGACAGAGACAGCTGACCAAATCTAAGGACAGATGGAACCGAATATGACTGATGGACGAACGGGTAAATCTCGGGAATGGTCTCATGGACGGAATCCAGCATGATGTCTCGCCTCAATGTATTGAATGCGTTGGTGAAGTCTAGCTTCACCAACACCTGGTCACTGCGCATGCCATTGATAAAACGTCGCGTGGAGTGGACCGCGGCCTCGCAGCCGCCCGGCACGCCGATCCCCAACTGAAGTGGTGCAAAATGAGACGAAAGTCTAGACAATGCGTATTTGTTAGCGCATTTGGCCGCCAGCCTTCGCCATATGTAACCGACGGCTATCGGTCTTAATCCCCCCGTTTCCTTATTGAGGGCGATCATGTTGCCCCCAAACAGAATTGGCCTGACATCGGCGGGACACTCACCGCGTAACAGCAGGTTCGTGAATTCACACAGAGCCTCAGTGAGCGGCTGCGCTGTCTCATTGTGTCTAACCAGGTCCAACAAATGGCCTGGTCTAAAGCCATCAGGACCCCCCGCCGAACCAACAGGGAAAGAGCGAATCGCCTCCAGCATCTCACCAACCGTCACCTGCCACGCCGCTACTGATGCAGGGTCAGGCAAGTCCCCTAGGGCCTCTGGGCAAGGGTCGCGCGGATTCTTGTCCTGCAGTAGTTTAAGGTTTTCTTCAGAAGGAGCCGCCGGCTGGCCCCCCTCGCACAAGATGCGGACCGCCGCCCTGATATTGCCGTCCTCCAACTTGGCATTGACAGCAGCCAGAAGAACCTCTCCTCGATTCTGGTTACCTGCTCGATTGCTTTTGGTTGGGTGTTCATCGCTAAGGCGCCTGGGTTCCGAAAGCCACATCTCTGTCCGATTCTTAATGATCTTTGTCATGCTACGTCTTTTTCCGGCCCTAGATGGCTGAGCCAAGATGGAGGGGGCAAAGTCAAGTAAGGCCCTCCATGCTGTGACAGATTGCGGTGTCTTGCAAATGTCAAGTAGGGTCGAAGTGAGGGCCTGAGCACAGGCCGAACGAGCACCTTTGCATATGTGTTTAAGGATGGGTCCATGGACTTCCGGGTGTGACATACCCGCGCCGAGGTCCCCAGCGGAACCCGGCCCCGACGGGGCAGGTAAAACTCCAGAATCACTGAGGGACGCCAGCGTCACCCCAGCACCGCCAGCCCCCCCGGTCCGATCGACGATCACTGCGTCCAACGCGGCCCCATCCCCAGTCGGCCCTTCCAACGGTGGACGGTTAGAGCCGGGGCATGGACTGCCCCTGGGGCCATGCAGATGGACCAGGCCGTCCTTCAGATGCAGTTGTCTAGAGGCCAGGCATTGACTGCAAATGCCCTTGGCCTTAGAAACTTTCTCAGTCTGAGGCATCACTACTGGGTGGCCTATCTGCTCCTAAAGACTGCATACCTTATAAACATGTGTTGAATGAAAAAGCTGGTCAACTAAAGTATAAACGATGCAGTGTAACAGAGTGAACACTTAGGCCAACTACAATAACACGCTGGAAAAAGGAGAAAAGTGTTGGGATTTGAACTGCAAGCTACCAGCTAAATCCCATTTAGCTCCCTACATAAATCAGATCAAAAGAAACTATTTCAAGGGAGCTGCTAAACTATCAAAATGCTCGATGTGCGTGCTGCTAAGCCTAAATAAGACCAGGTGCAAATAAGCAATTTAATCACTTACCCCAGCACAGACCAACAGAATTATCGCATATTTTAGAACTCGCCCAGTAAAAAATGTGTACGACGGATCTTTTGTTTAAAATGCAAACACGATCCTGGAACTGGAAAAGATAAGTAATGGTCAATTCAACTTTTTTATCGTGACTCAAGACACAAATATTTAGGTATCTTCGGCAATCTTGGGGTTCCCGGCGCTTACTAAGGCTGCATAGAGGCGCTCTATGAATGTTCGAATACATACATACACAGTGATGGGCAATAGTTTACTAAAAAGTTGCTAACTTCTAGTTTAACTAAATAAATTTAGTTAAGGAAGAAGTTTAACTAAAAAAATAGTTTAGTTAAAACCATAGTTTAACTAAAATAATAATAATATTATTATTATTATTATTATTATTATTATTATTATTATTATTATTATTATTATTATTATTATTATTATTATCATCATCATCAATCGATCCATGACCGCTTCAGGTGGAAAGTAAAGGCGCAGCTGACTTGTGTTGGAATCTTATGAGATGACCAGCGGAATATTATCATTACCACCGAAGTAAAACGGTGAGTCTAGTTAAACTAACCAGGAATATGATCAAAACTGTTTAGAAACCTTGCATGATTTTTGAGCCAATATTTATCAATACAACGGAATGCCTTAGACATCATTAGGCTGCGCTATGTTGCGCTATAATGCAAGTCAGACACATAAGTTGCTGTTAAATCCAGCCGGATCTCGCTGTATCTGAGATCTGGTACCTGGGTTTTGAGATCCGCCATTCGAACTCTGAGACCTGCCACCTAAAAGAGGATATCCTTCACCTAAATGTGTTTTTTGTTTCAATAATCTACCAAAGGCATCTTGTTTCATACATTTCATTTTCTCTCCGAAAAGCAAATTGTAGGCAGTGGCGTCACTAGGGCGGTGTCACCCAGTACAGTAAGTCATGGTGTCACCCTCATTAAAGGTTCAAAAAAGTAAATTAGCAAAGCGTTTCAGAAAAGAGGTGAAATTTGATGACCTTTATTTTAGGAATTAGTCTCACAAAAAATCTGTTGACCTTTTTAGCAATTCATCTCGCAAAAAAGTTATGACCTTTTTCTAGGAATTCGTCATCTTACAAAAATTTCATCATTTTGTCGTGACACTTTGTGTCATCCCCCCGCCTCTGAGGTGTCCGCCCCCGCATTCCCCTCGTGCGCCACTGATTGTAGGTATCGGTTATAGATTCGCCAGATGGGCTTAGGTTTTAGATTTGTAAAAAATCGAAGCACCATCGCTGCTGGATAAGCAATTTAATCACTTACCCCAGCACAGACCAACAGAATTATCGCATATTTTAGAACTCGCCCAGTAAAAAATGTGTACGACGGATCTTTTGTTTAAAATGCAAACACGATCCTGGAACTGGAAAAGATAAGTAATGGTCAATTCAACTTTTTTATCGTGACTCAAGACACAAATATTTAGGTATCTTCGGCAATGTTGGGGTTCCCGGCGCTTACTAAGGCTGCATAGAGGCGCTCTATGAATGTTCGAATACATACATACACAGTGATGGGCAATAGTTTACAAAAAAGTTGCTAACTTCTAGTTTAACTAAAAAATTTTAGTTAAGGAAGAAGTTTAACTAAAAAAAATAGTTTAGTTAAAACCATAGTTTAACTAAAATTGTTTAGTTGCTAACTAAAAAGTTTAACTAAAAAAATCAGCAATATGCAACTATTTTTCCACAGTGAACATTGAACACTGTCAGCAAAAAACATTTTAAAACTGCATGGTTTTATCATTTACAGCCTGTGTTTTCAAATGCATACACTACTTACAGTACACATGTAACTGCATGCCAGAACAGTACACATTGCATACTTTGAAGGTGAAATTGTCATTGACGCTTTACATTATTACAGTTCACTTAACGTCTTTTATTGCGAAAATGTTTGTCGTAAAAAGTTGGAAAATAGTTAGAAAAAGTTTAACTACTTTTTTTTAGTTTAGTTAACTAATTTCCAAAATCAGTTGCCAACTTTAGTTTAACTACTTTTTTTTAGTTGGAAAATAGTTTTAGTTTAACTAAAAAAATAGTTTAGTGCACATCACTGTACATACATACTTACACGAATGCATACAAACATACATACAAACAAATATACATACCTAATCGCGCTCATTAATAACATAGCTGAGCTGTTGATTTCTAATCGGTATGCCCATCTGATATCTTTAGATTTTTCCAAAGCCTTTGACACTGTCAGGCATTCATATCTGGCCAGTAAGCTTACTCTGGCGAAACTATCAATTCCCGATTACGTCTATAATTGAATCATATCTTTTTCTTGATGGTCGCCAGCAGTGCACGAAGTTCTTGGGGAGTTATCAGCTTACACTGAAATAAATGCGAGTATTAACGAGAGATCGGACCTGGGACCCGTAGCCTTTATTACTGCAATGTCTAGTCTCAACCCAGCCCACCCTGCTAACAGGCTAATTGAATAAGCAGACGACTGCTATCTTCTAATCCCATCCTCAAACAGTGATTCTGTGTCCATGGAATTGGAATGTAATCTGAAGCTGAACCAGAAGAAAACTAGCGAAATGCTCACCGCCGTCCAAGGGCGGGACTTGGCCACCTTGCAGCCCACAGCGGCATCTCTAGCTTGGCCAGAGGTTATAAGTATGGGAGTTTTCGGGGAAAAACCATCTCTGATGAGCTGTGATTTGAAAACCACATTCACCGAAGATGTTGTCGGGTCCGCTGGTCATTCAATACCCTGCGAACTTCGGTCGCTCACTGTTTACGGGTTCAGCCTCTTCATGATGTTGTGCGTTCTACAACCGTGGTACGGTTGCTTTATGCTTCCCCTGCATTGTGGGGTTTCGTGGGCCAAGCGATAGAAAGAAGTTCTGGGCTTTGATACGTCGCTTGATCTGTTATTATTATCTCCCAAAGGATAACCCGTCATTTGAACAGTTATGCTTGAATACATAAACGCATGTGATTTTAGCAACATACCAAGGCCAACATGCCAATTTGCTTAAGCACGTGTAGTCCAGAATACGGAAAAGGCATGGAGCAGTAAAATTCCTTTGTTTGTCCTCAAACTACACCCTCACCGAACTACTCAATACTTCTGCAAAAATCACTCTGCCTGCATGCATGCTCCGGTAGAATCTTCGACTTAAATCGTAGCTAATTTCACTCTAACCTTGTTGCATTAAAACCGAAAGGATGGGACCTATAGATTTATCACTCAATGAAAGAAATGACAAACGAAGTCCTTTCAAAACCAGTATCTTCAATATTGAAGCGACCACTAAATGCAAAATTAATAGGATTTAATATAGCAAATACAGTTTGAATGTCATCTCAAACGATGACTATAAATCAAAGTCAAATATTGCTGAAGCCAACCACCGTCATTAGTTTACGGTAAAGTTTTTTGCATCTCTTGTTGAATCTCTTAAGCGAATTAGTCACCGTAAAATCAGCAGAACTGGTTGCTTAAATTGTAGACGGAATCTGCTTCATTTCCTACAGTTCTTTCAAACATTGACAAGATTCGCTTTCGAGACACTTTCTCCAACAGTATCCGCAATGTTCTCAGCGACAAAAACAGATTATATATATATATATATATGTATATATATATATACACACACAGATATTCCACAGAAATAATTCATTGATCAGGACCAATTATTTTGAGGTAGACCAAAAGCGCAACAATGGACAACCTAACTCGGTTTCTGAACATTATCTCAGATTAGCCAAGCTGTTGGCTGTATGACCAAAATAGTCGACTTTTAGGCCCATTTATGTGCGTTTTGTGTGTATTTATGCCTGCATGCATGTATACACCTATCTATTGAGTCAATTAGCAAATTGTTTATATCAACTGAGGTCGAGTTAAAGTCCAATATTTGCTTGAATACAAGAAAACATCAATTGCTGTGTCAACTGAGGTTCCTAATATCATTAGTTTGGAATATGACTACGAGATTTTCTCAATTTTCTCTATACAGGTTGTAACATGTGAATGAAATTAAGCGATATCAATAAAAAAATACATTCTACGATCCTACATGTACATGCCAGTACAAGGTGATTGTTTTTATCTGCAGCTAAACAGAACATAACCAGAAGTTCATTCCAAAATACATCGTCGGGTTAATGAATCTACAGGCGTTGAAGAGTGTCTAAAACTTGTTCTGATCCAAGGCTTCGTACTGATGTTCCTCGGCTGTTCTCTGCGGGGTGTGTAGGGCACCGTTGAGCGTCGAAGGGTACGTGACGTGAGCATGTAGTGATGTCGTTTGGTTCAGTTGCACCGTCTCTGGTGCACTCGAAGAGTAGTAAACCGGAACAGAAGACACCTTGATTGACATAGATAAGAAAAGATATGAAATATTTGATAGCTTTTGAATGGATTCTGAAAAGGCGCTAAACAAATAGATATTTGCACGCGTTTACATGCCTCCATTCCGAACATTGATTCATCCATGTGAATTGCGGTGATTGTATAACTTACAAGACTATTCTTCCGTCCAGTATTATTCCGGTAAATTCTACGTGGGCAAATGCATACTAGATACAGGAAATCGATAGGATTCAGAATACTCAGATGCCTTAAAATTGCACTTAGATATCATAGGAATAATTATGGCTGGATGAGTAGTATATAGATTGACCTCGTATGCTATAGCAATCACCATGATTCACAAACAGGTAGAAGAAGAAGAGCAGTCATTTAGCTAGCCCTGAGGCAGCCATGGGTATGAGGTGTTAGCAACTTAATTTTCTTAGCCTCGGCATATGAGGGCGGTTGGCCAGTCCTCTCCCTCGCTGTCTCACATTCCCACCGACAGTGTACGGTCTGTGTACTCATTATAGCTCAGTTGGCTGGGGGTGCAGGCGGAACAGAAATCTTGAGCCAAATTTCTGCCATGGCGGGGATTTTAACCTCCGACCTCTCGATTGACAGTGCAGCGAGCTAACCTATATAAGATTTGGAAAAGTCAGACTTACATGTCTGTTTAAGGTATAAACGTATTCACACTATTTTAAAAGGATAGTTTGCAGTGTAGGCAGACATAGAGGAACGCAAGGAGTGGCTGAGAAAAGGAGTCAACTTATAGCCAGGTCACTTAAAAGCAGTAGTTGCATTCAATGACAAAACTTAAATATTGCCATACAATATTTATGGGCCTCAGTTTGACAAGCCTGGTAGTTAGCGCAAATTAAAGAAATTCTATATATTTCTACCAGGTTCATGTTTTAACATTGGTTTAATCCAGTGCTTTTTTCTAGAAAGAAAGGTTCTGAAACTGAACAATTATGGAAGGGCTAAATCGAAGGCGAATCCCGGGGGGGGGGAAAACGGGGGTGATGTTTGGGGAGGGATATCGATGAGACCCTCCCCAAGAAAAGTTTTGACGTCACATTAAATTGAAATAACTAGATAATATTTTAATAGCTGAAAAAGGTGCCGGGCAGAAAGAGCACTGGTTTAATCTAATTTAACTATACTACGCCAATTCAATCATTCGCTAAGTGCCAACGACCGATTGCTTCATTTATCCAATGGATTACAATGTGATTATGTCCGTTTTTGACTTACGCAACAGATTAAACTGCTATGGTGTTTGTACCCAAAGTTTGCGTTGAGACATCCTGAGAGTAGATAATACCCGAAGGTTGAAAAAATTCAGCGGAAAGCGATAGCGTTAAAGCAATATTATTGCTTAAGTATAACTTAATACACAGTCGCAATCAGCATAATGTAGCGAAATTGGGGGGGGGGAAAGACCGGCCTCCGTCGCTGATCCTGATACAGTGAAAATTCAATTCAACAAATTCAAGGGAAAGGGGATCACGACGCCTTTGGGGTCTCCCTGGGGCACTGATGCCTGGCCGAAGACATGGCCGATGCGGCCTAGTGCTTTGACGGACTCGAGGAGGGGGGGGTAGCGTCTGAGGCGCGCATCCCAGCAGGGGCTTATAGCCTTTTGCTTGTCCCTGAAGCACTGATACCTCCACGGAAGACTTGGCCGATGCGGCCTAGTACTTGACGGACTCGAGGAGGGGGGGTAGCGTCTGAGGCGCGCATCCCAGCAGGGGCTTATAGCCTTTTGCTTGTCCCTGAAGCACTGATACCTCCACGGAAGACTTGGCCGATGCGGCCTAGTACTTGACGGACTCGAGGAGGGGGGGGGGGGGTAGCGTCTGAGGCGCGCATCCCAGCAGGGGCTTATAGCCTTTTGCTTGTCCCTGAGGCACTGATGCCCAGCCGAAGACTTGGCCGATGCGGCCTAGTCCCTTCGATGACTTTAAGGGAGGGACCTCTAGCCTTTTGCTTGTCCCTGAGGCACTGATGCCTAGCCGAAGACTTGGCCGATGCGGCCTAGTGCTTTGACGGACTCAAGGAGGGGGGGTAGCGTCTGAGGCGCGCATTCCAGCAGGGACCTCTGGCCTTTTGCTTGTCCCTGAGGCACTGATGCCTCCACCGAAGACATGGCCGATGCGGCCTAGTATTTGACGGACTCAAGGAGGGGGGGTAGCGTCTGAGGCGCGCAATTCTAGCAGGGACCTCTAGCCTTTTGCTTGTTCCTGGGGCATTGATGCCCCGCGGGGACTTGGTCGATGCGACCTGGTGGCCTACGATGAACTCCCGGAGGGGGGGGTTTTCGCGCGCTGGGGCCCCTCTGAAAAGTATAAAAGGCGACAGAATCGCACAGTGGGAGACAGTCCGCCGAAGTGAGTTGCCGAGAGAGGTGCAGTCGTCGTCAGTCCTCGGAAGAGAGAGAGAGAGTCAGTGAGAGAGTAGAGAGTCCGAAATTGCGAGCGGCGACAGTTCGAATTCGACTGTGGCGCATCTTTGGAATATACGTGGATATAATAAAGACAGTCGCCGAGAGACGTTGCCGAGAGAAGTGCAGTCGTCGTCAGTTCTCGGAAGGGTGAGAGAGAGTCAGTGGGAGAGTAGAGAGTCCGAAATTGCGAGCGGCGACAGTTCGAATCCGACTGTGGCGCATCTTTGGAGTATACGTGGATATAGAAGCAGGTGATTAGTCGTCGTTGAGATATTTCTTGCGGTATTTGATTGCATTACGAGTCGTAAAGCGATCGTTCTGTGGAATATATGGATATAATTTCTAGTCACGACTAGTGTTTCTGTTCAATAGGAGATATCGATTATTGCGTCGATTATCGTGAATGTAATACAACCAGTGTTTCTGTTTCAATTGGAAGTATCGATTATTGCGTCGATTATCGTGGATATAATACAAGTCTTCAATCGTTATTCGGTCTTATGATTTGCTGTCGATCAGTTGCGGGTAACTCGTTAAGTCCTTCGACGACATCGGAGGCCTTATCTACGCACATACGTCCAGGGCCTTCTTAACCACTCGGCTGGCCTTGGAAGTATACGGTATAGAGATATACCCCGGCGAGAGAGGAGTAGCATTTCCGCCACACTAACCCAAGAAGTGAGATAGTGAAGGGCGCAGTTTCGCCACACTGACTTAAGAAGTGAGGTACAGGGAAGTGCAAGTTCGCCACAATAAGCTGGTCTATTAAGAGGTGGAATATGATCAGGATTATGTTCGGATATATTCAGCGTTCGTAAATAATCTGTTGCCCAAGTGACGTTTTAGAAATTTGGAGTTTATGATTACGATTACTAGGTTGTGTAATGCAGTGTAAGCTTAACAGTGGTGTACCGTACCTGAGGCTTTGAACCTATGCAGAGTGCGCGTACGGAAATGATTAGGAGACACAGTCCGAAAATCATTTCCCAGATTCCGGTTGCAAGAATCATGGCATTCCCAGACGTTCCGAAAATATTCTGAAAAAGAATAATTTTCATTTAGTAATCCGAATTCTTGTCTGAATCTTCTAACAGCTGCGCATAGAGCAGTATGTTCAATGTCTTACCTTTACTAAGCACCTCTTTTACCTTTACTAAGCACCTCTCTTCTCTGTCTCGCTCCTGTTTCTACCATCTGCGCCAGCTTAGGGTTGTTGCTCGCTCTATCAGCCTCTGCTGCTTCAACTCTTATCCATGCCTTTGTTTGCTCTCGTTTAGATTATTGTTCTTCTCTCTACACCGGTCTTCCTCAAGCCCGCCTGTCCTTCCTTGAGAGGGTTCTTCGGTCTGTGGCCCGCCTTGTTGGCTCCATACCTCGCTATGGCAGTGTATCCTCCTACAAGCATCATACTCTTCATTGGCTTCCCATCCGGCAGCGTATCCTGTATCGGCTTTGCTCTCTCGCCTGGCAATGTGTTTTGGGCATGGCTCCTTCCTACCTATGCTCCGTTTTTACTCTCTTCTTCTCTTACGGGTCGCTCAGCCCTCCGTTCCTCTTCTCGGGGCGACTTTATAATCCCATATGCCCGCACTGCTATTATGCAGCGCCGAGCATTCTCTGTTGCTGGTCCAACTGCGTGGAATGACTTACCATCTCTCCTTCGCCTATCTCCTCGTACTCACCCGTCTTCTTTTTACGCTCTATTTAAGACTTTTCTGTTTGATCAGGCCTGGCTTGGGAGTGCCTCTGAGTAGAGCCCTTGAAGAGGCGCTATATAAATTCCATGATTGATTGATTAATTAATTGATTACCGCTACTTTGCATATACTTTTACTTTTGCATATACTTTTTTCAGTAAATAATAGTATTCCTGACATATCTTAATAAAGGTTACTTAAGAAACCTTTTGTTTATTTACCTTTACCTTAGACCTGTATAACTTTCAAGTAATAAAATATCATGGCAGAGAATAATGACAATAGTGGTGTATGGCTTAGTGATGATGCTTGCCTTTGTCAAATTTTGCTGTAGTAACCCTATTTACCCCTATTTAGTTTCACCTTAAACCCGCATAAGTCGAGGGTAAGCATAGTTTCTTGACTTGGCTCTGATAGTACACACCACAGGGCGTAAAGGGATTATGATTATGTAGTGGACAAACGATAATAATGCTGCTGCTACTGATGATGATGATGATGATAATGATGATAATGATGATGATGATGATGATGATGATGATGATGATGATGATGATGATGATGATGATGATGATGATGATGATGATGATGATGATGATAAGCTGTCACAGCTTTTCGTTGTCTTAAATCTTGCCTTTATTCCCGAGGACTTTCGCACTGGGAGCGCCTCTGATTGGTGGGCACGGTGTAGAGGCGCCTTATAAGTTTTGAAATACAATACAAATACAATGGTGATGATGATGGTTTTGCTACTGCTGCTGCAGCTGATGATGATGATGATGACGACGACGACTTATTATCATATTGAATGGATAATACCCGGATGGTTAAACAACTAGAGGTGGACAGTCGGCACTAGAGAATAATGATCCTATGGGCGTAGGGATGGGATGGAACGATTATCGTTTCCTACCCTAATCTTACACCCGTCAGATGTGCACTCTACATGATCACTGATGCCATAGGATGACAGAACGATCGCAGTTATGCCAAACGAAACGTCCAGGAACGAAAAGAGTGCGACTGCAATGATCTGTTCCAAAAACAATTAGCCACAGTATTTGTTTACTGTATTTGTTGCTAACTATACAGAAGCTGAACTTCATTGTCTGTTTCAAATTGGTCAACATTTGTAAAACACAAACTGATTATTTCTTCGCCATCATTAATTGATTGCGCTGAAAATAGGTGACCCTTTTAGAGTTTATCCGTTGCTTCTATAGATGTAATGATGTGCAACGTTGCTTGTAATTACACTTTGTTTGCTGCAATGAAGATATATACATAATATAAGCTTAGACTAAATGCTGAACGAATTAAAGTGCATGACAATTGCAATTACAATTACACCTAACCTAAGGCAATCGCTCTTTTCTTATAGTACCCTTAACAGCAACCGTAGTTGACAGCATTAGAGGTTTTGGCGATACAGGTAAGGTATGATGATCGATGCTCTGCTTTGAAAAATGTAGGCCGAGGCAACTAGAATAAAACTGTGCATTTCTAATACATGTCTGTAGAAGAAAAGAATCCTGTAAATCCATAAGCTCGATTGCGGTTCAAATATATTGTTTTACAAATATATTGTTTCACATATATATTTGTATTTTACAAAAATATTGTTTACAACAAGCCCGCGAAGTTCTAATTCCTTGAGTGTCGTTATGAGAAAGTGAGTTTGTAAGTCTATATAGATTTATTGGTCTTTAAATATCACCGTCTTGTTCGTTGCACATTTTAAAATTTAAGCCTCTTCGCGAGCATAAATTAAAACCATCTTAATGAGCATCAACATCACTGTGATCACTGATGGATGAAACTGGAGAGATCAATATATATATATATATATATATATATATATCGGATACATACCATGCCCTTTGGTGCATGCCACCCAGCCGCAATAGCTAAGGACCCAGCAGCTGCATACTAAAAGAAATAATGAAATATATTAATAGATGTTGACTGCATCAAAATTGATCAGCAACGCATATGTTGAACAGACTGCTTTAATTAATTAAGGAAAATAAGTCTATATCTCTTTCGCTTTCTCTGGTAATTTTCTTTGCTTATATTTTAATATGTTTTGAAACTGTACTGAGGTTGAAGAGAACAAATCAGAGCAGCCCACTTGCAGTGGTTTCTTGGCATCAACTATTACTAGCTTCGCATTATTAGGCTATAAGTCAAAAATACGAAGTGTAAGACAATGTAACAAAAAGCAAAGCATCGCAAGGCCACCGAAGTAGCTAGGCTCTAACTGGGGTTAAATAGCTATAGTAGCTACCGAACAACATACTGGACGACGCGACAGCTAACTAGATTCGAGTTTGTCAGATGACACATCACCAGCCAAGATTCTTGAAGGCAGAGCAGTAAGACTTGGTTAGGCTATCGAACTTAACGGGTGCGGCAGTAAACTACTTAGGACAGGCAGCTGCAGAATGTGGGTCTGTGAGAATCGAGGCAGCGGCAGAAGACGTGCAAAACTTGATCTAATTTAATGATTTCTATAGCGCCATTGTCACGATACACAAGGCATCAATCGATGGTCGCTAGATGGAGGTAAGTAAGTAAGTAAGTATATTCTTTATTTTAACCAGTTGACTCTGATGTACGTTGCACGTAAATTAGCAGTTGGCAAGTTACAATTTCCGGTTTAATTCAAATACAACATCCTAACCAAGGAAGTCTAGGATGAGTTTTTGCCAACCAGTTGAGAGCAGAAACAGAAAAACCAAAACCAGTGTTCGAGGCTGTGAAGAAATAATATTTATAGCATAAAGCGTTAGAATGCCAGGCAAATGATAGCAGTGGCTTTTCACTTCTCCATAGAGCTAACTACGCGACTGTGAACGGCAGGTAGGCAGGTTTGCAGATTGAATAGATAGGTACAGTTTGTGTCAACCAAAGGATGACAATTTGCAGATTGAATAGATAGGTACAGTTTGTGTCAACCAAAGGATGACAACTGAAGTGATTCGCAACTGAGCTTTTCAATGATATTGGCGATTAAATTTAGGCTAGACAAGAACCGAAGGGCGTTCAGAGAGAGAGAGAGAGAGAGAGAGAGAGAGAGAGAGAGAGAGAGAGAGAGAGAGAGAGAGAGAGAGAGAGAGACAGACAGACAGACAGACAGACAGACAGACAGACAGAGAGTGAGTGAGAGAGAGAGAGAGAGAGAGAGAGAGAGAGAGAGAGAGAGAGAGAGAGAGAGAGAGAGAGAGAGAGAGAGAGAGAGAGAGAGAGAGAGAGAGAGAGAGAGAGAGAGAGAGAGAGAGAGAGAGAGAGAGATAAAATGACAAGTTTGCCAACAGTACGGTATTGACGTCTACATTTGAGGAGATGACAAGGTAAATGCCAACAACGTCGCCAACATCTCTTAAGCCGGCAGCGCAGCCTCCTTTCACCAGATGCCACAAGATGTAGTTTAACCTAGATCGAGCAGTATGAGCAGAAGCGATGTGCTATATTTTATACGGAACAAAGAGTTATGAGAAACGCTTACAATTATTCCGCACCAGAAGCCAGTTCCTAATTCATGTCCACTTCCTTCTTCCATCTCAACCATGATAGCTCCACCGATCGTAACTATACACAAAAAGATATGTAGAAAGCCAAACAGAATCGAGCTGACTCTCGAGTAGTTCGAATTGTACTTGTTCGGAGACGATGCACCGTGCTGCTGCTGAGAATGGTCGACTACAACGTATGTCCCTGGATACTGTCCAGGCGGTGGATAGGTTGGCTGGACTGTCACTGCGGTATGACTTGATGATGCCATGTAGCTGAAAATTATGAATATTCCTGTGTAGGCAGGTATACGTTTTACGTTTCTTTACAATATCCACCGATAACCTGGTCTCAGTGTTGAAATGAAAAGAGGAATGTCTCAATCCAAGAAGAGAACAATCTACTGCGCTCATATTGTATTGTATTGTATCTATATGTTTATAGAGCGCCTCTCGCAGTGCTCACTAATCAGAGGCGCTCCCAGTGCGGAAGACCCAGTGAAAAGAAGGTGGTTTTAAGGCAGCGAGAAGAGGCACTTGGACCACCAACTAATAGCGAAGTACGTATATTGCTGCTGTAATTTTAAACAATTAATTCGTAATACATCATTTACACGAGGTTCCTGTAATCATCAAAAATTACCTAAGCCTTTGCTAGAGCTTCAGTAGTTGTTCCTGATTAAACCGGATCAGTTTCTTATTATGCCTTTATTAAATACCAATATCTCATGACCACCCATCAATCGATGGCGCTGAGCAATTGTGAGTGAACAACTTTCTCAAGGTCCTTACGCAGTAACCGTCTCAGGGAGGTTCGAACCCCTACTCTAGGTTTTACAAGCCAAGCTCTCAAGTCTCAACCCAATCAATAACTGTGTACCTCTACGAAAAGTATATGGAATGTAAATGATCCACAATGGCAGATTTACAGGAACGCACACACCCTACTCCATAAACTTGGTACGTAGAAAGGCGTATTTGCTAATATTCTAGCATGTTGACAACATCATTTCAACTGCTAATCTAGGATCCTAGGTCAGCCATTGATGTAAGAAAATGATTAGATCATACCTCGGTTTTCTCAGACGATATGTTCCACATGCAGATCTGTTACACAAAACAGCTTTGGTGCTGTTACTTCGTGTATAATAATGATTAAGACTGCAATTGAATGACTGCGGATAAAACGAAGAATACTAAGACGTAAAGGCTATAAATTCAGGTACAAGAAACTTGACAACACATGAGCAATTTATGTACGCAATCGATTGAGGTTATAGACCTTTGCCACGCGAGATAAGGAACGCCGACGTGAGCTGACAAAGATCAGTAAGTAAGATTGCCATCTCGAAGCTGACTGAGTCATCCCAAAACAGTCAAGTAGCCTATTTAGAAGAGGCGTCTTTCTCAGAAGCAATGAATCACAGTTCGCATATTCGACCAAACCATTTCAAAGAATACATCATTTTTCGTTCATTGAAAAGATAATTTAATCGACCTACTTATTAGTACTAATTACAAGCCAACATAAGTTCATTTAAATTGCTGTGGTCTTTTGTTTATCTGGTTGGTGCAGAAAGAGCAAAACGGACGATAAAAGACGGTAGTCGAGATTACCCTCAAGTATACTAAGGTCACTGTTGGTACCATCTACATGCAGTCACTCTCTTCTGCCGAACTAAATGACTAAAATAAATGACATTACACATCAACCGTCGACGTTTGTCACCTTCGATTGAGTCATGCATGATATACAGCCCTTTATATCTAGGCCTATATATCCAGAACTAGGCCTGTCCTGTTAATTAGCTACCCCGCCTAGAGTACTCACTTAGGAATGACCTTTGTGCCCTACATCAATTGCAGCATAGAGCAGCCTTGTCCGATTTCTTTACTACCGCTTAACTGAACAACGTTCTCCCCGTTATTATTACTATTACTACTACTACTACTACTACTACTACTACTACTACTACTACTACTACTACTACTACTACTACTACTACTACTACTACTACTACTACTACTACTACTACTACTACTACTACTACTACTACTACTACAACAACAACAACAACTACTACTACTACTACTACTACTACTACTACTACTACTACTACTACTATTATTATTATTATTATTATTATTATTACTATTATTATTATTATTATTATTATTATTATTATTATTATTATTATTATTATTATTATTATTATTATTATTATTATTATTATAGTATTAGTAGTAGTAGTTGTTGTAGTAGTACTTGTTGTAGTAGTAGTAGTAGTAGTAGTAGTAGTAGTAGTAGTAGTAGTAGTAGTAGTAGTAGTAGTAGTAGTAGTGGTGGGTGGTAGTAGTATTAGTAGTAGTAGTAGTGGTAGTAGTAGTAGTTGTAGTAGTAGTAGTAGTAGTAGTAGTAGTAGTAGTAGTAGTAGTAGTAGTAGTAGTAGTAGTAGTAGTAGTAGTAGTAGTAGTAGTAGTAGTAGTAGTAGTAGTAGTAGTAGTAGTAGTAGTAGTAGTAGTAGTAGTAGTAGTAGCAGTTCTAAATAGCCTCCCTTCAAGATTATCTACTCCGGAGCGCTTTAAGCATTAGAAAGGGTGATACTGTGGAGGTTCTAGGATCATTATCATCATTACTCTCCAATCGAGATGTTGGATTGAGTTTGACTTTCTCAGCCAATTTAGCCTCTGCTGCGATCACTCATGAACTCCAGTTTCCCATTATGACCAACTGCACGACCATTTCAGACGCCAGCAGAGAAAATGCTGTCCGCAACCGCACGACACTCTTCCAGTTGTGCTTGATACTCTATCGGCTAAAGAAGATACATGAAACACGCTGTAAGAATTAAGGTGGGCTGCCATAAACCCTGTAGATCGGGCTGCCTGCCTTCCTTATCAGGAAGATCGATATATATATATATATATATATATATATATATATATATATATATATAGAGAGAGAGATATATATATATATATACACATATATATATATATATATATATATAGAGAGATATATATATATATATATATACATATATATATATACATAATGTGCTAATCTCTTCACGCGGCATCTTTTTGGTAATATGTTGTGGGCGGCAGAGGGCTTTGTAGGTAAGCCATGACCTCGGTCCCCGCCAAAAATTTCGCTGACGAATGCCATATGTCGGCGACGGTCTTATAACCGTACGGTCGCACTGGGCCCACAACTTAGGGGACCCCAAACATATCACAGAAAATTAACATGATCAAAACACCCTAATAATAACAACAATGAAAACCACTTTGTCTTGTGACATGGGGGGGGGGTACAGTCTACTCTGCACAGGGTCCGAAATATTCTGAGGCTGGTACTGCACAGGTTCAGATAAACATCACTGAGTAGTTTTCAATTTGGTCAGTGGACTTCCTATTCGCCATTATACAAGATGCGACATCATTATGGCACTAACTTTAGAGTGCAGACGTCAGAAGCTCGAAAGGATCCATCTGGGCTAATTTATGTAGCGCTCTTATCATAAAGGACGAGACATCTATCGACGGTCGCTTCTAGGCTAGTCGCATTTTGTATCTAAAGGAGCGCCAAGGTAACATGTGTTGCATAGAGTCATTCCTTGTATAAGAAAGGTGTTTAAGAGAGAGAGAGAGAGAGAGAGAGAGAGAGAGAGAGAGAGAGAGAGAGAGAGAGAGAGAGAGAGAGACAGACAGACAGACAGACAGACAGACAGACAGACAGACAGACAGACAGACAGACAGACAGACAGACAGAGACAGAGACAGAGACAGAGAGAGAGAAAAAAAAGACACACAGACAGACAGACAGACAGAGACAGACAGAGACAGAGACAGAGACAGACAGAGACAGAGACAGAGACAGAGAGAACGAGAGAGAGAGAGAGAGAGAGAGAGAGAGAGAGAGAGAGAGAGAGAGAGAGAGAGAGAGAGAGAGAGAGAGAGAGAGAGAGAGAGAGAGAGAGAGAGAGGAGAGAGTCGAACTGCAAAGAGAGTGATGCGAGTGAGAGTGAAAGAAGAGATACCAGGAAACAGAGAGCTAGTTGAAAGTCAAAAGATTAAGCAATATATTGTAAAGTTGGTTAATGCTTTATTTAACTTACTTTGAAAGCTAGGAGGTACTGAGAAGAAAACTGAACAGTTCTTCGTTATTTTGGTGACTAAAAGACATTAACCCGGACATTTTGCACCTTGCCTATGTAGACCATATTGTACCAACGTTTGGTACGTCACTATATATGGGGGTATGTTCATAGGCGTAATTTGTGGGGGGTACGAGGGGTACCCGAACCCCCCCACTTTTTGGACTGGGGGGTACTGTACCCCCCACTTTTTAGACAATGCCAATCAATATTTTATTATTGTGCATTCCCAGAGAACGCAATCTCCGCCAAAAGTATGAAAATGCTTTGATACACAGGTAATTGAGAGTCAAAATTAATGAGAATACTGGCAGGGAATATGTTCAAAATGGTCATCATGCGAAAAATGAAAGTGGAGAAGAAATTGGTACCCCCCACTTTTTAGACCAAGGTATTGGTACCCCCCCACTTTTTAGGTTAAAGTTACGCCCCTGGGTATGTTTGTATAAATTTATATATGCGTGCATGTATGTATATTTGGAGGGATGGGAGGAATTAATGGATGGATAGACGGATTGTGGGAAGATGGATGGATGAGTGGGTGGGTGGATGGATGGATGGATTTTTGGATGGATGGATTATTGGATAGATGGGTGCATGGATGATGGATGGATTATTGGATGGATGCATGGTGTCTGAGTAGGCCCCTATGTGGATATGGGTGGGGTGGGTGAGTAGATGAGAAAATGTTTTCACAGTTGGAAGGACGGATGAATAGGAGGATGGATTAGTTGGTGGGTGGTTGGGTTGGTGTGTAAGTGGGTTGATAGATGAATGGATTATTGAATAGGTGGATTATTGGATGCATAGATGGACGGATGGATTGATGGATGGATGGGTGGATGGATGTATGGATGCATGGATGGATGTATGGTGGATTGAGGGATGGATGGATGAATGGCTTGATTAGTGAGTGGTTGGGTGGATGGGTGTGGGTGTTTGATGGATGGAAGGATTAATGGGTTGTTGGATGAATGGATGGATGGAGGGAAGGATGATTGTTAGTTGGGTTTTTGGGTGGGTGGTTGGTGAGGATAGTTGGATGGATGGTTGGATTATTGGATAGTTGGTTGGATGGATGCATTGATTGGTGATTGGGTGGCTAGGTGGGTGGTTGGTGAGTTGGTGGATGGGTGGATTCTTAGATGGATAGATGGA
The DNA here is from genome assembly GCA_963556255.1 of Allolobophora icterica. Taxonomy (NCBI): domain Eukaryota; kingdom Metazoa; phylum Annelida; class Clitellata; order Crassiclitellata; family Lumbricidae; genus Allolobophora; species Allolobophora icterica. The sequence goes on from OY744613.1 coordinate 30,149,237, forward strand.
TTATTGGTGGATGGATGAATGAACGGATGGATGAATGGATGGCTGGTAGATGTATCGATGGATGGATGGATGGATGGATGGATGGATGGGTGGGTGAATGGATGGATGGGTAGATGGATGGATGGATTGATTAAAAGACGAATGAATGGATTGGTGGGTGAGTGTTGGTTTTGGTGGATGGATTAGTGGATAGATCAATTATATTTATTGGATGTATATATGGAGGGACGGGTGGATGGATGTATTGGTTGGTGGGTAGTTGGGTGAGTGAGTGTTTTTGGTGGATGTATGCATCATTGGATGGATGGACGGACGGACGGACGGACGGATCGATGGATGTATGTGGGCATGCATAAATTCAACTGTTTGTTTACGTTTTCAAATAGCGCCTTTTGGAACAGATGATGATGCACGACTATCCAATTAAGCGAAACAACTTTCATAGAGTATTAAAGTATATTTATTAAACTTTTGACATACATACATTTTAGTAGTACATATTTGTAAGCACATTCATATATGATAATTAAAAGCTAAATCATCACATGCCCAACTCGACGTCGGCTATTAATTACAATGTTCCTTGGGAAGAAGTCAGTACGATGCTTGTATGATCGAGTAATCTAATTTCTGAATACGGCAACTGCATTGCATAGAAGTACAATCGAAGGAGGTTCAACATCTCCCCTTCATTTCTAAACTCGTGCTCGCTTTATGCCTAAGCTCAAGTTTGCTTCATTAATCTAATTTCAAACTCAATATGTGTTGGTCTGACATAAAAATACAGAACGTCTCGCTTTGTAGATATTTGGTAGATCATCATGGTTAAAGTTTGTTATATTTCATTAGGCCCTGTTATATATTAGTATCTCACATCGCGCCAGAGTCTAACACACGAGACATCAACCAATCACGCACCAAAGGCAAGTTTTATATCAGGTCAATACCCAGAAGGTTTTTGGGTAATCAGTTTGAAAAAGGTAAGGTAAGGTCACATAGATATATACATATATACATACATAGGCCTACAAAATAATATGTAATTGTTAATATGAGGCAATGTGTATTTTGATTAATGCTAACAATATTGGAGTTTAAGAATGACCGTTAAGTGAAAAAACAGAATTTACAAACTCGATGCATAAATAAACCTTGTGAATTAGATAACGACGCTATAGAAATCATCGTAGTAGACTAGATTAGTCAGGACAACGACTCTATTACAGTCGTAAGATGCGAAGCGATGCTCTGATGTCTCTGTATATGCTCGCAATTCTGCTCAACATCTAGAAAACTAGGTGCGTCACAGCATTTTTTAATAACGTTAGCCACGCATAAAATAGCTTTCAAGTGTACATTATTATGTACACCTAAACCGCGTAAGTAGTCCACGATACTTAAGCCACGCACAGACATATCAATCGAGGTCTTTGTGTTTTCTGTTATGAAGCGAGTAATCCGGAGCACTGGCTTCAGCTTGGTGATGATGGCTTTGCATTTCGTCGTGTCCAGTCCTCTCCGCGGTGTAATTGTTCTGCGTTGTTGATGCCGAAGCCACAGCCATCAGACCAGTTGGAGCCATGGCCGAGGTTGGAACCATCCCTGTGGTGGCTCCATTGTTCGCTACGTAGATCACCTGCTGCTGAAAGACAATAACGATTAGATTAATAGACATGTTGAAATATATAATCACCTATGGAATTCATTAACACATTAATCTGTTTCAACTGTTTGAAGTAAATTCGAGTCTCTGTCGATTACTACAATCCGCAAGCCTATGCAAGCCTGGGTATTGTATATACCAATTTACGTTTCAAAAGTAGTTACTAGCCTACTTGTGTTTTAAGTATTAAATATAGTATCTCTATTAATAGTAACAAATATATTTCAGATATATTTCGTATCAAACAATACATGCACTATCTATGAAACAAAAACTCAATTATAATGTGCCTTCATGACTCTGGTTGTCATTCTGTATTATGCATAACCGGTATATTAAGTAAATTGTCTTCTATTAACTTGGAATTCTTTATTAGCTGGTGGCCCAAGCGCCTCGTTCCGCTTTTCACTGGGTCTTTCGCACTGGGAGCGCCTCTGATTAGCGAACACTGTGAGAGGCGCTTTATAAATGTTTAGATACAATACAATGCAATTGTAAACTTTCTTGCGGTTTTAAACAAATAAACAACCCTCTGCATCATTTTCATCAAGTCGGCCTTAAGGAAGAATAGTGTTGTGGCCTGATTTATTCTCCTACAAACTACTTTGTGCATCTTTACAATAGAGAAAATAATAACATCTTAGTAAAATGGTCTTTCTAGTGGATGTCTAATTAAGTGTTGATTCGAGTGTTTAGATTTGTTTCCGTATGTTTGTAAGGTTCGCCTCTGTGCATTTGTTCTCTCAGCCTGCACATTCCGCACTGCAGGGTAAACAGTCGCCCAATGTAGCAATTGTCCATATATTGGGCTACCCTTGTGCACAATAAATAAATGTGCCCTGGGCCTAAGGATCTTTCATCTGAAGCGCCAACGTCGCAATATTATCATTACCCAACAGTTGAACATTTGAACCAATAATTGTCAATGTTGTTTCAGTTGCTATATCCTTATGTCGTATTGTTATCTAACCTGAGACTTTGGCGAACAACACATAGCGCGAATCCCAACAATGAAGAGACACAAGCCGAAGACCATTTCGATTGCTCCAACGTTACCCATCGTTACGTTGGCCCAAACTGTACACGAAGGCTTTAAACAACGGCATATTTCCATTATAGCGTTACGCTTTCAATTAAATTCTACAAGATTGAAATTTTAACTGTTAAGGCTAACTCAAGTCGGAGCTACTTCATACGTAAACACTTGTGCTTATTACAACTGCTGACACTCAATCAAATTCATTGTGACTTTCATAAACTCTAGAAGTGAGAGTCTTGCCATCTTCAGATTCATATCTCACCGTCAGTTTTTCAGCAAGTCTACAATTACATCCTTCGGTCAAGGATTCCTCTAAACACCCTTCTAGTTCAGCTATGTCCCACATCATCGTAAATAAACCCTCCTCTTCAACAAGCATTATTTCCTCTCTGAATATCTGTCGAAATGAAGTCAAGCCAATCTATAGTCACGGTTACTACATCAGAGCTCAAGTGGCAGACAAACAGCAAACCGTCTTCTATACAGGAACGCTAGCACCGCGTTCTGAATACGATAACACGTTCAATTGTTTATAACAACAGCAACGGTAACGATAATTATTATTATTATTATATTATTATATTGTATTATTATTATTATTATTATTATTATTATTATTATTATTATTATTATTATTATTATTATTATTATTATTATTATTATTATTATTATTATTATTATTATTATTATTATTATTATTATTATTATTATTATTATTATTATTATTATTATTATTGAGTAAGATGAGTTAGTTGATTATTGAAAACGTACAGTAGTGATGCAAAAATTGTCACCACATGCGATGCTATCAACGAGTCCATAGACGGCCAGCGTCACTTGAGCAACGCCGAAAGGAAACACCAATGTCGAAAAAACGGTGGCCGCAGCTATCTGAAAATACAGGGAAAATAATTCATTACATGCCCTGATTTTCATTATTGTTTCCCCCGTATATGGAATCTTTCTCTTAAAGCAAGAAATAGTTGATTATAATATTAGCCTACTACGAAAATGTTTTATGCGTGGTTAGTCAGTCGCAGGTAGAGAGCAGGTGTTGAAATCCAATGAGAAATGTTGGTCTTAAGGATTCTCTTGCAGTAATAAAAAGAGTTCGATATCAATACTGACATTCGGTTCCATTCTTTAGGAGAAGCAACATGGAATGTGCGAGAGCCCATGACAGTAATGCATCGTGGCTCAACCAAAACACTCTTTCTAAAATATTACAGACTGCGGGGAGGGATGTAAAGAGAGACCAGTGGTTGAAGGTAGGTAGGAGTGCTCGTTGTAAGGATTTTATATGTGAGACAGACCAGTTTAAATCTTATTCTCACCTCTACAGAAAGCTAACGAAGCTGACCGAGAAGAATTAAGGAGTTTGTACAAGAAGATGCACTCAGCACCGCGCGAGATTGAGAATTTTGAATTCGCTGAAGTCTGTACAGTGTACACTTCAAGATCTGAGATACCTGTTGATAGGCTCAAAATGGAGCTGATTTAGGCCTAAATTAAAACCAAATGTAATCACCATAATATGACTTTTAATTAATTTGCATAGCATGACATTACTGCGTAATCGGGGAACTTAAATGGCGTGGCCCCTATTCAAACGGGCAGTGGTGATGAAGGATCTCCGCAGATCAATTAATTGAGCAGGGTAGAGACTATACTTTGCTATCTAAAAATGTGTACATTTACATTTACTGTGTATTTCTCTTCACGCCGAAATAGCATTGATAGTAAGTTGGTGATAGCCTACTCTTATGCATCGTTTCGTTATCAATTACATGTAAACATCTTCAAGACGAAACGGTACATATGGGTAGGTTAACAACAAATTACTACGAATTGTCGAACACTATAAGACACCGGAACAGACAAATCTAATTTGCCACGTTCCATATACTTGATGACATGAGACAATCATTAGGATCCAAGAAACTCTGCTTGACAAAGTCGTTCAACGAAGACTCCGATGGTTTGGACATACATAGAGAGAATGCCAGTTGGCCGAATCCCAGGCATTGCACGACATGCAAGAATCGAAAGAAAAAGAAATACAGGCAGACCAAGACTACGCTGGATAGATAATATAAATGAGGACATAACATCACTTGGAACAACACTAAGGGGAGCAATGGACTTGACAAATGACCGACGACAATGGAGACCATTTATTCGCACCCATCGTCGCCAAATGGGTGGCGTCAGGATCTGATGATGATTGTGATGATGATGATGATGATGATGACGATGATGATGATGATGATGATGATGATGATGATGGTGGTGATGATGATGATGATGGTGATGATGATGATGATGATGATGATGATGATGATGTATGATGATGATGATGATGATGATGATGATGATGATGATGATGATGATGATGATGATGATGATGATGATGATGATGATGATGATGATGATGATGATGATGATGATGATGATGATGATGATGATGATGATGATGATGATGATGATATACTCAAGTTATCGATTCTCCATTAGAGGCTTAACCGGCAAAGCTTGCAGACTACCTCACCACAAGGCTCATCTTAACATACCTTTCAATCCTTTCAACACGAGAACTGAATGGCGACATTAGATACATGTAGGTTCCTTGATTGCTATGTAATTAAATACTGAATGTACATATTATATGAAAACTTCTTTACCAGTTCATCCGTAGGTTTGACTCCAGCCGATAAATGCACACTGCCAGCTATTATATACTGCAAGCAAAACATATGGACTGTAAATAAAATGCAATGGATGTGATGTATAAGGTTCGGCAACATCTACTCCTACTGTGAATAACGTTGAAATATAAGAATGGCTATTAGGAGAAATACAGCAGAAGTTTCAAAACGTAAAGCATCAAACGTAAATCACCAGCCAAAATTTTCACGACTCATTATTGGTCATTGGTGAAAACCAGACTTGCAGAGTAATAGCACATGGAGTTCATTTTGTATTAATATTTTATGTTTATATTAAGAATATTAAGAACTGCAACAGACCATCATCGCTTGTGCAACATTATTACCAAGCGGTAGTAGGCATACACGCTCAAAAGTACAGATACAAAAATAGGCAGCTAAGCAGAAGTACAGTCAGATGAACAGAAGGCAGATACAATCAAAGAATAAACACACGGACTAACTCACCGACTTACTAACTGACTGACTGAAAGACTGGCTGAATGACTAACTGACTGACTGACTGACTAACCGACTGACTAACTGACTGACTGACTAACTGAATGAACGACTGGCTGGCTGGCTGACTAACTGACTGAATGACTAACTGACTGACTGACTAACTGACTGACTGACTGAATGACTAACTGACTGACTGACTAACTAACTGACTAACTAACTGACTGACTAACTGACCGACTGACTGAATGACTCACTGACTGACTGACTGAATGACTGACTGACTAACTAACTGACTGACTGACTGAATGACTAACTGACTGACTGACTAACTGACTGACTAACTGACTAACTAACTGACTGACTAACTGACCGACTGACTGAATGACTAACTGACTGACTGACTGAATGACTGACTGACTAACTAACTGACTGACTGACTGACTAACTGAATGAATTACTAACTGACAGACTAACAGACTAACTGAATGACTGACTAACTAACTGACTGACTGACTGACTAACTGAATGAACGACTGGCTGACTGACTAACTGACTGACTGACTGACTGACTAACTGACTGACTGACTGACTGACTGACTGACTGACTGACGAACTGAATGAATGACTAACTGACATACAGACTAACTGAATGACTGACTAACTGAATGACTGACTAACTAACTGACTGACTGACTGACTAACTGAATGAACGACTGGCTGACTGACTGACTAACTGAAAAACTGAATGCATGACTATCTGACAGACAAACAGACTCACTGAATGACTGACTTGCTGACTGACTGGATGACTAACTGAATGAACGACTGGCTGACTGACTAACTGACTGACTGACTGACTGACTGACTAACTGACTGACTGACTGAATGACTGACTGACTAACTGAATGAATGACTAACTGACAGACAGACTAACTGAATGACTGACTAACTAACTGACTGACTGACTGACTGACTGACTGACTGACTGACTGACTGACTGACTGACTGACTGACTGACTGACTGACTGACTGACTGACTGACTGACTGACTGACTGACTGACTAACTGAATGCATGACTATCTGACAGACAAACAGACTCACTGAATGACTGACTTGCTGACTGACTGGATGACTGACTAACTAACTAACTAACTAACTAACTGACTGACTGACTGACCAACTGACTGCCTGACTGGATAACTAATTAACTGACTGACTGAATAAATGACTGAATGACTGATTGACTAACCGATTAAACGACAGATCGAATGAATAATCTGAATAATAAACTCACTACTGCTCCACACCAGAACCCGGTTCCAACCTCCGCTCCACTGGCATTGCATATAAGCGCCATCGATGCACCTGTGAACGACGCAAAGCTGAGACAAATCTGCAGGATTCCGAGGCAGACCGAAGTTATCGTCGAATACCCGGATGCGTATTTTCCGATGGCTAACTGCACCGGATAATGTGGCTGGCCTACCATCTGTGGCTGGCCTACCATCTGTGGCTGGCCTACCATATGTGGCTGGCCTACCATCTGTGGCTGGCCTACCATGTGTGGCTGGCCTACCATCTGTGGCTGGCCTACCATCTGTGGTTGAACTGCCATATGAGCTGCTGGGTACTGAGAGAGCGCAGGTTCACAGGAGGACTGATCCGTTGTATGATTGTAGTAGGCCATGACGATTAAAACTCTGTATATATACACCAACTTAAAATTAGATACCATTTTAACTTAAACTGCTGGTGTTATTTAATGGCCTTACTCTGTGGGTCCATTGACTCACATTGCGATCTGTGACAATTATCACTGTACCTAGTGCATGTGCCTACTTGCTCATTGTGACATAAGTGACATCTAATCCTGAACCTTCCTGTTATACAGCCTATGCTATGGTCAAAAGACACAGGAAAATCAGTAGCAAGTCAATATGATTTGACTTCGATTTGCAGGTTGATCCGAAGCACACAATGAAGCCGTTTCTCTATTACAAGCTCAAAACCACTGAAAATTAGGTCAAACTGTAGATGCCTTTGCACGTATAACATTAAGAACGCACCTTTCGTTGACCGCTATAGTAGTTATAGGGCATACTCTGTAATAATAAATATGAAATTATATTGGCCTACGTTTGGTTGGATAGTGCTCAAATACTCAGCGTTAAGTTGAAGTTAGTAATGGTTGAACATCACCGCTTGGCAATTATGACATGCTGTGCTTTATAATGATCAATCGTGTACGGTAACTTAATTCTTATGTGCTACATTACAGACTACTTCGTAACAAATTCGGTATAAAATAAATTACAGGAAATAATAGTCCTACGCCTACCTCTGTCCGTGCTTTGTTCCGTATGCTCGAGCGGCTTTTTGCAATGGCGTCTTTTGTAGATTTATGGCTAGCCGAATTGTCTCATTTGCATACGCGCTGGCGTTTCAATTTCAGGACAAACGAGGAGTTGTAAGCCTAGGTCCACTTGCGCTGTGCAGTCTGTATGTCTGCAGCATAATCGTAAGAAAACTTGGAAATTAAATGTCTCATATACATGAAACTGAACGAACCCTGTTATTTATTTACTCCTATAGTTTGCTTGATGATCCTATTAGAAGTGGTGAGCTGTTTGAATGACACATCGATTAAAAGATTATATCCAAGAAACGACTCTAGACCTTTGTCATTAGATAAGAAAACGAGTTTTCTTTGGCCAAGCACTTATCTGAATGTGGGTGAGATTAGGTACGTCTTACGAATCTAATCAGATAACAAGTAGGTCAAGACAATAATTATCTATTACAGGTCTACGTCAAAATGAATCAATAAATTTTCATACTGAATCACTGTCGCAGCCAATTCTAAAGGTGGAGCACTCCAGAGTCCACATTATTGCATGGCTCAAGTCATCAACGCGGAGATAGATTGATACACGATGACATCATATCCAGTGTGTCAGAGATGATCAATACACAAAGGCAATAGTTGTCTGGACATATCGCACGTTGTGAGAAAGAACAGAACTATGCGACCTATGACATCCGACCCCTATCCACGAGGTTCGAACTTCGAAGAGACCAGGTGGACGTGCTCGCCACACAGACTGACCTACAACCGCTGAACTTAAGACTACAAACGGACTAGAATATATATACGGCTGCTAGTGCATATTTTAAGGAATTTTGACTACTGGGACAAAGTCGGCCACGGCTAGGGGTCTGGCGGGAGTGTCGTAAGCTCCCCTATAGCGGGGTCTGGGTTGGAGACCCAGCCGACAACGCATTTTAGAGCATTTTCTGCCAAATGGAGCCAATTTTAGCCATTGTATTTTGCCAATTTTGCTTTATATTATTATACATATCCCTATTTAAATCATGCATATTTAGTTCCATCTTACTACCAAAATAATTGATATAACTAAGTCAGTGACTGACTCAGAGGCGGCGATGTTGTTTAACAGGTGGTGGGACACTTTGGAACTAATCTGGTAAAAAAAGAGGTGAGCATTTGTGAGCGCGTGAGCGCGAAAATTGTTTAGACTTGTTTCGATGTTTCTTCAAAATTCTGGGGGACAGCTGTATACTGTGTCCCCCACTGTTACAAAAAACAGTGATATCTGTAATTCCGGGGCAAACAGTTCCCAATTTAATTTTCCAATTTAGATACTCAAAGAAAACAAGTATAACAATCTATAAATATTTGCTTGGTGGTAGACCCTTATAGAATGTAACAATGGTGTTAGTCAGCTATTATGTTACGGTTTTAGTCAAGACAGAGTTCGGTCACAACAACTTCCCAGAGGGTAAGATCAGGGTACTGTAGAACTGCGTAGTGTAAATGGACACCGATTTAGGTAATGCCCCGAGTCATGTGCAGGCCAAACTGTTTTAAGAACTTCATTTCATCTCATCTACTCGCTAGGTGGCGCTGCAATATATATTGTAGGCCTAGGTCCACTTGCGCTGTGCAGTCTGTATGTCCAATGAAATGGACAGTAGTTCTTAAAACCAGTTTGAATTTCACAATTTTCTACAATTTTTCAACCGATGTCCATCCAAATGGACATCAGGCCGGGGTCTCAGAAGGTTTTTTAATATATATTTTCCAGAAGCAAAAGTCTATAAGGACAATTTTACGTGCTTTCAAATCATAAAACGCGTTACTTTTATGCAACAACTGAATATAAATTATTATTGTTTCTTATATTTTAGGCACAATCTAAAGTTATTATTTTATCTCTTTCGATGACATGATGTTGCTGGACATCCGCGCTTATTCTTATCTAATTGGCAGCTGACTTTATCCGATCTTAGGACCATTGTTAGATAAACTCATCATGATTATGTTTCAAAAACAAAAGTTTTATAATTATGTTAATCTCGTGCACCCTGTTTTGTGCTGCAATATTTCAGACTTTTACTGCAAGCACACTAAGAAACATGATATGTATTCATTGTGTATGCTTGTGTGAATAACTGACAGAAATAATTAGCTTGTGCTCTTTGTGGAACTCAACCAGTTTCAAATGATGTTCGGATGGAATTTGTGTTGGTCTGTTCTCTTGGTATTGTTCGCAGTTTACTGTTGGCTGTATCTCCTCCGTCACCTGTGTACACTTGTTCACTACATCACTGAAGAAGAAGGCAATAGCCAACTTCAAAACAGTCAACAATCTGTGCTAAAGTTCATACAGAGGTCCTTCCTTATTTGAACTTTTAGCCTCTACGAATTGTAGCGGCCTTATAAAATGGCGATAACTAAACGATACATTATTAATAAGCTACGAATGGGATGACTGTTCGGACATACCTGCAGAATAAAGGAGGACAGAAAAAAACTTGAAGCTTTGATTTTTGGAATAATGGAAGGCACAAACAAAAGAGGAGGGAATGGACAGATGACATTGAAGAATGGTGCGGAGCGAGTCTCCAGGAGCTGAGTCACTCGGCTCTGGACAGAATGGAGTGGTGAGACACTGTAAGGAAGACAACAGACACCTACGGGCGCTGAGCCCATTGTTATTGATTGATTGATTGACTGATTGGGATGAATATAACCATGACGCCATCTAACGAATATAAATACAAATTAAATAACATATCACTTATCTCTATATAGGCAGAAACCTAACTATTTACGAACCTGATATTTGATCATAGACATAGATACACTAACTAAATCGATGTACGGTATTCCATTTTTGTTCAGAGGTTATGCTCCTATTGGTGAACTCCAATTATTACGACAATTTACAGTTGAATTGTAGAATCTTTGTTCCCAAGATATCCGACATTTACCTGTGCTGTGTTGGCTTTGACAGGAACATGGCTTGATTTTCTAGCGCCAAAAGTGTATACAAACCAGCGTATAACTTTGTGCATGACCTGGGAGTAAACTGCATCATAGTTGGGCTTATAGACTACCGGGACAACCACTGGATATTTATAATACTGAACTTGATCAGTTGCTGTTCTATCGTACTAAAACTGGATAGACCGTTTTCTGACTTTACACACTAAGATGGCATTGGATTCACAAATGACCGAGGACAATGAAAAACATTTATTCGTATCCATCACCGCCAAATGGCTGGTGTCAGGAACTGATGATGATGATGATGACGATGATGATGATGATGATCATGATATATAATATATTAGTTTATTAGAATCAGGATGATACACCGCATTCTGGTACAATATCGCTCGTTCGGCCTAGGATAATATAGACCTAGTCTACACATATATTTGTTAGAGTCGTTCTGGTACAAGGTTGTTATGTTTGAGTCATTGTAATGGGGGATAGTTAGCACAAGCTCTAGATAGGAATCATTTTAGCGCTCAGAACATACACTTATAGAGCACCCTTGGGATAAAGTTCTTGCTCTCCTTGTCAGGTAGCTCATATTCATGTGGTCTGAATCTGAGTTTGTAAGTTCGTTTGATCACAGGAGGGAACAATTTTGTTAGGACGTGGTTCCGATTCCATTTCACGGCCTGTAGGAGTCTATCGTCAGCAGCCTCTGCCAACTGACTGGCAGACCTCGAGTCTGCGGACAAAAATTCCGTATTTCTTGCTCTTTGTAGAAATCGCTCGAGCCTGTCACGGTCCGCCTGAGTGGTCATGCCCAGCAGCGCCACCAAGCTGGCACTGCATACATCAGTCGTGACACCAGTGTGGCTTCTGTAACCACATGCAAAGCCCGAGGCTGCATTTCATGAGTGCGAAGGGCATAGAGGGAGCTAGAGCATGAACCCAGGATCGACTCGATGTGCGCGTTGGCTCTGAGGTCATCTCGGATAGTGACCCACAAAATGTTCATCTCGGCAACACGCACTACACCAGGGATCGGCTGGAGAAGGGTTACTCCTTTCTTCCGTACGAACAACATCTCCCTGGTCTTATGAGGATTCAGTCGCAGGTTGTTCCGTTCGGCCCAGTCGGCAACGTTAGCCAGCTCCTCATGATGATGATGATGATGATGATGATGATGATGATGATGATGATGATGATGATGATGATGATGATGATGATGATGATGATGATGATGATGATGATGATGATGATGATGATGATGATGATGATGATGATGATGATGATGATGATGATGATGATGATGATGATGATGATGATGATGATGATGATGATGATGATGATGATGATGATGATGATGATGATGATGATGATGATGATGATGATGATGATGATGATGATGATGATGATGATGATGATGATGATGATGATGATGATGATGATGATGATGATGATGATGATGATGATGATGATGAAGGTGATGATGATGATGATGATGATGATGATGATGATGATGATGATGATGATGATGATGATGATGATGATGATGATGATGACTTTATTATCGACATCTTGCAGTCTGATAATCAGCTTTCAACAAGAAATTTCTTCACTTGTTGTCTTTTCATTATTACTAAAACTTCAGATACTCTCACTGGCAACATCCTCACAAATAATTTGTTGAATCTTTTCGATTCTTCGATCATTCGGTGATATGCCCCTTCATAGAATAATATAAAAGCCTTATGTATATATTTAGGTCTGTTTGAAAGAATGTATGCATTTATTTACAGTAGGCCTATGCATGTAGAACCGCAGGAAAGCACTTAATGTGGCGCCTTTAAAATACCTCTTTAAAGCATTGCAAACACGACTATCTATATGTAGTTTATAATGTTCACTGAGCAAAATTTGATGAAAAACAGTATGTATAAGCAAACAGAAGACTATCCCAAGAAGGTCTAACACAGAACTAGACACAGGTTGCTAGAGTAGATGTACGGAAGCGCAGCTCCAGCATGTCTCCATCATTAGGAGAGCGGGACAATCGATATAAAAATTTGTCTTTTGCATATATTAATGTTTTTAGTAGATGTGAATTTATTTTCCTACGTCCTCTCCCCGCAGCAATGTAGGTCTACATATAATATTTTGTAAAGCCCTCTTATTCAGGATGAAACCAGATTTGGACTGAACATGCGCAACAAGGCACCATAATCATGTCCCAAACGCTTTGCTAGGCAATGGATTGTAAATTCTCACGGGAATTGAACCTCGGGCGTGATGTTGAAAATCTTTAGCTTTAAACCACGCCAGCTATCTTTTGTACTTGATTATATTTTAACTTGTGTATATATGTGACTGAACATTATTTTTAACGCCTAGTGAAAACATCTTTAAGGCGCTTTTCGATTTTCTATATCATACGTTAGATTTCATAAAGAGAAACAGTTAATCTTCAATAGAATAAAATTCGAATAACTAGAAAGATCACCACTGTCAGGCATTCGCGATTACGAAGAAAATCCATAACCCACTGACCGAAACCCGCTGGCCTAAAATTATGAACGTTAGATTTCAGTAAAAAGAAATTTAAATGACTAGAGAGATCACCAGTGTCAGATATTCGCGTTTACGAAGAAACCCAACCAATTCAATTCAAATTTTCGTTTATTCTTCACTCTTCAGTACAGGTTGTCATAGACGCAACATGTTTACAGTGATCCATATAATTTGTTAGTGATTACTTGGACTATATGTGGTGATATTGACATAAGAACTTTCTTTGGTTGGGGTAAGCGGGTCCGTGTTTCATAGAGGATGATGAATGACAACAGCTGAGTTATGTGACCTTCACTACACACAGTTGGCACATCCGCTGGCTCGATTAGCTACACTGGTTACAGCGAATGTCCCTTGTACCCCTCTATGCGTGCACTGGTGCCGTACAGCCCCAGGTTGGCATGTGGATGGTGGCTCATTTATTATGGTGGCCTTTTGTGGTGTGACACCCATTCAAATGGGCAGCGTTGGAGAAGTATCTTACCCGATCAATTTACTGAAAATTAGGGTCTAGGCCATACGGTCGTTATAGAAAAACGTTTAGGGGGCCTACATTTAGGGGTCTACATTAAATTTTCTTGTTCTTGAAAAACATTAAAATGCGTCCGCTCACGTTTACCCTCAAACTTATTTCATATGCAAATTTATTAGTTGACTTTTCTATCGTCAATTACGTTGCACTGCTTTGCATTGTCTTCTAATTAAGTATTTTATGCATGTACTGTACTGAATAACTAATTAAGTATATTTATGACAATCCTTTAGAAATATGTTTTATTCGTTCATTTAAGTTAAAATCGTCAAACATTTCTATTTCTGTTCAACAATGCTCATAATCTGAACTGTAACCGACAAGACAAATGCAGTCATTTTACGAATTAACAGCAATCGTGCACATTTTACTTGCCTATGAGGCAACATCGTGCATGATATGGCCGACTCTCGATTCGAGGATGGCTAGGAACAGAACAGAACATGAGGCAACGGAGTAGTCTTGAATAAATGTATGTATGACTGTGTATATATATATATATATATATATATATATAAATATACATATATATATGCATCATGTATGTATGTGCGTATGTATTTGTATATGCATATATATGCATCATCATCATCGTTCATCATCATTTCTGTATGCGCTATGACTGTATGTATGTATGCGCTATGACTGCATGCGTGTATGTATGAATTTAGGGTTATAACTTTTTACAACTTCATGTTCCTGTAGCTTAGTTAGATTAACTTTTGCCGAAAAACAAAGGAATGAACTGTCATTTGGAAATCTTTTTGAAAAGGTCACCCCGAAATCAATAAATCAATTTTTGTATATGTAACCGAATAATGTATTATGTAATATGTATTGTATAGTGCATACCGTACTAGCATGTTTTATAATACAGGGAAGAATGAGCTAGCAAATTTTATAGTACTTGTACAATGTTTTGTATATTGTACAATGTACAATTGTGCAATGTACAATTGTACAATGTACACATTTTCTTTGTTTCTGCAAGCACCAAGAAGTTCCCGCATCAGTTTGATTGCGCGTTCTGCGGACTGATTACTACTTTGTATCTGAGAACATTCGTTGCAATTTGTCAACAACTTCATTCCTTTTCCTAGTGTTAACACTGATTGTATCAGCAATGATTATCTTTATTGCATTCCATAAGTTGCATTCATCAAGAACTTTTGCAATTCCTGCAGTAATAGTTTCGGCCTTGCCGTCTTTCACTTTTACTTCGGTCTCTCATTCTTCAGTACCATAATCTGATATTCGTTTTCCTCAATTTGCTTGCCATCAAAATGTAAGGACCACTGTTCCATCTGTAGCTTTTAAATCACTTCCTCCTTCGATTTAGCAGCCTCTGAATGCCGACTCGTAAATTGCTGCTTGACTAGGAATTGGAATGTCAATACCATCATGGGACAATTGTTTGCAGACTTTTGCAGCTGTACTAGTTGATACTCTTGTCGATGTGACCAAATTCATTTCAAGTTTAGTTTTCTTGTGTTTTCTGGTTGATGGATGAGTACTTTCTTCTTTTATGTGACTGCTGAAAACTCATGAAATTCTTGGTCCATATTTCCTTGTTCTTCTCTATGGTAGTTGCAATTTTCTTGTGCGGCATTGTATATTGTCAATGAACAAAATTATAAAACTTAACAAGTTCAGTTGTTTACCCACAAACCTTTCTACGTAGATCAATATTTGGATTCGTCTAGAAAAAGCTCAACAGTTTTAGGAAGTTCCAGACAGCTGTAAAGTTCTAAACACTTCCATAAAGTTTTTAAAAGTGCTGCTACTTATGAGTAGTAACATTGCATATACGGTGATTCAAATTTTTCATTTGGGGTGACCTTTTTTCACAACTGAGAAGAATTAGTTCCTTTTCCAGTGCTTCTAAGCAAAGGTTCATCCCTTTATGATGCAGGAAATCAGTTTTTAAAGTAAAAAAGTTATAACCCTAATGTATATATGTATTTATGTATGGCTATGACTGTATGTATGTATGTATGACTATATGTATATTGCTATGACTGTATGTATGTATGTATACATATACGTAGGTGCATGTATGTATGTAATCGTCACTATATTTGTCACTAGAAATACATGTTGCGCCATCAAGAAATAAGCCAATCATAGGCGCTATCTACGCTGCATAAAATGATGTTAAACTGAGCTGAAATGATGTCACCAGAAAGCAAACAATTTTGTCCGTGTGTACTTATCTGCTTATTTAATTTAACACGTTATGGCATCCCCAAAAAGTCGCCTAATAAATTGGCGTCAGTAAAAAGCGTGGCGTCGGATTTCAAATCTTGATGGGCGTCACCGGAGCCTGGTGAACTCCAACACTGCTCTTGGTTTGATGTTGATGGATGCTGAGGTTGAGCAGAATATGGTGGAGGCTGAGACAGAGATTGTAGGGCAGGAGGCGCCTGTATGAACACGGTTTCGGGTTGATGAGGGGCGTACGTGACTGGAATGGTGGCAACCTGCTCATAGAAAATACACACAAGAGATAGAGTACTCATTATACTGCAAGGTAATGCATTGGAATGCAAACTACGACAGGGTATAATGTGGTGTGCTATAATAATAAATAATGTGATGAATCTGTGACCGTAATGCATTATTCTGAAATGTAATTTAAATATCATTATCCATTAAGGCCAGTCTGAGACGTTATTTTCACAATTATACGCATACAAATGGTGAAAATCCGAGAAGACGTTTAGCTACTTGCATTGTGGTTATAGGTTAGTCTCCCGTTTAACGATACTGTGCCACAACAAAGATAACTAGCGTCGCCTCCTCCTTTTTCTAGGCTTTTGACAGACATTACCACAATTAGCACATACTGGTGGAGTTCAGAAGACGATCAAGCGAAAAGAAAAAGCCTTCATGAAGCCAGTGCAATAGATCTATACAATAAGATGGAAACTACTACTGAATATCTCTGAAAGCATTGTTAAGCCAACCTGTGCTTTAGATGCTTTGGCTATCGCACGGGCGCTGATCGCCGTCAACCAAATTCCAAATATTATTTCCAAAGCTGCAACTCCTATCATTATAGAATTGGCCGCAACGGCCAGTCCCCTCTAATGACAAGAAAAACAAAACAGTTATAAATGATATAGCGCCAGTGTGAAAGTTTTCCAATAATTATATTAATAATAATTATACACTACACGTTGCTGAAGATTACTGTAGGTTTAAGTAAAAGCAACTCTTCATAGCTGTATACATTATATACATATAAATTATTGTAGCAGTGGGTTTTCATCACTTCCACAACACAAGGATGTTGTAGGGCAGTAAAAGGAAATTATGTAGAATCGCTCGCTTAACGGAAAGCTTCTAATTACTTCCTGTTTTTATTGAGGGGTCCCTGCAACCATGGGAGAGAATTCTGTTCTCATCTTGCTTTCTCATTATCCTGTATTTCGGCCAATATAGTAAAATAAGTTATATTATGGCCTCATATTATATTCTTATTTTCGTTTCTTTGCGATTTCCATGCTCTTCGTATCTGCGGTTGTTTGATTCCAAAGCTGACTTGAAGTTCAATGTCTTCTTCGAAAGCCTTACTGATTGTTACTGTTGTCAGTTTAGTTCTTTGTAACCAGTGGTCTAGTTTTTCTACGCTAATTAGTAGGCATAATGTTTCTGGCGTGTGTGTGTGTGTGTGTGTGTGCGTGTGTCGTAATTTCCTGTAGTTCTGCACCGAATCTAATTAAATCAGTGTAGTCCAGAAAGATCCAGACCTCCGTTAACTTGATTCCTGACTCGGTGCTATTTAGGCTGAGATTCCAAATTTGGCTTTGATACTCAGTGATGTGCAATAGTTAACTAAAAAGTTACTAACTTTTAGTTTAACTAAATTTTTTTAGTTAAGGATGAAGTTTAACCAAAAAAATTAGTTTAGTTAGAACCATAGTTTAACTAAAATTTTGTAGTTGCTATCTAAAAAGCTTAACTTAAAATATCAGCAATACGCAACTATTTTCCACAATGAACATTGAACACTGTCAACAACTCAACATGAAACTGACTGATTAACACTGCATGGTTTTAGCATTAACAGCCTGTGTTTTCAAATTCATACACTACTTACAGCATTCCCGTAACTGTATGCTAGAACAGTACATATTGCATAGTTTGAAGGTGAAATTGTCATTGACGCTCTGCATTATTACAGTTCACTTAACCTCTGTTATTGTGAAAATGGTTGTCGTTAAAAGTTGAAAAAAAGTTGGAAAAAGTTTAACTACTTTTTTTAGTTTAGTTAACTAATTACTAAAATTTGTGGGCAACTTTAGTTAAACTATATTTTTTAGTTGGAAAATAGATTTTTAGTTTAACTAAAAAAATAGTTTAGTGCTCATCACTGTTAACACTAAGCTAAGCAGAAATGGTGATAATGTGCTTCCTCGCTGTACACCCGTTTCGTAATCGTAACCATAGACCAAATATTTCAAAGTGTCATTTCTAAGCTAAGCCCAAACGCTTATTCCCGAGCGTCCGGTTAGAGGCGTTTTCCAGAGGCTTGTCAATTTGAGATCCAAGTTACCAGAGAGACCAGAGTGAGAAGGAAGTTAATTAGTGGTGGGATTTTCAACCAAAGGAATGATTTGAGAATTGGAGTGATATCGTGATGCTTAGATGTTCAAATGACAGCTGGGACAGGAGAGTTTTGGATGAATTGCAGACGCTTAATTTGGGTGAACTCAAAGTTGAGATGCAGTAATCAAGCTGAAAGACAATGCAGGTAGCGATAGTTAAGACAGCTTTAAGTCAAGCCTCTAGAAGCATGGATTGGTCACGAATGTGCATAAAGGAGGTGCACGAGAGGTTGGAGATATGATTAGAGATGGACAGATTTATTCAAAGGTGATACCATGATTGCGCACATGGTGTCGGAGGTAAAAGTGCTACATGAAGAGTTAGTGGATGGGTGTACGGAAGGGTCAGAGGTTTTGAACTTATCCAGACGGCCTTGGATGATAAATGTTGTTTTGGCAGAGATGCGGTTGTTGGACATCCATTTTGAAACTAATTTAACACCATTAAGTAAGTGTGCAATGGAAGAGGAGAAGGAACTGGGGAGATCGACATGGGGAGATGAAGAGCAGGGTGTCATCTACATAAAGATAGTGGTTAAGAGAAGAGGACTTTAAGGGGTGGCTTAACTGTGCAGAATAGAAGATGAAGAAAAGTGGCTCCAGGACGGTACCTAGGGAGACAGCAAAAGAGTGTGGGAGGGTAAGAAGCAAAGGCTTTCGGCTTTAACAGAGAATGAGGGGAAGACAGGTAAGACTGAAACTAGAGTAGAACAGTGCCAGAGACATCAAAATGAGAGGACATTAGAAAATAGGTCGTGATCAATGGTATCGAAAGCGGCAAAGATAACGAGGCGACAGAGACTGGAGACTAGTTTTCTCAAGAAAGCTTTCCGTAATCTTTTTGTCTATTTTAATTTGCACTTTCAGATTTCCGATATATAACTTGAACAAGTTTTATAAGCTTCTCTGATATTCTTCCAGTTGGCATCGCTCCCAACTTTTCGTCAAGTTCGTAAAGATTGTATTCAATGTATTTTTCTTTCGGACAAATGCAAAACACTTTTTTATAGACTGGATTGTAACCTCAAGTGCTGCATTTGGTCACCTGTGTGATTTTGGGCAATCTGGAACTCTGGTTTATTATGCTAGCATAGTGTATATAAGCATAAACAAAACTGAATTCCATTAAAAAGAGTATTGTACGAAATATAATCTGCACTAAGTAAAATTATATTCGAAGATTATCATAATTATAGATTAACTGAATTATATAAGAATTATGGATACAGAACAATTCTAGCTAAAACTACTAAAACGTGTAGACCTGAATTGTAAATTAGTGATTTTATATTACCCAGTCATTGCAGTTGTAGTAGTAGCTGCTGTAACAGTAAATGTCTTCCATAACTCCGATAGAGGCTATTGTAATATGAGTGATACCAAAGAGAATGTCGAAAACCGAGCAGACCAGTGTGGCTTTAATCTGCAGAGTACACCCAAAATACACATTCCTATCATCATATAATCGTATCGTATCGTATCCAGTAATTTATAAGGCGCCTCTCGCAGTATAAACTATTCAGAGGCGCCCTCAGTTCATGAGCCCGTGGAAACAGAAACGTCTTGAGTAAGCGAGTAGATGCAGGGGAGATTCCCATCATGAGCTTAGTTCGAAGTCGAGATGGAAGACCATTCCAGGCAGAGGGACCTGTGACAGCAGAAGCTCGACGTTGGGCCAGAGTGGTCCTAGTACGAGGGACAAAGAGATCAAGACGGCCAGTAGAGCGCAAAGGACGAGCAGTAGTTGCAGAGAGATGTTGCCGCATAAGGTCAGAGAGGTATTTAGGGGCAAACCGTAGCTGGGACTTGGAAACCAGAAGGAGGATCTTAAACTGGATACGCGATGTAATCGGGAGCCAGTGTAAGACTTCAATCATATATGTGGAGATATGAGCAAATCGAGGAAGACTTGCTATGAGCCTAGACTGGTTGGAGGGGGAGAGGCGTAGCATGGGGAGACCGAGAAGGAGCGAGTTACAGTAGTCGACCCCAGAGCAAATGAATGCGTGCACAATGGAGGTAAAGACAGTATGTACAGTGGATCGCCTGATAACTCTCAGTCGTCTCAGTTGGAAGAAGCAGGAGCGAGTCAAAGTCGAGATATGTTCAGTAAAGGTGAGGGAGGAGTCAAGAGTGACACCCAGATCGCGTTCACTGGAGGAGTAGGAATAAGAAGGAAATTTGAGTGCCAGCAGTGAATAGTCAAGCTTTTTTAGTTGTTGCTTAGTGCCAACCAAATCAATTGAGTCTTGGTGGAATTTAAACAAAGTCGATTTGATGACATCCAAAGTTGCAAGTCTTGGGTAAGTGCATCAACGGAGGAAACAATGGAAAGTTGATCGGCTGGTGGACCACGAACAAAAGCTTGTGCGTCATCAGCATAGAGGTCGCCCGTCGTAGCATGTTTGGTAAAGGTCAGGGAAATGTCAGCTATATAATAGAGGATATAGAGGATAGGTCCAAGTACAGAGCCCTGGGGTACGCCAAATCTAACCCTGACCCATTGAGATCTAGTCACCAAAGACAACCATCTGGGAGCGATCAGAAAGATATGATTAAAACCAGAGTAGAGGAGTGTTAGAGATGCCACAGGATAGTTGCAAACGACGAAGAAGGATATCATGATCGACCATATCAAATGCCGAAGAGACGTCAAAAAGAGCTAGGAGCGAGAGATGGGATTGATCAATAGCCATATAGATGTCAGACAAGAGAGACAGGAGGGCAGTTTCAGTGGAATGACAACCCCGAAAACCCGACTGGACTGGAGGAAGAAGGCCTGCTTGTTCAAGATATGGAATGAACTGAAGGAAGACAAGTCTCTCGAGAGTTTTAGAGAGGAAAGAGAGATGAGAGATAGGCCGGTAATTCTGACAAGCAGTTGGATCAAGGTTAGATTTCTTAAGGCAGGGGAACACAATGGATTATTTTTGCGAGGCCGGAAGGTGGCCCTCAGTAAGCGATCTGTTGAATAAGTAGACAAGAAAATGGGCTAAAACATCTAAAACGTTAGCTACAATGAAATGGGGAAGTGGGTCGAGTTCGCATGATTTAAGATTAGATGATTTAATTACACGGCAGAGTTCAGTTACAGAGATCGGGCGGAACTCATCAAAATTGGATTCCGTACGAGAATATTGAGGAGGAAGAGCATCAGCAGTTGATGTACGTTGCTTGTCAATCTATTAATAGTAGTAGTAGTGGCAGGGCCGCATTAAGGCTAGTGCAGGCCCGTGTGCTGTGATTACCTATAATTTATAGCCATCAGCGCGGGGCCCAGTTACAAGTACAATAAATTTGTTTAATGTACTTCCGAAAATGCGGAACCCTCAAAACTGCGGACCCAAGTGCTACAGTACCCTTAGCACCCCCTCAATGCGGGCCTGAGTAGTAGTAATGGTAGTGTAGTAGTAGGAGTAGTAGTGATAGTACTAGTAGCAGTAGTAGCAGTATTAACGGTGGCGATGGTTATTGCGGTAGCAGTTGAAGAAGTGGTTTTAGTAGCGACTCAACAGTAGCATAAAAAGCAGCAATAGTATTAGTAAAATGTTTTTGATAATAAATACCATTAACAATAATTTAAAAGGAACCAATTAATAATATTAATAATAACAATACTGGGATCATATAGTCATACTGGGATCGAGGAGCATATGTACCTTGGGGCAAAATAATCATCATCATCATCAGAGGACAATACAGGACGAGACGGAAACGTCTATTGACATCAACTTCAAGTACGATTAAAATATTTCGAAACATTTTAGTTCACTTCACTGTATATGGTAGGAATAACTTTTAACCCATCAATTTTCCAGTATCAAAGGGTTATTCCAAATGAGCAAAAATTGTTCCAGTGGCAGGAAACCCAATTTCCAACAATTCTAACAAGGAGAGAAAGAAGAAGAAGAAGAAGAAGATGATAATGATGAAGACGAATATACTGTATATATACATATATATGCGTAGGCCTACCAGGTTATTCGTTGGGTCTTTGCCTGCTGCAACAGCTACAGATCCGGCAGCTAAATACTGCGAGCAAAGAAAAAGTTAAGCTAGTCAGACAAAAACACTTAAATTCACGGTTTATAATAATGCGCTAAATGATTAAATAGCTTCCTTAACTCGTCTTGTGGTGGAAGCTCCATAATGCACGTAACTACTTCGAAACCAAGTAAACTCCTTATTATAGAAGGAAACGGTAACACAATCGGCTTGTGGTTCTAAAAACACCATCTACAGATTCCCGAAAGCGATTTATAAATATCCGGGTACATGTATGAGAAATCATCGAAGGGAGATTGGAGGGAAGGAGAAGGAGAGGAAGACCGCGACAGATGATGCTGGGATGGATGATGACCGAAGGATACAGCGGACTGAAGAGAAGTGCACAGCGAAGAGAGGAATGGCGTCATTGGTAGTGGAAACCTGCCGAAGGGCAGAGAACTTAAGGAAGATGTATGTTCTAAAAATCGTATTTACATTGTTTTTTAAAATTATCTATCTATATTGTGGCTGACTAAGCTGGTACTAAGTTAACTTACAAAGGCTCCGGCCCATATTCCGATGCCGACATAGAAAAGTCCAGCAAGAAACAGGATGGCCATTATACCAGCCCCGGTTGATATGCATGAGAGAAGGATCTGAGTCGCTCCTAAGCCGGTAGAAGTCTGTCTCTCATAGTGTGGTCCGTATTGTTTAATCACGGCCTGCTGGTAGGTGATCGCGGGAGCGGCGTAGTAGACGACGGGAGCCGGATACTGGACCTGCGGCTGTCCGTGGGCTTGGTTGTAGTATGCCATGGAACTGTGCATACAGTCATCAAAGCCAGTGTAATAATATCATTTGCGGCATTAGTTGCAAAATTAACACTCATTTAGAAAACCCAGGTTTCTTTAGGCCCGTATATCCATGTACGTCTGTATATATGTATGAATGTATGCATGTATGTGTGCATGTATATGCGTATGTATAAAGTAAGTAAGTAAGTAAGTATATCCTTTATTCAAAAACCAACTGCTAACCGCATTTTGATGTACATAGTTCATAAAATTAATTTAAGCATATAACATTCGAATGACAAAGGTTTAACGAGCTAAAGTGTCAGGTATAATTCTATTGTGTGCCCTGAATATGTGTATTGTTACACGCATATATATTTGCATATAAGCACTTTTTTATTTATTTATTCATTTATTTATTTACGAATTTAGGCATATATTTGAATTTTATGTTGGGGATTGTAAGAACCTCATGTATACTGTATAGACGCTGTTGTGTGGGAATATAGCAAATTACAAGGAAACATTTTCAAATATAAGTATTATTCCATTAAATTGACACAAAATCCAAAGCATCCTTGGAGTGTGATTTAAACCACAGGGAAACTGAGAAAGAATTTGGTCGGCAGCTACAAACTAGTTGAGAAACCGACTTCTGCAATGATAGAGTTTTCACCGAACGCACTGAAATCGCATCAACTTTATGTTATCTTAGAATAGTAGCTCTTTCTTCTGAATTAGCCTATTCAAGGCATTCGATAAGTTACATGAATAGTAATATTGTATATAAAAAGCTCTTCAAACGCTTTACCGTGATCTTTAGCAAGCAAATATTCAGACTGTCTTACGTTGCTCTGGTAAAGCTTTGTTAGAATTGTCCAGAAGTCGTTAAATAGCCTAGGTCTAATACTTCTGAAACCTTCTAAAGGACAAAATAGACCAGACTTAATATCAGTGTACTAATAACTTGCAGCTTTTATAGATGCATAACACGGAAATCCAAAATTAGGACACCGTTATTACTAAGCAGCTCTAGTGCCTGTTATCTCCCGACCAATCCTAGACCTTTGCCATTTGATAAGGATTCAAGTCAGTTGGGGAAACTTTGCTTTGTTGATGAATAATTTATGCTTCATAGGCCTACTTAGGCAATGATGTTTAAGATGCGTAATCACTGTTAAACTTTGACCAGATTTAACGCCTTTTGCAAAGGTGACTCAATAATGTGATTCATTTGCACGTGCGTTCCACAGCAATATGTTTTATTTAAGTTATCAAGATAGCTGTTAGTGTGTAAACTTTAGCAGGAGTTGTATAATGCAGTACAACCTCACTTGTTGGACCTATGACAAGTTGCTATACATGTATACACAGGGCAGTGATTTGGACCTATGGACCTGTCAATGTCAAAATGCTATAAGTAACGAGGTCGTTAGTATCAATGAATGAATGCATCGGTTGTCCTGGGCTTAACTTTCCAATTTGCGACAGTACAACGAAGTATATCGCTTGGTGATTAAGGCAGTATCAGTTGCGTTATATAGCTTATAGTTGTTTTGTTTTTCTTCTCATTAGTGGGGGAGACAGAGAGAGGGGCGGCCGTTGCGGCCGAATCTATGATGATAGCAATTGCAGCTTTGGAAATATTATTTGATATTTGGTTGACGGCGATCAGCAGCCGTGCGATAGACAAAGCATCTCAAATCAAATCAAATCATTTTTTATTGATACCAGATATGTACAATCAAGGCAAATACAATTACACTTTTAGGATAACAGTTTGGTAACAACGGTAGGCCCAGAAGGGATATAATCCCGCTAATAGGGACACCTATTTGCTGTGAAAAGAAATTTATAGTTTGAACAGCGCGGTTCACACCTTGATTTATTATACATTGCTTAAACATGTTGTCGAGTACTCCAGTCATGATTCATGTATACTGACAACAACAAAAACAAAAGAAAAAGACAAATCAGAATCAAATACAGAGGAAAAACCATGACCGGAGAACACAAACACTTAACTAAAGACTTAACTAATGCGCAGTGAGTAAAGTACGATCAATTATAAATTTGAACTATCATCAATTAGATACAGTCGTAACATTCTTTTAAACCCTTGCAGAGTTTTTGCCTGTTGGATAGAGGGAAGAAGTACATTCCAAACACCTGGTCCTGTGAATTTGATAGAAAATCTACGGGAGTTGGAGTGTGCATATATATTACGATAATTTTTTGCAGTCCTAGTAAAGTGGGAGTGGATCTCCGATCCGAGGCGGAACATGCCTTTAAATTTCGGAGGTAAAAGGTCATGGACAAATCTATACATAAAAACTCCGGTCTGAAATGTTTTTATCTGATGGAACTTTAGTAATTTGAAATATGAGAAAATTGGGTCGGTGTGCGAGCCCCATGGGGTTCCAGCGATGAGGCGTACAGCTCGTTTCTGCAATACTATCAATTTCCTGAGTCTGGAGTTATAAGTTGAAGCCCAAACAATATTACAGTACGTCAAGTACGGGTATATTAAAGAATAATACAATTGGATTCGTACAGAGGGTGGGAGCTTGTTGGAGGCACGATATATTATACCTACGTTTCGGGCAATTTTTGCTGAAATGCTTTTAATGTGATCATTCCAAGTCATGTGTTGGTCAACAAGAACCCCAAGAAATTTGGTAGAATTAACCTGAGTAATAATAGTATTACTTATGGAAAGCCTCAGAGAGAGATCAGAGGGACACAATTTCCTATGTGACTTGAAGAGAATAAAAGCAGTTTTTTCTAAATTTAAGGAGAGTTTATTGGCAGAGAACCATTCAGCTATCGATTCTAGTTCAGCATTCACAATCTGAATTAATGTATGATAAGATTTATTAGAATAAAAGACGTTGGTGTCGTCTGCAAATAAGATAAATGACAGAACAGGAAATGCATTGGGGAGATCGTTTATGTAGAGGAGAAAGAGTAAAGGACCTAAATTCGAACCTTGTGGGACCCCAAATTTTACTTTTCTTAGGTCAGACTGTGAGCCATTGCATAGAACATATTGATGGCGATTTTCTAGATAGCTAGTGAACCATGCTAATTGGACGCCTCGGATACCGTAAGAAGACAGCTTTTGTAGGAGTATATCATGACTCACGGTATCGAAAGCTTTTGCTAAATCAAGAAAGATACCTATGGAGTAGTCATTCTTTTCGAAAGAATCCGAAATTTTGTCATACATATTGAGTAATGCCAAAGATGGTGAATGACCCGATTGGAAGCCGTGCTGAGAGTGAAATATAATGTGGGATTTTTCAACGTATTTTGTGAGCCTATCAGTCATTATTTTTTCATAATATTTAGCAAAATAGGGGAGGATAGAAATGGGTCTATAGTTGGTAATGTCGTTCCTATTTCCTTTTTTATAAATGGGAATCACCTTTGCAATTTTTATTGCTTGGGGTACTACCCCAGTATTTAGAGAGCAGTTAATAACTTCTGCCAACATAGGAGCAATAAGAGATAAGCTAGGAGCAGCTATACAGGGGTCGATATCATCAGCCCCCTTATTGTGGGTGGTATGAATAGTAGTGCTCAGGTTCAGAAGTTCCTCTGGGGAGGTAGGGATTAATCCAAAGGAGCAAGGCATGGGTGGATTTAAGTAGTCTGTGAAGGAGAATTTGGATTTTGGAACTTGCTCAGCTAACAATTGGGCGATGCTGGAGAAGTAGTTGTTTAATGCACTCGCCATAATTTGAGGATCCTCACTCTCAATGCCACCAATTTTGAGCGATTCTATTGTTGAGTCCTGCTCACCCATTTTTATAATTGAGCGGATGAGATTCCATGTTTTTTTTAAATTACTACTATGCTTTGTGAACTCAGCCAAATAGTAGCTCTTTTCCGCATTATTTCTAATAGTTTTAAATTTATTCCTATAAGTCGTGAATTTGGTTTTATTTGCAGGGGTAGGTTTTTTTATATAACTCAGATATAGGCGAGCCTTTTTCCCCCTTGACTTGAGAAGCCCTCGTGTCATCCAAGGGTGTTTAAGCATGATTTTACTTTTATTCTTGCACGGGATATAAGGAAATGCTTCGTTATAACTATTTTTATATTTTGTTATAAACAAATCGTATGCCAAATTGGCATTTTCGCTATGGCAGGCCTCCAGTACTGGGTTCCAATCGGTTTCAGATAGACTAGCATGGAAGATCTTTTTTCTCTCCTCGTTAATTAGCCGACCGTCCCTCTGTGGAGTATTCTTGCAATTATGCATTTCTAGGTCAAAACTGGCTAAGACCGGGAAATGGTCGGATATGTCAGAGATAATAACCTTAGATTGAATAATATTAGACCATGCATTTGTAAATATATTATCGATCAGTGTTGACGAGTGAGCAGTAATTCTTGTGGGCCTTGTTATCGTGGGTAATAGATTAAAGCATCTAAAGCACAGGTTGGCTTAAGTTAGCAATGCTTTCTAGAGATGTTCAGTAATAGTTTTCCATCTTATTATGTATATCTAATGCACTGATTTCATGAAAGCTTTATCTTTCCGTTTGATAATTATAATCTGTTTATAAGTTTAATTGTATTGGGCTATCTAATAAGCCCATGACAGGGGACGCTGAGGTGTAGCGATATGTTACGTGCCTCTTAAGCGAAAGGTCGCAGATTCGAATCTACCTCAAGCCGCTGCGTAGCGACCTTGTACAAGTTGCTCAACCACAATTGTCTGTGAGAAAGGCAACGGGAAACCACCTCACTTATCTCATCCCTGGTGGCATAAAGCCAATGAACCTTCCTTTGGGCAGAGCAATCATCAACATCATCATCAATTAGTCCATACATTACTCAAATGCCGCTCGGAATGACATTCGTGAGCAGCATGTTACTGAATCCATCTCAGGCTTGGACTGGGCCGCCGAGACACCGGGAAATTCCCGGTGGGTCGGTCGGTCTGTGGGCCGGTCGCTCAAAAAAGAAAACAATACGATAAAAAATTATAATATTTTAGTTCTAATTTTATTTCTAATGTTATAAATTATGAAATATTGACAGTGCAAGGTTGTTACCAAGAAACTTGCATTGCCACGTGAGACGTGCGGCTACGTGCCAATATTCGCTTTAAGTTACCGTTGATCGTAGCTCATACTTCACCTCTACCGCAACAATGGTTTAAAAACGCATGCGCGCCGATTCAACGGCGCTGGCGCGTAAGTGCTCAAAAAATCGTAATCGCCAGCTTGAACAATGATTCAACCTATTGTAGGCTAACAGTGATTCATCTCCAGCTGATTATCTGTTAACGGCATACTTCATTATTGTAGGCGTACCTGATTGCGATGTGTCATCCAGTGTGATAAAATGATAAACGAATAAAAACCGTAGTAAATGCAAGAAATGCAGTGATATATTCAACCTGACGTGTAGCTTACTGTTAAATTAACAGTGTTAATCGGTTTGGTTAATTCTGTTTCCGTTGTTCCACGCATCAATATTAGGCTATTAATATTTATGCAATTGTATAGCCGTAAAAAATAAATTATACGAGACCTTCGTCATCCCAGTGCTGCTATACGGCTCAGAATGCTGGTGTTTACGAAAAGAGGACGAGAGAAGATTGTTGGTAGCAGAAATGAACTGGCTGAGAAGAATAAAAGGCAGAAGCAGAAGAGATAGGATTAGAAATGAGGTGACTAGAAGAGAGTTGGGACAGAAAGAAACAGTCATCGACAAAATCAGGAAGAAAAGACTGTCGTGGCTGGGACATGTGATGAGAATGGACAGCAGTAGATTGCCAGCTGCGGCACTGCGCGGATACAGAAGTCGGGGAAGACAGCAAAAAACATGGATGGATAACATACGAGAAGATCTGGAGAAATTAAACATGAATATGAGAGACGCAATAGAAAAAATCAGGAACAGAGAAACCTGGAGACGTATAGTTGAGG
Organism: Allolobophora icterica; assembly: GCA_963556255.1. Taxonomy (NCBI): domain Eukaryota; kingdom Metazoa; phylum Annelida; class Clitellata; order Crassiclitellata; family Lumbricidae; genus Allolobophora; species Allolobophora icterica. The sequence goes on from OY744613.1 coordinate 30,178,848, forward strand.
ACTCATCGTCGGCCTCGGCCTCACGGAAGAGAAACAAGGAAGAAGAAGAAAGAAGATAACCGTAAATATTATAAGAACAAATTTGATTTTAAGTAATTCAATACTGTTTCCGAATTCTGACATACCGTACGTACTCAGACGGCGAACGGTCCCATAAACCTTACCGCAAAATATTGTCGAAACAAAAAGGAGGTAGGCCTACTGAGAAAGAACGAATAAGAAAACCTATAGAAAACGATGCCAAGCAATATAAAAAGTTTACGAAAATGTTTTGACCACCTTCTAACGTATACTAGTTCTGATTTCAGCATGGCTAAAGAAATGAAATAATTACTGATCTCCGTCCAGTGGCAGTTTATGATCCGGTTTAATCACATAGGCCCTAGTGCTCATTTACATATTTAAAAATATTAACTGCAGTTAGTGACGATGAAAATTTAGCTTCTCATTCTATCTCTGAGGTTAAATATAATTTGAACATTAGTCAATCTGAACTAGGGTCAGCTGAATAAAGTGGAAACAACTATAATCATCTTTACTTTTAATAATGATAAAATCGTTGAGGTCTTGGTGTCAACTAGTGATACGATGAGAAAACTACTCTCCTCTAATGTTTTTGTGAAGTTGTGTCTACTAATTCTATCATGATGTTAAGGTTTCGAAACACACTAAACTGTGCCCAGTTCACTACCTAATGTAACAGTTAATTACAAACATAATTGCGAATTTATGACAAATCAGAAATTAAAACTCATGTGTTAATTTCTTAATATTTTAATATTCGTTTAACAATATTTATGCCATCTGGTAATTAATTACCAAAAAATGTCCATTTTATTTAAATGTTACAAAAACCATTGGCGAGTGGTTCACCACTCACTCCCCACCCAGACCCCTTTATCGCGAAAAGTTTCGCGCATTAAGTGCTCGATAATATGGCCGCCCATAACCAAATTTCCCGGGCCGCTTTTGCAAGCCAGTCCGACCCTGATCCATGTACCTTATCTTCAATGGCTCTGTGAAGCGTGGTGACCTCGCTGTTTCCTGCTACCAAATATCTGAACCTGCACGTAGAGACTTCCATGACGTCTAATGCTATTTGAAATACATTTAAACGCTCAAAGCTAACTGCTCACCTTGGCTAATAGAACGCACACAAGTAAGTATTCCACACAGAAAATTGATGGATTTGATGAACTGATAGAGTAAATGCTGTCGGATGTAGTGTGTATTTTGTAGAGTTGGCAGTATAATCTGCGTTATAAGATAAGGATTGCTTTTAACACATATACTGTTTGCTGATTATGCGGATGGTATTAATATTATTCGAGGAGAAAATCAAGATCCATATCCTGTTAATGACTGCGCGTTTGATATGTGATGCATGCAGTTCGTTTGCTGCTATTTTCTGCATGGTTCACCTATCTCTCAAAATGATAATCACTTGTTTATTGGAAGCGTTCTATTTGTGTGTGAAGTTCAATCCATCAAAATCAGTGGTTTAGGACAGTTAGTGTTACAGAATTCATGAAGTGCTTGACCTTTACTGGTTTGACCTTACCCTTTGTTAAAAAGCGACACAGTCTTATTGACTGCTTGAAGACAGTCTGAGCCTTAGCGAAATTTACAAATTATTTTCATAAGTCTCAACCCTTTTAAGTAGGCCTACGACAGTGTACTGAAAGCGACTGGGAAACAAATTCAGTTCGTCCTTAAAGTGTTAAAGTACATTTCACTTGGATGAAGTGATTCTACAGCATTTGTTTGAAGCACATTGTAGGTGAATGCGTTTCGTTTACCAAATGTGAGTAGACAAAGTTGACATTATGATGACGATGACTATAGTTTGGAGCAGAACAAGTCGAATGCATAATTATGGCACCAATGCATTTAGCAAGTTCCCTAAATATTTGCGCAATGTGCTCTATTCAGGTTAAATGAGCATTGCCTAGTGAGGGTCTGTTTCAGCGGTGCCATGTAACAGGGCACAACTCAAGAGGTGGCGCAAAGTTTGAGACGGAATGATTTAAATATTAAACTAGATAGTTTACCTTGAAATATAATACCCATGGATCTAAAATGAAATAAATGTAATAAAATTAAATAACAGTAAATAAAATCATATATTATAAAATTATGTAATATTAATAAATAGGCACCTGACAGTTTAGTACAGTTTAGGGTTATTTAAAAATTGTCGTTTGAACATATTTATAGCAAATATTACATTCGAGGTAACACATTTGGTCGTTATTGGTTGTTGATCTTTTGAGGAGCGATATGTTTACGCTTGACATAGAGAGCAATTAAAGCTTGCTACGTTTATGTAAATGAGGGTCAATATGAACCCAAAGAAACTTACACAAATTGACATGCACAATATATTAATAGTCAATGCAGGTGTTTAGAAATTAAACTTCTCATGCGATAGAAATAGTAGGCCTACCAAAAGCTACGCAGTTCGTTGAGCTCTTTTGATTTGGATCAACCGCCTAAGGTTGACGTTGGATTATTTCTTTGCGCTCGTCGACTTTGCGGAGTTGACCGTAGCTTTAATCTCCCTTAGTGGATGACTCTTGTAATGTTGAAGCTCCTAGGCTTTCGTATCCTTTGTGGATGACAGTTTGTATTAATTAAGTCTTTTCGGCGGTAGAACTCTTCTGCGAAGCTTTGCTGAGTTGTTTGTTCGTTGTTCAACGCTGGTGACTGTACTCCGCTGGCGTTCTTTTGTGTGTCTCGTCTCTAGCCTTTACCTCCATTATACTTGCCTTCATCTGCTCTGGCATTGATTGCTGTAACGCCTCTTTGTTGGCCTCTCCAAAGTTCGTCTCTCCCTCTACACCCTGTTGTTAATGCAGCTGCCAGACTAATCGTCTGTCTCCCACGCTTCTCCCATATTTCCACATTCATGTCTGAACATCTTCACTGGCTTCCCCTTGCTGCCGGCATCCAACTAAAGGTACTCATCCATATTTGCCGATCTTAACTAGGACTTGCTCCTAAAATACCTCTGTGACTCATTACGTCTTCCCGCCTCAGCTAGCTCCCTTCGCCCTCTTCGTTCCTCTGATCGACTTGACTTATTTGTTCCCCGAGTGAGAACGGCGATGGCCCAGTCTCGTTCCTTTATTAGTATTGGCCCTTCACTCTGGAATCAGCTTCCTCTTTCGGTTCGGGATGTAGTATTATCTGGTGGTCATGCCACAGCTTTTCGTTGTCTTAAAACATGCCTTTATGCTCGAGGACTTTCGCACTGGGAGCGCCTGGGCACTGTGTAGGGGCGCTTTATAAGTTTTGAAATACAATACAAAAGATACATTACCTGACATTTACTTGTGCAGCTGTCTTGGCACTGACAGGAACATGGCTTGATTTATCTAGCGCCAAAAGTGTACACATACCAGGGGATCACTTTGCGCATGATCGGAGAGTAAACTGCATCATAATTGGACTTATAGACAACCGGGACAACCACTGGTTATTTTTAATACTGAACTTGATCAGCTGCTGTTCTATCTAACTAAAACTGGATAGACCGTTTTCTGACTTCACACGCTAAGAGGGCACTGGATTGAGAAATGACCGAGGACAATGAAAAACATTTATTCGTATCCATCGCCGCCAAATGAATGGTGTCAGGAACTGATTATGATGATGATGATGATGATGATGATGATGATGATGATGATGATGATGATGATGATGATGATGATGATGATGATGATGATGATGATGATGATGATGATGATGATGATGATGATGATGATGATGATGATGATGATGATGATGATGATGATGATGATGATAACTTTATTATCGACATCTTGCAGTCTGATAATCAGCTTTCAACAAGAAATTTCCTCACTTGTTGTCTTTTCATTAATTATTACTAAAACTTCAGATACTCTCACTGGCAACATCCTCACAAATAATTTGTTGAATCTTTTCGATTCTTCGATCATTTCGGTGATATTTCCTTTCATCGAATAATATAAAAGCCTTATGTAGGCCCTATATATGTAGGTCTGTATGAGGCAATGTATGCATTTATTTACAGTAGGCCTATGCATGTAGGAACGTAGGAAACAACTTAATATAGCGTCTTTAAAATACCTCTTAAAAGCATTGCAAACATGACTATCTATATGTAGTTTATAATGTTCATTGAGCAGAATTTGATGAAAAACAGTATGTGTAAGCAAACAGAAGACTATCCCAAGAAGGTCTAACACAGAACTATAGACACAGTGTGCTAGAGTAGATGTACGGAAGCGCAGCTCCAGCATGTCTCCATCATTAGGAGAGCGGGACAATCGACATAAAGATTTGTCTCTTGCATGTTTAAATGTTCAGTAGATGTGAATTTTATTTCCTATGTCCTCTATGCGCAGCAAATTTAGGCCTACGTAGGCTATAATAATGTGAAGCTCGCTTATTCAGGATTAAACCATATTAAATTTTGGATTGGAAAAGCCCAACAAGGCAGCATAATCATGTCCCAAACGCTTGGCTAGGCAATGGATTGAAACTTCTCAAGGGAATTGAACCTCGGGTGCGATGTTGAAAATCTTGCGCTTTTAACCACGACAGCTTATCTTTTGTAATTGCATATAATATTAGCTTCTGTATGGCTCGGTTAGCTATATCTTTTAGAACATCCGTCCCTTTTACCCCTCTATGCGTGTAGCTCCAGGTTGGTATTTCGATGGTGGCTTATTTATGATATTTGAATCTCTGGCTAGCACGGTCCTTACACGGGGACCTTTTGTGGCGTGGCACCCATTGCAGTGGAGAAATCTCTTACTCGATCAATTTATTGAAAAATGACAGGGGTGTCGAGGTCACACGGTCGCTATAGAAAAACGTGTAGGGGGCCTACCTTTACAATTTGTTCACTGTTGGGTCTCGTCAGAACAAGCGACCAAATGGTCAGGAAGTGTCAGCTGATTCGGAATGCGGTTTTGCTTTGCTTAGAAGCGATCAGCGATTGATGCTTTAATTTGAGCAATATACACTGTGAACGGAAAAACCAGACCTCTGCAATAAATAAGGAAATAAACACCAAATATTGAAAATGTTATTGAGTCAAAAACTATTTTATTCCAAACTATAATCTCAGATAATAATGCGCTAAAGCAGTTAAAAATTGACGTGACCGTCACGTCATTTGTGAACGCATAACTCAGGCATGGGATGAATTTGATCAAGCTGTGATCGATTCAGCAATTAGTCAGTGGCGAGAGCGTCTTTGTGCGTGTGTTAAGGCCAAAGGAGGACATTTTGAACTCACATTATAACTAAAAAATGATAGTCATATGATTCATATCCTTTAAACTGAAGTTCCACCACGTTTTATTAAAATATGCAAATTATTACAAAAATTATCGTAGTAATAAGCGAGGTCTGGTTTTTTTCCGTTCACAGTGTAGCTTCTTTTTGTCCTTGAAAACATTTCAAATGCGTCCGCTCATCTTCATATAATAATCTATTCTTTAATTAAGCGCCTGCAAACGCACTGCGCTGTACAGTAAACATACATAAAGTAGAAACGGCAGCCACGCAGGGAGCCTTATATACATGTAAGTAGAAGCACATGATAACAGTTTTACAGGAGTCGAATTTATATATAAATGTATTTAAGCGGCAGCATCATGGCCTACTATTCATTTAGCCACCGCCACCTAGCGAGTGGAAGGATGAAAAAACCTTACGGAGGTCCACGGGGTTCGATCTTCGTACCTTCAGCTCTTCACGCCAGTGTGTTATCCATTACTCTACGGGCCCCCAGTCCCCTTATTTCTACACATTTCATATACAAATTTATTGATTGACTTTTCTATCGTCAATTACGATGCAGTGTATTGTATTCTAATAAGTATATTATTCATGCACTGTACTAAATAACTAATTAAGTATTTTATGACAATCCTTTAGAAATACATTTTATTCGTTCATTTAAGTTAAAATCGTCCAAATTTCTGATTTCGGATCAACGATCGTCATAATCTGAAATGTAACTGACAATTGACAAATGCAGTCATTTTTCGAATTCTTCGAAATCGTGCACATTTTTCTTTCATACGAGACAGCGGAGTAGTCTTGAATAAGTGCATGTATATTAGGGTGGTTCACAGCTACATGGTAAAAAATAAAGTTCAAGCTAGAAACCAGGGCACCCTCTCAGTTTGTTAGACCTATCAATAGTATTATTGAGACAAAATTTCAGCTTCTTATTTCAACTGGAAGACGATGCTCACGGACTGTGTTACTTGGTCCAATACCGATAAATAGACATTAAATGTAGAAATGAATGTCGTGAGCATACAAATGTATTTTATTTCAAAATAAATCAAATATTACTGTAATTTGACAACACATGGATACAAGAACAGTTAGTCAGATTGAACTGTAAAATTTCTGTAGGTTTGAAACATTGGAAATGTCTAAACATGTCAAAAACATCGTCCAGTCCATGAATGTCGATTGTTCTTGTTTTATGACTTCAACTTCTGTTACTGTCTTAGACTCTGGAAACTGCAAGGCTTTGCAAGCACTGCGTCAACAGCAGACTTCTTTGTTGTGTGAGTGGGAACACCTTTCCTATTTGCATCGACCACTTGGAAAAGAAACTGTTTTTCTTCTTCTCCATTGGTGATGAGTCGGTTGAATTCCTTGAGCTACTTCAACCCCTCTCAGCCATGTCGTTCACCACTTTCAACTGCTGAATTCTCTCTACCTTGTAGAGATCAATCCTCATTCTCGATCCATTTGTCTGGTGGAAGTGTAAGAAAGGAATCACCAATCTTCAGGCGTGACAGTAGTGTCAGTGTTCGCTGGGTTGCAAGTCCCCTCCTTCAGCACCGCAGCATCACCTCTCACCTTCCTTTCACCAGGCTTTGCAGTCATTCCGTCGACAATCTTCACCTGATCTGTTGTGCAGGAAGTTGGTCTGAGAACAGTGCCAGACCTACAGCTTCATCTGAAAGGTACCACAAGTGGTTTTCTAGGACTTTCCTGGCAGCAATGATGATCTCATGGTCAACTGATTCATATTTTTCTAGATCAATTCAAAATGACAGATCTGTTCTGGAGCTTCAGCAGCAAGTGGGCCTTTGTCCATGCCTTTGTGTAAAGAAGGACACCAAACTGCACAAATCGATGAATCTGAGTTTTTTTTCTTCGTTAGATTGAATATATCACGTTGATCACAAAAAAGGTAGATTTTGATGGCATACAGTAACTTGACCATCCAACGTGCATGGTGAATTGGCCCAGGGGTTTTCCAGTGAATTATTGAAGCTTGACTTCCAAGGACAACCAATGTCAGAGCTCTCAATGAGTTCTTGGTAATCATCTGTGATCTCTGAATCTGACTTTCTTTCAGCAAACTCCTTGAGATAACTGAGTGCTGTTTCATGGAAAGCTTCAGTACCGGATATGACTTCCAGTCCTCGGAAGTTGTCACGTGTCACACCTTCGCAAGCAGCTTTAAATCTCTTGAAGATTGGAATATATGGTGAATTAGATGGACCGCAACACAAGGTGAATACTGTGGCTAAAATCAATTCCATTACATGATGACGGCAGGCCAACCACAGGAACTCTCGACCTATCTTGTCTTCTAGCAGAAAGCACACTCCGTTGAAATGCCCAGTGTTGACAGATGTTGTACCAAAGCTCAAGGCTTGAACCTCTTCAGTGAGTTTCCACAGCTCCAGAAGATTATGAATGGCCATAGATTCATTGTTTCCTGTCCCAGAGTCTAATTTTGGCACACTGAGGAGCTTATCCACACCATCACATGAAACCAGTACTGGCAGGCGATCGACATTTCCTGCTCCAAAGATCTTGGGCAGGATTTTCCCATCCCAATGTAGTACCAGTGGATATTATGGTAAGAATTCAGATCTTACACCTTCAGCATGTTGTATCCTGGCTTTCTTACGCACTCTTTGGATGGTACTCTGCGAAAGCGGCAGGGCAGAAGGATCACAACCAAGCGCTGCAGCAATTGGCACCACCAATCTCAATGCCTATCTGGTATTCAATTGATTTAAGTAAGTTTCATTTCATTGGCAAATAGTAATGTAAAAATTCACTTCTGATCACATGTCTGCTAAAACACATGAAGCAGACATCATGACCTTCAATAAGAGCTGTACACTTTGTTCCAAATACCAATAAATAAGTAAGTAAGTATGATAACAAAACAGAAACTATTTCAAGCTCATCTTCATGACAAATGTTGACCAAGTTATACGGCATCAAGATGTACAGCTAAAACTACTATATGGTAATATTTATATGTCATTGAGCACCATCTTCCTGTTGGACTAAAAAGCTGAAATTTTATCTCAATAATACTATTGGTAGGTCTAACAAACTGAGAGGGTGCCTTGGTTTCTAGCTTGAACTTTATTTTTTTGAACCACCCTAATGTATATATGTGCATATGTATGTGCGTATGTATTTTTATACCCGGTATGTATATATGCATGTGCTTGCATTTATCATCATCATTCATCATTTATGTATGAGTTATGACTGTACGTAGGCCTACGTATGTATGCGCTATGACTATGCATGAATGTGTATATGTATTTATGTATGGGCTATTACTGTATGTATGTATGACTGTATGTATACATAAGCTATGACTGTATGTATGTATGACTGTATGAGCTTTCTATGAGCTATGACTGTATGCATGTATGTATACATATTTGTCACTAGAAATACATGTAGCGCCATTAAGAAATAAGTCAATCATAGGCGCTCTCTACGCTGCACTAAATGATGTTAAATTAAGAGCTTAAATAATGTTACCATGAAAGCAAGCAATTACTATGTCCGTGTATTAATCTGCTTATTTAATTTAACACGTTATGGCATCTCCATGTAGTCGCCTAATAAATTGGCGTCAGTAAACAGCGTGGCGTCGGATTTTAAATCTTGATGGATGTCAGCGGAGCCTGGTGAACTCCAATGCTGCTGTTGGTTTGATGTCGATGGATACTGAGGCTGAGCAGAATATGGTGCAGCCTGAGGCATAGGCTGAAGGATGGGAAGTGCTTGTATGAACACGGTTTCCGGTTGATGAGGGGCGTACGTGACTGGAATGGTGGTACCCTGCTCATCTATAGAAAATACGCAAAAGAGAAAGAGTACTCATAATACTGAAATGTAATATATTGTATTGCAAACTACGACGGAGTATAATGTGGTGTGCTATAATATAAATCATGCGATGCATCTGTAGCCGTAATGCATTATTGTGAAATGTTATTTAAATATCATTATCCAATATCGACTAAGCCCAATCTGAGACGTTAATTTCACAATTCCACGCATACAAATGGTGGAAATCCGAGAAGACGTTTTGTCACTTGCATTGCGGTTATAGGTTAGTTGCTGCTTAACGATACTGTGCACAACAAAGATAATTAGTGTCGCTCTCCTCCTCTTCCTAGGCTTGGGACAGACATGACCACAGTTAGGGTATACTGGCGGAGTTCAGAAGGGAGATCAAACGGAAAGACAATGCTTCAGAAAACCAGTGCATTAGATCTATAGGCCCCTATAATAAGATGGAAAAGTATTACTGAATATCTCTGCAAGCATTGTTAAGCCAACCTGTGCTTTAGATGCTTTGTCTATCGCATGGGCGCACATCGCCGTCAACCAAATTCCACATATTATTTCCAAAGCTGCAACTTCTATCATTGTAGAATTGATCGCAACGGCCACTCCCCTCTAATAACAAGCAAAAACAAAACAACCGTAAAGGATATAACGCCAGTGTTTAAAAATTTCCAATAATTTTATTAATAATATACACTACACGTTGCTGAAGAATTATTGTAGGTTTAAGTAAGAGCAACTCTTCATAGCTGTATAAATATATATAAAAATTATTGTAGCAGTGGGTTTTCACTTTCAACAGTTCCACAACACAAGGATGTTGCATGGGTATTAAAAGGTACTTATATAGAATCGCATGCTTAAACGAACGTTTCTAATTATTTCCTGTTCTTATTGAGGGGTGCCTACAACCATGGGACAGAATTCTGTTCTCATCATGCTTTCTCATTAGCCTGTATTTCGGCCAATATAGTAAAATAAGTTATATTATGGCCTCATATTATATTCTTGTTTTCGTTTCTTTGCGATTTCCATGCTCTTCGTATCTTTTCCATTTTTTCATGTGCTTGTTAAACGCGTCAAATTATCATTTGTATGTCTTTATGGCTGCTGCCATCTGCGGTTGTTTAATTCCAAAGATGACCTGAAGTTCAATGTAGTCTTCAAAGCCTTCCTGATTGTTACTGTTGTTAGTTTGGTTCTTTTGTAATCTGCGCTAATTAGTAGGCAGAATCTTACTGGTGGGTCTGTGTCGCAATTTCCTGTAGTTCTGCAACGAATCTAATGAAGTCAATGTAGTCCAGAAAGATCGAAGATTACAAACCAGCCCTCCGTTAACTTGATTCCTGACTAGGTGCTATTTAGCCTGAGATTCCAAATCTGTTTTAATACTAGACTTAACAGATATGGTGATAATGGGCATCCTCGCTGTACACCCGTTTCGTAATCGTAATCGTAAACCAAATATTTCTAAGCGCCACTTCTAAGTTAAGCCCAGAGCAAAAGCTTATTCACGACCGTAGGGTTAGAGGCGTTTTCCGGAGGCTTGTCAATTGGAGATCCAAGTCCGGTTACCAGAGAGACCAGAGTGAGAAGGAAGTTAATTAGTGCTGGTATTTTCAACCAAAGGAATGATTTGAGAATTGGAGTGATATCGTGATGCTTAGATGTTCAAATCACAGATGGGGCTGGAGAGTTTTGGATGAGTTGCAGACGCTTAATTTGGGTGAACTCAAAGTTGAGATGCAGTAGTCAAGCTGAGAGACATGCAGATAGCGATAATTACGGCAGCTTTAAGGCAAGCCTCTACAAGCATGGATCGGTCACGAATGTGCACATAGGACGTGCACGAGAGGTTGGAGATGTGATTAGAGAAGGAGAGATATTGTTCAAAGGTGATACCATGATTGTGCACATGGTGTCGGAGGTAAAAGTGATACATGAGGAGTTAGTGGATAGGTGTACGGAAGGGTCAGAGGTTTTACCTGATCCAGACGGCCCGGGATGATAAATTTTGTTTTGGCAGAGATGTGGTTGTAGGACATTCATTATTGAAACTACATTAACACCGTTGAGTAATTGAGCAATGGAGGAGGAGAAGGAGGAGAAGGAATTGGGGAGATCGACATGAAGAGCTGAGTGTCATCTACATAAAGATACTGGTCAGGAGAAGAGGACGTAATGGGGTGGCTTAACTGTGCAGATTAGAAGATGAAGAATAGTGGTTCCAGGACGGAACCTAGCGGGACAGCACAAGAGTGTAGGAGGGTAAGGAGCAAGGGCTGGCGGCTTTAACAGAGAATGAGGGGAAGACAGGTAAGATTGTAACTATAGTAGAACAGTGCCAGAGACGCTAAAATGAGTGGAAAATAGAAAATAGGTCGTGTTCAATGGTATCGAAAGCGGCAGAGATAACGAGACGAGAGAGGCTGGAGACTAGTTTCCTCAAGAAAGCATTCCGTAATCTTTCTGTCTATTTCAGATTTCCGATATATAACTTGAACAAGTTTCATAAGCTTCTCTGATATTCTTCCAGTTGGCATCGCTCCCAACTTTCCGTCAAGTTCGTAAAGATTGTATTCAATGTATTTTTCTTTTCAGACTAATGAAAAACACTTTATTATAGTCTGGATCTTAACCTCGAGTGCTGTATTTGGTCACCTGTGTGATTTGGGGCAATCTGTTACTCTAGTTTATTATGCTAGCACATAGAATGTATATAAACATAAACAAAACTGAAATCCATTAAAAGATTATCGTATGAAATATAATCTGCACTAAACATGTTCGCAGATTATCATATAGGCCTAGATTAAAATAATTATATAGGCTAAGAATTATAGATACAGAACAATTTTATCTAAAGCTTCTAAAATGTTTAGACCTGAATTGTAAATTAGTGATTTTATATTACCCAGTCACTGCAGCTGTAGTCACAGTTAATGTCTTCTGTAACTCCGACAGTGGCTATTGTAATATGAGTGATACCGAAGAGAATGTCGAAAACCGAGCAGAGCAGTGTGGCTTTAATCTGCAGAACACCCAAATACACATTTCTATGCCTATATACTGCGCGGTTGTAAAACAGGTGTAGACAACTATTATGCCTCAGTATCAGATATAAGAAATCAGACTTTATGACAATGCGAACATCGTATATAAACCAGTTTTGTTATCCTCGAGACCAAGGTCTTGGTCGCGAGTGCACTCGAGTTCGTTTTTAAAAGTCTTGGTCTTGGTCTTGTAACCAAAAGTCCTGGTCATGGTCTTGGACTTGAGGTTCAAGGTTTTGGTCTTGGTCTTGGTCTTGAGGTTCAAAGTCTTGGTCTTGGTTTTCCAAGACCAAGACCAAAACTTTTGACAATATGAACAGTCACTTAACAACACGCAAGAATTTTCAAAATGTATCCAATAATTACTAATAGGGCCTACAGTTGCTTTAGTATTTACACGGTGTGAATGAGGCTTTGCTGTTGTTTTGGACAAATTTTGATTTCTGGTTATTTACCATTGAATGTTTTCAAAACAGACTCACGATTTGTACATTTACATCAATTGAGTGCTTGAAAAGCTGCTCTGTATGCCAGTAATTTCAGCACATGTAGAACGTATTTTTCACATGGCAGAATTTTTATGAGGCCCCACAGTCTTGGTCAGAAAATTCTTAGCAAATTGTTTTTTTTTCAAATGCAGCAGGCATTTGGAATAACATTTCGCAGTAATGACTTTTGTAAATACGAATTCGGAATTCTCTGCAGTCTGCCTTTGGAGTTGTTTTGTTTGAATAAAATAAAAGACTTATTTTTAATTAAAATAGCGAGTAGTTCAACTTGACAATTTGTTTAGTAAGAAATAGAAGTCTGGATATGGTTGTGATTTTTTGGGTCTTGTTCTCGGTTTTGATCTTGAGTTTCAAAGTCTTGGTCTTGGTCTTGGTCTTGAGGTTCAAGGTCTTGGTCATTTTCTCTTGGTCTTGAGGTTCAAAGTCTTGGTCTTGGTCTTGATCTTGAGGTTCAAAGTCTTGGTCTTGAGGTTTAAGGTCTTGACAACAAGACTGTTATAAACAGACTGCTTGAAATAATTGTGTTAAAGATTATTATTGGCAGAGATCTCTGTCAACGAAGATATCCGCAACAATTATGATAATGATAGTGATGGCTATGACTCTGACCGTTTTGACCTCCTCGTTCCCCGTGTCAGGACTTCACTGGCGCAATCTAGGTCTTTTGCTTCCATTGGCCCTGCTCTTTGGAATGAGCTTCCTCCGTCCGTTCGTTCTTCTATTCTCTCAGGTAACGTCTCTTCCTCTTTTATCATTCTTAAAACTTGCTTTTTTCTCTCGGGGTCTCTCGCACTGGGAGCGCTTCTGAATGATCATCCAGCTAGAAGCGCTTTATAAATATCCGAATACAATACAATACGGTAGCAGTAGTATTAATAGTAGTAGTAGTAGTAGCAGGCCGCATTAAGGCTAGTGCGGGCCCGTGTGCTGTGATTACCTATATAGCCATCAGCGCGGGGCCCAGTTCAAGTACAATAAATTTGTTTAATGTACTTCCGAAAATGCGGGCTCCTCAAAACTGCGGCCACGGGTGCTGCAGTACCCTTAGCACCCCCTTAATGTGGGGCTGAGTAGCAGTAATGGTAGTGTAGTAGTAGTAGGAGTAGTAGTAGTAGTGATAGTACTAGTAGTAGTAGTAGTAGTAGTAGTAGTAGTAGTAGTAGTAGTAGTAGTAGTAGTAGTAGTAGTAGTAGCAGTATTAACGGTGGCGATGGTTATTGCGGTAGCAGTTGTAGATGTGGTGGTAGTAGCAACTCATCAGTAGCATAAAAAGCAGCAATAGTATTAGTAAAATATTATTGATGATAAATATCATTAATAATTAGTCAAAAGGAACCAACTAATAAAATTAATAATAACAGTACTGGGATCACATAATTATACTGGGACCGAGGATCATATGTACCTTGCGGCAAAATAATCATCATCATCATCATCATCAGAGGACAATACAGGACAAGGCGAAAACGTCTGTTAGCATCAACTTCAAGTATGATTGAGATATTTCGATACACTTCAGTTCACTTCACTGTATACGGTAATAATCAGGGCCTACTACGTAGGGGGGAAGGAAGCAGTCTGCTTCCAATTTGTGCCGGGGGGGGAGAAATTTCCCTTGGGCACAGTCACTAATTTCTAACAATTAGTGACTAATAAATTGACTAATTACTAATGATTCTTAAAGTAGTGTGATGTATCAGTATTATGGGCAATGCAATATTTGCTGAGGTTACCGTACCGTCTAAGCAGTGTTAAAGTGTATCATTATTACTTGTTTTTCTTTAGCTATTGGCCATTATGTTCTGCTATTTTTTGTTGATGAAAGATGCAGAAAGTACTTTAAAAATTGAGGAAAAGCATTCACAATCCTGTTGATTTAGAAATTTCCAAAATATGGGACACATGTTAAATATTGGGCAATATAGGACACTGTTCAGCAAATATATGGGGATTTTAAAGATTGCATTATGAATGCACATTTCTGGTGTAATGCAGCGGTAAAAGGCTCCATCCCTGCCTACTACAGTGTTATCCAGCCGATAATTATTTGGCAGGAATATTTCAAGACGTGATAATCCCATTTTCACTGCACTACACAACAATAATTGTAGCACTGAAATTTTGTGCCATATTTATTACAGCTTGTTCCATAAAATTTTTACAGTGCACTGGGAGCACTGCAGAAATTAATTCAACAGTTCATTTGAACTAAAATGCATAGTCTTCCCAAGCCAGTTTTCTTGTTCCAACAATGCGCTAAAACTCACCTACGGCAATGAAGAAATCCGAAATTTTTGTGGGGGAGGACCCCTGGACCCCCACTTCAAGAGGTGGGGAAGGGAGAGCAGGGGGAATGTAGAGGAGGGTTAAGGGGAGAGGGAAGTGGATTGGGTGGGGAATGGGAGTGGGCGGAAGTGGGAGATGTAGTGGAGGAGGGGAGGGGAGATAGGGTGAGTATTTACAGTAAGGGGAATTGCATCCAGAAAGAAGAAAAAGAAGAAGAAGATGATGAAGAAGACGAATATACTGTATATATGTATATGCGTAGGCCTACCAGGTTATTCGTTGGGTAATTGCTTGCTGCAACAGCTACCGATCCGGCAGCTAAATACTGTGAACAAAGAAAAAGTTAAGCTAGTCAGATTTAAATAGTAACTTTGCTATCTACATGCTAATCAAGAGCATTTATAATTGTCTTACGCTATTATGCCTTTTTTACGGTGTTGAAACCACGATTAAGTAGTTAGCTCGATGATATTTTTTGCAGAACCTAGATATCAGTTGCTTGAAGATACGATAAATTTTGAGTCTTTTGTTGTAGCGTTGACAGTCCAGTGAGAAACCTCTACATATTCTACATTGATCGACACAGTGTTTTTTTTCAGCCGGAACGCGCCGGAACGGCGTTCCGGCACCTTTTTCACCTCCTAAAAACATAATTTATTTATTTTAATAATAACAAAAATAATTTAGTTATTTTAGTTTAATTTCAGTGTTTTGAACTCTTTTTAGTGTTTAATGAGACCCCTATCAACCCCCAATCCCGTTTTTCTCGAGATTTCAGTCCGTCAATAATAATGCCCCGTTCCGGAACCTATTGTTCCCTTCCGGAACCTTTTTTCTAGAAAAAAAGCACTGGATCGACATCTTTTGCTTTCTAGTATAGTGCGAATCAGTCTAACCTAAAAATTTGATTACAGGCCTAATTGTTATCATTATTTGGTGGACACTCCAGACATTGAGATGAATTCATGCAGGTAATTATAAAGGCAACAGAACATTTGTTTTAATGTTTACACGAGGGGCGTTCGTAATCTCCCATTCTGAGCGCCTGTAAATAAACTGGTTCACGCGACTTTTTTGGGCACATTGCAAATCTTACGATTGCGCTTCGGATAAATATAAAATTCATCTATTGTGAATCTCTTTCGGACAATCCGAACTCACCTCTAAACTCAAGTACTCCAGAACTGCAAACCTTTTAGTGTTACCTAATTTCATCGAGACACACTGGGAGCAATATGCATTTAAAACATGGGAATACATTTATGCTGCTGCTTCTTCTACTTCATGCATGAGCTTGAAACATGCATGCACGTATGTCCTCGGAAATTATATAAAAATTGACGCGGACGCGTAGTTCAGTTGTTTTGTTACTGAGGACGTACATAACAATAAAAGAGGTTGCTTCGAAAAGGTTATGATTGTAGGCTTTTATTTCATGATGTACTAGGATATAAAGCTTATTTCAGTTCATCATTCATTCATTCATTTCATTTAAAAATTTAATATAGCGCCCCTCAAGTTACCTACTCAGAAGCGCTCCCAGCTCAACCACGGCAATATAAACTGGACTTAGGTAACTTATAAAAAACAAGCGAACTATTCTTAGGCAATAGTCGTACCTTCAATGGGAGTCTGATTCCAGATGGAGGGGCCGACTACAGAGAAAGTACGACGCTACCTAGTTGCGGTGGTAGAACGAGGAACCAAGAGCTCACCAGCAGAAGAGCGAAGGATCGGCGGCCAGTCACATAAGAGACAGGACAGCAAAGCTCACGTAAGTAAACCATGGCACAGCCAAGAAGGCATCGCCAGACCAGCGCAGCTATTCTATATTTAATGCGTTGCGAGATGGGAAGCCAGTGTAGTGTGTCACGCATGTAGGCTGAGACAGGGGCACGTTTAGGAAGGCGACCAATGAGACGCGCAGCAGATCGAAGAATCCGATCAAGACGAGCAGTCAGGGAAATTGGCAGGCCTACCAGAATCGAGCAGCAAAGGTCAAGTCGACTGGTGACAAAGGCATGGACAAGTGTAGCTGCAGCATCATGAGATAAGGAGCGAGAGATAACCCGCAGCTGGCGCAGCTGATAGTAGCAGCTGCGAGTATGCTTATTTATATGAGGGGAGAAACAGAGTTCACTATCAAGAATAATTCCCAAGTCTCGGACCGATTCTAAGAAGGTAGCATGCGGAAATGTATCTGCCACCAAGGGCAGATCAATGCCAGCCAGATGCCTACGACCACCAAGCCAGAAAAACTGGGTCTTAAACGAATTAAGAACAAGACGATTAGAGGCTAAGCAGTTAGAAAGGGCATCCATTGCCTGACACATCTGTCGGACAGCCACCACTGCACGGTCAGAGGGACAGTGAACATAGGCCTGTACGTCATCAGCATATAGCTGGTGAAAGACCCCACAGGAAGTCAAAAAGGCCCCAATACCTGCCGTGTAAATGATGTATAGCAGTGGCCCAAGAACAGAACCATGAGGAACACCAAATGGGGCAGGAACCCAGGCAGACCTCGAGGAACCAAAGGCGACACAGGTTGTGCGTTCTGAAAGAAAGGAGCGAAGTCACTCTAAAGTTATTATTTTAAATCTTATATTGTTAATATCGGGAGAGATTTGTTAATTGTTTCGTAAACTTTTGAAATATGATGGAACGTTAAGCATTGAGTAATATTATGATTCATCAGTTATCACTAAGAAGAAACTGCTTTTGGCAATGTTATAGACAGTCACAACAAACTATTCTGTAAGGAGTCCATAAACTGACGGAAAGACGACTCCTATTGCGGCCATCCTTCGGAGCGAAGACGATTAAATACAAAAACACTTAAATTCGCGGTTTATAATATATGCGCTAAATGATTAAATAGCTTCCTTAACTCGTCTTGTGGTGGAAGCTTGATGATGCTTCAAGCTGTCCTATCCTGATTCCATTCCTGCGCCACCACACAACCGCCATCGTCACCGATTACCACCGTAGCACCCTGCTGTCTCCTCGGCTTGACCTCCCCGGACTCTGACCTGGCACCGGAACGGATGAGGCGGATATGGCTATTGCGGATTGGATTTGATATAGCGCCGGTGGATAAGCTGGTGTCCCTGACGTGGCTTTTGTGTGGCGCTGAGAAATTTCGGAGATTTACATTTACATTTACATTTACATTTACAATGCACGTAACTACTTCGAAACCAAGTAAACTCCTCTTTATCGAAGGACACGGTAATACAATCGTAATCGTAATCGTTATCGTAATCGTAATCTCCGGATTTCTACAGCGCCCAAAAAGCGAAGTCGCGGCAACCAGCTTATTCACAGGCGCTGCGACAAATCAAAATCGATAGGCGGGGGGGGGGTCGAATCGGTTCCAGGTCAAGATCCAAAGGAGTCAATCGGCTTGTGGTTCTATAAACACCATCAACAGATTTCCGAAAGCGATTTATAAGTATCCTGGCACATGTACTCATGTTCTAAAAATCGTATTTACATTGTTTTTTTTATTATCTATCTATATTGTGGCTGACTAGGCTGTTACTTGAGTTAACTTACAAAGGCTCCGGCCCATATTCCGATGCCGACATAGAAAAGATCAGCAGTGAACACGATGGCAATTATACCAGCCATGATTGAAAGGCATGCGAGAAAGATCTGAGCCGTTCCCAAGCCGACCGATTGCCCCGTCTCATAATGTGGTCCGTACTGTTTTATCACGGCCTGCTGGTAGGTGATCGCGGAAGCGGGAGCGGCGTAGTAGATTATGGGAGCCGGATACTGGATCTGCGGCTGTCCGTGGGCTGGATTGTAGTATGCCATGGAACTGTGCAGACATAAAGCCAGTGTAAAATATCATTTGCGGCATTAGTAGTAAAATTAACACCCATTGCGTATATCCTATATGTATGTACGTCTGTATATATGTATGAATGTATTAATGTATGTATGTATGTATGCATGTATGTATGTATATGCGTATGTACATATTCATGTATGAATATGTGTATGTTTATACGCATATATATTTGCATATATTTATTTATTTATTTATTTATTTATTTACGAATTTAGGCATGTAGGCCCTATTTGAATTTTATGTTGGGGATTGTAAGAACCTCATGTATAGACGCTGTCGTGTGGGAATATAGTAAATCACAAGCAAAAATTTTCAAATGTAATTATTATTCCATTAAATTGACACAAAATCCAAAGCTCCTTGGAGTGTGATCTAAACCACAGGGAAACTGAGAAAAAATTTGGTCGGCACCACCCACCGGCGTCGCCATCTACTTGAAGACAGTACCTTCAAACTTGGTGATGCAGAAGTTCAGCCAGCTGACACTATCCACAACCGTGGAGTCCACTTTGATAGCTGTATGACCATGGCGGACCATGTGAGTCAACTCGTTCGAGGCTGCTTCTACCAACTGCGGCGTATTAAACCATCCGCAGATTCATTCCAACCTCAACTGTCGTCATCTTGGTCAACAGCTTCATAGTCTCCAGGGTTGACTACTGTAATAGCCTACTGGCGGGCCTGCCGACTTCTCAACTAGATCGAATACAGTCGGTGCTCAACTCTGCTGCACGTATCATATATGGCCGAATACCATCTGATCATGTCACTGATCTGCTGCGCGACAACCTTCACTGGCTACGCGTTCCTCAGCGGATAACGTACAAACTGTGCTTGATGACCTATAAAGCATTGAATCACCTCATGCCGGATAATATCTCTGTCCCATTCCATTCTTCTCTGTCCCTCGCCACCTCAACAGCATCCTCCACCGTCATCTCGAGACATCTCAGATCTTCTTGAACAGTTCCCATCCAGTTCTTTCTTGGTCTTCCTCTCCCACGCTTCCCATCCGGCGTCCACCTAGTCGTGTGGCAGACAACCGGAACAGGTGTCGGCTACGATCGTCATCAAAAAAATCAACTACAAGTCAGGCGGTCATCCACGACTATTCCTTCTCTGTCGCTGGACCAACTGCGTGGAACAATCTTCCTGACCACGTTAAGAATGCGCCATCTCTGGCGTCATTCAAATCGCACCTGAAGACATATCTTTTAAACTTTTGTACGACTATCATTGGCTTTTGTAACAGTACTCATGTACAGCGCCCTTTTCTTCGGCCTCGGCTGTGCTACGGCGCTATATAAATCGTCTTATTATTATTATTATTATTATTATTATTATTATTATTATTATTATTATTATTATTATTATTATTTTTTTTTTTTTTTTTTTTTTTTTTTTTTTTATTCCCGAGGTAGTAAAGATCCCTCGGGCTGTAAAAGAAGATTAAAAACAGTTTATTGGTTCTCGTCTCCGACTTCGTGCCCAAAAGTGCAAAAGATTATTATTATTATTATTATTATTATTATTGTTATCATTATTATTATTATTATTATTATTATTATTATTATTATTTTTTTTTTGGCCCCAAGGTACATATAATCCCTCGGGGAATTAGATATTAAACTATTTACTGTTGTTTCCAGGAAATCAGGCCTCGTCCTCCGCAAAGTCGTTAAAAGTGCCGCGGAAAGCGATGGCATTTCGCAGTTGGTCCATTATTATTATTATTATTATTATTATTATTATTATTATTATTATTATAAAAAGCTCTTCAAACGCTTTACAGTGATCTTTAGCAAGCAAATATTCAGACTGTCTTACGTTGCTCTAGTAAAGCTTTGTTAAAATTTTCCAGAAGTCGTTAAATAGCCTAAATCTAAAAGTCCTGAAACCTTCTAAAGAACCAAATAAACAAGACTTAATATTAATGCACTAACATCTTGCAGCTTTTATATATACATAACACGGAAGCCGAAAATTAGGGCACCGTTATTACTAAGCAGCTCTAGAGCCTGTTATCTCCCGACCAATCCTAGACCTTTGCCATTTGATAAGGATTCAAGTTGAAATGCTTTGCGTTGGTGATGACTAATATTATGCTTTATAATAGGTCTACTTAGGCAATGATGTTCAAATCACGCAGTCACTGTTAAACTTTGAGCAGATATACCGCCATTTTTGTAAAGGTGACTCAACAATGTGATTCATTTGCGCGTGTTTTCCACAGCAATATGTTTGATTTAAGTTATCAAGATAGCTGTTAATTAATGTTTTAACTACCTCACTTATAGGACACATGATAAGATGCACAAAGCATTGGATATCTGGTTAGACAGGGCAGTGATTTTGATCTATGAACCTGTCAACGTCAAAGTGCTAATCTTTTCTTAGACTTTTATGTCTGAAAGTAACGAGGTCATTAATATCAATGAGTCAATGCTTGTGGTTAACTTTCCAAGTTGCGACCGTATAGTGAAGCATACTGTTTGGTGATTAAGACAGTGCCAGTTGCTGAACTTTAATTATAGTCCGTTTAATAAGTTTGATTGTATTGTGCTATCTAAGTAGCCCATGACATTGGACGCAGTGGTGTAGCGGCATGTTCTGTGCCTTTAAACCGGAGCGTCGCAGGTTCGAATCTACCTCAAGCCGCTGTGTAGCGACTTTGGGCAAGTTTCTCAACCACAATTCTGCAAATGTGAGAAAGGCAGCAGGAAACCACCTCACTCATCCCATCCCCAGTGGCATAAAGCCAATGGACCTTCCTTTGGGCAGAGAACTCATCAACATCGTCATCAATTAGCCCATACATTATTCAAATGCTGCTCGGAATGACAATCGTGAGCAGCATGTTGCTGAATCCATCTCAAGCTTGGACTGGGCCGCCGGGACATCGGGGAATTCCCGGTGGGCCGGTCAGTGGGTGTGCCGGTGTCACGAAATAGAGTATCCCCCATACAAGTACATCCCCTTAGCAGAATGGAGTATCCGGCCGGATGAATGTGAACGGGAGGGACTATCCCCCCTCGTGCAAACGTATCCCCCATGAGTCGTACGAATTTATCCCCCGTCAAAAAGGATCCCCCTGCAACATAACTACAAATTGTGCGATTTAAGTCAGTTTAGAGCTGCATCAGTCGTGGTCAAAGGCAAAAGCCATATGCTACTTATTTTTGGCATGAGTGGGAAAAGAATCCTGTGAAGTCAATGATCCCTCATTACTCTTTCTCTACTCTATACTCTATTTACTCTTAGGCAAGTTGTGACATTGATATCGGTCGATTCGTATCAGTCGGTACACCAGTAAAACGAGGAAGACAAAATATCAGCAGTCATAAACGACAGTGTCATGAAAGTGCTAATTAGGTGAATTGGTAGCTCGCGCTTGATATCGGTCAATTCGTATCAAGAGGTACACCAGCAAAGCCAGTGAAGCCATTTGAGGCAACGAACCAACTGCTGCTGCTGCGACGTGTCAATGACTCTTGTGTTCTTTGTAGCGTTGTAATCTCACGCAAATTAAACAATGTCTATTTGCATTATTAGTTGCGTGAAGGGCTTGTTGCGATGGATGTGTCTAAAACAAGGTTGACAAATATCAGCAATCACAAACAACAGTGTCATGAAAAGGGACTATAAGGTGCTAATTAGGTGAATTGGTACGCTTGCTATCGGTCGATTGGTATCTCGGCAAATCTCGGCCGACAACTGCGTCAGCTCTACACAAGTCACCTAACCACATCGTGAACCTACATGTTAAAGTCCTCCCTGCCAGCAGCAAATGGACTTCTCTACGTGTGGGCTGTACGCAGCTGCCTATCCATTTGAGATTGCTTCCCCTCTTGCCACGCTGGATGTTGATTTCGGTTAGCCTTCAGAAATGCGAAAATATCTTGATAAATGTTTCAACGACAATGCTGTTCCTACTGTAACTTCGGTTTGATTTGTTCTAAATATTGCTTAGAACACTTAGAACACTTAAAGTCACTTGCTTTTCCTATTTCTCGTTTTGGATTTTGATTACAGCATAGATTTGTCTCCCTGTTGCATTCCGCCTGGTTCCTATGAGTCTATGACTCACTTTACCTTGTTCCTTACCAACTTAAAGACTACCGGTACTCTCTTTAGCTGTGGTTGGACTGGGAGCGCTCCTGAGTAGATCATCTTGAAGGGACGCTATTTAAAAGCTCCCTAATAATAATGATGATGATAATAATAGAAATAATAATAATAATAATAATAATAATAACAATAATAATAATAATAATAATAATAATAATAATAATAATAATAATAATAATAATAATAATAATAGATTATCAATTATACGCATTTTCAATAATACCTTATGCCTGTGAATTTTTAACCCCCGGGGGATGATTTTACACGATGGGGGATAGAAATGGTTTATCCCCCGGATACTCTATACCGGTAGATTCCATCCGGGGGGATAAATTTATTCATCCCCCCGGATAGTTTTAGGACGGATAGTCTGTCACGCGACACCGGCCGCCCCAAAAAAGAAAATAGTATGATTAAGAATTTTATGATATTTTAGTTCTAATTCTTATTTCTAATGTTATAAATTATTAAATGTGGTTGTTACCAAGAAACTTGCACTGCCACGTGAAACGCGCGGCTACGTGCCAATATTCGCTTTAAGTAACCTTTGATTATAGCGCGTACTGCGCATCCACCGCAACAATAGATTAAAAGATTGAACGGCGCTAGCGCGTGAGTGCTTCAAAAATCGTAACCCCCAGCATGAGCAATGATGATTCAACCTAACGCAGCCTAACAGTGATGATTCAACCTAATGCAGGCTAACAGTGATGATTCAGCCTAATGCAGGCTAACAGTTATTCATTTCCAGCTGACTATCTGTTTAAGGCATTCTTCTTTATTGCAGGCCTATCTGGTTGCGGTGTGTCACCCAGTGTGAACAAATAATAAACCAATTAAAACCATAGACAAATGTAAAAAGCGCAGTAATAGCCTACGTTTAACCTGACGTGTAGTTTAATGTTATGCGATTTGGTTAATTCTGTTTCCGTTGGTGTGCGCATCACCAGTAGGCTAGTAATATTTGTACAATTGTATAATATTAATTATAATAGGAACAAATTTGATTTTAAGAAATTTATTACTGTTTCTGAGTTCTGACATACCGTGGGTACTCAGTCGGCAAACGGTCCCGCAAACCCTACCGAGCAATGACTTCTAAACAAAAATGAGGCGCTGAGAAAGAACGAATAAGAAAGCACGTATGGACCTATAGAAAACGATGCCAAGCAATAAGAAAAGTTAACAAACATGTTTGCACCACATTCTATGGTATACTAGTTCTGATATCAGCATGACTAATGAAGCAAGAAATGAAATACGTAATTATACTTATCTCCGTCCAATGGCAGTTTATGAACCGTTTTTATCACATAGTGCACATTTACATATTAAATTTAAGAAAACTAAACTGCAGTTAGTGACGATGCCAATTTACTTTCTCATTCTATCTCTGAGATTGAATATAATTTGGACATTAGTCATTCTGAACTAGGGCTATCTGATGAAAGTGGAAACAACTATAATCGACTTTGCTTTTAATAATGATACACCAGATTTGGAACCGGAATCAAAATTGCGCAGTATGCATGTAGGAAGTGTAGGAAAGCACTTAATACAGCGCTAATATACCTTGCAGACATGACAATCTATATATAGTTTATAATGTTTCTTCAACAGAATTTGATTAAAAACAGTATGTATTTTTGATGCAAACAGAAGACTATCCCAACAAGGTCCAACACAGAAGAAAACACAGAGTAGATGTGCGAAAGTGCAGCTCCTGCATTTCTTCATGGTCAGATTAAAGCGACAATCGATATACGAATTTGTCTTTTGCATGTATAAATATTTAGTAGGGTGTGGATTTCATTTTTATACGATCTCTACCAGCAGCAACTATAAATGAAGACCGCTTATTCAGGATCGAACAATATTATAGGCTGGAAAAGCGCAACAGTCTTGCACCAAGCGCTTGGCTAGGCGATGGGTTGTAAATTCGCAAGGGAGTTGAACCTGGGTCTGATGCTGAAAATCATGCTCTTTGAACCATGCCGGCTATCTTTTATAATTGCGTATTATTTTAACCTGTGTATGTGTTACAGGGAATGTGTATTTTCAGGGAATATGTATATTCCCTGAAAATTTCAGGGCATATGTATATTCCCTGATTCACTCAGGGAATGTATACATTCCCTGAAAAAACCAGGGTATATGCATATTCCCTGAAATCTTCAAGTGATTTCTATACACATTCCCTGAAAGCTTTCAAAGACACAGCGACATAAAGTCAACAGTAGGCCTAGTGCTTAGCTAGGGTTATAATTGATCTTGAGTTTTTATCCGAGCTTGGGAAATGGAGGTTTTCCTGGACCTTGGTTTTTTCTTTGGCTTTTCTTGTTTTATTTAAACCCTGTTTTAAAATTCATTTAATCAATTTTTTAAACGGTCTGGATGGTCGAGGTCGATAAATAAATGGCGCAATATGCATGCTATACTAGTTTATTTATAATATTACTAGTCGAAAGACTAAAGGAGACTGCAGACTTAGACTGAACTGTTTTGGAAGTTTTCTGGAAGTAAACTGTTGCCCTTTTCAAAACTTAGGAAATTATTTTTGGAGTTTCATAGTCCGATTTCCAGGAGGCCAAACCAAATCAAAGGGGGTTTCCAGAGAGTAGTAAAAAAGAGGTCCATATCCGATTTCCAGGGTACCAGATCAGGTGAGGCAGAGCAGCTGTCAAGGCGGTTGTCGTTTACGGCGAGAATAATTGGAAGGCGAAGTATCAGATGAGTCAGAGTAGGAGTATTTGAAAAGGTGAGACTTCAGTTTTGAGTGGAAACCGATGGCTAGGGTTTTCTTTGGTTATTTTAATGTTCTAGCTTGGGTTTTTCATTTTTCAACAGTGGTAACACTGATTACTACTAAAACCTTTCTTCTATGAAGTGAGATGTTGTTTATTCTGAAGATTTGATCCTCTATTTACGTACAGTTATTGAACATATGGGCGTTTGCGCATCAAAGGAGGTACGCAGTGATAGAACCTTCCAATTAGCGACCAATTATAACCCTAGCTAAGCACTAGGCCTACTGTTGACTTTATGTCGCTGTGTCTTTGAAAGCTTTCAGGGAATGTGTATAGAAATCACTTGAAGATTTCAGGGAATATGTATATACCCTGGTTTTTTCAGGGAATGTATACATTCCCTGAGTGAATCAGGGAATATACATATACCCTGAAATTTTCAGGGAATATACATATTCCCTGAAAATACACATTCCCTGTAACATATGCATGTGACGGATTGTGACCGAACATTATTATAACGCCTTCTGAGATCATCTTTAAGGCGCTTTTCGCTGGTCTTATATACGTTAGATTTCACAAAGACAAACAGTTCATCTTGAATCAGTAAAAATGATAACTGTATAACTAGAAAGATCACCACTGTCAGGCATTCGCGTTAACATAGAAACCCAACCAAGGAAGGATTGACACTATGTTCAGAGTCCCTGGTCCGCGTTTCATAGAGGATGATGATTGACGACAGCTGATTATGTGACATTTACTTCACAAATTTAGTGCATCGACTGGCTCGGTTTGCTACATTATTTTATCTTCTCAGACCTCGGTCTCATGATGGAGTGCTTACTCCACTGGACAATAACATGAGGAAAAATTTCATTGGAAGAACGCTATATTCATATAGATTATGACACTGTTGCTTTTTTTGTTTTCTAACTGTTGTATTCTGTATTGTATTATTTGATGCATGTACACTGGAGTGCTAATCTCTTGCAACCGGTTAAATAAAGAAAATACTTACTTACTTACTTACATTGATTAGAGCGTACGACCCTTGTAACCATCTTTGCGTGCAGCTCCAGGTTGGCATAATTATGGTAACTTACTCAGGATATTTTATTCTCGGGTTAGCACGGTTCGTACTCGGGAACCCATTTAGTGGCGTGACGCCCATTGAAACAGGCAGCGATATTGAGGAATCTCATCCGACCAATCTATTTAAAAATGAGAGGTTGAGGCCAAACGGTCGCTATAGGAAACGTGTCATTTGCATGAGCGTCCGGAGGGTGGGCAAGGGATATCGCCCTCCCTGGATTTTGCAAATATTTTACCAAAAAAAATCTTTTGATTATAATGATTATTAAAACAGTTCAAACACGATTTTCCATGCAGTAAACACTTAATTTTAAAATTTTGGTAAGTCATAACACTTAATTATTTAGGTCAATTATTTATTTTTAAAGTTACGCGTGTTCTGTGTCAATGAATCAGCTTTTCTGAATAAATGCTATGTAAAAACATCATTTTGCTCCCCCCCCCTCTAGAAAAGTCCTGCGGACGCCCGTGGTCATTTGCTCATTTGCATTTATACTTATGCTCACTGCTGGGACTCGTCAGCAGCCAGCGAACAAAATGGTCAGGAATTGACAGCTGAATCGGAATGCGACTTTGCTTTGCTTAGAAGCGATCGCCTATTGATGTCTTGAGCCATAGGCGCCGTCTTTTGCTTTTGTCTCTGGGTGCCAAGATGAGAATTGTCCGGGGGTTGGGGTTCAACCCTTAGTCTTTCTTAGGACCCTCAGTTAAGACTTCATTGTACACCCTAGGAGGTCATTTCCAGTGATGGGCAATAGTTAAATAAAAAGTTACTAACTTTTAGCATAACTAAAAAAATTAGATAAGGATGAAGTTTAACTAAAAAATAATTAAGTTAAAACCATAGTTTAACTAAGATTTTTTTGTTGCTAGCTATAGAGTTAAACTAAAAAAAATCAGCAATACGCAACTATTCTCTGCAATGAACATTGAACAGTGTTAACGCGAAACTTATTGATTAACACTATGGTTTTAACTAACCGGCCTGTGTTTTCAAATTCATACACTACTTACATTACGCCTGTAACTGTATGCTACTGTGACGAACGTCAATTCGAATATTATTTGTTTTAATTAAATGAGTAGCGCAACATAAATGCCGGCCAGGCGAACATGGATATTTGCAAGGCGCCGCATCTCATTAATTCTATTAATAACGTACCAATGCTGAACGAGCGCGGTAGTTTGTCGTGCGCGCCAGACGGAATGGAGGTTTCCTATTGGCTGGATATTGGAGGGAACTTTGGGCGCGAACTGGATTGTCTATAAAACAGTGAAGCCACGCTGAATGCGCGCCAGTGTTGTTTTTGCTTGCTAGGTGAAGGACCTTTTTATATGTGTTCGTCGCCTTGCGATTAAATCTAGCAAAATTTCGTATCATTGGTGTCGATTAGTGAATTAAGTGGAGATTTTGATACGTGGATTGTTGCGGTATTGATGGTTGAATTTCGTTACCAATTTCATATCTTAATTCGTGTTTTTAATGTTACAAAGTGAAGACATTTGCATAGTGTGCTCGGTTAGACAATATTTAATTGTAAAAGAAATTTAGATAGGATCGAACTCGTTTTTACTACGAATAACTGGCAAGTGGTAAATATCGCTAGTTGTGAATCGATAATTGTGAACTTTGTCAAGATCGCTGATTAGACCCGATAAATTGTCAGTTAATCTACGGACATTGAATTTCGGATCTGTACAGACATTAATTTGCATAATTCATTTCTTTTAATAAACTTAATTGAAATTAAATCCAATTATGTCTGATAATTCTGTCACAGATAAGCTGTCTGAACTGTGTGATGTAGTGAAAGGATTTATCTGGCGCCAGGAGAAGTTGGAAAGCAGTGTGTCACAACTTGCGCGGGAATTTGGCAGTTTGCGCGGGGAACTTTCCCGCCGAAAATACTGTTGTAAGGGCAGATGAACCTACCATACACGCAGACATATGTAGAGATCCATCATTGGTACCGATTAAATATAAAACGTTTGCTACAGATGGTGTAGAGCAAGATTTAGGCCCCACACTGATCCGGGTTCGAATCCTTCACGTTTTGTCCTATCAGCCGATGCCTTGCAACAGGGCACGTGTTCGCCAGAGGGCGAAGCGAACGCCACACTACAACAGTACACATTGCATTGTTTGAAGGTGAAATTGTCATTGACGCTCTGCATTATTACAGTTCACTTAGCCTCGGTTATTGTGAAAATGTTTGTCGTAAAAAGTTGGAATAAGTTCAAAAAAGTTAAACTACTTTTTTAGTTTAGTTAACTAATTTCCAAAATCAGTTGCTGACTTTAGTTAAACTTTTTTGGTTGAAAAATTGTTTAGTGCCCATCACTGGTCGTTTCCACCCCCCGTTGTTCTAATGTGATTATATTGTGCATATATTTTAGCATTTTCTTTCACAATTCACATTGTGGGTTACTAGTAAAGTAATGATCTGGTTTATTGCGAGATTTGTGATCATGTGAATTGCATACTAATAAATTGGGTCAATTCATCGTTGTAAGGGGTTTAAGCTTTCTATTGCATTTTTGAATTTTCCTAGTTTGAAAAACACGGATAAAATGTTCAACTCCATATGGATCAAACTCACCAAAGTCTGACCCCTAGTCTTTTTTCTACTATTGTCACACTGCTGGGTGCATGGGTCCTCCCATTCCCTGCCCCTTTTCCCTCCTCTTCCTCCTCCCTTCCGCTTCCATTAGGTAGGTGAGTTTCAGTGGATTTTCGGAGAAAGAAAATTGTTGTATCGTCAAAGGTTACGATGTTAAAAAAGTATTGGAAATCGGTGACATTCGGTCGTTCCAGTTATTATTTATTTATTATTTTAAGAAATAAATAATTAAATAAATAATTTACATACTGGCTGTGACTATGAGATCATGTGATGTTAGGTATTAGATGTAACCCATTTGAAGCTAAGGTCCGAATTCTTCTGGGTGCCACGCACCCACTGAACTTTCTCTCTGTGTGCAGGGGCGTCTACTCCATAGAAACCTTTGAGTAAATGCTCCATCCAAGAAATAGGGGGAAGATTTGCCAGTGTGTGTGCCACCAATTTAGGGGGGAAGGAAAGGGATAGGGGGAAGAAGAGGGGGAAAGGGGAAGTTGCTCCAATGACTTAGGAGGGATAGACGCACCTGTCTGGGTGCATTCACACCCAAGGCTCCCAAGGAGTTGGCGCCTGTGTCTTGAGCATTATGTCTACCCTAAAACTTATTTCATATACAGAGTTATTGGTTGACTTTTCTATCGTCAACTACGTTGCCCTGCATTGTATTGTCTTCTAATTAAGTACATGATTCACGTACTGTACTGAATTAAGCATTTTTATGAACAATCTTTTAGGAATACGTTTTATTCGTTCGTTTAAGCAAAAATCGGCCGATTTTTAAATTTCTGATCAACGATGCCAATGATCTGAACTGTAAATGACAAGACAAATGCAGTCGGTTTACGAATTCATAGAAATCGCGTACATTTTTTTCTTTCCGTTGAGGCAGTGGAGTAGCTTGAATAAATGCATGTATGTATGTATGTGCGCATGCATTTGTATGTGAATATATGCATGTATGTATGTCTCTTTGTATCCATGTATGCGCTGTGACTGTATGTATGTATGACTGTATGTATATAATTATGTGCTATGACTGTATGTATGTATGTATGTATGTATGTATGCATACATATACGTAGGCGCATGTATGTGTGTAATCGTTACGATAATAATTATTTGTAATTAGAAATAGCCTACATACAGCGTAACTTCGAAATGAGCAAAGCATAGACGCTCTGTATACACTGCCCTAAATGATGTTCACTTAAGATCTGAAATAATGTCACCAGAAATCAAACGACTATATCCGTATGCATTTATCTGCTTATTTAATTTAACACGTTATAGAATCTCCAACAAGGCGCTAAATTAGCTGGCGTCTGTAAACAGCATGGCGTCGGAGTTTAAAGCTTGATGGCCGTCAGCGGAGCCTGATGAACTCCAACGTACATCATCTGCTGTTGGTTTGATGTCGGTGGATTCTGAGGCTGAACATAATATGGTGGAGGCTGAGGCTGAGTTTGAAGGGAAGGAGGTGCCTGTATGAACACGGTTTCCGGTTGATGAGGGGTGTACGTGACTGGAATGGTGGCAACCTGCTCATAGAAAATACGCAGAAGAGATACAGTATATTCATCATACTGCAATGTAATGGATTGCAATTCAAACTACGATCGGGTATAATGCGATGTGCTACGATGTAAATAATGTGATGAATATGTGGCCGAAATGCATTATACTGAGATGTTATTTAAATATCATTATCCAAATATCGTCGCCTGAGAATTATCTTGTCGTATCTCCACTTTTTTTCGAAAAGTAGTTAAGAGTTGATTTGTAGCAGAATTTTTTTGATCTTTCTTCAGTTTCAATGGCTAGGAGATACGATAGGTCGTTTTAAAGATATTCAACAAACTATACTGTCGTATGTCCTGTTTTCAGAAACATTTTATCGTATCTCCATACAGCATTCATAGTGAAGCAGTCTCTGTTGTTGTATGTCCACAGAAAGCTCGTCGCTGATTGGACGCGCAGGAGATACAGCAGTATAAACCTGTGCGCTTAGCTGGACTATAGTGTCGCATATCCAGACAATTAAAAGTTTTTCTTTTAAAAATCCGGACTATGTAAATGAATATTTTAACGAAAACACTCTGTAATAATTGGTCGTTGCTTAATTTAATCATTTCATGTCTTTGTTTTCAGAAAGATGGTTTGTAATATTTGTAAATCCAGTTTATACAAAATTTTCACAAATTTCAGAATAACAACTATAATTGTTAATTTTTTAAATGCAAAATCTTTATGCAATGTTGATGTTTTAATATGACGTCTGTGTGAACTGTAATTTGACAATGCCCTACTTATTGCATTGAATTTCTCATTTTTGCGCAAAATGCGGCCCAAACTTCTACCTCGTTTATCTCGGAATTTTGGAAAATGGAGATACGCCAAGATAATTCTCAGGCGACGCAATATCGATTAAGCCCAATATGAGACGCTATTTTCACAATAATTACGCATAGACGTTTAGCTAGTTGCATTGTGGTTATAGGTTAGTTGCTGTTTAACGACACCGTTTCATAACGAAGATAATTAGCGTCGCTCTCCTCCTTTTCCTAGGCTTGGGACAGACATTACCATAGTTACGGTATTCTGGCGGAGTTCAGAAGGGGATCAAATGGAAAGACAAAGCTTTAATGAAACCAGTGCATTAGGTCTATATAATAAGATGGAGAACTATTGTTGGATATATCTGTAAAGCATTGCCAACCTGTCCTTTAGATGCTTTGTCTATCGCACGGGCGCTGATCGCCGTCAACCAAATTCCAAATATTATTTCAAAACTTCCAACTCCTATCATTATCGAATTGGCCGCAATGGCCTCTTCCCGCTAATGACAAGGAAAACAAAACAACTATAAATGATATGACGCCAGTGATGAAAATGTTTTTATATAGCTGAAAAATTAATGTCTTCATAAAAGCAACTCTGCATAGCTGTATATAGGCCTTTATATAAATTATTGTAGCAGTGGGTTTCAGCAGTTCCACACATCAAGTATGTTCGATGGGTATTAAAAGGAAATGATATAGAATCGCATGCTCATCGGAAAGTTTCGAATTATTTCCTGTTTTTATTGAGGGGTCCCTACA
>OY744613.1:30216384-30243884 GCA_963556255.1 Allolobophora icterica
ATAGACAAACTATTCTGTAGGGGAGTCCATAAAAAGTGACGGAGGAACGTCTCCTTTCGCGGCCAACCTACGGAGCGAATACGGTTAAAGACAACAACACTTAAATTCCACGGTTTATAACATATGCGCTAAATGATTTAATAGCTTCCTTAACTCACCTTGTAGTGGAAGCATGGTAATGTACCTAACTAGGGCCTACTTCGAAATGAAGCAAATTTCTCTTTGTAGAAGGATACTGTGACAAAATCGGGGCCTATATGGTTTTTAGAGCACCGTTAACAGATCCCCAAAATCGATTTATAAATCCTGATACATGTATGTCCTATAAGATCGTAATTACATTGTATTATACTATCTAACCATACTGTAGCTGGTTTTTTAGTTGACTTACAAAGGCTCCGGCCCATATTCCGATGCCGACATAGGAAAGTTCAGCATCGTACACGAGGGCCATTACACCAACCGATATTGATAGGCATGCGAGAACGATCTGAGTTGCTCCCAAGCCGACCGATTGCTCCCTCTCATAATGTGGTCCGTACTGTTTAATCACGGCCTGCTGGTAGGTGATCGCGGGAGCGGCGTAGTAGATGATGGGAGCCGGATACTGGATTTGCGGCTGTCCCTGGTATTGGATCTGCGGATGTCCCTGGAACTGGATTTGCGGCTGTCCTTGGTACTGGCTATCCGGCTGTCCGTGGGCCGCGTTGTAGTATGCCATGGAACTGTATAAACATCAAAGCCGGTGTCATGATATCATGTTCGGTATTAGTAGCAAAAGATATACCCAATGAGAAATCCAGGTTTCTTTAGGCCTGTACATCCGTGTGTATTTATGTATGCATAATATATGTACGCATGTATGCATGCACGTATGTAGGCTACGATTGTACGTCTGTGTATATTAATGAATCTATTTACGTGTGTATGTATGTGTGTATGTATATACGTATGTATATATGCATGTATCAGTATATATATATATGTTATACTTATATGTGGTTGCTTATATGTATGTATTTATTTATATATTTACGAATTTAAGCGAGTATTTGAATTTTATATTGGGCATTGAAAGAAACTCATACAGACGCGGTTGTGTGGGAATATAGCAACTCGCAAGCAAACATTTCAACTGAAATTATTATTCCATTAAATTGGTACAAAATCCAAAGCATCCTTGGTGTGTCGATTTAACCTACAGTGAAACTGAGAAATAATTTTGTTGGGGGCAACTAACTAATCTAAAAACTAACTACAATGACAAGTTTTCTGTTATTTCAAAACACTGAAATCGCATCAGCTTACTGTTTTCTTAGAATGGTCGCTCTTTCTTCTGAATTTGCTTAAACAAAGCATTCGATAAGTTATGTGAAACGTATATTGTATAGGAAAAGCTCTTAAAACGATTTACAGTGATCTTTAGGAAGCAAATATTCAGACTGTCTTACGTTGCTCTGGTAAAGCTTTGTTAGAATTTTCCAGAGGTCGTTAAATAGCCTAAAATCTAATACTCCTGAAACCTTCTAAAGAACCAAATAAACCAGACTTAATATTAATGCACTAAAAACTAGCAGCTTCTACAGATAAGTTACAATACACGCAAAACCAAAATTAGGACACCTTAATTGCCACGCAGCTTTATAGCCTGTTATCTGTCGATCAATCCTATAGACCTTTGCCATCCGATAAGGATACAAGGCAGTTGGCGAAAGGTTCGACGAAACGCTACCTGAATTTCTTTGTTGATGAATAATCTATGCAAGCATGTTCAAGCCACGTAGTCACTGTTAAACTTTGAGCAGATTTACCGCCCGTTTTGCAAAGGTGATTCAACAATGTGATTCATTTGCACGAGCTTTTCCACAGCAATATGTTTTGTTTAAGTTATCTAGAGAGCTGTTAATGAGTAAATTTTATTTAGATTTGTATAATGCAGAACAACCTCACCTGTAGGGCCTGTTTTAAGATCCACAAAGCATTGATGTCTTGCTACACCGGGCAGTGATTTTGACCCAGGGGCCTGTCAACGTCAAAGTGCTCGTTTTCCTTAGGCTTTTACGTCTGAAAGTAACGAGGTCATTAATATCAATAGAGCCCGTGGTTCACGTGTCTTGAGGTTAACTTTCCAATTTCCGACATTGCTTGGTGATTAAGACGGTGTCAGCTGCCGTAATGAAATTATAGCTTCCTTATAAGTTTCATTGTATTGTGATATCTAATTAGCCCATATAATGTTATTCAAATGCTGCTCAGAATGATATTAGTGAGTTGCATGTTACTGACTCCATCCTGCCTTATTTTCAATCGCTCTCTGATGCGTAGTGACCTCACTATTCCCTGCTACACATATATCTGCACGTGCACGTAGAGATTTTCTTGACATCGAATGCTACTTGAAATGCATTAAAACGCTTGAACCAAACTGCTCAGCTTGGCTTACGGAATGCACACAAATAATTATTCCACACAGAAACTTGATAATTTTGATGAACTGGTAGAGTAAATGATGTCAGGTGGAAGTGTGTATTTTGTAGAGTTAGCAATATAATTTGCGTTATAAGATAAGGATTGATTTAAGCACATATAGTCATACTCGATGAGAAAGTCAAGATCCATCTCCTGTTAATGGCTGTGCGTTTAAGGTGCGATGCATGCAGTTCATATGCTGTTAGTTTCTGTATCGTTCACCTATCTCTCAAAATGATTATTACTTGTGAATTGGAAGCTGTCCATTTGGATATGAAGTTGCATGTATCATAAGGGGGGGGCATAGAGTAGTGTTTACAGCACTGGCGTGAAGAGCAGTAGGTAGCGTGATCGCAACCCTCCCAAAGGTCCACTCAGCCTATCACTCGCGAGATGGCGTCTTGCGTGAAAATGAGATGTAGGACGTGATGGGCGCCTTGCAAGGCTGTCGTAAACAGTAAAATTCGACTCCTGTAATAACTTGTGATCATCCGTTCATACTGATTTGTAATCATACTGCGTAATTGTCAGTTTGAAAATATTAAACGAAGATTATTATTATTATTATTATTATTATTATTATTATTATTATTATTATTATTATTATTATTATTATTATTATTATTATTATAATAATCAGTGGTTATTAGGACTATTAGTGCTTGAAAACTTGCGAAGTGTTTCACCGTTATTGGTATGAGCTTACCCTATGTTAAAATGAGCGACATACTTAGGAGTGTCTTGACTGATGGAAGATAGTCTGTGCCTTAGCGAAACAATCTACAAATTATTTTCTTAAGTCTGTTAAAGTACACGTGAATGAAGTGATTCTATTGCTTTTGTTTAAAACACGCTATTGCATGTGAATGTGTTTCATTTACCCAAAGTGAGTAGACAAACTCGACAAGTGCAGGTAACAGAATACATTGGAAGTCTTTCTAAAGTAATTGACAGCAAATGCTTCAAGAACATTTTCATATATTTTGGATGTTTACTGTTTCAATGTGTCATTGATGTGAGACAACATTCTTTAATAACATTGCTTTCAATAAATTGCATGCATTTTTGGCGTAACGACAGAAACTGATACTTTGTAAGAACTATGAAGCATTGTATAAATACAACAAACCGTAGGTAAAAGATGATAAAAAAATAATAATGAAGAATCTATAGAAAATGTAAGACACAAGTTATGCAATCATGCTAGCAGTCAATGCATGTGTTCATTTGTATCGTGAGTTATGATCAGCCAAGTGCGGTGAGATGTCATGAGAGGAGATGAAGGCCAAAATGATATAGTGATACGCTTGTAAAATGAAAAGACGATGGACACGGATGCCAGGCGATAGACGATACCAGACAGATGGTCCAGCAACTAAACTTTGGAGGTCCCTTGAGTCATCAAAACAAGTGATGCCTGTTCTGAACGAGGATTGAAACTGAAATTAAGTTTGCGAAAAAATGATATCGGTCTATTGTAAAAATGTACCGGTTTTCTTAATCAAGACTTATATTTCAAACTGTTTTCTATGCTTACTCAATGGATCGAATTGTACCTTTATTTTAAAATATTTGCAATATTTACAAGTATATTTTAGATTCTGAA
This sequence comes from Allolobophora icterica, assembly GCA_963556255.1. Taxonomy (NCBI): domain Eukaryota; kingdom Metazoa; phylum Annelida; class Clitellata; order Crassiclitellata; family Lumbricidae; genus Allolobophora; species Allolobophora icterica. The sequence goes on from OY744613.1 coordinate 30,220,460, forward strand.
ACTTTTGGCTCTATAACTGCTTGAGATTTCTGCTCTGAACTGCGTCGTCTGAACCAGAACAGCTTCTCTCAAAACCTTCGTATCTAAGATCAATTACGCCGACAACAAAGCCTATGTGAATAGACACAACTTATGTTTAGAGCAGACAATTAATTAGTGAGGACAAAGTTAAAGGAAAAGGATTTGGTAAATGGTCTAAGACTTGGGAATGTAAGAATCGTTTGTGAAAAAAAGAGAATATCTGCAATAATGGAACCAAGAAAGCGAAAAAGCTTTGAGCGGAAGTTGTTGACGAATGTAAAGAAACACAGCAGCAGTTTCTAGAGCTTTGTTAGAAGAAAGCAGAAAAGAAAGAATTGGACCATTGAAGAAGGTAATAACAACGCCTTATTGTTGATGATGCGGAAGTTGCAAATGTACTCAAAAAAATTTCGGTTCAGTGTTTGCTTTTGGACGACATAGTAAACAGTAAACATCCCTGAACCCGACCCAACATTGTTAGACAGCGATTGGATGGGATTGATACCTACTGAGTTGAAAAATCCAATAGTTTATTGAACACGAATATAATACATTCAATGAACAGATAATGGTTTTTAAGGAAAATGTGGTAGAACAACTGAAACGGATAAAAATCGACAATGGTCAATGCATAGATGAACTAAATCCTAAATAGTTTCAATTTTCTTACTTTTGAAGCTGCGGAATAGTCTAGAATATAATATATATATAATATTATATATATATATATATTGTTACTGTTAGACACGTGTCATGGGTTTCTGTACACGTGATAGGCTTCTACATAGGTTATGTGGGAATTCTCTGTGTATAAAGGAGTGGCTTCTGGTGTATATACGATAAGCTACGCAGTTCGTCGAGCTCTTTTGATTTTGATCGACCGCCTGAGGTTGACGTTAGATTATTTCTTTGTGCTCGTGGACGTTGCGGAGTTGACCGTAGCTTTTGTCTCCCTTAGTGGTTGACTCTTGTAATGTTGAGCTTCTAGATTTTCGCCTCCTTTGTGGGTGACATTTTGTATCAATTAAGTCTTTTCGGCGGTAGAACTCTTCTTCGAAGCGTTGCTGAGTTGTTTGTTCGTTGTTCAACTCTGGTGACTGTATTTTCGATGACATTCTTTTGTGTGTTTTCGTTGTGAACCACTGTCAGGCATTCGCGTTTACGAAGAAAATCAATAAGCCAATGACCGAAGCCCGCTGGCTTATGTTAGATTTCAGTAAAACGAGATTTAAATGACTAGAAAGATAACTCAACCAATTCAATTTTTCGTTTATTCCTCACTCTTCAGTACAGGTTTACGTAGACTCAACATATTTACATTGATCCATATCATGTTATTAGTGATTACTTGGACTATCGTATTATGTGGTGATATTGGCTTAAGAACTTTCTTCGGTCAGGGTAAGCGGGAGTTAATATATTATATAGGGACCGGGCTTTTAACCAAGGAAGGACTGACTCCGAACAAAGTGTTCGGAGTCCCTGGTCCGTGTTTCATAGAGGATGATGAATGACGACAGCCGAGTTATGTGACGCTTACTACACACAGATAGCACATCCACTGGCTCGGTTAGCTAAATTGTTTAGAGCGTGCGTCCCTTGACCTCTCTAAGCGTGCAGCTACAGATTGGCATACCGATGGTGGCTTATTTGGATATCTGAATCTCTGGCTAGCACGGTCCGTACACGGGGACCTTTTGTGGCGTGGCACCCATTCAAACAGGCAGCGGCGGAGAAGTCTCTTACCCGATCAATTTATTGAAAAATAACAGGGTCGAGGCCATACGTTCGCTATAGAAAAACATGTAGGGCCTACATTTACATTTATGCTCACTGATGGGACTCGTCAGGACCAGCGACCAAATGGTCAGGAATTGACAGCTGATTCGGAATGGAGTTTTGCCTTGCTTAGAAGCGATCAGCGAGTGATGCTTTAATTTGAGCACTATAGCTTCTTTGTCGTCCTTGAAAGCATTGTATTGCATTCTAATAAGTATATCATGCATGCACTGTACCGAATAAATAATAAGTATTTTATGACAATCCGTTAGAAATACGTTTTATTCGTTCATTTAAGTTAAAATCGTCCAACTTTTCGTTTAGGGATCAACGATCGTCATAATCTGAAATGTAACTGACAATTGACAAATGCAGTCGTTTTACGACTGCATAGAAATCGTGCACATTTCTTCTTTCCTTTGAGGCAGTGGAATAGTTTTGATTAAATGCATGTATATATGTGAATATGTATGTATGTGCGTATGTATTTGTATATGTATATACATGCATGTGTTTGTATTTATCATCATCATCATTCATCATCATTTATGTATGCGCTATGACTGCATGCATGTATGTATAAATTAAGTTTTATAACTTTTTACAACGTCATGTTCCTGTAGCTTAGTTAGATGAACTTTTGCCGAAGAACAAAGGAATGAACTGTCATTTTGAAATCTTTTGAATAAGGTCACCCCGAAATCAATAAATCGATTTTTGTATATGTAACCGTATAATGTATTATGTAATATTCATAGTGCATACTAGCATGTATTATAATAAGCTTACAGGAAAGAATGAGCTAGCAAATTTTATAATACTTGTACAATGTGTTGCACATTGTACAATGTACAATTGTACAATGTACAACTGTACAATGTAAATCACTGCTTCTTGCTTAGAATAAATCGATATTGAAGTGTGTCTTTGTTTCGGCAAGCACCATGAGGTTCCCTCATCACTTTGATGGCGTATTCTGCGCACTGATTACTTCTTGGTATCTGGAGTACAGATGGCTCCTGCTTCCAGTGATTCTCCAATAACCGTAATGCTTTTTTGTAAGGTTTCAATACTTCTGACAAGCCCCTGAAGACATTTTCATTGTACATTTGATTAGTAAACCGATAGTCTGCCCAGTCATGAAACGAATCTGCATACCTTCTCCAAAGTCTTCTTTGTTGTAGGGATTAGAATGAATGCAAGGATAGCAAGAATGGCACTTGAATTCCACCTGGCATTGCTGATGTTTGTAATTTTCTTAAACTTAACCAATGGAGAAAACCCCTTTTCCTCAAAGAATCTGAACATCCGTGCAAGATGGTATAACAATTTCATGTCATCTCGTAAGAGGGCCCTTAGAGTAATGGATAACACACTGGCGTGAAGAGCTGAAGGTACCAAGATCGAATCCCGTAGACACCCGTTATTTAAGTGTAATTCTGCCTTCCACTCGCTAGGCGGTTAAATGAATTATAGTAGGCCGTGATTTGGCGCCCTATGCTGACTGCCGCATAAGCAGCTATATTCGACACCTGTAAAACTGTTATCATGTGCTTATACTTAATACATGCATGTAAGGCGCACTGCGTGGCTGCCGTTTCTACTATATGTATGTTCACTGTACAGCGCAGTGCGTTTGCAGGCGCTTAATTAAAGAAAAGATTATTATTATTATTATTATTATTATTATCTCCAGCCAGCTTTATCGAGGATTTCTTCTGTTCCATTCACAAACTGTGCTTTCAGTTCCTCATACTTGTTTATCAGTTGAGAAATAAGCGAATATTCTATGTTTGGAGACCTGGTGCTACCACCAAGTTCCACATCCATGACCACCCCGAGAATCCTGTCCAGAAAGTGATGCTGGCAACTGATAAATTGTGGTTTTGCTGACACCCTTGCCTGAGAACATTCGTTGCAATTTGACAACATTATTTTATCCAGTGTTAAAACTGGTTGTATCAGCAATGATCATCTTCATTGCATTCCATAAGTTGTATTTATCAAGAACTTTCGCAATTCCTGTAGCAATAGTTTCGGCCTTGCCATCTTTCAGACGCAGTGCATCCACTTTTACTTCGGTTCTCTCATTCTTTAGCATCACAACCTGATATTCATTTTCCTCAATGTACTTGACATCAAAATGTAAGGACCACTGTTCCATCTGTAACTTTTCAATCATTTCCTCCTTCAATTTAGCAGCATCTTTGGTAGTTGCACTTTTCTTGTGCGACATTGTATAATGCTACTGAAAAAAATATGAAAATTAACAAGTTCAGTTGTTTGCCCACAAACCTTTCTATATAGACCAATATTTAGATTCTTCTAGAAAGTGTTCAATAGTTTTAGGAAGTTCCAGACAGCTGTAAAAGTTCTAAACATTTTCATAAAGTTCTAAAAAGTGCTACTATTTAAGAGTAGTAACTTTATTAATGCAGTGGTTCAAACTGTTCATTTGGGGTGACCTTTCTTCAAAACTGAGAAGAATTAGTCTCTTTTTCGGTGTTTCTAAGCAAAAGTTCATCCCTTTATGATACAGGAAATCTGTTTTTTTCAAAAAAGTCAAAAATTTATAACCCTAATGTACATATGTATTTATGTATGGGCTATGACAGTATGTATGGATGTCTGTACTCTGTATGTACATTTGTATATATGAGCTATGATTGTATGTATGTATGTATACATATACGTAGGTGCATGTATGTATGTAATCGTTACTATATTTGCAAATAGAAATACATACAACGCCATTAAAGAAATAAACTTAGCATAGGCGCTCTCTACGCTGCACTAAATGATGTTAAATTTAAGAGCTTAAACAGTGTCACCAGAAAGCAAGCAATTATGTCCGTGTGTATTAATCTGCTTGTTTAATTTAACACGTTATGACATCTCCAAAAAGTGGCCTAATAAATTGGCTTCAGCAAACAGCGTGGCGTTTGATTTTAAATCTCGATGGGCGTCAGCTGAGACTGGTGAACTCCAACTCTGCTGTTGGTTTGATGTCGATGGATACTAAGGCTGAGCGGAATATGGTGGAGGCTGAGACAGAGACTGTAGGGCAGGAGGCGCCTGTATCAACACGGTTTCCGGTTGGTGAGGGGCGTACGTGACTAGAATGTTGGCAACCTGCTCATAGAAAATACACACAAGAGATAGAGTACGCAATATGCTGCAAGGTAATGCATTGTATTGCAGGCTAAGACGGGGCATAATGCGGTGTGCTATAATATAAATAATGTGATGCATCTGTGGACGTAATGCCTTATTCTGAAATGTTATTTAAATATCATTATCTAATATCGATTAAGCCCAATCTGAGACGTTATTTTCACAATTACAAATGGTGAAAATCCGAGAAGACGTTTAGCTACTTGCATTGTGGTTATAGGTTAGTCTCCGTTTAACGATACTGTGCCACAACAAAGATAATTAGCGTCGCCCTCCTCCTTTTCCTAGGCTTGGGACAGACATCACCATAGTTAGGGTATACCGGCAGAGTTCAGAAGACGATCAAACGAAAAGACAAGGCTTTCATGAAGTCAGTGCAATAGATTTATACAATAAGGTGGAAACTATAATTGAATATCTCTGAAAGCATTGTTAAGCCAACCTGTGCTTTAGATGCTTTGTCTATCGCACGGGCGCTGATCGCCGACAACCGAATTCCAAATATTATTTCCAAAGCTGCAACTAGTATCATTATAGAATTGGCCGCAATGGCCTCTTCCCTCTAATGACAAGAAAAACAAAACAGTTATAAATGATATAACTCCAGTGATGAAACTTTTCCGATAATTATATTAAAAATATACACTACACGTTGCTGAAGATTGATGTAGGTTTAAGTAAAAGCAACTCTTCATAGCTGTATACATAATATATATAAAAATTATTGTAGTAGTGGGTTTTCAACACTTCCACAACACGAGGATGTTGTATGAGTAGTAAAAGGAAACTATGTAGAATCGCATGCTTGAAGGAAAGCCTCTAATTATTTCCTGTTCTTATTGAGGGGCCCCTACAACCATGGGACATAATTCTGTTCTCATCATGCTTTCTCATTATCCTGTGTTTCGGTCAGTATGGAAAAATAAGAAGGGAAAATAAAAAAATTTATTATGGTCTCATATTATTTTTTTTTCGTTTCTTTCCGATTTCCGTGCTCATCGTATCTTTTCCATTTTTACACATGCCTGTGAGGTGCGTCAAATTATCATTTGTGTGTGGCTGCTACCATCTGCGGTTGTTTGATTCTAAAGATGATCTGAAGTTCCATGTCGTCTTCAAAGCCTCCCTGATTGTTATTGTTGTCAATTTGGTTCTTTTGTAACCATTAGTCTGGTTTTTCTGCGATAATTAGTAGGCAGAATCTTTCCCTGGTGTATCTGCGTCGTAATTTCCTGTAGTTCTGCACAGAGGCGCGTTTACAGAAAACGGGGCCCTAGGCGCAAACATTTTTGGGGCCCCCTGAACTCTAGTGATGTTTAGCCCATCATGTGCGGTTGTGCAAAAACTCACGAAGTTGAACTTGAAGCCGTTTTTGTGAGTGTTATTGACATTGTCACTGTAATTATGATTAATTATAGAAGCAATTTTCAAGGAATGTGGTTATTTGATTTAATTATTTTAGTTAAAAAAACTGACATCGGGTGTTGAATCAACAATCAATGCAAAATACGTGGTCATGTTAACTTCTTGAATAAATTGAGTTCTTAAATTATCTCCATTATTGTGATAAATTCATCACAAAATGTATTGGATAATTCTATAATTGGAAAAAATATTTTACATCGTTTGGGGGCCCTCCGAGATTTGGGGCCCTAGCCGCGCGCCTAGTGCGCCTACGTGTAAACCCGCCTCTGGTTCTGCACCGAATCTAATGAAGTCAATGTTGTCCAGAATGTAAGATTATAAACCAGCCCATCGTTAACTTGATTCCTGACTCGGTGCTATTTAGGCTGAGATTCCAAATTGATTTTAGTACTAGGCTAAACAGATATGGTGATAATGAGAATCCCCGCCGTACACCCGTTTCGTTATCCTAATCGTAATCGTAAACCGAATATTTCTAAGCGCCACTTCTAAGTTAAGCCCAGAGCAAATGCTTATTCACGACCGTCGGGTTAGAGGCGTTTTCCAGAGGCTTGTCAACTGGAGGTCCAAGTCCGGTTACAAGAGAGCCCAGAGTGAGAAGGAAGTTAATTAGTGCTGGGATTTTCAACCAAAGGAAAGATTTGAGAATTGGAGTGATGACGTGATGCTTAGATGTTCAAATGACAGCTTGGGCTGAAGAGTTTTGGATGAGTTGCAGACGCTTAATTTGGGTGAACTCAAAGTTAAGATGTAGTAGTCAAGCTGAGAGACAATGCAGGTAGCGATAGTTAAGGCAGCTTTAAGTCAACAAGCATGGATCGGCCACGAATGTGCACATAGGAGGTGGACGAGAGGTTGGAGATGTGAAATGTGATTTGAGAACGAGAGATTTGTTCAAAGGTGATACCATGATTGCGCACATGGTGCGATATTCTTCCAGTTGGCATCGCTCCCAACTTTCCGTCAAGTTCCTAAAGATTGTATTTAATGTATTTTTTTCAGACAAATGCAAAACACTTTATTATAGTCTGGATTTTAACCTCAAGTGCTGCATTTGGTCACCCATAGGCGCCGACTTTTGGGAGCCTTGGGTGCCAATGCACCCAGAGAAAAAGTTCAGTGGGTGCCTGGCACCCAAAGAATTCGGATCTTAAGTTCAAATCTTTTACAACTAAGTAATCTTACAACTTGAGAAGTACATATACAACACAAATACCCAACATTGCATGATCTTCCAGTCACAGCCCGTACATAAATGATTTATTTATTTATTAGGCCTATTTGAAATAATAAATAAATAATAACCCTGGAACGTCGTCACCGATTTCCAATACTTTTCTAACCCCGTAACCTGTGACAAGAAAACAATTTTCTTTATCCGAAAATCCGCTAAAACTCACCTACCTTTTGGACCACTCCCTGGAAACCCCCTCTGATTTGGTTTGGCCTTCTGGAAACCGGACTCAGACTTCTTTTGGACTACTCCCTGGAAACCCCCTCTGATCTGACGTAGCGCTCGTGAATAGGCTGGTGTCCTGCGCTTGGCCTTCGAGTGGCGCTTTAGAAGTTTGGAGATTACGATTACGATTACCTAAGGAGAGTGGGAAGGGCAAGGCAAGGAGAGGGAGGACACAGGCACCCAGAGAAAAAAGCAAAAGTCGGCGCCTATGTGGTTACCTGTGTGATTTTGGGCAATCTGGAACTCTAGTTTATTATGCTAGCAGAGTGTATATAAACATAAACAAAACTGAATTCCATTAAAAAGATTATTGTACGAATTATTATCTGGACTAAATATATTCGAAGATTATCATATAGATTAACATAATTATATCAGAATTAGGCCTATAGATACAGAACAATTTTATCTAAAGCTACTAAAACGTTTAGACTGAATTGTAAATTAGTGATTTTATATTACCCATTCATTGCACTTGTAGTAGTAGTTGCTGTAACAGAAAATGTCTTGTATAACTCCGATACAGGCTGTTGTAACCTGAGCGACACCGATCATAATGTCGAAAACCGAGCAGACCAGTGTGGCTTTAATCTGCAGAGTACACCCAAATACACATTCCTATCATCGTATATTGCGCGATTGTAAAACAGGTGTAGGCAACTATTAGGCCTATGCCTTAGTATTAAGTACAAGAAATTAGACTTTATGACTATGCGAAAATCGTATGTAAACAGACTGCTTGAAATAATTGTGTTAAAGATTATTATTGGCAGAGATTCTGTCAATATAGGTTCGGTGCATGATGTGCTTTTTCTGACTTTTCCGTTTGTTTTGAGAAAGGCCGATCATTGTCTTCAGACCAAAACTTAGCAACTAAGTTTTATCTCCTATCTCTGCAGTGTCGATTAATTTTTAAAATGTCACTGAACAATGCAGAGATGGGCTGACTAAGTAAAAGATACTGCAACATTGGATATTAACGCTAATTTCATCACATTACGTTTAGTAACGTGAACCATAATAAATCTAGTTTCTCTGTTGCGCATTAGTCTATGTTTTGTTTCTATGGGATTATTGCACAATGATGTTTCTTCAATTTCAGCTTAGATTTCTTAAAATTACGGGAGGGGGATATGGTAGTGGTAACACTCATGGCCAGGAGGGCACAAGGTACGCGGATCGACTACCGTAACCCCCTTTAGGGCGTCGCCTTGCCTGGCTGCAAAACGGTGTGTTAATTAAGATATTGATTGTACTTTCATGTTTCAATGTAATCTTACTGCGTCTGTCGGTTTGAAATAATAAAGAATATAATAATAATAATAATAATGATAATAATAATAATAATAATAATAATAATAATAATAATAATAATAATAATAATAATAATATGATTATGATTATGATAAATTGTTTACTGAGTGACGCTGAGATGGCGCTTCAGATTATTTAATTATTACTGTTATAATAATAATAATAATAATAATAATAATAATAATAATAATAATAATAATAATAATAATAATAATAATAATAATAATAATTATTATTATTATTATTATCATTATTAACGTTGTGTGCAGATTGAAAGGCGCTGGAATAGGTATGGCCATATTATTATTATTATTATTATTATTATTATTATTATTATTATTATTATTATTATTATTATTATTATTATTATTATTAACATTCGATTCATTGTAACAACGAAGATATCCGCAACAATTATGATAATGATAGTGATGGTTGTGACTATGGTAGCAGTAGTATTACTAGTAGTAGTACTAGCAGGGCCGCATTAAGGCTAGTGCGGACCCGTGTGCTGTGATAACCTATTATAGCCATCAGCGCGGGGCCCAGTTACACATACAATAAATTTGTTTAATGTACTTCCGAAAATGTGGGGCCCCTCAAAACTGCGGACCCGGGCGCTGCAGTACCCTTAGCACCCCTTAATGCGGGCCTTAGTAGTAGTAATGGTAGAGTAGTAGTAGCAGGAGTAGTAGTAGTACTGTAGTAGTGATAGTACTAGTAGTAGTAGTAGCAGCAGCAGGAGTATTAACGGTGGCGATGGCTGTTGCGGTAGCAGTTGTAGAAGTGGTGGTAGTAGCAACTCACAAGTAGCCTAAAAAGAAGCAATAGCATTAGTAAAATATTATTGATAATAAATATCATTAATAATAATTTTAAAGGAACCAAGTAATAATATTAATAATAACAATACAGGGATTATATAATCACACTGGTATCGAGGATCATATGTACCTTGGGGCATAATAATAATAATAATAATAATAATAATAATAATAATAATAATAATAATAATAATAATAATAATAACGTTATGCTCCGGGGTGAATGCCCACGAGAGATGCGGGAGGTGATGTTTGGTGGCACTCTCATAGCCCTATCAAAGAAAACGGGCGGACTGAGACCCATAGTCATCGGTTACGTATGGCGGAGACTGGCTGCTAAATGCGCCAACCAGTATGCCTTGGGAAAACTGGAACAGTTCTTCGGTCCGCACCAGGTTGGCATTGGAACCCCCGGAGGTGGAGAGGCGGCTGTCCATGCAGCCAGAAATTTCATCACCACAATGCAAGACGATCAAATCTTCATTAAATTGGATTTTGCAAATGCCTTCAATTCAATGCGGAGAGATGTCATGTTGAGGTCTGTCCACGAAACCATACCAGAGCTCTATGCCTTCATACACCAGGCTTACTCTGAAGAATCCACGCTGCAGTTCGGCCGATACGAGGTGCGATCGCAGATGGGTCCACAGCAGGGAGATCCGCTGGGACCTCTGCTGTTTTGCATGCCGCTGCAGACGACCTTGCGATCCCTGCAATCCCAGTTCAAATTGGGTTATCTGGATGACCTCTCCTTGGGTGGGATCGCAAACGAGGTTCGCCAGGACTTGGAAAAGATCGTGGAGCTGGAGTCCACACTCGGCATTTCACTAAATAGACACAAATGCGAGATCTTTTCGGAGACCGAGGTGACAGGGGCGGAATTTGACAACTTTAGACGAATGGTTCGGGACGAATTGACCCTGCTCGGCGCCCCGCTCTTCAGAGGGAAGGCGCTGGACGAGTCTCTTCAAGAGCATAGCAACACCTTGGAGCGAGTTTTGAAGGATTTGACGGATATCCAGGTACAAGCAGCGCTGCTGCTGCTAAGATCATGCTTCGGAGCAGCAAAAATGACCTACATGCTGCGAACATCTCCGTGCTGGAACCACCCGTTACTCGATGAAATGGACCAGCTAACGAAGACAGGACTGGAGAAGATCATCAACAACGAATTGAGCGACGTGCAGTGGTTGCAGGCCTCTCTCCCGATCAGAGATGGCGGCCTGGGGATCAGGCGGATATCGATGCTGGCATCATCAGCCTATTTGGCGTCAGCTGCGTCGACCGCCGGTCTCGTGGGCGCCATCCTGGTCGCGGATGAGTGGAGCGATGCATACCGGGATGAGATAATGGAAGCTCGCAAAGACTCGCTTCCCGCAGTAATGGAACCGATCCCGAGAGAACAGAAGACCTGGGATCGACCGCTCATCGACAGCGATAAGATGAAGATTTGCAATGGATGCGATGATACACTCAGCCAGGCAAGACTTCGAGCACTGACAGCTGCACACGCCGGAGACTGGCTCGGGACCATCCCTTTGGCTGCTTGCGGCCTAGGGTTGAGCAATGAGGCGGTTAGGGTTGCTGTAGGTTTCCGCCTTGGTTTAACTCTTTGTGCATCACATCGGTGCCAGTGTGGCGAGATCGCAGATCCAGGTGGACATCATGGACTGGTCTGCAGAAGGTCGACGGGAAGGGCGGCGCGACACGCTGCATTAAATGACATTATCTGGAGAGCCTTGTCGAAGGCGGATATTCCTAGTTCTAAAGAACCGTCAGGACTAAGCCGCACCGATGGAAAGAGACCAGACGGAGCCACACTGGTCCCATGGACAAGAGGCAGGTTCATTGCATGGGATGCAACAGCAGTCCATACGTGCGCGTCGTCGTATCTTCATCTGACGTCGACAGTAACGGGTGGAGCGGCTGAGCAAGCTGCTGAACGAAAAAGCATGAAATATACATCTCTCCCCGCCACGCACGAATTCATCCCCGTGGCATTTGAATCACTAGGCCCCATCAATCGGACAGGACTAGAGTTTCTCCAGGAGTTGGGCCGCCGCATGACAGAGGCAACGGGAGACCCTAGAGAAAGCATGCACCTGTTCCAGCGTTTGTCAGTTTGCACGCAACGGTTCAATGGCGTTGCATTCAGAGGCACTTTTGGGCACGAAGTCGGAGACGAGAACCAATAAACTGTTTTTAATCTTCTTTTACAGCCCGAGGGATCTTTACTACCTCGGGGAAAAAAAAAAAAAAAAAAAATAATAATAATAATAATAATAATAATATTTTTATATATGTCTCCGGACAATTTTTTTACCTACTTGGGGATCCTTGATACCCCGGGGCAAAAAAAACCAAAATAATAATAATAATAATAATAATAATAATAATAATAATAATAATAATAATAATAATAATAATAATAATCATCATCATCATCATCATCAGAGGACAATACAGGACAAGACGAAAACGTCAATTGACATCAACTTCAAGTACAATTGAGTTAATTCATTGCACTGCAGTTCACTTCATTGTATACGGTAGGAACAACTTTTAACCCATCAATTTCCCAGTGTGAAAGGATTATCCAAAATGAGCAAAAATTGTTCCCTTTGCAGAAAGCCCAATTTCCAACAATTCCAACAAGGAGAGAAAGAATAAAAAAGAAGAAGAAGATGATGTTGAAGAAGACGAATATACTGTATATATATATATATATATATATTTGCGTAGGCCTACCAGGTTATTCGTTGGGTCTTTGCCTGCTGCAACAGCTACCGATCCGGCAGCTAAATACTGTGAACAAAGAAAAGGTTAAGCTAGTCAGATTTAAATAGTAACTTTGCAATCTACATGCTAATCAAGAGCATTTATAATTGTCTTACGCTGTTATGCCGTTTTGGCGGTGTTGAAACCACGATTAAGTATTGAGCTCGATGATATTTTTTAGAGGCCAGATATCAGTTGCTTAAAGATACGACAAATTTTGACAGTCTTTTGAGGTAGAATTGAGAAACCTTTACATATTCTACATTGATCGACACCTTTTGCTTTCTAGTATAGTGCGAATCAGTCTACCCCAGAATTTGATTACAGGTCTAATTGTTATCATATTTGGTGGACAGTCCAGACATTGTGATGAATTCATCCAGGTAATTGTAAAGGCAACAGAGCATTTGTTTTAATGCTTACACGAGGGGCGTTCGTAATCTCCCATTCTGAACGCCTGTGAATAAACTAGTTCACGCGACTCTTGGGCACATTGCAAATCTTACGATTGCGCTTCGGATAAATATAAAATTCATCTATTGTGAATCTCTTTCGAACAATCCGAACTCACCTCTAAACTCAAGCACTCCAGAACTGCAAACCTTTTAGTGCTATCTAACAATTTCATCGAGAAACAACGGGAGCTATATGCATTTATAATACGGGCATCCATGTATGCTGCTGCTTCTTCTACTTCATGCATGAGCTTAAAACATGTATGCACCTATGTCCTCGGAAATTATCTAAGAATCGCCTTGGAAGCCTAGTTCAGCTGTTTTGTCATCTAAAGACTTACATAACAATGAAAGAGGTTGTTTAGAAAAGGTTATGATTATAAGCTTTTATTTCATGATGTACTAGGATATAAAGCTTATTTCAGTTCATCAATAAGTAGACTTTAGATTTTTAAAATCTTATATTGTTAATATCGGGAGAGGTTTGACAATTGTTTTGTAAACATTTGAAATATCATGGAATGTTAAACATTGAGTTATATTATGGTTCATCAGTTATAACTAAGAAAAGACTGCTTTTGGCAATGTTATAGACAGTCACAACAAACTATTCTGTAGGTAAGACCCAAGGCCGTAGCTAGGTTTTTTTTGGTGTTTAAACACCCCCGAAATTAAATAATGTAAAAAAAATATTGCATTTACTAACGACAAACCCCTTGGTCGGTTGACTCGGTTGCATTTTGGCTTGCTCAAGGACGAGAAAACACCCCCCCCCCAAACAGAAAACACCCCCTGAAACAAAATCCTGGGTACGGCCCTGGGGACACCATAAACTGACGGAAAAACGACTCTTGTTGCGGCCATCCTTCGGAGCGAAGACGATTAAAGACAAAAACACTTAAATTCGCGGTTTATAATAATGCGCTAAATGATTAAATAGCTTCCTTGACTCGTCTTGTGTTGGAAGCTTCATAATGCACGTAACCACTTCGAAACCAAGTAAACTCCTTATTATAGAAGGAAACGGTAACACAGTCGGCTTGTGGTTCAAAAAACACCATCAACAGATTCCTGAAAGCGATTAATAAATATCCGGGTACATGTATGAGAAATCATAGAGGGGAGGTTGGAGGGAAGGAGAAGGAGAGGAAGACCGCGACAGATGATGCTGGGATGGATGATGACCGAAGGATACAGCGGACTGAAGAGAAGATTGCAGCGAAGAGAGGAATGGCGTCATTGGAAGTGGAAACCTGCCGAAGGGCAGAGAACTTAAAGAAGATGTATGTCCTAAAAATCGTATCTAAATTTTTTTTTATTATCTATATTGTGGCTGACTAAGCTGGTACTTGAGTTAACTTACAAAGGCACCGGCCCATATTCCGATGCCGACATAGAAAAGTCCAGCAAGGAACACGATGGCCATTATACCAGCCGCGGCTGATATGCATGCGAGAAGGATCTGAGTCGCTCCTAAGCCGGTTGAAGTCTGTCTCTCAAAGTGTGGTCCGTACTGTTTAATGACGGACTGCTGGTAGGTGATCGCGGGAGCGGCGTAGTAGACGATGGGAGCCGGATACTGGACCTGCGGCTGTCCGTGGGCTGGGTTGTAGTATGCCATGGAACTGTGCATACATCACAACCAGTGTAATAATATCATTTGCGGCATTAGTAGCAAATTAACACCCATTGAGAAAACTCAGGTTTCTTTAGGCCCGTATATCCAATATGTATGTACGTCTGTATATATGTATGAATGTATGTATGTATGTATGTATGTATGTATGTATGTATGTATGTATGTATGTATGTATGTATGTATGTATGTGTGTGTGTATGTATGTATATAAGTATGTATATATTCATGTATGAATATGTGTATGTTTATACGCATATATATTTGCATATATTTATTTATTTATTTATAAGCATGAATTTGAATTTTATGTTGGGGATTGTAAGAACGTCATGTATAGACGCTGTTATGTGGGAATATAGCAAATCACATGCAAAAATTTTCAAATGAAATTATTATTCCATTAAATTGACACAAACTCCAAAGCATCCTTGGAGAGTGATTTAAAGCACAGGGAAACTGGGAAAGAATTTGGTCGGCAGCTACAAACTAGTCTAAAACCGACTTTTGCAATTATAGAGTTTTCACCAAACGCACTGAAATCGGATCGGCTTTATGTTATCTTAGAACAGTAGCGCTTTCTTCTGAATTAGCTTAAGTTAGATAAGTTATTTGAAAAGTTACATTGCATATAAAAAGCTCTGCAAAAAACTTTGCATTGGTCTTTACCAAGCGAATATTCGGACTGCCTTACGTTGCTCTGGTAAAGCGTTGTTAGAATTGTCGAGAAGTCGTTAAATAGCCTAAATCTAATACTCCTGAACCATTCTAAAGGACAAAATAGACCAGACTTAATATCAATGCACTAACAACTTGCAGCTTTTATAGATACTTAACACGGAAGCCCAAAATTAGGACACAGTTATTACTAAGCAGCTCTAGAGCCTGTTATCTCCCGACCAATCCTAGACCTTTGCCATTTCATAAGGATTTAAGTCAGTTGGGGAAACTTTTGACGAAACACTATCTGAAATTGCGTTGCGTTTTTGATGACTAATTTATGCTTTATAGGCCTACTTAGGGAATGATGTTCAAATCACGCAGTCACTGTTAAACTTTGAGCAGATTTACCGCCCTTGTTGTAAAGGTGACTCAACAATGTTATTCATTTGCACGTGTTTTCCACAGCAATATGTTTTATTTAAGTTATCAAGATAGCTGTCAATGTGTAAACTTTATCAGGATTTGTATAATGCAGAACAACCTCATCTGTAGGGCCTGTGTGCTCCATAAAGCACTAGATGTCTTGCTAGACAGGGAAGTGATTTTGACCCATGGACCTGTCGACTTCAAAGTGCTCATTGTTTCTTAGACTGTTATGCCTGAAAGTAACGAGGTCGTTAACATCAATGAGTCAATGCGACAGGTGTCTTGGGGTTAACTTTCCAATTTGCGACAGTACAACGAAGTATTCTGCTTGGTGATTAAGGCAGTGCCACTTGCTGTACGATAATTCTAGTCTGTTTTATCAGTTTTATTGTATTGTGCTATCTAAGTAGCCCATGAAAGGGAACGCGGTGGTGTAGCGACATGTTCTGTGCCTTTTAACCGGAGGGTGGCAGGTTCGAATCTACCTCAAGCCGCTGTGTAGCGACCTTGGGCAAGTTGCTCAATCACAATTGTGCAAATGTGAGAAAGGCAGCAGGAAACCACCTCACTCATCTCATAAAGATTAGCATAAAGCCAATGGACCTTCCTTTGGGCAGATAACTCGCCAACATCATCATCAATTAACCCATATATTACTCAAATGCTGCTCGGAATGACATTCTTGAGCAGCAGCAGTTACTGAATCCATCTCAGGCTTGGACTGGGCCGCCGAGACACCGGGAAATTCCCGGTGGGTCGGTCGGTTTGTGGGTCGGTCGCCCAAAAAAGAAAACAATACGATAAAAATTTATGATATTTTAATTCTAATTTTATTTCTAATGTTATAAATTATGAAATATTGACAGGGCATGGTTGTTACCAAGAAACTTGCATTGCCACGTGAGACGTGCAGCTAATACCAATATTCGCTTTAAGTAACCGTTGATTATAGCGCATACTGCCCATCTACCGCAACAATGGTTTTAAAAACGCATGCGCGTCGATTTAACGGCGCTGGAGCGTGAGTTCTCCAGAAATCGTAATCGCCAGCTTGAACAATGATTCAACCTAATGCAGGCTAATTATAGTGATTCATTTCCAGATGACTATCTGTTAACAGCATAGCCTACTTCTTTATTGTAGGCGTACCCGGTTGCGGTGTGTCATCCAATGTAATCAAATACTAAACGAATGAAAACCGTAGAAAAATGTTAAAAAAACGCAGTAATATCTTTAACCTGACGTATAGTTTCCTGTTAATCGATTTGGTTAATTCTGTTTCCGTTGTTGTGCGCATCAACAATATTAGCATTTATGCAATTGCATAATATTAATTATTATAAGAACAAATTTAATTTTAAGTAATTTATTACTGATTCTGAGTTCTGACATGCCGTGCGTACTCAGGCGGCAAACGGTCCCGCAAACCCTACCGAGAAATTACGTCTAAACAAAAAGGAGGTGCTGAGAAAGAACGAATAAGAAAGAAAGGCTAGGCTTATAGAAAACGATGCCAAGCAATATACAAAGTTAACGAACATATTTGCACCGCCTTCTATAGTATATAAGTTCCGATATAAGCATGACTAATGACGCAAGAAATGAAATACGTAGTTACTTCTCTCCGTCCAATGACAGTTTATGCTCCGGTTTTATCACAATTTATAGTGCACATTTATATATTTAAAAAAATTAAACTGCAGTTAGTGACGATGCAAATTTACGTTCTCATTCTATCTCTGAGATTGAATATAATTTGGAAATTAGTCATTCTGAACTATATGGTCAGCTGAAGAAAGTGGAAACAACTATAATCATCTTTGCTTTTAATAATGATAAAATCGTTGAGGTCTTGGCGTCAACTAGTGATACGATGAAAAAAACCTATAAGCCTACTAGTGTTTTGTGAAGTTGTGTCTATTAATTCTATCATGGTGTAAAGTTTTCGAAACACACTAAACAGGGCACTACAAAATGTAAAAGTTGGTTCCAAACATTATTAGGCCTACGAATTTATGACAAATCAGAAATTAAAACCCTTGTGTTAATTTCTTAATCTTTTAATATTCGTTTCACAGTATTTATCTGGCCATTAATGACGAAAAATGTCCTTCATTTTGTGTTAAATGTTACAAAAAGCATTGGCGGGTGGGGCACCACTCACTCCCCACCGAGTCCCCTTTATCCCGAAAAGTTTAGCGCATTCGGCGCTCGATAATATAGACCGCCCATTACCAAATTTCCCGGGCCGCTTCTGCTCACTAGTGAAAACAAGATCAAGCTGACTACCTAATCGGTGCGTAGGTTGATTGATATGCTGTCAAAGTTCGAAAATTTTGAGAATATCTAAGAACCCAATAGAGGCAGATAATGTAGGATGCTCATTGCTCAAGATGGATTTTGAAATCACCGAGGATGACGAGCTGAGAATTCTGTGTAATAACTGTTTCGAAGAGGGTTGAGAGTTCTTAAAAAATTGTTCTGTTGGAGGAGAAGAGCCAGATCGGTAAATCGTAAGCAGAGTGATAGGACCATGAGGAGTGGCAGTGCTCAGGCAGAGGGCTTCTAGCGTTGACAGTGAATCGTCGAGATTGACATGAGAAACGCGTAGCGAGAAGCGCAAAAATACGATGATGCCTCCACCATCTGGGTGGAGCGGTCTAGGACAGTCGCGCAATGAGAAACCAGATGGTGTCGCACGTAGAACTGGAACATCATCAGAGGCAAGATGCCAACTTTCAGCAATGGCAAAAACGTCGAGCTGATCCTCGAGAAGGGATTGTGAGACGTAAGCAAGCTTTTCCGATAGCGAATGGCAGTTCCAAGGAACGAGTCGAAGACCAGAGGGAGGTGTAGACAGAGGCGGAGAAGAAAGTGTATTTACTTTAGTCAATGGAGACGACTGCTGTCGAGATTGTGAAGAGTCAATCAGCCAAGAAGAATCAGCAGCAGTAGACTTCAGTACTGGTTCAAGCGGTTACCACGCGGAGGAATATCGATCCAATCGATCTGATCGATCCAGCCTATCCCGCCGACAGTTGGCAGGACACCAGATTTGGAACCGGAATCAAAATTTCACAGTATGCATGTAGAAAAGCAGTTAATACAGCGCTAATATACCTTGCAGACATGACAATCTATATATAGTTTATAATGTTTCTTTAAAAACAGTATGTATTTTTGATGCAAACAGAAGACTATCCCAACAAGGTCCAACACAGAAGAAAACACAGAGTAGATGTGCGAAAGTGCAGCTCCTGCATTTCTTCATGGTCAGATTAAAGCGACAATCGATATACCGATTTGTCTTTTGCACGTGTAAATATTTAGTAGGGTGTGGATTTCATTTTTATACGATCTCTACCAGCAGCAACTATAAATGAAGACCGTTTATTTAGGACTGAACAATATTATGGGCTGGAAAAGTGCAACAATCTTGCACCAAGCGCTTGGCTATAGGCGATGAGTTGTAAATTCGCAAGGGAGTGGAACCTCGGTTCTGATGCTGAAAATCATGCTCTTTGAACCATGCCGGATATCTTTTATAATCGTGCATATTTTATCCTGTGTATGCATGTGACGGATTGTGACCGAACATTACTATAACGCCTTCTGAGATCATCTTAAAGGCGCTTTTCGCTGGTCTTATATACGTTAGATTCAGTGCATATTTTAAGGAATTTAGAATACTGGGACAAAATCAGCCATGGGTCTAGTTCATGACTTTTTTTTGGAACTCGTCTCTGAGAAACTTTCAGTGGCAGCGATCTTTTTTTCTTAGTCATTACCTTCTTTTTACACCTTTTTTCGGGTCTCCCAAACTTTATGACCTTTTTGGGGAATTTCATGACGATGCGTTTTACTAATTCTCATTTTACTACTGCAACATTTTGTCCCACTAGTTATACTTTATACATACATTGCCTGGGACATATCAGCCTAACTACTGGGACAAATCCTAAGACTACTGGGACATTAGTTATACAGTTAAAATATGCCCTGGTTAGATTTCACAAAGACAAACAGTTCATCTTGAATCAGTAAAAATGATAACTGTATAACTAGAAAGATCACCACTGTCAGGCATTCGCGTTTACGTAGAAACCCAACCAAGGAAGGATTGACACTATGTTCAGAGTCCCTGGACGTGTTTCATAGAGGATAATGAATGACGACAGCTGAATTATGTGACATTTACTTCACACAGTTAGAGCATCCACTATAGCTCGGTTTGCTACATTGATTAGAGCGTACGTCCCTTGTAACCATTTATGGGTGCAGCTCCAGGTTGACATACTGATGGTAATCTCATCCGACCAATCTATTTAAAATGAGAGGTTGAGGCCAAACGGTCGCTATAGGAAACGTGTCATTTGCATGAGCGTCCGGAGGGTGGGCAAGGGATATCGCCCCTCCCTGGATTTTGCAAATATTTTACCCAAAAAATCTTTTTGATTACAATGATTATTAAAACAGTTCAAACACGATTTTCCATGCAACAAACACTTAATTTTAAAATTTAGGAAAGTCATTACACTTAATTATTTAGGTAAGTCTTGACAATTATTTATTTTTAAAGTTGTCGCGTGTTCTGTGTCAATGAATCAGCTTTTCTGAATAAATTCTATGCAAAAACATCATTTTGCTCCCACCTAGAAATTTTATGAGGACGCCCGTGGTCATTTGCTCATTTGCAGTTACACTTATGCTCACTGCTGGAACTCGTCAGCAGCCAGCGATCAAAATGACAGCTGAATCGGAATGCGGCTTTGCTTTGCTTAGAATCAATCAATCAATCAATCAATTCTTTTTAATGGTCCAAAGAACACAAAACAATAAAAAATTAATGCACTGGTTCATAAAGAGCGTGTTCTAGTGGGCACAAAAGGGGGAAGCCCAGAAGGGACGAGAGTCCCGCTAGGTCAGGGCCACCTATGTAACACAAAGATAATAGTGATGCATCGCTGACTAGCAAATAATATCTCAGTCAGAAATCATTGAACATAATTATGTGGATAGTCTTATTATAATAATAGTCAGTATAATGATTTTATCTTAACTATAAAACTATAAATCTTAACTACAAAATAGTTAACATTAATCACAATACAAAACAAGCTGAACCCGAAATTTTAAATAACATTTATCAACCAACGAGTAAGCTGCTTTTTAAACAGGTTTCGGTTGGATATGTGTCGAAGTTCATGAGGCAGTTCATTCCATGTACGAGGACCCAAACATTTAATTGAAAACTGTCGAGAGTTAGTCCGAGCGTATCCACTTCGGTATGAATTTAAGTTCCGTGTAAAATAAGAGTGAAAGTCCGAGAAGCGATCGCTTAGGCATTGTAGCTTGTTTCTTGTCCTTGAAAAACATTCAATACGTTCGCTCATGTTAACTCTAAAACTTATTTCATATACAGAGTTATTGGTTTACTTTTCTATCGTCAATTACGTTGTCTTCTAATTAGGTATATTATTCATGTACTGTACTGAATAACTAATTAAGTATTTTTATGACAATCTTTTAGGAATACGTTTTATTCGTTCGTTTAGGCAAAAATCGGCCGATTTTTTAATTTCTGATCAACGATGCCAATGATCTGAACTGTAAATAACAAGACAAATGCAGTCGTTTAACGAATTCATAGAAATCGTGTACATTTTTTTCTTTCCGTTGAGGCAACGGAGAAGCTTGAATAAATGCATGTATGTGCGTATGAATTTGTTTGTGAATATATGCATGTATATATGTTTCTATGTATTTATGTATGCGCTGTGACTGTATGTATGTATGACTGTATGTATATAATTATGTGCTATGACTGTATGTATGTATGTATGTATGTATGTATGCATACATATACGTAGGCGCGTGTATGTGTGTAATTGTTACTATAATAATTATTTGTAATTAGAAATAACCTACATACGGCGCCACTTCGAAATAAGCAAAGCATAGACGCTCTGTATACACTGCCCTAAATGATGTTAAATTAAGAGCTGAAATAATGTCACCAGAAATCAAACGATATATCCGTATGCATTTAGGCCTATCTGCTTATTTAATTTAAAACGTTATAGAATCTTCAACAAGGCGCTAAATTAGTTGGCGTCTGTAAACAGCGTGGCGTCGGATTTTACAGCTTGATGGCCGTCAGCGGAGCCTGATGAACTCCAACGTACATCATCTGCTGTTGGTTTGATGTCGATGGATACTGAGGCTGAACATAATATGGTGGGGGCTGAGCCATAGGCTGAAGGGTAGGAGGCGCCTGTATGAACACGGTTTCCGGTTGATGTGGTGCGTACGTGACTGGAATGGTGGTACCCTGCTCATAGAAAATACACAGATGAGATACAATATATATAGAGATACAGTATATATAGAGATACAGAAGAGATGCTGCAATGTAATGCATTGCAATTCAAACTACGATCGGGTATAATGCGATGTGCTACGATGTAAATAATGTGATGAATATGTGGCCGAAATACATTATTCTGAAATGTTATTTAAATATCATTATCCAATATCGATTAAACCCAATATTAGACGCCATTTTCACAATTACGCATAGATCTTTAGCTACTTGCATTGTGGTTATAGGTTAGTTGCTGTTTAACGACACCGTTTCATAACGAAGATAATTAGCGTCGCCCTCCTCCTTTTCTAGCCTTGGGACAGACACTACCATAGTTTGGGTAATAGCGGAGTTCAGAAGGGGATCAAATGGAAAGACAAAGCTTTCATGAAACCAGTGCATTAGGTCTATATAATAAGATGGAAAACTATTATTATTATTATTATTATTAATTAGTAACTTCTATTGCGCCGGTGTCTAATGCATAAGGCATCAACCGATGGCACATCAAAACCAAGCCGTAATCAGGTTAAAATCCAGAAGATCAGTCCGTAAGACTGTCCGCTATTGGATATAACTGTAAAGCATTGTTAAGCCAACCTGTCCTTTAGATGCTTTGTCTATCGCACGACCGCTGATCGCCGTCAACCAAATTCCAAATATTATTTCCAAAGCTCCAACTCCTATCATCATAGAATTGGACGCAACAGCCGCTCCCCACTAATGACAAGGAAAACAAAACAACTATAAATGATATAGCGCCAGTGCTGAAAATGCTTTCATATGTATAATTATTAATAATAATTTTTGTACACTTAGCTGAAAAATTAATGCAGAAGCGAGCCATTCGGAATATAATGTAATTTACCCTTTAGAGCTACAACTCTGGCGTTATTTCTTAGTTTCAGAATATTGCCTTTTGAATGCATAAATAAGTTGCAAGTTGGATTATTTATGTTCAGATTTCAATCGAATCTACTGTCTGTGAATTTTAAAAATTGTTTTTGTAAAAATTCTGACGTACACAATCATTACACGCGATCGCTCAACAAGTACCATCAACGTAGTGTCCACACTACTGTTAAGCAGCATAGCATCAAAGTCTGT
>OY744613.1:30248884-30261384 GCA_963556255.1 Allolobophora icterica
CTATTCTGTAGGGGAGTCCATTAAACATTGACGGGGGAACGGCTGCTTTTGCGGCCAACCTACGGAACGATTACGGTTAAGACAAAAAAGCACTTAAATTCCTCGGTTCATAATATATGCGCTAAATGATTTAATAGCTTCCTTAACTCGCCTTGTAGTGGAAGCTTGGAAATGCACCTAACTATAGTACTACTTCGAAATGAAGCAAATTCCTCTTTGTAGAAGGACACAGTGACACAATCGGCATGTGGTTTTTAGAGCACCATCAACAAATCCCGGAAAACGATTTATAGATATCCTGATACATGTATGTCCTATAAAATCGTAATTACATTGTATTATGCTATCTAACTATATTGTAGCTGGTTTTGGAGTTGACTTACAAAGGCTCCGGCCCATATTCCGATGCCGACAAAGGAAAGTTCAGCGTCGTACACGAGGGCCATTATACCAGCCGTGATTGATAGGCATGCAAGAACGATCTGAGTCGCACCCAAGCCGACCGATTGCTGTCTCTCATAATGTGGTCCGTACTGTTTAATCACGGCCTGCTGGTAGGTGATCGCGGGAGCGGGAGCGGCGTAGTAGATGATGGGAGCCGGATACTGGATCTGCGGCTGTACCTGGTACTGGATCTGCGGCTGTACCTGGTACTGAATCTGCGGTTGTCCCTGGTACTGGATATTCGGCTGTCCCTGGTACTGGATCTGCGGCTGGTCCTGGGCCGCGTTGTAGTATGCCATGGAACTGTACAAACATCAAAGACGGTGTAATAATATCATGTTCAGCATTATTAGCAAAAGATACTACTACTACTACTACTACTACTAATACTGATAAACCCAGGTTTCTTTAGGCCTGTACATCTGTATGCATTTATGTATGTATATATGTACGCATGTATGTACGCATGTATGTATGCCTACGATTGTACGTCTGTGTAATTATATTAACGAATCTATGTATGTGTTTACATGTATGTATGTGTCTATGTGTATACGTATGTATTATGCATGCATGAGTATAATATTATGTATGTGTTTGCTTATATGTGTGTATTTATTTTTATATTTACGAATTTATGGAGTATTTGAATTTTATATTGGGCATTGTAAGAGCCTCATATTGACGCTGTTGTGTGGGAATATAGTAAGTCGCAAGTAAACATTTCAACTGAAATTATTATTCCATTAAATTGGTACAAAATGCAAAGCATTCATGGAGTGTGATTTAACCCGCAATGAAACTGAGAAATAATTTGGTTGGCGGCTACTAACTAGTCTAACGACTAACTTCAATGAGAGAGTTTACTGTAATTTTAAAACATTGAAATCGCATCAGCTTTCTCTTTTCTTAGTATGTTGGCTCTTTCTTCTAAATTAGCCTAATCGAAGCATTCGATAATTTATACGAAACTTTATATTGCCTATGAAAAGGTCTTCAAACGCTTTGCAGTGATCTTTAGCAAGCAAATATTCTGACTGTCTTACGTTGTTCCGGTAGAGCTTTGTTAGAATTTTCCAGAAGTCGTTAAATAGCCAAAATCTGATAGTCCTGAAACCTTCAAAAGGACCAAATAAACAAGACTTAATATTACTGCACTAAAAAGTAGCAGCTTCTACAGGTACATAACACGCAAAACCAAAATTAGGACACCTTAATTGTTAGGCAGCGCTATAGCCTGTTATCTGTCGATCAATCCTAGACCTTTGCCATCCGATAAGGATTCAAGGCAGTTGGCGAAAGGTTCGACGAAACGCTATCTGAATTGCCTTGTTGATGAATAATTTATGCAATCATGTTCAAGCCACGTGAGCAGATTTAAACACGCCCGTTTTGCAAAAGTGATTCAACAATGTGATTCATATGCACGAGCTTTTCACAGCAATAATGTTTTATATAAGTTATCTAGAGAGCTATTAATGAGTTAATTTTATCTCTATTTGTATAAGGCAGAACAACCTCACCTGTAGGGCCTATCATAAGATCCACAAAGCGTTGGATGTCTTGCTACAACGGTCTGTGATTTTGACCCAGAGGCCTGTCAACGTCACAGTTCTCGTTTTTCTGGGCTTTTATGTCTGAAAGTAACCAGGTCATTAATAACAATAGAGCCACTGGTTCACGTGTCTTGAGGTTAACTTTCCAATTTGCGACATTGCTCGGTGATTAAGACAATGTCAGTTGCTGTAATATAATAATAGCTTTTGGTTTCATTGTATTGTGATATCCTCAAAAACCCTAATTGACAAAATTTTTCTGCACCTCCTGGTCTAAACTACAGTTTGACTCGATTCTAATTTCTGATCTGTCTGACTACTTACCTGTCTTTGCTCAATTCTCTCTTGAGACTATTTGCAATAGAGAGCATAAAGAAACTGAATACAGGTCTATTACTTTGGAAGGCATGAATCTATTCAAAAAGGCACTTGAAGATATAAATTGGGAACATGACTTTTGTATATAACTTTTGTAATCAAGGTCTTGTAAATGAAGCCTATGAAAATTTCATTGGAAACTATATTAAGACTTACAACTACGCTTTTCCACTCAAAACGAGTTACAAGGGAAGTAGGATCAGATTCAACCAACCTTGGATGACCCCGGGACTTCTCAAATCCTGCAGGAAAAAAATCTCCTATGCATCAAATACTTAAAAATCCCAACATAGCCAATAAGCAAAAAGTTTACGGTCTACAGAAATAAATTTAAAACCATAAGGATAAATGCCGAAAGGAACTATTATACCACAGAGTTGTTTAAATACAGCACTGATTTAAAAATGACAGTTCCATGGCACACTGATTCGCTTCGCAATGCACCTTGAAGATAAACTTTCAAGAGTAGACTCTCTAGTTATTAACGGCACTGATGCAGAGATAATAGCAAATACCTTCAACTCGTATTTTACTAACCTACCTAAGAATCTGGCTGAAAAATCCCTATCCCTCCTTGCTCCTTTGATCAATTTATGCCGGCCTCTGCCTTAACTTCCATGGGATTATTATTAACCTCCCGGAGGAACTTACGAACGATGGACTTGGCCTAAAAAAACACACACCAAAGGTGTCGATAACATTGACCCTTATGTAGCTACTCCCAACTTGCACTTGGTTATTAGACCGCTCACTGAAATTGTTAATAGCTCCTTGACTAATGGGATAGTCTCTCACCTCCTTAAATCTGCTAAGATTACACCGATCTTCAAGAAGGGTGACAAAGAATGCATTAACGGCACTAGAACAGATAATACAGAGATAATAGCAAATACCTTCAGTACTCCCATATTTTGCAAAATTTTTAGAAAAAAATTATGTATGACCGACTCAGTTCCTACACTAATAAGGCTAATCTCATTCATACCTCCCAACACGGATTCCAAACGGGCCACTCAGCCTACATGGCCTTGTTAGATATGGAAGATAGAATCACAAAGGCTATAGACAACAACGAATATTCGGTAGGAATTTTCTTAGACCTGGCCAAAGCCTTTGACGCCGTAGACCACTCCATCCTGCTAAAAAAAATTATTCCACTACGGCATTAGAGGCAATCAAATAAAATGGTTTACTAGTTATTTCGAACATCGTTCCAAAAGAGTAGTATGCAATGGAGCACTCTCTAACCGTGATTGCATAACTTACGGAGTTCCACAGGGTTCAAATCTTGGGCCACTCCTCTTTCTGTTATTCATAAATGATTAAGCATGTGTTTCTACAACACTATACTTTATCCTTTTTGCAGACGACACCAACCTGTTCTATTATAACCGTTCTTGGCAAGCTCTCATGGATACAGTTAATCTTGAACTACGGCGAGTGACCAGATGATTCATTGCAAATATACTCACACTTAATATTGACAAAACAAATTTCATTATGTTCAAATCACACTGAAAATCTAGCAAATAACTCCATCTCTTGTACTAAACGATGGTCCGATATCTCAGGTTGACTCTACCAGATTCCTCGAGGTAATTGTTGACCAGCATCTAACCTGGAAAACACACATAAATTATATTTCCTTAAAGGTAGCTAAAACATTGGGGTAATATCTAGAGTCTCACATTTGCTTCCTCTAGAGGTTAGAATCAGTTTATATCACATGTTAATCCAACCGTACTTAAGTTACTGCAACCTCCAAAAATTAACAACCCTTCAAAAAAAGGCTACCAGAATGATTGAGGGAGCTAAAAGAAACACCCACTCTACCCCTATTTTCAAGGAACTAAAGTTATTAACTATAAAACAAATTAGGGTGGCCCAGGTTGGTGCCTTTTTCTTCCAATATGAACATAAACAATTACCTGCTTCATACTCTAATTACTTCGCTCTCGGCTCAACGTTGCACGAACACAACACGAGAGGTGCTTCACTATACCGTTCAGAAAAGGCACGCACCAATTTAAGAGCGTTTAACATAAGGTCTAATGGCTCCCTTATCTGGAATTCAATACCATTAGAAATTCGATCAGCAACAAATCGACAAGACTTCAAAAAACGTTTACGTCAATTTCTTATTACATCATGATCTACCATCTTTAGCATTATGTTACTAACTCTTGTGGGATTAGAAGGCGGGTTCACACCGGGGTGGAACTTCCCCGGGAGTATTTAGTTAAATTCTTCTTTCTTTTATTCTTTCTTTTATTTTTCTTCTCCTTTTCCTCTTCACCTTCTTTCCTCTCCACCCATTAATTAAGAATTAGTTAAGGCAGTTATTGATTCATTTTCTTCCTTCTGTGTTAAACATTCTAATTTACTTCAGATTCTATTCGAACAGTCATTAAGGCCTACAAGAAGATGATAATTTGTTTGGTCGGGTACCCTCCTTAGCGGGACTTCCATCCCTTTGGGGCCACCATTATCATCGATAGCACCATTTCAGCGGTAGATAAGACGGAATAGTACTTATTTTTTTTATTAAATCTAGATATACAGAAGTTTCTGTTCGTACATGATTTGTATTCTTATGACTGACTGTTGTTATTGATTGCAATAAAGATATATTGATTGATGATTGATGATCTAATTTAACCCATATAATATTATTCAGATGCTGCTCGAACAGCGTCCTGCCTTATCTTCAATCGCTCCGTGATGCGTGGTGACCTCACTATAATTCCCTGCTACCAAATATCTGCACGTGCACGTTTTAATGTATTTCAAGTAGCATCAGATATCAAGAAAATCTCTACGTGCACGTGCAGATATTAAATATCTGCACGTGCACGTAGAGATTTTGGTAGGAGGGAATAGTGAGGTCACCACGGATCACAGAGCGATAGAAGATAAGGCAGGATGGAGTCAGTATATATATATATATATATATATATATATATATATATATATATATATATATATATATATATATATATATATATATATATATATATATATATATATATATATATATATATATATATATATATATATATATATATATATATATATATATATATATATATATATGCTTTTGTCTCCCTTAGTGGGTATATAATATATATATATATATTGTTACTGTTAGACACGTGTCATGGGGTTTCTGTACATGTGATAGGCTGCTACGTAGGTTATGTGTGAATCCTCTGTGTATAAAGGAGTGGCTTCTGGTGTATATACGAAAAGCTACGCAGTTCGTCGAGCTCTTTTGATTTTGATCGATCGCCTAAGGTTGACGTTAGATTATTTCTTTGTGCTCGTCGACTTTGCGAAGTTGACCGTAGCTTTTGTCTCTCTTGTAATGTTGAAGCTCCTAGGTGTTCGTCTCCATTGTGAATGACATTTTGTATTAATTAAGTCTTTTTGGCGGTAAAATTCTTCTTCGAAGCGTTGCTGAGCTGTTTGTTCGTTGATCAACGCTGGTGACTGCTCTCCGCTGGCGTTCTTTTGTGTGTTTCCTCTCTAGTCTTTACCTCCATTGTCCTTGCCTTTATCTGCTCTCGCATTGATTACTGTAACGCCCTCTCTGTTGGCCTCTCCAAAGTTCGTCTCTCCCTCTACAATCTGTTCTTAATCCAGTTGCCAGACTGATCGCCTGTCTCCCACGCTCCTCCCATATTTCCACATTCATGTCTGAACATCTTTACTGGTTTCCTCTTACTGCCCGAATCCAACTAAAGGTACTTATCCATATTTGCCAATCTTACCTGGAACTTGCTCCTAAATACCTCTTTGACTCATTATGTCTTCCCCTCAGCTAGCTCCCTTCGCCCTATTCGGTCCTCTGATCGACTTGACTTATTTGTTTCCCGAGTGAGAACGGGGATGGCCCAGTCTCGTTCCTTTGCTAGTATTGGCCCTTCACTGTGGAGTGAGGAATCAGCTTCCTCATTCGGTCCGAGTTGCAGTACTATCTGGTGGTCCTGGCACAGATTTTCATTGTCTTAAAGCATGCTTTTATTCCCAAGGACTTTCGCACTGGGAGCGCCTCTGATTGGTGGGCACTGGTTAGAGGCGCTTTATAAGTTTTGAAATACAATACAAAAGATACATTACCTGACATTTATTTGTGCAGCTGTCTTGGCACTGACGGGAACATGGCTTGATTTATCTAGCGCCAAAAGTGTATCCATACCAGCGGATCACTTTGCGCATGATCTGGGAGTAAACTGCACCCTAGAAGTGCTCGTAGACTACCGGGACATTTGCTGGATATTTTTAATACTGAACTTGATCATTATTTTGCTGTTCTATCTTACTGAAACTGGATAGACCGTTTTCTTAGCTGATGACTACACACTAAGACGACATGGGACTTGACATATAACCGAGGACAATGGAGATCATTTATTCGTACCCATAGCCGCTAAATGGCCCGCGTCAGGAATTGATAATGATGATGATGATGATGATGACGACGATGATGATGACGACGACGACGACGATGATGACGATGATGATGATGATGATGATGATGATGATGATGATGATGATGATGATGATGATGATGATGATGATGATGATGATGATGATGATGATGATGATGACATTATTATTGACATCTTGCAGTCTGATAATTATAATCAGCTTTCAACATACAATTTAAATTGTCATTATTATTTGTTTAAATTATTATTTTTATTATTATTATTTTTATTATTACTATGTTGTCTTCTCATTTATTACTTAGACTTTAGTTACTCTCATTGATAGCGTCATCACTAATGAACACTTTTATTACGCCAAATAGGCAGAATCAACAACCATAACCAAAATGAAACAATTAAGAATAAAAATACATAGCATTAACTTGAGAATAACATAACAGCTCACTGTACATATGTCATCAAACTGGCTATAAAGCTGAGTAATCAGTTAAAGTCATATTAATCCTGAAAACTAAAACAAGACAATTATCATTGAGGTAATTACTAATAATTATACAGTCATAGCTAATGAACAACTTATTTACACCGAGTAGGCAGTAAACCATGGAAAGGAAAAAAAGAAACATAGAGTATTAAATAACAACCGTCACAGTTCACTTCCAGTACATAAGATATCAAAATCACTATACAGTTGAGCAATTGCATCGTGTTTCTTCAAGAATATCAAGGCAAGGCACTCATTACTATGGTAATTATCTGATGAGTATATCCACACTAATGATTCGATTATTTCGATCATTGTTTATGGAAATAGATTGGATAAAAATATCTTTGACATGCACCAATCCATTAAGTGCACATGTCACTTCACAGAACGATATAAAAGCCTTATGTTTGTAGGTCTATATGAAAGAACGTATTCATTATGTACAGCATTCATGTAGGAAAGCACTTAATGTAGCGCCGTTAAAATATCTTGCAAACTTGACTATCTATATGTAGGTTGTGATGTTTCTTGAGCAGAATTTGGTTAAAAAAAACAGTATGTATAAGCAAAACAGAAGACTATCCCAACACTATCTAACACAGAAGAAGAAAACACAGTGTGCTAGAGTAGATGTGCGAAAGTGTAGCTACAGCATTTCTTCATGGACAGGTGAACGCGACAATCGATATACGGATTTGTCTTTTGCACGTATAAATATGTAGTAGTGTGTGAATTTAATTTTTATACGTATTTATATTATAAATGAAGACCGCTGATTCAGGACTGAACCATATTATGGGCTGGAAAAGCGCAACAAGGCAATATAGGCCTATTCGTGCCGCAAACGCTTGGCTAGGCAATGGATTGTAAATTCGCGAGGAAGTTGAACCTCGGATGTGGTGTTGAAAATCATGATCTTTTAACCATGCCGGTTATCTTTTATAATTGCATATATTTTAAATTGCGTATAATGTGTGACTGAACATTATTATAACGCCTTATGATGACATCTTTAAGCTGCTTTTCGCTTGCCTAATATACAGTGATGGGCAATAGTTAACTAAAAAGTTGCTAACTTTTAGTTTAACTAAAAAAATTTAGTTAAGGAAGAAGTTTAACTTTAAAAAAATAGTTTAGTTAAAACCATAGTTTAACTAAAAAAAATTTTGTTGCTAACTAAAAAGTTTAACTAAAAGAATCAGCAATATGCAACTATTTTTCCACAGTGAACATTGAACACTGTCAGCAAAAAACATTTTAACACTGCATGGTTTTAGCATTAACAGCCTGTGTTTTCAAATTCATACACTACTTACAGTACACGTGTAACTGTATGCCACAAAAGCACACATTGCATAGTTTGAAGGTGAAATTGGCATTGACCCTTTGCATTATTACAGTTCACTTAACGTCTTTTATTGTGAAAATGTTTGTCGTTAAAAAGTTGGAAAACGTTGGAAAAAGTTTAACTACTTTTTTTTTGTTTAGTTAACTTATTTCCAAAATCAGTTGCCAACTTTAGTTAAACTATTATTTTTTAGTTGGAAAATAGTTTTAGTTTAACTAAGAAAAAATAGTTTAGTGCACATCACTGCTAATATACGTTAGATTTCACGAAGACAAACAGTTCATCTTCAGTAAAATAATAATTGAATAACTAGAAAGATCACCACTGTCAGACATTCGCCTTTACCTAGAAACCCATCCAAGGAAGGACTGACACTAAGTTCGGAATCCCTGGTCCGTGTTTCATAGAAGATGATCAAAACTTTATTCCGCAAGTGCTTCACAAGACAGTCTCTAGAGCTAGTACGTTTGCCCAAGTGACAACTTTTCTCCTTGTATGTAATGAGTTGCGGCATGACAACTCACCATTTTTCTTAATACACGAAATATATATATGTGTATATATATAAATATGTATATATATGTATATATGTATATATGTATATATATATATATATATATAATTATATATATATATATATATATATATATATATATATATATATAAAGGGGTTATGCTTCCTCTAATAGGTCGTTTCGGCGTCTATTATGGTATATATATGACGACAGCCGAATTATGTGATATTCACTTCACACAGTTATTGCATCCAATGGCTCATTTAGGTATACATTGGTTAGAGCGTACGTCTCTTGTCCTCTGCGTGCAGCTCCAGTTTGCCATACTGAAGGTGGCTTACATGTATAGGATATTTCAATCTCGGGTTAGCACGGTTCGTACTCGGGAACTTTTAGTGGCGTGGCACCCAATCAAACAGGCAGCGGTGGTGAAGAGTCTCATCCGATCAATTTATTTAAAATGACAAGTCGAAGCCAAACGGTCGCTATAGAAAACGTGTCATTTGCATGGGTGTCCGGAGGGTGGGCAAAGGGGTATCGCCCCTCCCTGGATTTTGCAAATATTTTACAAAAATAAAATCTTTTATTAGGATTATAACAACAGTCCCAACACGATTTTCCATTCAATAAACACTTAATTATTTAGGGATGTCATGACACTTAATTATTTAGGTAAGTCTTGACAATTATTTATTTTTAAAGTTGTCGCGTGTTGTGTGTCAATGAATCAGCTTTTCTGAATAAATTCTATGCAAAAACATCATTTTGCTCCCCCCTAGAAACTTTCTGCGGACGCCCGTGGTCATTTGCTCATTTGCATATACACTTATGCTCACTGCTAGGACTCGTCAGCAGCCAGCGACCAAAATGGTCAGGAACTGACAGCTGAATCGGAATGCGGCTTTGCTTTGCTTAGAAGCGATCACCTAATGATGTCTTGAGCACTAAAGTTTGTTTCTTTCCTTCAAAAACATTCAAATTCGTCCGCTCATGGTTACCCTAAAACTTATTTCATATACAAATTTATTGGTTGACTTTTCAATCGTCAATTACGTTGCACTGCACAGCATTGTCCTCGAATAAAGTATATTATGCATGCAAAGGCCTAGCCACATTGCTTTTCTAGCTTTTTTAGATTTTCAGAATTTTTCCGTGGGTTATGCCTCCGCACCCCTACTACACCTGCATGTCCCCCGGAGTTGCCTCCTTTTGAATTTAAGTCTCTCTACGTCACTGTATGCATGTACTGTACTGAATAACTAATTGAGTACTTTTATTACAATCCTTTAAGAGTACGTTTTATTCGTTCGTTTAAGCAAAAATCGTCCGACTTTTCAATTTCCGATCAACGATCCTCATAACCTGAACTGTAACCGACAACAAAAATGAAGTCGTTTTACGAATTCATAGAAATCGTGTATATTTCTTTTCTTTGAAGCAGCGGAGTAGTCCTGAATAAATGTATGTATATATATATGCAGTGTTTAACCTAGACACCTTTTGGGGGGAAATTCCCCCAGGATTTATGTTTCCCCAGAGGCCAGCAATATTTAAATGTTGACACCTTTAGGGGGAGGGAGAAATCCCCCAGAGGCGAGTAATATAAGAATAAAATAATTGAATAAGATATATGAAAGTTTTATAGAGAATTCCTAAAAAAAGGTCGTCAAATTTTTCAGGGATGATTTAAGTTTTTTTTAGTGGAAGGAATTCCCAAAAATTTCACCAAAACAGGTCGCCCTTGTTGGTCCCCCACAAACCTTGTTTCCCCCCCCCCCTATAAGAGGGGACTAGATTAAACACTGGTGTATATGCACATATGTATGTATGTGCGTATGTATTTGTTTATGTGTATATGCATGTGTTTGTATTTATCATCATCATCATCATCATCATCATCATCATTCATCATCATTTATGTATGCATTATGTATGTATATATGTATTTATGTATGGGCTGACTTTATGTATTTATGTGCTATGACTGTATGCATCTATGTATACATTATGTAAGTGCATATATGTACATTGTTACTACGTATATTTGTAACTAAAAATACATACTAAGCCACTACAAATTGAGCTAATCATAGAGGCGCATTCTACACTGTACTAAATGATGTTAAACCAAGAGCTCAAATAATGTCACCAGAAATCAAACGATAACATCCGTATGTATTTATTTGCTTATATGAATTAGCACGCAATAGAATCTAAAAAAATGCGCTAAATAAATTGGCGTCTGATTTCAAAGCTTGATGGCCGTAAGCGGAGCCTGGTGAACTCCAACGTACATCATCTGTTGCGGGTTTGATGTCGATGGATACTGAGGCTGAACGTAATATTGTGGGGGCTGAGCCATAGGCTGAAGGGTGGGAGGTGCCTGTATGAACACGGTTTCCGGTTGATGTGGTGCGTACGTGACTGGAATGGTGGTACCCTGCTCATGGAAAATACACAGAAGATATACAGTATACTCATCATACTGCAATGTAATGCATTGTAATGCAAACTGCGATCGTGTATAATGCGATGTGCATGCTATGATGTAAATAATATGATGAATATATTGTCGAAATGCATTATTCTTAAATGTTATTTAAATATCACTATCCAATATCGATTAAACCCAATACGGGACGCTATTTTTACAATTACACGCATACAAATGGTTAAAATCAGAGAAGACGTTTAGCTACTTGCATTGCGGTTATAGGTTAGTTGCTTTTTAACGACCCAGTCATAACAATGATAATTAGAGTCGCCCTCTCCTCTTTCTAGGCTTTGAACAGACATTACCATAGTTGCGATATACTGGCGGAGTTCAGAAGGGGATCAAATGGAAAGACAAAGCCTTCATGACACCCCCGGGTCACACCGGTGCATTAGATCTATGTAATAAGATGGAAAACTATTACTGAATATCTCTGGAAAGCATTGTTAAGCCAACCTGTGCTTTAGATCCCTTGCGTATCGCACGACCGCTGATCGCCGTCAACCAAATTCCAAATATTATTTCCAAAGCCGCAACACCTATCATCATAGAATTCGACGCAACGGCTGCTCCCCACTAATGACAAGGAAAACAATGCATATATATATATATGTGTATATATATATATATATATATAAATTAGTGTAGCAGTGGGTTTCAATAGTTCCACAACACAAGGATGTTGTATGGGTATTAAAAATGAAATTATGTAAAATCGCATGTTTATAGGAAAGTTTCTTACTATCTCCTGCTCTTATTGGGGGATCCCTACAAGCATGGCATAGGATTCTGTTCTCATCTTGCTTTCTCAGTGTCCTGTATTTCGA
>OY744613.1:30266384-30301384 GCA_963556255.1 Allolobophora icterica
GATTTAATAGCTTCCTTAACTCGCCTTGCAGTAGAAGCTTATTAGATGCACCTTACTAGGGCCTACTTCGAAATGAAGCAAATTCCTCTTTGTAGAAGGACGCGGTGACAAAATCGGCATATGGTTTTTAGAGCACCGTTAACAGATTCCCGGAAAACGATTTTTAGATATCCTGAAACATATATGTCCTATAAGGTCGTAATTACATTGTATTATACTATCTAACTATATTTTAGCTGCTTTTGGAGTTGACTTACAAAGGCTC
Source organism: Allolobophora icterica (assembly GCA_963556255.1). NCBI lineage: Eukaryota > Metazoa > Annelida > Clitellata > Crassiclitellata > Lumbricidae > Allolobophora > Allolobophora icterica. Next base: position 30,266,650 of record OY744613.1, read on the forward strand.
CGGCCCATATTCCGATGCCGATATAGGAAAGTACAGCGTCGTACACGAGGGCCGTTACACCAGCCGTGATTGATAGGCATGCGAGAACGATCTGAGTCGCTCCCAAGCCGACCGATTGCAGTCTCTCATAATGTGGTCCGTAATGTTTAATCACGGCCTGCTGGTTGGTGATCGCGGGAGCGGGAGCGGGAGCGGCGTAGTAGATGATGGGAGCCGGATACTGGATCTGCGGCTGTCCCTGATATTGGAACTGCGGATGTCCTTGGTACTGGATTTGCGGCTGTCCTTGGTACTGGATCTCCGGCTGTCCCTGGGCCGCGTTGTAGTATGCCATGGAACTGTATAAACATCAAAGCCGGTGTCATAATATCATGTTCGGTATTAGTAGCAAAAGATATACCCAATCAGAAATCCAGGTTTCTTTAGGCCTGTACATCCGTATGTATTTATGTATGTATAATATATGTACGCATGTAGGTATGCACGTATGTACGATTGTACGTCTGTATATATCAATGAATCTATTTATGTGTGTATGCATGTGTGTATGTATATAAGCCTACGTATGTATACATGTATATGCATGTATGAGTATATATGTTATACTTATATGTGTTTGCTTATATGTATGTATTTATTTATATATTTACGAATTTAAGCGAGTATTTGAATTTTATATTGGGCATTGAAAGAACCCCATATAGACGCTGTTGTGTGGGAATATAGCAACTCGCAAGCAAACATTTCAACTGAAATTATTATTCCATTAAATTGGTACAAAATCCAAAGCATCCTTGGTGTGTGATTTAACCCACAGTGAAACTGAGAAATAATTTGGTTGGGGGCTACAGAATTATCTAGTCTAAAAACTAACTTCAAAGACAAGTTTTCTGTCATTTCAAAACATTGAAATCGCATCAGCTTTCCCTTTTCTTAGACGGATCGCTCTTTCTTCTGAATTAGCTTAAACGAAGCATTCGATATGTTATATGAAACGTTATATTGTATATGAAAAGCTCTTCAAACGGTTTATCGTGATCTTTAGCAAGCAAATATTCAGACTGTCTTACGTTGCTCTGGTAAAGCTTTGTTAGAATTGTCCAGAAGTCGTTAAATAGCCTAAAATCTAATACTCCTGAAACCTTCTAAATGACCAAATAAACCAGACTTAATATTTATGCACTAAAAACTAGCAGCTTTTACAGATACACAACACGCAAAACCAAAATTAGGACACCTTAATTACTAGGCAGCTAGCTCTAGAGCTTATTATCTTTCGATCAATCCTAGACCTTTGCCATCCGATAAGGATTCAAGTCAGTTGGCGAAAGGTTCGACGAAACGCTATCTGAAATTGCGTTGTTGATGAATAATTAAATTTTTTTAATGCTTCATAGGCCAACTTAAGCAATGATGTTTAAGACGCACAGTCACTATTAGACTTTGAGCAGATTTACCGCCCGTTTCCAAAAGGTGATTCGGCAATTGATTCATTTGCACGAGCTTTTCACAGCAATATGTTTTATATCAGTTATCAAGAGCATAGGCGTAATTTGTGGGGGTACGAGGAGTACCCGTACCCCCAACTTTTTGGACTGGGGGGCACCGTACCCCCCACTTTTTTAACCAATGTCAATCAATATTTTATTATTGTGCCTTCCAAGAAATGGTCTTCATGTGATAAACGAAAGTGGAAAGAAATTGATCCCCCCCACTTTTTAGACCAAAGTTACGACCCTGATCAAGAGAACTGTTCATGTGTATATTAAATTTTATCTGAATTTATATTGTGCAGAACAACCTCGCCTGATGTCTCTACGATAGCGACCACAAAGCATTGGTTGTGTTGCTACACAGGACAGTGATTTTGACCTCTGGGCCTGTCAAGGTACTTGTGTTCGCTAAGGCTTTCATGCCTGAAAGTAATGAGGTCGTTAATATCAATGAGCCAGTGGGTTAGGTGTCTTGAGCTTAACTTTCCAATTTGCGACAGTACAGCGAAGTACGCTGCTTGGTGATTAAGGCAGATTCAGTTGCTGTAGTATAAGTAGGCCTATAGTTTTCTTATAAGTTTCGTTGTATTGTGCTATCTAATTAGACCACATATTACTCAGATGCTGCTCAAAATGACATTAATGAGCTGTATGTTACTGACTCCATCCTGCCTTATCTTCAATCGTTCTGCGAAATTTAATGGGTTTGATGAACTGGTGGAGTGAATGCTGTCAGATGAAAGTGTTCATTTTCTAGAGTTAGCAGTATAATTTGCGTTACAATTGTTTTTATTTATCACTTCATTTATTCATTCATTCGGAAATTTGAAATAGCGCACCCTCAAGAAACCTACTCAGAAGCGCTGGCAGCCCAGCCACGGCAATAGAGATAAGAATTGAGCAGCTTTTAAAAATCAGACATCTTAGGCTACCTCTGGGAGGTAGGTGAATCTGTAGCGCAAGACCATTCCAAATGGAGGGCCCAACAATAGTGAAAGCCCGGCGTTGCCTAATTGTGGAGCGAGCCTGGGGGACTAAAAGTTCTCCCCCAGTATATAGAAGATCGAAGGGCACGCTGCATGGTCAACTAACTCAGAGACCGGGCGGTAGATAAGACGGGGCACAGCCTAAGAGACAACGCCAAAGTAGTACAATATCCAGAGAGCTGATACGCTGCTGCGGGACAGGGAGCCAATGCAACACATCACACAGCCTAAGAGACAACGCCAAACCAGTACAGCATCCCCAGAGCTGGTACGCTGCTGCGGGACAGGGAGCCAATGCAGCACATCATACATATATACTATTAGCACATAATTTGCTATACTATTTGCTGCTTATGTGGATGAAATCATTGTTAATCTAAGATAAAGTCAAAAACAATTTCCTGCTAATGGTTATACGCTGTGCGAATCACGCAATTCACATGCTGCTTTTTTGCATTGTTCACCTCTCTCTCAAAATGATTTATTTATTTTTATTTATTCCGGATATTTCTATAGCGCCTCTCGAAGTCAACAACTACTCAGAGGCGCTCCCGACTACAGCATTTGATACTGTGCCGGAATTTTCACGCCGAAGCGCCACGAGCAATTGCGAGTGAAGGACTTGCCCAAGGTCCGTACGCAGTGGCTGGAGTGGAATTCGAACCTGCAACCCTCCGGTCACAAGGCGCCGAACTTACCACTGAGCCACCACGCCCCACAAACATTATCACTTGTGAATTGGAAGCGTTCTATTTAGGTATGAAGTTTAATATATAAAAATCAGTGGTTTTTAGGACAGTCAGTGCTAAAAAAAATTGTGAAGTGTTTGACCGTCACTGGTTTGAGCCTACCTCGTGTTAAAAAATGCGACATACCTAAACGAAAATTGTCCAACTCAAAGAAATTCTTATCAACGGTGCTCATAATCTGAACAATAACTGACAAGAGACCTTCAGTCGTTTTCTGAATCCATAGGGATCCATTATGCATTTCACTAACGGCTTTTTGAGTCGTTTTGTTTTTATTTTGTTTTTAAGCTGCTGAATAGTCTTGCATATGTGTGTATATATGTATGTAAATATCTGCATGTTTGTGTCTGTGTATGTATGTATGTATGTATGTATGTATGTATGTATGTATGTATGTATGTATGTATGTATGTATGCATGTATGTATGTATGTATGTATGTATGTATGTATATATGTATGTATGACTGTATGTATGTTAAAGCGTTAAAGAGGGCAAAAGCCACTCCTATTTTTAAACAAGGCCGACAAGAGGATGTTGAAAATTATAGACCGATATCAATCCTACCATGTTTTTCTGAACTACTTGAAAAAGTAATGTATACCCATTTCAGCATTTCTATCATCACATGACCAAAAAGAACGTGGATTGAACCTGGTCATTATACCATGATGTCATTTACTAAAAATCCAGGCTAATATGTCGGCTGCAATTGACCGCAATGAAAATACACTAGGGGTCTTAATCGAAATTGCTAAAGCCTTTGATACAGTGACCCTAACCTTAAGCCATAAGTATTTATACACTGCTGTACGTATTGTGATTTGGGTATTTTGCGGGTCATTATTAATAATCCACAGCTGCATTTCTCTAAACATTTTGTAACCTCTAAACATTTTGTAACCTGGCATTTCAACACTCACGCATCCCAAACCTTGAGCAGATTGCCTTTCAACAGAAGTGTGAATTCATGTACATGTATAAATACACATATAATCAATTGCCTTCATTATTTAACAATTACTTCAAGACCACGCCTGATTCTAATTCTTATGCTGCATGTTCCTCAGCTAACTACAGGTCTATATGCACACGTACTAACATCCGTGGGTTTTCAATTAGAAGTGTAGGTCTTAGGATATGGAATACCATTCCTAATTACATACAATGCCTAAGCAACATACACCAATTTAAGGATAGGCTGCGTGCCTATCCGATTACCAATGATAAAACCTGTAAAAAATCATTGTGTGTGCTAGTCAACTAGTTAAGAATTAATTAAGATTAAAAAAGAAGTCTGGTAAACAGAATTATTCAGTTCACCGCCCAAAGTTATACTATGATGTAAGGGTGACCCTACTAGTCGAGACTTGTTCCCTTTAGGGTTCTTTTTTTGTACTCCCATTGTTTCGCAGCGATTCTTCTAATGATTGTAATTATAAAATGTGTGCTCTTCTTCTATTGCTGCCGGAAGCAATAAAAAACCTATGGTGGTTGTGGTTATGGAATGTACGTATGACTGTATGTATGTATGCATTATGCATGTATGCAAGCTTGTATGTATGTGTATGTTTGTATACACGTATGTATATGTGCACGTATATATATATCTCTCTCTTTTTTATATATACGTATGTATGGTATGCACATATGTAGATGCATGCAGGTAGCCTACGTATGTAATTGTAATTCTCATTGTAATTAAAAACTAAAATTGCGCCACTACGAGAAAATCTATTCACAGGTGATCTTTAGGCAAGCCGAAGTGATGATAGATGTAGGTCCTATTAAAGAACAGAAATTTCATAAATAATCAAAAATGTATGTATAAATGTGTATGTCTATGTATGCGTGTATTCATGTATGTTGAGTTGTTCACAGCTGCGTATATATGCCTCTGCTTGTTAATATTTAGCGTCTTTTAGAGTCTGAAAAAGCGACAAATAAGTTGGCGTCTGTAAACAGCGTATTCTTGATGTTTGTCAGCGGAGTCTGGTGAACTCCAACGTACATCATTTGCTGTGGTTTTGATGTGGATGGATCTGTAGCTGAACATAATACGGTGGAGGCTGAGGCTGAGGCTGAGATTGAAGACCATGAGTCGCCTGTTAATATGCATCTGCTTGTTAATATTTATCGTCTTCGGGAATCTGAAAAAGCGCTAAATAAATTTGCGACTGTAAACAACGTAGCCTATTCTAAAACTTGAAGTTCGTCAGCGGAGTCTGGTCAAATCCAACGCACATCATTTGCAGCTGTGGGTTTGATGTCGATGGGTTTGTGGTTGAACATAGGCTGAGTTTGAAGACCATGAGTCGCCTTTATGATCACGGGTTTCGGTTGATGTGTATCGTACGTGACCGGACTGATGGAAACCTGTTCATAGAAAATGCACACAAGAAGTACAGTATTCTCATCATACTGCAATGTAATGCATTTTAATGTAAAATACGATGAGGTATAATGCGGGGCGTAATGGTATAAGAAAATAATTATTATATTCTTATACCTTCGTTTATTCGAACAAGTTCCCATTCAGTGGCGCCGCCAGAGGGACGCAATAGACGCATATGCGTCTTATTTTTTTGGCTAAGCAGTTAACAATCAATTATTAATGACACTAAATTAGTAATGAGAACCTCTAAATTTTAACGTCTTAATGTAAATATCGGAATCTAAATTTGTGAAATAATTTCTGGACGGCCTAAAAATTAATATGTTTGCGACTTTGTGTTCACTTTTTTAACTCCTGTGGCAAAAAATGTAATATGTTTGCGACTTTGCGTCTACGTTTTTGCCGTCTGGCTTCGCCACTGTTCCCATTGACAGAACGCAATGAGGTACACTGAGATGCTAATTATATATCTAATAACCGTTTTTTTCAGCGTCATACGAGCCAGAATGTTCCTGTAATGTGATGAATCCGTAATGTATTATAGTATAATGTAATTTAAAAATCTGTTTCTAATATCGGGACAAGCCCAATATGAGACGCTATTTTTACAATTACACGCTTATAAAAATAGTTCTATTCCGAGAAGACATTTAATTACTTCCATTGTGGTAATATGAACAAATATGCATGGAAGAATCAGTCTGATCGAAAATCTTCTTCTTCTTCTTTTTCTTTATGGCTTTGGCGATGCCAAAGCACGCAATAGCCGTTCATTTATGGTGAGTCTCCACTTCTCCCTGTCCTGTGCTCTCTGTGTAGCCTCCTGCACGGATAGGCCCATCTCCTTGCAGTCCTCTCGAATCCCATCAATCCATCGCAACCTTGGTCTTCCCCTCCTCCGCTCTCCGTGTACGTATCCGTGTAGTGCTATATTCGGGTATCTTTCATTTCGCATTCTTGATATAGGCCTATGGCCGAAATAGCGCAGTCTCCTGATTTTTATCCTGTCCACGATGTCCTGGTGTATCTTATCCAAAAGGTATTCAGAGAAAGCTAGGATTGTTCTGACTTATCTGTAGAATGGAGGACAAACAATTTAAACCTTGGTTTTTGGAATAATAGAAGGCACAAACAACAGAGGAAGACGTAACAGTGAATAGACAGATGACATTGAAGATTGGTGCGGAGCAAGTCTGCTGGAGCTGAACCTCTCGGCAATGCACCGAATAAAATGGAGAGACATTGTCAGGAAGGCAGCGGACACCTACGGGTGCTGAGTCCATGGTTATTAATGATGACAATGATTGTGGTAATAGCAGCAGGTGATCAAAGGAAGAGAGAATCGTTTCACAGCAGGTTCAAAATCAACTCATAACATACCTAGTAGGCAGATGATGAACGCAGATGAGAGTCAAGAAGGCGTATCGTTTTTTCTGATGAAACCACTGCATTAGATCTATATAATAGACTGGAAAACTATTACTGAATATCTCTGTAAAGCATTGTTAAGCCAACCTGTGCTTTAGATACCTTGTGTATCGCACGGGCGCTGATCGCCGTCAACCAAATTCCAAATATTATTTCCAAAGCTGCAACTCCTATCATCATAGAATTGGCTACAACGGCCACATCCCACTAACGACAAGAAAAATAAAACAAGTATTATGATATAACGTCAGTGATGAAAATTTCCATCATTTATATTAATACTAAATAATATACACGTTCCTGAAGAAGTAATGTAAATGGAAGCAATTCTTCATAGCTGTATATATACAATTGTACATAGGCCCTATATAATTATAAACAATTGTAGCAGTGGGTTTTCAACAGTTCCACAGCACTGGTACATTTAATCGGAATAAACATGAAATTATATAGAATCGCATGCTTATAGGAAAGTTTCTAATTATTTCCTGTTCTTATTGAGGGGTCCCTACAGTAGGGTGGTTCACAGATACATGGTAAAAAATAAACTTCAAGCTAGAAACCAGGACACCCTCTCAGTTTTTTAGACCTATCAATGGTATTATTGAGACAAAATTTCAGCTTCTTATTCCAACTGGAAGACGATGCTCACGGACTGTCTTACTTTGTCATATACCGATAAATAGACATTAATTGCAGAAATGAATGTGTCGAGCATACAAGTGCATTTTATTTCTAGATAGATCAAATATTACTGTAATTTGACAACATATGTGATACAAGAACAGTTAGCCAGATGGAAATGTAAAATTTCAGTAGGTTTAATGAATTGGAAATGTCCAAAAATGTCAAAAAACATCGTCCAATCCATGAATATCGAATGTCGATTTTTCTTCTTTTATAATTTCAACACCCGTTACCGTCTTTGACTCTAGATAGAAACTGCAAGGCTTTACAAGCACTGCGTCGACAGCAGACTTCTTTGTTGTGTGAGTGAGAACAGCTTTCCTATTTGCTTCGACCATTGCAGAAGAAACTGCTTTTCTTCTTCATCATTGGTCGGTAGAATTCCTCGAAGAACTTCACACCCTCTCAGTCGTGTCATTCACCACTCTCAACTGCTGAATTATCTCTCTACCTTGCTTGTGATCCTCATTCTGGATCCATTACTCTGGTGGAAGTGTAACAAAGGAATCACTCATCTTCAGGCATGACAGTAGTGTCAATGCTCACTGAGTTGTAAAGTCAAAACCCCTCCTTCAGTACCGTAGCATCAGCTCTCACCTTCTTTCACCAGGCTTTGCAGTCATTCTGTCGACAATCTTCATTATTTTTATCTGTAACAGAAAGTTGATCTTGCAGTCATTCTGTCGACAGTCTTCACTTTATCTGTTATAGGAACTACACTACAGCCTCATCTGAAAGGTACCACAAGTGGTTTTCTAGGACCTTCCTGGCAGCAATGCTGATCTCACAGTCAATAGACTCATATTGTCATAGACAAATCCAAAGTGACAGATCTTGTTCTGGAGCTTCAGCAGCAAGTGGGGCCTTTGTCCATGCCTTTCCGTAAAACAGAGCACCAAACTTAAAAAATCAATGGATCTGAGTTTCTTCTTGAGTACATCAGGTTGATCGCGAAAAAAGGTAGATTTTGATTGCATACAGTAACTTGGCCATCCAATGTGCATGGTGAATTGGCCCAGGGCTCTCCAGTGAATTATTGAAGACTGACTTCCAAGGACAACCACTTTCAGTGTCAACGAGCTCTTGGTAGTTGTCTCTGATCTCTGAATCTGACTTTCCTTCAGCAAACTCCTTGAGAAAACTGACGCTGTTTCATGGGGGTCTTCAGTTCCGGATATGACTTCCAGTCCTCGGAAGTTGACACGTGTCACACTTTCCCAGCAGCTTTAAATCTCTTGAAGATTGGGATTAATGGTGAACAGATGGACTGCAGCACAAGGTGAATACTTTGGCTAAAATCAATTTCATTACATGAAGACGGCAGGCCAACCTCAGTCTATTTGTCTTCCAGCAGAACACACACTCCGTTCAAATGCCCAGTGTTGACAGACAATGTATCAAAGCTCAAGGCTTGAACCTTGTCAACTGTGAGTTTTCACAACTTCAGAAGAATATGAACGACCATGAATTCATTGTATCCTGTCCCAAGGCTAATTTGGGCACAAAGAGGAGCTCATCCAGACCACCACCTGAAACCAGCACTGGCAGCCTGGCAGGCGGTCAACATTTCCTGCTCCAAAGATCCTAGGCAGGGTTTTCCCCAACCCAGTGCAGTACCAGTGGTAATGTGGTACAAATTCAGATCTTACGGCTTCAGCATGCTGTATCCTGGCTTTCTTAAGCACTCTGTGGATGGTTCAAAGTGGTAGGGCAGACGGATCACAGCCAAGCACTGCAGCAATTGTAATGTAAAATTTCACTTATGAAAACATGTCAACCAAAAACACAGGACGTGGGCATCATGACCTTCAACAAGAACTGTGCACTTTTTTATTCCAAGTACCCGTAAGTAAGTAAGTATGATAGCACAAATGAAACTATTTCAAGCTCATCTCCATGACAAATATTGACCAGGTTATACGGCATCAAGATTTACAGGAAAATACTACTATATGGTAATATTTATATGTCATTGAGCACCATCTTCCAGTTGGAATAGGAAGGTGAAATTTTATCTCAATAATACTATTGACAGGTCTAAAAAACTGAGAGGGTGTCCTGGTTTCTAGCTTGAACTTTATTTTTTTGGACCACACTACGGGCCTACAGCCATGGAACACAATCTGTTCTCATCTTGCTTTCGCATTGTCCGTTATGTCGGTCAATAGGGAAAAATAGGTCATATTATAGTCTCATAATTTATATTCTTGTTTTAGTTTCTTTGCGATTTCCGTGCTCTTCATATCCTGTTCATTTTTCAATATGGTGCATCAAATTATCATTTGTATGTCTTTATCGCTGTTGCCATCTGCGGTTGTTTGATTTCGAAGGTAGAAGACGACTTGAAGTTCAATGTCTTCTTCGAAGCCTTTCTGATTGTTATTGTTGTCAGTTTGATTCTTTGGTAACCATTGGTTACTTTTGTGTGTTAAACAGTACGCCAAATGTTTTACTAGTGTGTCTTTGTGGTAATTTACGGTAGAACTTTCTGTACCGAATAGAGCGAGATCAATGTCGCCCAGAAAAATCAAAGAATATATGCACCAATGAGCACTCAGTTACTTTGATTTCTTACTTGCTTTGACTCAGTTTCCAAATTACTTTTAATAATAGACTGAGCGGATATGGTGATAATATGCATCCCTCGTCTTATTCCCGTTTTGTAATCATAATCGTAATCTTACAAGAAGGATTTCTAAACGCCACTTTAAAGCTAGGCGTAGAGCTGCAGGTTATTCACGAGCGTTGCCTCAAGTTAGAGGACTTTACCAAAGGGTTGTCGATGGAGATTCAAGTCCAGTTATATCAAAGAGACCAGTGTGAGATGGAAGCAGAGGAACTGCTACGACTGGTTTCGTTTAGTTCGAGAAAGCTTGGAATGGGGAGGATCGACTGGGTCCAGGATCAGGGTATGAATTCTTGAAGTGAGAATGGTTTTGAGTGGAAAGCCTCTAGGGTGACAGATAGAGGAGACGGCTGATCTCATCTTATACTTTTTATGAACATTTACAAAGCGCTTCTCTCAGTAGGGATACTGAAGCGCTGATGATGGGTGAGCGGCAACACTGATGGAGGAACCGAACATTTATGCGAGGAATACAGGATAAAGAAAAGTGGCCTCAGAGGAACACCACAAGAGAGTGGGAAGGTACGAACAATGGCTGGCTTTAGCAGAGAAGGAGTGGGAAGACAGGTAAGACTGAAACCAGAGTAGAGCAGTGCCAGAGACGGCAAACTGAGAGGACAGCAGAAAATAGGTCGTGATCAATGGTATCGAAAGCGGCTGAGATATCGAGGAGACAGAGGCTGGAGAATTGTTTCTTCAAGAAGTATTCCGTAAACCTTCTGTCTATTTTAATTGCATTTTCTGATTTCAGACATTGTATTTCAAGAGTTTCTCTGGTATTCTTCCAGTTGCCATCGCTTTTCACTTTACGTCATGACATACTCTATTGAATTTTTTGTTTCAAATCTATCAAGTTTGTGTTCAATGCATTTGTCTTGTTAGGCAAATGCAAAACACTTTATTGCAGCTGGACCTTAACCTCAAGTGCTGCTGCATTTGGTCACCTGTGTGATTTTGGGCAACCTGGGACTCTAGTTTATTATGCTAGCACATAAAATCTGTTCAAACATAAGATAAAATTGATTCCATTATTAAAATATCATATGAAATATAATCTGCATTGAATATAATGGGAAATAAAATCAAACAAAACGTATTATTTTCACAGATTATTAAATACATTAATCTCAATATATAAGAATTATAAACCTTGAGAAAATGCTATCTAAGGCTACTAAAATATTTAGACCTGACTTATGAAGTAAGTGATGTTATACTACCGGACCGCAATCGTGATAGTAACAGTAAGTCTCGTCTGTAATTCCGATAGAGGCTATTGTAATCTGAGCGATACCGAAAAGGATGTCGAGAAACGAGAAGACCAGTGTGGCTTTTATCTGCATGCAGAGAACATCCAAATACACAGTCTTATGTCAATATATTGCGCGGCAGTGTTTAATCAAGACGTCTTTGGGGGGGGGAATGTCCCCCCAGGATTTATGTTTCCCCCCAGAGGCCAACAATATTACAATGTAGAGACCTTTAGGGAAGTAAAATTCCCCCACGATACATGTGGATACATGGTTCCCCCCAGAGAGATGAATTCCTAAAAAAAAGTCATCAACTTTTTTGGAGAGAGTAATTGGTGTAGAAAATGTTACAAATTGGACGAATGACTAAAAAAAGTCATCAACTTTTTTTGAAGATGAAATTCCTTTTTTGAAGATGAAATTATGAAAAGTCAAAAACTTTTTCAAGATGGCTGGAAAAAATCTTCTGTCAATTCTTTGCTCCCCCAGAAACCTTGTTTCCCCTCCCAGAAGAGGGGGACTAGATTAAACACTGATTGCGCGGTTGTACAACAGTTGTAGAAAACCATTATGTATTAGTATTAAGTATGAGAAATTGAACTTTATGGCTATGAGAATCACGTATAAACTGGTATCTTGAAATAATAATAGGATTATTACCGGTAGAGATCTCTGTCTATAGTTCTTCTTGGGTTCCCTTACAGCGCACAAATAGCTAATGGGTTTTGCCCACGATGGCTCAATCGCCGTCACTCAGTGCCTGATGTGCATTTTGTAACTTTAACGTTTGTTTTGAGACCAAAACTTAGCAACTGAGTTTTTCTCTTCCCTCTCTGCAGTGTAGGTTAGTTTTTTAAATGCCACCGAACACTGCGGAACTGGGGCGACCAATTAAATCAAATTGGAAAATTGGGGTTAAGCTTTAATCTAATCACATTATGTGTGCTAACGTCAACCATAATAAATATCTAGTTTCTTTTTTGCGCATTAACCTATGTTTTGCTTCTATTAGATTATTGCACAACAATGTTCATCACTGTCAGCTTAGTTTCCATAAAATTCCGGAAGAGTATATAAGATTCACTGTGATGATGAAGACCACACTAACAATGATGATAATGTCTGCAGTGGTTATGATTATTGTAGTAGTGGTAATAGTGGTAGTGGTATAGTAGTAGCAGCGGTAGTAGTTGTAGAAACATTGGCGATAGTGGCTGTGGTATCAGTTGTAGAAGTGGTGGTAGTAGCAACTCAGCAGTAGCAGAAAAGCAACACAAATATTAATAAAATATAAATAATATTAAAATATCAATAATAAAAGCAATGATTAATTTAAAATGATAATAGTGTTAATAACAACAATAATAAGGATAATAATACTCACAAGAAGAGCAAGAAGAAGTGGAAGAAGAAGATGATAATGATGATGAAGAAGAAGAAGAAGAAGAAGAAGAAGAAGAAGAAGAAGAAGAAGAAGAAGAAGAAGAACTACGTACCAGGCTGTTCTTTGGGCGTTTGCCTGCTGCAATAGCTATAGATCCAGCGATAAAATACTGTGAACAAAGAAAAAGCTTAAGTAACTCAGATGTAAGTAGTAACTTCACATGCTAATCAAGAGCATTTATAATACTATATACTAGAGTAATTGCCCGTCATATATGACCACTTGGTCTCTTTGGCCCGAAGCAGATTACCTCCATCCCTCCCTCCCTCCCTCCCTGTCTATCTGACCGCTGGTTAAATTAATTCCCTCCATCCATCCAACCCTCCCTCCCTGTACGTCTACCTGACCTCTGGTTCTACGCCCACATCGACTGCTACAGTCGCTTCCTAATGGCGTCCGAGGTAGCGGTAAGATGAGGCAGCGTGTTAGTCCATGACAGATGCATACACATAGCTTGCTTTAATGGATTGTCTTACGCTTCTATGCCTTTTTGACGGTGCTGAAATCACGATTAAGTATTGTATTGTATTGTATTCGCGGATATTTTGGCCTATAAAACGCTTCTAGAGGGAGGGCCATTCAGAAGCGCTCCCAGTACGAAAGACCCTGAGAGAAAAAGCAAGTTTCAAGAAAGGTAAAAGAGGAAGAGACGTTACCTGAGAGAATAGAAGAACGAACGAAAGGAGGAAACTCATTCCAAAGAGCAGGGTCAATGCAGTTAGAGACCTAGTTTGGGCCAGAGAAGTCTTGACACGTGGAACGAGGAGGTCCAAGCGGTTAGAGGAACGAAGTGGACGAAGAGAAGCAGCAGAGTGAGGGCGATGAATTAAGTCGCATAAATATTTCGGAGCGAAACCAAGTTGAGCCTTAGAGACAAAGATGAGTACCTTGAATTGGATGCGGGCAGAAAGCGGGAGCCGGTGGAGTTCTTCTGCCATAACGGTTGTGATTAGGTTCGATGGCATTGAAGATTATGACAAATTTTACAGTATCTTATTTTAAAATTGACAGTTCGGTGAGAAATCTCTACATATCCTACATAGATCGATATCTTTTGCTTTCTAGTAAAATGCGAATCAGTCTCACCTAAATATTTGATTTTAGGCCTATTAAAATTTATTGTTATCTGGTGTATAGTCCAGACTGTGAAGAATTCATCCAGGTAATTGTAATTGGAAAAGAACATTTTGTTTTAATGCCTAAACGAGGGGCGTTCGTAATGTCACATTTGAGCGCCTGTGAATAAGTTGACTCTTGCGACTTAGGTGGTTGGACGCAGTGGAAGTATTACGATTACGATTCGCGCGAATAAAAAACTCAACTTTTATGAATCTCGTTCGAACAATCCGAACTCATGTCCTAACTCAAGATCGTCAGAACTGCGAACCGTCAGTGGTGAGTCGTCCTGTTTCCCGCGATGTTCAACAGGGAAAGCCACTATTTAAAAGCCGCACTGACATTAAGTCTACAGTGACTTGTGTACTGTGGCCATTGGAAAAAACTACCAGTATGGTAGTAATATGGAAGTAGGGGCCTATTATGAGTTCCCTTTCTCTACAACTCTTTATGTTTACTTTTATGTGTTTTACCGTGCAGTCATCGTCATAAATTTGCATGTATAGGCCTATTCATCTGAACTAAGACTAGTCGTCATACTTGTTTGGCCCCAGAAGAGGTCAGAAATCTCTAGTGGACCTTGGCAGAAAATATTGTGGACCACTAGCGTCATCAAATTCATCATACATAGGCATACAGGGGAGAGGTTTTGATAATTGTTTCGTAAACTTTTGAAAAATCATGGAACGTTAAACACTGAGTAGTATTATGGTTCATCATGGTTCGTCAGTTATAACTAGGAAAAGAAGCTTTGCGTAATCTTATAGACAGTAACAACAAACTATTCTGTAGGGGAGCCTATACAAAACTGACAGAAGAACGGGTCCCATTGCGGCCAAGCTTCGGAGCGAAGACGGTTAAAGACCAAAACACTTAAATTCACGGTTTATAGTATATGCGATAAATGATATAGTAGCTTCCTTAAAAACCAATCTTTCCTTTCTATCTAAGTTAATTGAAAGAACAGTCCTTGCTCGGCTAAACGACTACCTCTCATCTAATTCACTTTCTAACCCCCACCAATCTGGCTTCACTAAACACCACTCCACAGAAACTTTACTTGTGTCTTTCCCCAATAAACTGGTCTCTGCCGTGAGCCATCGACAAGTCTCCTGCCTCTGTCTTCTCGACAGTCTCCGCCGCATTCGACACCATTGATCACATCCTCCTTCTTAAACGACTATCTTCTTGGCTTGGGGTTTCTGGCACTGCTCTACTCTGGTTCCAGTCGTACTTGTCTTACCGATCCTTCTATGTTAAAGCCTCCAGCCATTAATCACAACCCCTCCCTCTCTCATGTGGTGTTCCTCGAGACTCTGTCTTGGGTCCACTCCTCTTCATCCTGTATACCACACCTTTAAGCCATTGCATAAATCCTCCTCCGTTGACCACCATCTCTACGCAAACGACACCTGACCAGTGAGGGAAATAAACTAATTTTTAAAGTGAATTTTAAACTATTTTGCAACTAAAATAGTTTAGAGTTGGCAACTGATTTTGGAAATAAGTTAATTAAACAAAACATAGTTAGTTCCAACTTTTTATGACAAACATTTTCACAATAACAGGTTAAGTGAACTGTAATGATGCAGAGCGTCAATGACAATTTCAATTTCAAACTGTGCAATGCGTACTATGTAATATCCTACTACAGTTCTGCCAGAAAATAATTAAGACAGTTGCTAATGCAAACGATGATGCACCATGCAATGCAGTGCAGTTCACTTGACTTGAGTAATTAAACCAGTTACTCATGACAATAATGATTAGCAACAGTAAGACCACTGTCAAATTTGTATCTGGATCGTAAGAAAAGAAGGTGATCAATTGCTTCGTTAGACCATGATGTGGTTGAGAAATAAACGTTTTAGTTAGTAACTAAAAATATTGATTCAACTTTGGCTTTAACTAAGCTATTCTTTAGTTAAACTTCATCTTTAACTAAAAATGTAAGTTTAACTAAAAGTTAGCAACTTTTTAGTTAACTATTGCCCCAATCATTGCACCCGACTGTGCGTATCCTTCTCCCCAAGCTCTTTTCTACCTGCATCACACAATTACTCAACATGGCTAACCTAATCTCACAGTGGATGTCATCCAATCTCCTCTGCCGTAGCCCATCCAAAACAAATTCATCATCCTGGGCATTCCTGATCAAATCAAGAAAATCACTGACCTTTCCATACACCTTTCGACTAACTAGTCGTCTCTTACCTTCACCTCTGACTCTCCCGTCCGGAATTTTAGCATTTCTTTTGATCCACACCTCTCCTTCTCTAACCACATCTCCAACCTCTTGTGCTCCGGCTTCAATGCAAATTCGTGACCTCCGACACATCCGGTCCATGCTCGACCTTAAAGCTGCCTCCACCATTACTGCTTCCATTGTTCATTCGAAGCTTGATTACTGCAATTCCCTCTTCCTCAATCTTGAATCCACTCAAATCAAGCGTCTACAGCTTATCCAAAAATCACTAACCAGAGCTGTCACTAGAACGCCCAAACATCATCATATCACTCCCATCCCCAAATCACTCCATTGGTTAAAAATCCCAGAGCGAATCAACTTCTAGGTCCTGTCATTAACCTAAAACTCCCTACAATATTCTCATCCAAAATACCATCCAGGCAACCCGTTCCACCCGAACAACCTCCTATCTCAGTTTTCTTGACCCCCAGTCAATACTCAAGCTCTCCAACCGAGCCATATCCAACGCAGCGCCACGCCAATGGATTGATCTCCCAGTGAATTGTGCAGATTCTCACTTCCCCCTTCATCACTGCAACCCATCCTTCATCGTCCTCCTCATGTTCCTCTATCTATCACCCCCGGGCTTTCCACTCAAAACCGAAGTCTCACCTTTTAAAAAATTCTCCTACCCTGACTCATCTGATCCTCTGCCTTCCAAATATTATCGCCCTAAACGGCACCCGCCTTAACATCTGCTCTGCCTCCTCTATTGATCTAGCCCCTAGAAACCGGACTCGGATCTCTTGTGGACTGCTCTATGGAACCCCTCTGATTTACTTTGTCCTTCTGGAAACCGGACTCGGAACTCTTTTGGACTACTCTCTGGAACCCCCTTTGATTTGACGTAGAGCTCGTGAATAGAGTGGCGCTTAAGAAGTTTTGGAGATTACGATTACGATTCCTTAACTCGCCTGATGGAGGATTGGTAATGCACCTAACTACTTCGAAATGAGGTATATTCTTCTTTGTTGATGGAAATCATCTGTACGTGGTTTTGAGAGCACTTTCGAGAGATTCCCGAAGGCGATATATGAATAGCCAGTTACGTGTATGTTCTATAAATCGTAATTACATGTATGTTTGTACTATCTAACTTGGTTTTAGCAGGCAATGAAGTTGACTTACAAAGGCTCCGGCCCATAGTCCGACGCCGATAGAGTCAAGTTCAGCATCGAACCAGATGGACATTACGCCAGCCGCGACTGATATGCATGCGAGAACCATCTGACACGCTCCTAAGACGACCGATTGTTGTCTCCAATAGTGTGGTCCGTAGGGTTTAATCACCTTCGGCTGTTTGGTGATTGCGGGATCGGCGTAGTACACGGTTGGAGCCGGATTCTCGACCTGCGGATGTACCTGAGCGTGGTTGTAGTATGCCATGTAGCTGTAAGCCTAAGAACATTAATAAATTCATTACGTGATCGTCGGAAATCAAAGCCAGTGTAATAATATCATTTTCGGCATTAGTAGCAAAAGAACACCCAAAGATAAACTCAGGTTCCTCTAGGCCTGTACATCCTTATGTTACGTATTGTCGCATGTCTCCATGTCTATATGTACGCATGTATGTTTGTCTGTATATAGGAATAAATGCATGTATGCATAAATATGTTTTGTATATATATATATATGCATATACGTTTATATATGTATGCATGCTTTTATGTATGCATGTATATATGCATGTATGTGTGTATGTACGTACCTATGTATGTTTGTGTGTGTGCTTTGTATATGTATGCATGTAGGCCCTAATGTAGGTGTGTGAAAGTGTATACGTTTGTTTATAGTCATATATAGCTAACATCACCAAAATCGCATTACGCTATGATATCCTCATTCATATTTATGGTGATGATACCAAACTATATACAAAACTTTCGACTGCTAAGTTGCTAACCTTAAAACCTATAAAATTAGACTCATTGCTTGCTTTCATGAGATTCAATCTTGGAGTGAATCCATGCGCCTGAAGTTAAATACGAACAAAACGGAATTGATATGGTTTGACCGTCGGTTTAAATCACATTGACTTGAAAACTTTCTCACTGCAACTTGATGAAACTTGCTCCATCCATCCACGACCCTTCGAATGTAGATCGTGACCTTGGAGTTCTTCTTGATAGTAAACTTTCCATGTCTAATCATATTGGTTCTATCACTAAAGCCCGTTTTTCTTCATCTCCGGCGAATACGTCAAAACAAACGCTGCTTAAATGAACAGTGCCTTCGTGTCTTAGTCCATTCATTTGTTTTATCCAGGATTGACTACTGTAATTCGATGCTTTCTGGTCTATCAACACCTGCCCTTGCCCTCTGTTATACACACAGTGGCTCGTCTAGTCAAAGACCTCGGCCACAAAGGCCACATCACTCACTCTCTACGACAACTCCACTGGTTACTCATCCAGGCTCGTATGTCCTTTAAAATATATTTCCTGCTGTTCAAGATAAGGTCATATGTGATTGAATATGTGATTGAAACCGACGGTCAAACCATATCAGTTTCAGCTCCACTTTACTTATCTTTAGTTACACCATGTGCTGCCCTTGAATCAAGGCGAAGTCTACGCTCAGCATCAAAAGAAGACTTTGTAGTCAAAAGAGCGAATCTACAATTTGGAAAGAGCGTGTTCGAGGTGGCTGGCCCAACCGAATGGAATTCTGTCACAATCATTTCGAAGATCCACTTCACTAAATACTTTTAAGACTAAACTCAAAACTCATTTATTCTCTAAGTTTTATGATTAACTACTACATTGTTAAACGCGTCCCTAGAGTAAAACTGTTTTAAGGCTCGTTATAAATAGAAGCTGTATTGTATTGTATTGTATTGAAGTGTAAGGAACATTCAATGGCGATCGGTTTTTAGTTGAAAAAGAAACAGTGCTAAGGCGAGCAGAGTTATAATTATTTAATCAAGTCGATGATCAACTATCGGACGTTAGACTTCAGAAGAACTCTGAAGAAGTTATTCTGTCGAATTCAAGTGCTGAAAGAACATTGAAATAATCGAAGATGTCCGGCCAAAAGAAGGCAAACATCCTAAAGATAAAAGTGGAGAAGAGGCAATCTTCGTAAAGGGGTGTCAAGTGCAATTAACTGCAAAGATCCTAGAAAGACGTCGGAGTGGGAGATTAAAATAGGCCATAAATACACGGTGAGTCATTAAAAAACGTGTCCCTACATAACTCAAAATAATTCATGCAGATAACGATCAATTTTAATGAAATTTCAGAATAATGACGCTTGATAGTCAAGCTAAGTACTGCGTAAATTATTTTTTAAGAAAATCTGGACCAGCTTAGACTATAACTACGTCACGACAACCCCCGACAAAATGGTGTTTACCGAGGAAGATATGTCATAACATTTTAAAGAAAGAATAAAAATTACGGTACGAAACGTTTTTAAAGGAATTTTCAGCTAAAGGGTGGATTCGTGGTGGATTAAATCTTCTCCTTTCAAGATCGATAAAACTGGGTCTTTTATCGTCAACCAGGTAGAGGCCGCCAGCGAACGGCCAGAACGGTCGACAATGTTGAACAGGTTGAATCGCTGGTGCTCAGCCAGGAAGATATGCCACAAACGTAAATAGCTCGATAAATAAGAGTCGGCCAGTCAATGGTTAGGAGAATCGTTAAGTGAGATTTACATTTGCAATGTCTAAAGAAACGACTCGTTCAAGAACTCACAGAGGCTAACAAGCAAGCAAGATTCCAACGTTCCAGTCAGCTATTGAGGTTGTATCCTGCAAGCCTATTCAATTTCATCGTGTTTACTGAAAAAACTATTTACTATAGCAGCACCCAGTAGGTCTTACAATTAGAATGATCGCACTCATGTATCCGTCAGTACAAGGAAGAGGGACGTTCCAGGAAATCGTCTTTTGCGCACTGGACCAACTTTCAGCAAATCTCAGAGCTCGGGAGACGAGTTACTGCAAACTGAAACAGCTGATTTCATTCCGCCTACTTTGTGGTCACCTAACATCCATGATTTCAATCCGGTAGACTATAAAATATAAAGTATCATGCAAGAAAAGATCTTCAGATGTCGAATACATGATGTCAGCGGGTTGCGTCATCGAATTTTGGAGGCATGGGACGAAAGAGATCAGCGCATCATTGATGAGTCAGCCAAGCAGTGGCGTACGCGTCTTTGCGCATGCGCGGGTGCCCAAGGAGGTCAATTTGAACACAAACTTTAACTTTCTTAATGCTCAGTAATAACTCTTCTATCTTTCCTTAAAATTTCTTTGACATAATCTGATATCCGACGAAGTTATAGCAACATATGTAGGGACACGGTTTTTTATGACTCACCGTGTATAATAGCAATTAGGTTATCCGATGCTGGTTAGGTAGGATTAATCTTGTAAATCTTATAGTCATTCAACTATGATTGCATGAATGTTTAATGTCATTATTTTATTCTTATACATATCAAAATAATTTAAACTGAGCGATATGATTGACAATCTATGCTAGACTATTATAACCTATTTGCTATACTGACAATGATTAATTACAAATAGCGAGTGTAATATCCAACACGCAACATATATTTAAAAACTAACTTCTGCAATGACAGAGTTTTCATCAAAAGCATTGACATCGCATCAGCTTATATTGTACATGAAAATCTCTTCAAACAGTTTACATTGATCATTAGCAGACAAATATTGAACAATCTTACTTTACTCTGGTAAAGCTTTGTTCTGTTGAAATTGTCCAGATGTCGGTAAATAGTATAAATTTAGTTTGCCTGAACACTTTTCAAAAGGCCACATAAACCAGATTTAATGTTGAATGCACTAAAGTCCTGTAGCTTAAAATACATAATGTGCAAAACCAAAATAAGGACAGCTCTATTACTAGTCACCTCTAGAGCCTTTTATCTATCACACAAACCTAGACCTTTGCCATTGTACTGATAAGAATTAATCCAGTTGGAGAAAAGCTCGACGAAATGCTATCTGAAATAACTTTGTTGATTGGTTGAGTGGTTGCTACTTAACGATACTGAGTCATAACAAAGATGATTAGCGTCGCCGTTCTCCTTTTTTTTAGGTTGGGGACTGGCACTGCCAAAGTACGAGCAGCGGCGGAGCTTTTTTGATGAACTTATGCTTTATGCTTAAGTAAGCAATCAAGTCAAGTAGTCACTGTAAAGGTTTGAGCAGATTTAACCCCGGTTTACAAAGGTGATGCAATAGCAAGATGCTTTATATCAGTTATCAAGAGAGCCGCTAATGGGTAAATTTTATCTGGAGTTTTATTGTTCAGAACGACCTCACCTGTGTGTCTCTATGGGTGACCCGTCAAAATAGCCCCGTCAAAATAGCCCCGTCATAACAGCCCCGTCAAAATCGCCCAGCGTCAAAATAGCCCCGTCTAAACAGCCCCGTCAAAACAGCCCCGTCTTAAACGACAGAAAACACAGTGAAAATGTATTCGACAAGATTTATTCATTTATAAGAAGATACTAATAAAAGATACTACTATTAAAAACAGACTACAAGCATGGA
This sequence comes from Allolobophora icterica, assembly GCA_963556255.1. NCBI lineage: Eukaryota > Metazoa > Annelida > Clitellata > Crassiclitellata > Lumbricidae > Allolobophora > Allolobophora icterica. Next base: position 30,288,607 of record OY744613.1, read on the forward strand.
ATGTTAAATGTTTTTCCCACAAATATTCAACTGGTCCCAAATCTTCATCTTTTTTAAAAAACTATTGCGTTCTCAATTAACGGATGGATTAATTAATGACAATTCATGGAACTGATTTAAACTGGATTACATGCCGTCTTGCAACTGTTAATCGAAGACTATAATGTTCATAATCAAAACACTGTGCACTGTTTTTGTTTTTGTATACTTATGATTACCTCTGTTTAATCACTTAGTTAAGCTTATCACTGTCTCTCAATCGAACCTCTATCTTCAACGTAATTAACTGACAAAATTGGGTGTTCCTATTAGCGGGATTTCCATCCCTTCTGGGACTTCCCTTTGTCAACGTTTTCTTGTAACATACCAATGTTGAACTGATGTAGGGCCTATGTTATATCGTTGCAATAAAAAAATTGATTGATTGATTGATGTTTTTCTACGAAACGCGAACAAAAGTTTCTAGGTATTAGGTAATAATTGTGACCATCTAAAAAGAAAGTTAATGTCGATGTCTTAAGCAAGAGCCTAGATACTACGATTATGCGACCTTTTGATCTTGCCAATTACTGATCAGATTTCCAATTAACAAATTAATTTGCATTTAGTCAGTATGTGTCAGAACCACCTCTTTGAAATATTGCTTATACTTTTGTTGCGATTCAAAACATTTCTTGTAACATTCAACTTATTAGCCGTTGTGGAACTGCTTGCCTTTGGCGTTTGTATGGGGCTATTTTGACGGGGCTGTTTTGACGGGGCTATTTTGACGCAGGGCGATTTTGACGGGGCTGTTTTGACGGGGCTATTTTGACGGGGCTATTTTGACGGGGTGCCGTCTCTATGATAACGTCCACAAAGCATTAGATGTGTTGCTACACAGGGCAGTGATTTTGACCCAAAGACCTGTCAACGTCCAGGTGCTCGTATTTTCTTAGGCTTTTTTGCCTGAAAGTAAGAAGGTCGTTAGTGAGTCATTTTCCGATAATAGGCTATGTCAAATTCACTCATTGAAGAAGTAAAAATAGTCTTTTGGCAAATTAATTTTTTTAAAGCTAAACTTGAATATTTCTATTTCACAAATATATATGTGTAAATGTAGGAAGCCTTAACAGAAAAAATAGTCCTACTAAAATATTTGTCCACTCCGTAATTCCTCCGTTACTATACACATATCAGCTGTGTACATATAGTAGACGGCTTCCTGTTGCGTATCTTGATATGCCAATATGTTTTTAGTACTAATATTAAAAAAGAAATATTAAAAAAATTACAATACAAATGATTATTTAATACCATCACAGTTTTAATTTTCTTAATAAATTCCACTACGTTATGGAAACAGAAGTATGGGGTCTAGTCAATGTTAAGTTGAAAATATTTTTTGGCCAAGTAACTAAATAAAAATCACTTAAGCCAGTCATTCCCAGTGATCAAATAAATCAGAAACATTAAAATATTTATGGTGTTGTACTAAAAATCTGCTCACAACATCAAAATTATATCAAAATTATCTCGCAATAAGTCCGCTCCGTTATTATCTTTCGAGAATTGAACACAGAATGTGAAAATTGAATTTCATTAAAAATTGTTTGCCGAAACAAAAACTTATAATGAATGTCATATATTGTTAAATAAATTGTATTAGATCAAGAGCATTAGATCAAAATGTGATAACAGGTGGACATTTCTTCTATCAAGCCGAATTTGTTAGGATGGTCTTGGTCTTGTTACGAGAAACTTTTTCAAGTTTTTCACACATACTGAACTAATGACGGCCATTTTGGACGCCATCTTGGATTTTGGAAAGAGCTCCAGAGGGATTGTCGGGGACTTTTAGTATGTTATTCTACTCATATTCCTAGACCTATCCTGAAAATTTCAGCTTGTTTCGAGAAATTTCCAACTTATAACTAATGCTCTTGGCCTAATGGATGATATTTTAAGTAGACGACTTATCATAACAGTGGGAAAATTTTTATTACCTCAAGAGAAATAACAGAGTGGACAGATAACGGAGTGGACAAGTTGCGTATCAGAACGGTAAATACTATATTATCGCATGCGTTCACATCAATCGTCGTACACTCATTATATAGCTTATAAACATTTTATTATAAATATTATTGTAATTACATTTCTTCAAAATCATTGCAAAATGCAATAACGGAATGGATGTTTAATAAAAACACACATTAGGTAAGAGATAGATGAAAATTAGTAACAAATTTGTCTTAGCATTCAGATCGTGTATTAAGGCATACTTACTTACATAGATCTTTCCAGAAGAGACGTGTTAAGTTGCGCGACCAAAGAACTGAAGGGTTGTGGGATACGAGATTATTTTTACATATTAACGGAGTGGACATAATTTCCAGGGACAAGTTTAATTATGTTTTTAAAATTAAACTGAAAATCCGTTTCACCAAGTTGTATTTGTTCATGCTTAATACAAATCATTTTGAAATTGTAGACGAAAGCAATAAATACTATAGACTAAGGCCGCTAACGGAGTGGAACATTTTAATTTCAAAATAAATGTTAATAAATTATTTTATTGTTTTGAATTACTTTCAAAGGTAAATTGTTGACTGATCAATTACATTTTAATCTTATCACTTAGCATGATCAGACTAGGTAGTGTATTCTGAGAAATGACCCGAGACAGCCGTTTTTTAATTTAGCCAATTACCGGAAAATGACTAATATCGATGATCCAGAGGGTCGCGTGTCTTGAGATTAACTTTCCAATTTGCGACAGTACAACGAAGTATACTCTGCTTAGTGATTAAAGCAATGCCAGTTGCTGTAATGAAATTATAATTTTCTTACAAGTTTCGTTGTACTGTGTTATCTAATTAGTCCATATATTACACGAATGGTATTAATATTAATCGAGGAGAAAGTCAAATACCATTTCCTGTTAATGGCTGTGCGTGTTGTGTTCGATGCATGCAGTTTATATGCTGTTATTTCTGCGTCGTTCACCTATCTCTCAAAATGATTATCACTTGTGAATTGGAAACGTTCTTTTTTGGTATGACGCTCAATGTATCAAAATCAGTGGTTTTAGGACCGTTAGTGCTAAAAATTTTGACCGTTACTGGCTTGAGCTTTCCCTTTGTTAAAAGCGACATAGATAGTAGTCTTTTAGACTGCTTGAAGAGAGTCTGAGCCTTAGCGAAATTTACAAATTATTTTCATAAGTCTCTTAACCCTTTTAAGGACGATAGCGTAGGCCTACTGAAAGCGACTGGGAAACAAATGCAATTCGTCGTTAAAGTGTTGGATGAAGTGATTCTACTGCATTTGTTTCAAGCATGTTGTAAGCCATTGTGGGTGAATGTGTTTCTTTTACCAAAGTGCGTAGACGAAGTTGACAAGCATGTAGCAGCTTTGGAAGCCCTTTAAAAGAAAATGGTAGTAAATGTTTGATGAACATTTCCATGTATTTAGGATGTTTACTGCTCGAAGGATTCACAGATGCGAGACAATAAGCTTTATTGTCTAAGTAAAATTACAGTAATCACACTGTATTCAATGAGTTGTGTGCATTTTTTGCGTAAGTGCAGAAACCTCAAATTGAACTACAGCAAAGTTCAAGATATGGTTGGGCGCCGACCCAGGGCGTGCCTCCGTGACGGCCTACCCCCGAAACACCGGGCCTCGCAAGAGTACGCAGCATGAAAATCTTGGGAGCAACAATAACTGAGCACCTCGGTTTCGGCTCACATGTCAACGACATCTGCACAAGGGCAAGACAGTCAATGTACGCCATCCGGGTACTGACTAAGAGGCCCATCACTATAGGACGTTGTCTATGCCACAACGGTGGCGAGGATTTTGCATGCGGCCTCTGCTTGGTGGGGATTCGTTGGTCGGGAAAAACGCGAAAGACTCCAGGCTGTACTGAGGAGAATGGTCAGAGCGCGATACCTTCCCGACTTCCAGCAAGGCTTTAAGCGGCTCTGTCAGGGCATCGACTCCCGGCTGTTCGCCGGCGTCATGGCTGACTCAGCCCATATTCTGCATTATCTGTTACCTCCAAAAAAGTTACTGGACACACTTTGCGACCCCACACACATAACCGAATCATTCCACCTGCTGATAATTATTCTAGCCCGTAAAACTTATATTATTAGGATGATCTATGCCGGATAAAACTTTCATGTACACCAAAGTGCGGTTAGCAGTTGGTTCAATAAAGGATATACTTACTTACTGATACTTTGTGAGAACTATGACGCATTTTTTATTTTTAACATATCGTAGATAAAAGGAATATAAAAAAGAAAAAAATATAAGAAGAAACTATATAGAAGTCCATTTCTGTACGAACTTACGAAACAAGGTATGCAATCACGCTAGCAGTCAATGCATGTGTTTAATATCTGATTCTTAAATAGGCCTATATAGTTAAAGTAATTGACGAGTGTGCATGGGTAAGGCGTTCCAAACCGAGTGACCAGTGAATTTAATATTAAATAGCCGGGTATTAGTACGAGCAAAACTGAGCTCTAATATAGTGTATGACCATCAAAAATATTAAGAAAGTAGCCTTCAGATACTGAAGGCAGCAGTACGCTTTAGAGGTACAGAGACACGAATTTAAAGCCTGTTTTACTGGAGTTAATTTTAAAGATCTTTACTATAAATTCCGCACGAACTTATGGCAATAATTCCAATGCCTGGTTGTCATAACATAAATGAGAAGGACATAATTATTTGGATAAATCAACGAATAATCGGGTTTACAACTATTGCTAGAAGACTGGATATAAAGGAAGATTTAATACAAACAATAATGAGAAGGAAATGAGTCTGTTGGGTATATAAGATAGGCGACATATAATAGAAAAATAAAAAATGTGATAATGGGAATTATGCATGGAAATGGGCGACGAAGAAGATCTAATAGGGAGTGGATGGATGATTTCAAGGATTGGTGTTAACAGGATCTGCACAGCTTGATAATAGCAGCGAAGGATTAAGGACTGTGGAAACAAGTGATGAAAAGTGCATTGGACACCTATGGCCCTTCGGCCCGTGGATTATTATGATGATGATGACTATAGTTTGGGACAGAGCGAGTCGAATGCACGATATGGCACCAATGCATATAGCAAGTCCTAAATATTTGCGCAGTGTACTCCTTTCAGGTTAAATGAGCAGTGCCGTAGCGAGTGGTGTTCCAGCGGTCCATGGAACAGGACGCAACTCAAGAAGAGGGGCACATTTTGAGGTGGAATGATTTAATTATTAAACTAGGTACTTTATCTTCAATCAATCAATCAATAGTTTATTGATCCAGTTTAACCAGTGTTTATCAATCAGTAAAGATAGTCGATCATTTATAATGTAACAAATATACAGTGGTATTTATTAATTTATATTTAAGTCACTGGTGCAGTGGGTCAAAAGGAGATCTCTAAGGGATCTAAGTCCCGATATATCAGCCTCCCCTCCCCCCCCCATTTCCGAGTCCAGTTGTGGCAAAACTAATATAATTTTTGATAGTAACACTATACCATAGTAACATGAATGAATCAAGCAGAATTCCGTGACTACAACCCTACAGAATAGTGATTATTCAGTTGCATTTTTCAGCGTCAGTAGTTCTCGAAATATAATGTCCATTTAAAATGAAATAAATGTAATAAAATGAAATAACAACAAGTAAATGTGTACATTATATATAATATTAATAGGTACATACCTGGTTCGTTAGATATTGTCGTTGAACACATTTATGGTAAATATTATATTCGAGGTAACAAATTTAGTCGTTATTGGTTAAGTTGATCTTTTTTGGGGGTGAGGGCGATATGTTTACGCTTGGCACGGAGAGCAATTATAGCTTGCTACGTTTCTGTAAATGACGGTCAATGTAAACCCATGAAACTTTCACAAATTGACCTGCACAATATATTAATTGTCAATGCAGGTATTTAGGAATTATACTTCTCATGCGATAGAAATAGTATGAAATATGTATTCAACAAACTTAAACGCAGCCTATCTGCTTAAAACCAGTAAGTAAATGATAAATTATATAGGTTCTGAGTTGAAAGACTCAACACCTCAACAAACCTCCATGGACCGTATCATCTAAGCTCTGTGGATCGCCTGAAACATCACACCAAGTTATACTTGTTTTGAATTAAGCTTTTATAACGCACCTTAACCTAAGAACATCTGGTGTGAGCCACTGGTGCTCACTGATGTGAGCCAGTCGTAAAAGAGCTCAAGCGAGCTAGGAGAGGAGACGGCCCATGCAGCAGAACCAGAAGACACAAATTAACACCTAGACATGATAGAGGTACAGTGTCCGGCAGACAGACAGTGAGCAACAGAAGTATTACGAATTATGATCAGCCAAAAGCGGAGAGTAGTCATGACAAGTGACGAAGGCCAAATGATGCAACGAATTAGTGAGTATACAGTTGATAGATGGAAAGACGATGGACACGGATGCCGGGCGACAGACGATGCCAGACAAATGGTCCAGCAACTGGGAAACTCCATGAAGCGTATCGTCTAAAATGTGGAGGTCGTCTGAGTCATCAAAACAAGTGCTGCCTGTTATGACTGAGGATTGAAACTAAAATTAAATTATGTGAAAAAATTAAATAGGGTCTATTGTAATAATGTAGCGGGTTTTCTTAATCTAGAGTTAGGTTGGAAAGCTATGCTTAGTGCTTGCCTAATGTTAGCTTACTCAATGCGAGAGAATAGTATCTTTATCTTAAAATATTGCAATATGTACATTTTTTACATTTCAAAACGTTTGGCTCTATAAATGGGTCAGATTTCGCCTCTGACCTGCGTCGTCTGAACCAGAACAGCTCCTTTCTAAATTTCGCATCTAAGCTGCGCTACACTGACTACCAAGTCTATGTGAAAAGACCCAACTTTTTCCAAACAGGAAATTATGTAGTAAGGACAAGGTTAGAGGAAAGGATTTGGTAACTGTTGCAAGACTTGAGAATTTAAGAATAAAGTATGGGAATAGAGAGAATATCTGCAATAATGGAAACAAGAAAGCGATAAAGCGCTTTATGCAGAATTTATCGAGGAATGTAAAGGAAGACAGCAAGACTTTCTACAGCTTTGTCAGAAGAAAGCAGAAAAAGACAGATTTGGACCATTGAAGAAGGATATCATTGTGATATGGAGGCTGCTAATGTACTCAAAAAAGTTCAGCTCCATATTTACTTTGGAAGTCTTAGAAAACAATGAACATCCCTGAGCCCGACCAAACATTGTTAGACAGCGATTGGAAGGAATTATTCATACCTACTGAATTGAAGAATCGAACAGTTTATTGAACACCAATATATTACATTCAATGAACAGATAATGTTGATTAAGAAAAATGTATTAGAACAGCTGAAACGGACAAAATTCGACAAGAGTCAGTGCACAGTGAACTACATCCTAAATCTTAAAATTTTCTTTTTTTAATCTATGTATGTAAATATGCATATATGTATGTATATATGCATATATGTATTATGTAAGTAACTGCATAAGTTCGTGCATATGCACGTATTTATGTATATATGTATGTATGTATTTATGTCTGCTCGTATGTATGTATGTATATATGTATGTGAATATGTATGTATGTGAATATGTATGTGTGTGTTTCGTGTATGTACATGTATGTGGGCAACTGTGCATGCATATATAGCTGTTATGTATGTATGTATGATAATCACATATGTAGGTGCATGTATGTATATATATAATTGTTATTCCAATTGTAAATTGAAACTGACATTGCGCCACTACAAGGAAAGCTAGGCTATTCATCAGGGGTGATCTTCACGCAAGCCTAAGTATTGATTGTCATTAAGAGCAGAAATTTCACAAATAACTAAAAAGTATGTATTCTTGTGTATGTTTATGTATGTGTGTATTCATATATGTTCACACACACACACACACACACACACACACACACACACACACACACACACACACACACACACACACACACACACACACACACACACACACACACACACACACACACACACACACACACACCTACACACACACACACACACACACACATATATATATATTTCTATCTATAGAAATAGATAGAATATAATAAGTTGGCGCCTGTAAACAGCGTATTCTAAAACTTGAAGTTCGTCAGCGGAGTCTGGTCAAATCCAACGCACATCATTTGCAGCTGTGGGTTTGATGTCGTTGGGTCTGTGGTTGAACATAGGCTGAGATTGAAGACCATGAGTTACCTGTACGATCACGGGTTTCGGTTGATGTGTATGGTACGTGACCGGAACGATGGAAACCTGCTCATAGAAATGCACACAAGAAACACAGTACTCATAATGTTGCAACGTAATGCATTGTATTGCAAAAATACGATGAGGTATAAATAATGCGGTGTGTTATGGTATAAAAAAGTATTATTATATCATTATATCTTCGTTTATTCGGGCAAGTTCCCAATGACAGAACGCAATGAGGTAGGCCTACAGGTCACTTGGGTGCTGGTTATAGGTCTAATAACCGTTTTTCAACGTCATACGACCCACAATGTTCCTGTAATGTGATTAATCTATGTCCGTAATGTATTATACCGAAATGTAATTTTAAAATCTCTAATATCGATTAAGCCCAATATTAGACGCTATTTTTACAATTACGCGCTTATTAAAATGGTTGAATTCCGAGAAGACATTTAGCTACTTGCATTGTGGTACTATGAGCAATGAGGAATTATACAGAAGAACCAGTTTGACCAAAAGTCTCATGCAAAAAGTTATCCAGAGAAACTAGGATTGTTCGGACATATCGGCAGAATGAAGGAAGACAGAAAAATTAAAACCTTGGTTTTAGAATAATGGAAGGCACAAACAAAAGAAGAAGACCTCAGAGGAAATGGACAGATGCCATTGAAGAATGGTGCGGAGCAAGTCTCCAGGAGCTGAGCCACTCGGTACTGGACAAAATAGAGTGAAGAGATATTGTCAAGAATGCATCGGACACCTGAGCCAATTGTTATTGATGATGACAACGATTGTGGTAATAGCAACAGGTGATCAAGCGAGGAGAGAAAGGTTTCACTGCATGGTCAAATTCAACTTATGACATACCTGGTATTATGAACGCATATGAGAGCTAAGAAGGCGTATCCTTTATTCTGACGAAACCAGTGCATTAGATCTACATAATGGGATGGAAAACTATTACTGAATATCTCTGTAAAGCATTATTAAGCCAACCTGTGCTTTAGTTCCCTTACGTATCGCAAGGGCGCTGATCACCGTCAACCAATTTCCAAATATTATTTCCAAAGCTCCCACTCCCATCATCATAGTAACTGACGCAACGGCCATTCCAAACTAACGACAAGGAAAACAAAACAGCTAGAACGCTTTAACACCAGTGATGAAAAATTTCAACAATAATATTAATAATACCCACGTTGCTGAAGAATTAATGTAAATGAAAGCAAATTTTATGAGTTTCTCTTGTATTCTTGCAGTTGGCATCGTGCTCCACTTTCCGTCATGGCATACTCAGGGCCGGTTTAACCACTAGGCGAACTAGGCGGCCGCCTAGGGCGGCACATTTCTGGGGCGGCAGAAAAGCTACACAAAGAAATATTTCTTAAACCATTGCCGCCGTTTTGCCAGTCCAGAGGCGTAGGCCTAGCCATACAAGGCGCTCCTTAGGTGCGTACGCACCCCTGTCACAAACTGCTTTAGGGCCCTATTCTGTCATTTTCCTCTAAAGCCCGAAAATGTTAAATTTGGTTCATTGTTCCATCTGATGACATATTTAGCCGCTGCCTACGGTGTTCAAAAAGCCCGTGTAGGCCTACTGCGTGTATGTATCAGCCTCTCTGCAGTCTGAACTACAGTCTGTATGATGACGGATGGTACTTGTCTATACATGTACTAGGTTACCCTGATATGTCGGAGTAATTGACCTTGCTCGACCCCCCAGCTGCACATGAGCCAGATTCTCTCTTTTAGACGTACAACCACGGCACACTTTAACCGTATAATCTCGCAGCTCCAGCGATAATGCTAAAATATGCCTGAAATAGTATGCCTTGTTCATCTGTCTTTTGCTCTCTCTCTCTGTCTCTGTCCCTCTCTCTGTCTCTGTCTCTCTGTCTCTGTCTCTGTCTCTGTCTCTGTCTCTGTCTCTCTCTGTCTCTCTCTCTCTGTCTCTCTCTCTCACTCACTCACTCTCTGTCTGTCTGTCTCTGTCTGTCTATGTCTGTGTCTCTGTCTCTCGTTTTCTCTCGTTTTCTCTCGCTCTGTCTCTGTCGCAGTCTGTCTCTCTCAATGTCTCTCTACACGACTTGAGGCCTGTACACTCTACATTGTACGAACGTATGCAGTATTCAAAGCTCTCTTGAAAAAAAGAAACTAAGACTCAACTGATGGTAAGGAACTTCTAAATTTAGAGTAGGAGTTCTTGTTGCTTTAATTTTTAAGTAGTACATACGTAGGCTAATCTGCTTCTCGTTTCTACATTTGCTAAAGAGAAAGCGCGAAAATCAAATTTTGAAATTACATTATATTTGTATAGACTTCGCACGTAGGTAGGACTAGGACTTAGTAAACGTAGCCACAGGAGTTAGGCCTACTAAGTGTTCAAATGAAACTGTGCACTGTATCATTAATTAATATTTACATTTTAAATTCCCATTAAACGTGTTAAACCATACAGCATAGGCTGCGTAGCTAATGCAGTTCCAGACTATTACTTTAATTATGGCAAACTTTAAAATTTAAAATTTATTAAGTGCCAATTTTTTGTTTAATTTATAAGCAATAATGATTCTTAGATGATTACAATGAACGACGATACTAAATTAAAGATGCAGCATTCGGCTACATTCCTGTGTGAAGGTTATATTAACTTGATTAATTTAATATTAATTAGGCCAAGTTATCGCACTTGCCAGAGGCGCAGTGCGACAGGTTCGCCTAGGGTGCCAAATACTCTGGCGCCGGCCCTGTCTGTGTGTATATTCGTTTATTATGCAAAACTGGTTGGGAAACCGACACCAGGAACAAGAGACTAGATAGATAATAGAAAATAATAAAAATGAAGATATGAAGGTTTTGGGTTATTGCGGATTGTACTCAGATTTTTTATACAGAATGCGTGAGATGTAGTTATCTGAACTGTAAAAGACAAGACAAATGCAGTCGTTTTAGGAATTCATAGCAATCGTGTACATTTTTTTCTTTCCGTTGAGGCAGCGGAGTAGCTTGAATAAATGCATGTATGTATGTGCGTATGAATTTGTATGTGAATATGTATCTATGTATGCGCTGTGACTGTATGTATGTATGACTGCATGTATATATGTGCTATGACTGTATGTATGTATGTATGTATGTATGTATGTATGTATGTATGTATGTATGCATGTATGTATGTATGTATGTATGTATGTATGTATGTATGTATGTATGTATGTATGTATGTATGTATAAATATACGTAGGCGCATATATGTGTGTAATCGTTAATATAATTATTTGTAATTAGAAATAGGGTTAGCCTACATATAGAGCCAATTCGAAATGAGCTAAGCATAGGCGCTCTGTATACGCTGCACTAAATGATGTTGACTTAATATCTGAAATAATGTCACCAGAAATCAAACGATTATATCCGCATGCATTTATCTGCCTATTTAAACTAACACGTCATAGAATCTCCAGAAAGGCGCTAAATAAGTTGGCGTCTATAAACAGCATGGCGTCGGAGTTTAAAGCTTGATGGTCGTCAGCGGAGCCTGATGAACACCAACGTACATCATCTGTTGCGGATTTGATGTCGATGGATACTGAGGCTGAACATAATATGGTGGAGGCTGAGTTTGAAGGGCAGGAGGTGCCTGTATGAACACGGCATCCGGTTGATGTGGCGCGTACGTGACTGGCATGGTGGTACCCTGCTCATAGAAAATGCACAGAAGAGATACAGTATACTCATCATACCGCAATGTAATGCACACTACGACAGAGTATAATGCCGTATGCTATGATATAAATAATGTGATGAAAATGTGGCCAAATGCATTATACTGAGATGTTATATAAAAATTACTATCCAATATCGATTAAGCCCAATATGAGACGCTATTTTCACAATAATTACGCATAGACGTTTAGCTACTTGCATTGTGGTTATAGGTTAGTTGCTGTTTAACGACACCGTTTCATAACAAAAATAATTAGGGTCGCCCTCCTCCTTTTTCTAGGCTTGAGACAGACATTACCATAGTTGCGGTAAACGGTACTGGCGGAGTTCAGAAGGGGATCAAATGGAAAGACAAAGCTTTAATGAAACCAGTGCATTAGGTCTATATAATTAGATGGAAAACTATTGTTGGATATATCTGTAAAGCATTGTTAATCCAACCTGTTTTTTAGATGCTTTGTCTATCGCACGGGCGCTGATCGCTGTCAACCAAATTCCAAATATTATTTCGAAACTTCCAACTCCTATCATCATCGAATTTGCCGCAATGGCCTCTTCCCGCTAATGACAAGGAAAACAAAACAACCATAAATGATATGACGCCAGTGATGAAAATGTTTTTATATGCATATTAATAATTATTTTTATACACAGCTGAAAAATTAATGTCTTCTTAAATAAAAGCAACTCTGCATAGTTGTATATAGGCCTTTATATAAATTGTTGTAGCAGTGGGTTTCAGCAGTTCCACACATCAAGTATGTTCGATGGGTATTAAAAGGAAATGA
>OY744613.1:30306384-30401384 GCA_963556255.1 Allolobophora icterica
CGTTTATTCTCGTCGGCAAAGACCTTGCCTGAGAAAAGTGACAATCCTGCCAAATCTTCGCTGATATACCATTGATGGCCTTTCATTTTGTGAAGGGCTACTTCTGCTACTTGGCTATCAATGCTGTGAAATGCTTCCATCCTCTGTAACATGCACAGATCATTCTAAGAAGCATCACAGGTGACGGGTGCAGTAAACCATGCCTTAGCATACGGGGTTAAGGTAAACCGACAGATCCTTCTCAGAGCCTGCAGTTCCTTGGCATTCATCTTGAACTGCTCTCTGAAAAGAAATATCTTCAAGCAGTATATGCCATTCGCCATCCACCTAGCACGATGATATGCACCAGGTGGACTAAAGTGGATACTGTCACCATCACCAATATGATTGGCTTCGTCAAGTGCAACAAGACTGAGCTTTATGAACTCTAAGTAGTCTTGCCGTGGCTGGTTGTCTCTATCAGCTGTGCACACAGAAACTGAAGTACAACTTGGTGGTTCTGCTCTAGCCACATTTTCTCACTGTCAGTCAAGGAACAGCACTTGTATCCTTACTATCCTTATCCTTTGTCTATGAGAGGCCACTGTTCTTTTAACCTGGCCAAAATTGCTATTTGTGGGCCAGAGGAGACAAAGAATAAATCAAAAACTGCTGCTGCAATTATTTCAAACATAATATGGTGTTGGTGTCTACAAGCCAAGAATAGTAGGCTTTAATCAAAGGCCTCGTCAATAACGGTTATTGCACCACTGTGGACTCCTGTGTTAGCACTGGTTGTGTCAAAACGCAACCCAGCCACCCATTCTGACACCCATTCCCACTCTCTCAGGATTTCAACAACCTGATTCCCCGTCAGAGCCAGCCAGTTTGGAATGACTAGAAGCATTTCAATTCCTATGCCAGACACAACAACTGCCATGCGATCAGCATTAACACCCTCATCATCTGGAAGCAACTTACCATCAAAATAATCATTGAACACCAAGGGGTGTCTTAGGGTAGAATTCATCTCTAATGCCTTGTTCGATAGAGGAACGGGTCTTCTTATGAGCCTCATATATACACTGAAGTTGTCTACAGAGTCAGATCATTAACATTGATACCTACTGCCTTTATTGAACAACTTTCTTGAACAATAAGCAAATTGGTGACTGAAATTGAGCATAGAAAAATACAAATTATAGAACATACACCACTAAATATATAATATAAGAAAAGAAAGGAAGATAAGTATTTATGGAGTAACAGGAATATAGATTGGAAAAAGTAAAAAATAGCAAATAACTATTTTTTAGCATATAACTACATTTGTCACGAATATCACCATTGTTCACTCTATTTCAAGAATTTACATCTCGATGAGAGGTCACTTGCCATTGAGATATTGATGTAGGATTTCTGTAGGTTTATTGTGTATATAAATGTCACATTTTAAGCCCCTATGCACGTGATTCCTAAAAAATTATTTTTTTCTGAACACACTATTGTATATCCTATAAGATCGTAATTACATTGTATTAAACTATCTAACCATAATGTAGCTGGTTTTGGAGTTGACTTACAAAGGCTCCGGCCCATATTCCAATGCCGACATAGGAAAGTTCAGCGTCGTACACGAGGGCCATTACACCAACCGAGATTGATAGGCATGCGAGAACGATCTGAGATGCTCCCAAGCCGACCGATTGCTGCCTCTCATAATGTGGTCCGTACTGTTTAATCACGGCCTGCTGGTAGGTGATCGCGGGAGCGGGAGCGGGAACGGCGTAGTAGATGATGGGAGCCGGATATTGGATCTGCGGCTGTCCCTGATACTGGATCTGCGGCTGTCCCTGATACTGGATCTGCGGCTGTACCTGGTACTGGATCTGCGGCTGTCCCTGATACTGGATCTGCGGCTGTTCCTGGTACTGGATCTGCGGCTGTACCTGGTACTCGATCTGCGACTGTTCCTGGGCCGCGTTGTGGTATGCCATGGAGCTGTACAAACATCAAAGCCGGTGTAATTATATCATGTTCGGCATTGGTAGCAAAAAGATATACTCAATGAGAAATCCGGGTTTCTTTGGGCCTGTACATCCTAATGTAGGGGAGACCGGGGCTATATGTTACAGGGGGTTATATGTTATATCGATATATCTATGGTGTTTACTTATTTGTAGTGTATATCTATGTTCTAGCGCATGCACACAGTTGGCCTGCAGGTATAATGGCGGAGCTGTTGATATATTTGACAGCGTGATCAATTTAGGGAAAATAAACGTTTTTTGAGCAGATATCTTTTTCAAAGGTAAGTGCGCACTTTTGTTATTTCTGCGGCCAGTTTTAGTACTTCGGTTGTCATATTCTGCGTGTTGGTGGCATGGTGATATGTGTTTATAAACAGAATATTACTAGCGATGTAGCTTGACCGTTGTATGTGTAAAAGCTTGTTGTTTACGAAGATGTGCCTAGGGGGCTATTTGTTACATTTGTAACATATAGCCCCGCATTATTAACTTGTGCTATTGACTTATTGGCCTATGTAGGCCAATAAGTCTTGATTTTTATGTCATTAAGAATAAGCTGTAGGCTACCGTGTAACTGCAGCGGGCACTAGGTTAATGTTTGAATAATCTGCTCCGAAAACCCGCAAAAAGAGTTCAGTTACGAAAAACAGCGACAATTATAATAAAACGGTTTGCCTGGTTTGCGGCGAATCGTTCGATGAGGACTGGGTACTATGCCTAGAATGTGGTGAATGGGCACACGACAATTGCACTGATGGAAACGATTATTATGTATGCCACAACTGTTATGACTCTGACTAGGCCTAAGCTTAAGTAGACCCATTTAACTGATTTCTGATTTAACTAGTAGTTCAGTTTATTTTTCGTCGTTTTTATTTCATCAACTGTTGAAGAACTTCCGACTTTACATAGGCCTAATCAGTTCTGAATAATCTTTTATATTGTTAGTGATGTTCCTGTTTAATAATCACTTTACATTTACTGTAAAAATGTCAATTCTACCTGTGTAACATTGCAACCCCGGGGAATGTAACATGTAACCCCTTTATCGGGGTTATTTGTTACATTCCAGTAGCTTGCCTAACACCAATATTGCACAAAATTCATTAACTATTAACAAAATCTACTGTGACCAATCTGTGTGTAACATAGTGAAGTACTAAACCCCCTTGGTCTTAGGAAAACTCAGGTGCTGAGGAACAGCCAATTTAAAAAAAAGTGGGAATTGTAACATATAGCCCCGGTCTCCCCTATTTATGTATGTATATTATTATGTACGCATGTATGTACGTCTGTATATAATAATGAATTAATGTATGTATGTGTGTATGTATGCATGTGCATATACGTATGTATATACGCATGTATTGGTATATGAATGTCGTACTTGTATGTGTTTGCCTATATTTATTTATTTACGAATTTAAGCGTGTATTTGAATTTTATATTGGACATTCTAAGAACCTCATATTGACACTGTTGTGGGGAGTATCGCAACTCACAAGCAAGCATTTCATTTTTATTACATTAAATTGGTACAAAATCCAAAGCATCCTTGAAGTGTGATATCAGTTAAACTGAGAAATAATTTGGTTGGCAGCTGCTAAATAGTCTAAAAACTAACTTCAATGACAGAGTTTTCTGTCACTTAAAAGCATTGAAATCGCATCAGCTTTCTCTTTTCTTAGAATGGTCGCTCTTTCTTCTGAATTAGCCTAAACAAAGCATTCGATAAGTTATATGAAACGTTATATTATATATGACAAGCTCTTCAAACGCTTTACCGTGATCTTTAGCAAGCAAATATTCAGACTGTCTTACGTTGCTCTGGTAAAGCTTTGTTATAATTTCCAGAAGTCGTTAAATAGCCTAAAATCTAATACTCCTGAAACCTTCTAAAGGACCAAATAAACCAGACTTAAAATTTATGCACTAAAAGCTAGCAGCTTCTACAGATACATAACACGCCAAACCAAAATTAGGACACCTTAATTACTAGGCAGCTAGCTCTGGAGCTTGTTATCTTTCGATCAATCCTAGACCTTTGCCATCCGATAAGGATTCAAGGCAGTTGGCGAAAGGTTCGACGAAACGCTATCTGAATTGCTTTGTTGATGAATAATTTATGCTTCATAGGCCAACTTAGGCAATGGTGTTTAAGGCGCGTAGTCACACTTAAACTTTGAGCAGATTTACCGCCCATTATGCAAAGGTGATTCGGCAATGTGATTCATTTCACGAGCTTTTCACAGCAATATGTTTTATATCAGTTTTTATCAAGAGAACTGTTCATGAGTAAATATTAAATTTTATCTCGATTTATGCAGACCAATCTCACCTGCATGTCTCTACGACAGCGTCCACAAAGCATTGGGTGTGTTGCTACACAGGGCAGTGATTTTGTCCTGTGGGCCTGTAAAGGTGTTCGCTTTGCTAAGGCTTTCATGCCTGAAAGTAATGAGGTCGTTAATATCAATGAGCCAGTGGGTTAGGTGTCTCGAGCTTAACTTTCCAATTTGCGATAGTGCAGCGAAGTACGCTGCTTATTGATTAAGGCAGATTCAGTTGCTGTAGTATAAGTATAGTTTTCTTTTAAGTTTCATTGTATTGTGGTATCTAATTAGCCCGTATATTACTCAGGTGCTGCTCAGAATGACATTAATGAGCTCTATATATTACTGACTCCATGCATCCTGCCTTATCTTCCAGCGTTCTGTGAGCAGAGAGATTTAATGGTTTTGATGAACTGGGAGTGAGTGCTGTCAGATGGAAGTGTGTATTTTCTAGAGTTAGCAGTATAATTTGTGTTATAATTTTTTTTATTTATCACTTTATTTATTCATTCATTCGGAAATTTGATATAGCGCACCCTCAAGAAACCTACTCAGAAGCGCTCGCAGCCCAGCCACGGCAATAGAGATAGCCTAAGACTTGAGCAGCTTGTAAAAAGCAGACGTCTTACCTCTGGGCAGTAGGCGAATCTGTAACGCATGACCATTCCAAATGGAGGGCCCAGAAATAGTGAAAGCCCGGCGACGCCGGCGTTGCCTAATTGTGGAGCGAGTCCGGGGGACTACAAGTTCTCCCCCAGTAGAAGATCGAAGGGCACGCTGCATGGTCAACTAAATCAGAGACCGGGCGTAGAGCTCACACAGATAATACGGGGCACAGCTTAAGATAGGGGTTCTCAAACCGCGGTACGCGTACCCCTAGGGGTACGCCACGTGCCGCTAAGGGGTACGCGAAGAAAAATTGAAAGAAAAGAAATTTTCTATGAGTTTATTCCCATGCTTCTTTGATTAGCTATTGACTACTGACGTCACTATTCAACATCAACCATACGCTTCTTTTTCTTTAAATTTTCTATGAGTTCATGCCCATCTTTTTTTGATTGGCTATTCTACGTCCACCATGCGCTTCCTTTTCTTAAGAGTTTAAATTTTCTACGAGTTAATACCCATCTCTCTTTGATTAGCTAGTCTATGTCTATGATATATTTTTAATGTCGAAACGTCACAGCCGCGTCATTTATTTTTTTACAACAAATTATACAAGTAACTACAATAGGCCTACTGCATAGTAGCATTATTATTTTAAAACCAATAATGGATAAATGGCTGAAAAACAACCGCTTAAAAGAAAGCCAGAACCTCTCAGCGCAACCATTAGCACTGAATCTACCGAGACTGACACTCCAGACGCCAGAGTAGATCCTAACGAGGACGACGGCACTGGTACGCGATGTAAGAATAGACGGTATGACGAATCTTTCTGATGGACAGTAAATTTGAAAAATCTTATTTACTTTCAGATGAATAGTGGTTAATCTCATTTGGCGGATGTTTTCGGGAAACTAAAAGACCTCATTTCCAGTTTATAAGGCAGAAATATCACACCATGTACTGTTATGGATGAAATAAATGCAATGGTGAAGAAGCTTGAGTTTCTTTTTGTCAGACCTCGAGGAATCTCGTGCAACTTCATTTTCTTATCTGGAGTCTTTTGGAAACGGAGAATGAGCCAATCAAAGAAAGATGGAAAAAATAAATGACGCGGCAGAGACTTTTAAACTGCATGCTAATTTGATTGAAGATATCAAGAAACATTGCTGTCAATTGATATTGGATTTCCATTTATATTTTCCTGAACAGTTTGGATGCCAAGGAATGAATTCGAATCCATTTTCGGATGGAGTGCTGCCGGCAGATTTTTCTATCCAGGAAAAAGACCAATTTGTTGAACTTTCATGTGATGGTGGATTGAAGAACGAATTCATGAAAGACACGTTGTGCGATTTCTGGCTGAAGCGAAGAGCTGAATATGGATTAATTTCTGATCGAGCTTTAACATTTTTGATTCCCTTCAACACGTCATATCTGAGCGAAACTGGTTTTTCAGCAATGCTTGCGATCAAAAACAAATACGGAACAATGC
Organism: Allolobophora icterica; assembly: GCA_963556255.1. Lineage (NCBI taxonomy): Eukaryota > Metazoa > Annelida > Clitellata > Crassiclitellata > Lumbricidae > Allolobophora > Allolobophora icterica. The sequence continues at coordinate 30,312,828 of OY744613.1, forward strand.
TTGAACTCGAACCAGATTTGCATTTGAATATGACAAATATTAACAAGATATTATAAATCTGTGCTTGTCGAAACAGGCCCATAGCTCACATTAACACTTTGTAATAGTGATTTAATTTAACCTTTCGCTTATATGATTTCAATCTTAAAATTATATTTTAAATTTGTCGACCTATGCCATGGTCCTACGATAATTGCAAGGGCCTTTCGCGCTCGCCTGTGGCTTCTGATCAGACGGTACCTTTGCTGGCGGTACGCCAAAACTCGATTTTTTACCCCGGTACAATAAAAATAAAGTTTGAGAACCTTTGGCTTAAGAGACAACTCCAAACCAGTACAGCAACCCTATAGCAGATACGCTGCTGCGGGACAGGGAGCCAATGCAGCACATCACACATAATATACTATTTCCTGCTTATGTGGATGGTATTATTGTTAAGGCCTAATCTAAGATAAAGTCAAAAACAATTTCCTGCTAATAGTTATACGCTGGATGTGCGATGCATGCAGTTCACATGCTCTTATTTTCTGCATCGTTCACCTCTCTCTCAAAATGATTATCACTTGTGAATTGGATTTGAAGGCGTTCTATTTAGTTTAACGACTCAAGTTTAATATATGAAAATCAGTGGTTAAAAAATTGTGAAGTGTTTGACCGTTAGTGGTTTTAAAATGCGACGTACTTAAACGAAAATTGTCCGACTCAAAGAAATTCTTATCAATGGTACTCATAATCTAAATAATAACTGACAAGAGACCTTCAGTCGTTTTCTGAATCCATATGGATCCAATATGCATTTCACTAACGGCTTTTTGACTCGTTTTGTTTTTATTTTGTTTTCAAGCTGCTGAATAGTCTTTAATAGGTGTGTATAGGCCTATATGTATAGATGTCTACATGTAAATATCTGCATGTTTGTGTCTATGTATGTATGTATGTATGTATGTATGTATGTATGTATGTATGTATGTATGTATGTATGTATGTATGTATGTATGTATGTTAAAGCGATAAAGAGGGCAAAAGTCACTCTTTTTTTTAAACAAGGCCGACAAGAGGATGTTGAAAATAAACCGACATCAATCGTACCATGTTTTTCTAAACTACTTTAAAAAGTAATGTATACCTATTTCTATCATTACATAAGCAAAAAGAACATTATTTATACAGCCCAACATGGATTAAACCTGGCCATTCTACCATGATATCATTATTAAAAATCCAGGCTGATTTGTCGGCTGCAATTGACCGCAATGAAAATACACTAGGGGTCTTTATCGAAATTGCTAAAGCCTTTGATACGGTGACTCTAGCCCATAAGTATTTATACACTGCTCTACGTATTGTGATTTGAGTATTATGCGCCCTGCGAGTCATTATTAATAGCCACACCTGCATTCCTCTAAACATTTTGTAACCTGGCATTTCAACACTCACGCATCCCAAACCTTGAGCAGATTACCTTTCAATCAATCAATCAATCAATCAACTAGACATTTATATAGTGCGCTCTTAAGGCAACTATTCAGAGCCGCTCCCAGCCCAACCTCGACGAAAGAGAACGGTCTTAAGAGCAGAGAAGAAACAGGCGGACGAGTCTTGAGGAAGAGACCGCTGTTCGACAGGAAGGCCACTCCAGATAGTTGGACCGGCAACGGAGAATGCTCGCTGTTGCATGGTTGCAGTGCGAGCGAAAGGAACATGTAAGTCACCGCGGGCTGTGGAACGGAGTAAACGGCAACCAAGAAGTGCGGACGCTGGAAAGCAGAGCTCACGTAGATAGAAAGGGGCGCGGCCAAGCTGACACTGCCAGACAATAGAAGCAACCTGGTATACAATGCGTTGCGAAAAAGGGAGTCAGTGGAGGACGTCACGCATGTAATCAGACACGTGACCAAACTTAGGAATGCGCCCAACGAGGCGCGCAGCCGAGCGTAGGACGCGTTCAAGGCAATTCAGTCGAGTGTGAGGGAGACCAATATAGAGAGAACAGCAGTAATCAAGCCGACAGGTAATGAAAGCATGAACGAGGGTAGCTGCAGACTGGGGAGAGAGAAAGAGCGGGAGACCACACGGAGCTGACGTAACTGAAAATAACAACCCCGGCTCAGCTGCGAAATATGCTGGGAGAGGGTGAGTTCAGAGTCCAAGGTGACACCAAGGTCACGGACAGAAGTGGAAAAGACAATATTAGGGAATTCAGTAGCAAGGCTAGCAAGATCAATCTTTGCAAATTGCCTGCGAGTACCCAGCCATATATATTGGGTCTTGGAGGGGATCAGACGGAGGCGGTTAGAAGAGACATCCAGACGACCATTGAGTCAGTGGAAAGACACATAAGACGGACTGCAGTGACGGCATCAGAGGGAGAGCAATGAGTGTAAGCCTGTACATCATCAGCATAAAGCTGGTTAGAAAGAGAGCAGGAAGTAAGAAGATGGCAAAGATCCGAGGTAAAAATAATATTTAAGAGGGGACCCAGTACGGAACCCTGAGGAAGGCCAATCCGGACTGGGACCCAAGGGGATCTGGTGGAACTATAGATAACGGAAGATGAGCGGTCGTAGGCCAGCCATTCTAGGGGCTTTCCAGAAAGGCCAAAAGATGTGGATAGACGGAGGAGGAGGATGTCATGATCAACCGAGTCAAAGGCTGCAGTGACGTCAAAGAGTGCGAGCAGAGAGACTTGGGAGCGGCCAATGGCGCCATAGCAGTCAGAAAGAAGCCGGAGGAGGAGGGTTTCAGTGGAGTGATCCTTACGGAAGCCAGATTGATGCACCGGAAGTAGGTTATTTCCATCAAGGTAAGCTAGCAGTTGCTGAGCAATCAACTTCTCAATAATTTTAGAAATAAATGATACATTAGCTATTGGCCTAAAGTTTCCTGATAATCAATTGCCTTCATTATTTAACAGTTACTTCAAAACCATGTCTGATTCTAATTCTTATGCTGTACGTTCCTCAGCTAACTACAGATCTATATATACACGTACTAACACCCGTGGGTTTTCAATTAGAAGTGTAGGCCTTAGGATATGGAATACCATTTCTAATGTTATACGATGCCTAAGCAACATACACCAATTTAAGCATAGACTGCGTGCCTATCTGATTCTCTTCTCTTTCTTCTCTTCCATCAGTTTCCCGACGATGAGGCTCTTGTGAAGTTTCTCCATAGTGTTCTGTCTCTGACAGTTTCGCGCACCATGGTTAAGTCCGTGCCTTTGCTCTTCAAGTCTTCCTTGACATTGTCCATCCACGTTTTTCTTGGTCTCCCTCTACTTCTTTCTCCCTCGATCTGCCCATGTAGGGCTGCGACTGGTAATCTGTTGTTATCCATCCTTTCTACATGGCCAAACCACCTGAGTCTTCTTTTTTGTATCTTTTCTACTACCGTTACCTCTGCGCCCAACTCCTTTCTTGTTGTTGTATTTCTGATTCTTTCCCTTCTACTTCTGCCCCTAATTCTCCTCAGCCAACTCATCTCTGCTACCAATAGTCTTCTTTCATCTTCTTTCTTCAAGCACCAACATTCTGATCCATATAGCAACACTGGTTCCACCAAGGCATGGTATAGTCTCATCTTGGTTCCGATGGAGATGTTTTTTGCCTTCCACAATCATTTTGTTCAATCCTCCGAATGCTGCGCAGGCCAATCCACATCTTCTTTTGATGTCCTCTGTGCAATTGCCATCTTCCGTTATCGTTCCTCCTAGGTATACGAATTTCGTGACTTGTTCTAATGTTGTGTCTCCTATCTTTATATTTATCTCTTCGTGCTGTTTTCCAATTGTCATGGTTTTTGTTTTTTCTACGTTTATTCTAAGTCCCAATCTCTTGCTGCTGCTGTCTACTCGACCTGTAAGCTCCTGTAGATTCTTGCTTGTGTTGGCTATTAAATCGACATCATCAGCAAATCGTAGATTGTCTGTTATTCGTCCGTTGATGTTTATGCCTACTTCCTCTCGTCCCTTTGCAAGCCTCGTCACCATCTCCAGTAGTAGGTTAAATAAATCTGATGACATTCCGCATCCTTGTCTCACTCCTACCTTGATTTTAAACCATTGTGTCAATTCACCGTCTACTCGCACTGCACTTACAGACTTGCTGTACAGGTCTTCTATTAACAGTACGAGCTCTTCCGGTATTCCGCAGTGTCTCATTGCTCTCCACAGTCCCTCCTGCCACACACTGTCAAATGCCTGTTTGTAGTCTATGAAATTATTGTACAGTGTTTTATTCCGCTCTATGTGTTTTTCCGAGAGCTGTCTGATTACAAATATCTGGTCCATTGTGCCTCTTCCCTTCCTAAAACCTGCCTGCTCCTCACTCATTGCCTCTTCCACGTATCTTTTTAGACGCTGTTGTAGGATTTTGGTGTATACCTTCCCTGCTATGCTTGTTAGACTTATAGCTCGATAGTTGCTACATTCTTTTCTGTCTCCCTTTTTGTGTAATGGTACTATTACTGCTTTACCCCAGTCCTTGGGGCACTCTTTGCTGTCATAGATTTTGTTACACAATTTATGCATCATCTCTATTGTGCTCTGCTCTCCAGCCTGCATCATCTCTGCTGTTATGTTGTCTTCTCCCGGTGCTTTCTTGTGCTTCAGGTTCCTGATGGCTGATTTCACTTCACTTTCCAGTATGTTTGCCATCTGTTCGTGTTCGTTACCTATTGGCAGCTCTTCTAATACTGTCCTGTCCACCTGATTTCCGCTGTTGTACATTTCTTCATAATGTTGTTTCCATCTTTGCTTGATCTCTTCTTTGCCCTCTAGTGTTCTTCCTTCCTTGTCCTTTATTAGCGTTAGCTTTGTGATGTTTGATCCGCATATTTCTTTTGCCATTCGAAATAGTTTCCCTGTGTCTGCTATTCTTGTGTTGTTTTCCAGCTCTTGACATTTCTCCTCTATCCACATCTCTTTGCATTTTCTGGCCTTCTTTTTTATTTCTTTCGTGATTTCTCTGTATTTTTTCTTGTCATCCTCGTTGAGTGATTTTGTCTTTCTCAGTTCTTTTCTGGTATCACTTAGATCTAGGACCTCTTTACTTATCCATGGCTTGTTCCTCTTTCTTTTCTCGTAGCCTAGGACTTTTTGAGCCACCTCTACGTGCATGTTCTTTATTACTTCCCATGTTTCTTCTACTGATCCCGTGTCTTTTTCCTTGATATGGTTCCATTTGTTGTTTATTTGTGCCCTGAATTGATCTCTGATTGTGCCCTCCCTTAGTGCCTCTGTGTTGAATCTTCTGTTCATCACTTTTTTGGATAGTCCCCCTTTTAGTTTTATCCTAATCCCTGCTAACACCAGTCTGTGGTCAGATGCCATGTCTGGGCCTGCGAATGTTCGGCATCCCGTTACAGCACTTTTCCATCTTTTATTTACTATTATATAATCTATCATGTTCTTCGTTTTACCGTCCGGTGACTCCCATGTCCATTTCCTGCTTGCCTTCTTTTGGTAGAACACTGTGTTCATTATTTGTAAGTTGTTGTTTAAGCAAAAATTTAACAATCTTTCTCCTCTTTCATTTTCTTCTCCATATCCCTGTTTTCCCAGTCCACCTCTCCATGTTAGCCAGTCTTTTCCCACTTTTGCATTCATGTCTCCCATTATGATAGTTAAATCCTGGTTCGGTATTTCGTGCAATGTTTGTTGTAATGTTTCATAGAATTCGTCCATCTCTTGTTCTGTTGCACTAGACGTTGGTGCGTACACTTGAATTATTGTTGCTTTACCGCTGGCTGTGTGGAATCTTGCCTTTATCATTCTTGGTCCCATTGTTTTGTAAACAATGAGTGCTTTTACTGCTTCTTTTTTCATTATCATTGCCACTCCCTGTTGATGCCCGCCGTCTTGCCTTCCAGAGTATATTATTTTGTATTCGTTCTTGTTTATCTCTCCCTCTCCCGGCCATCGCACCTCCGATAGGCCTAGTCCTATCACGCTCCATCTGACCTTTTCTATCTGGTGTATGAGTATGTCTAGTTGGCCCACTGCATGCAGAGTTCTTACGTTCCACGTGCCAACACATATCTCCTCCTTTGCGCTGAACAGGTGTTGTCTCCGTCCCTGTTCCCGTCCCTGTTGTTTTTGTCTCTGCTTCTGTTCCTGCTTTTGTTTTTGTCCTTGCTTCTGTTTTTGTTTTTGTTTTTGTTTACAGGGTTTTCTCTGGTTTACGACCTTGGTAGCCCTGTTATGTCTACCACTGCCGGACGCGGATCCCCCTCTTCTGTAAAAGGGGGCCCCGTTAACGTCGTTGCCCACATTTCTTTTTAACTTCATATTCATAAGAGTTTCTTGGTCTCTTTATCAGGTGGTGACCACTTCTCTCCTGACAGGGTAAGGAGGCCGGTGGGTCTTTGTTGACCTCTTTCGCCCTGAGGTGTCCTTCCAACACCTGCCGCCTGCGTTGGCCAGCTGTTCGGGGTTCATGGTGAGCCTGTCCGCCTCGCGTAGCGCCCTAGGAGGTACTTCGGTATGAGCCTTCACCCCTGACGGCATAGCCTCACCATGCGTTCCCTTACTTGGCTGTTCACCCCCCCACCACGGTGAGGTGCAGGTCGGGCTTGGGGTGGGCCTATCTGATTACCAGTGATAAAATCTGTCAGAAAATATTGTGTGTGCTAGTCAACTAGTTAAGAATTAATTAAGATTAAACAAGAAGTCTGGTAAACAGAATTATTCAGTTCACCGCCCAAAGTTATACTATGATGTAAGGGTGACCCTACTAGTCGAGACTTGTTCCCTTTAGGGTTCTTTCTTACTCCCATTGTTTCGCAGCGATTCTTCTAATGGTTGTAATTATAAAATGTGTGCTCTTCTTCTGTTTCTGCCGGCAGCAATAAAAAACCTATGGTGGTTGTGGTTATGGAATGTATGTATGTTTGTATGCATTATACATGTATGCATGTATGTATGTTGTTATGTATGTATGTGTATATTTATACGTGTATGTATATGTGCACGCATATATATATATATATATATATATATATATATATATATATATATATATATATATATATATATATATATATATATATATATATATATATATATATATCTGTTTTATAGGTACGTATGTATGGTATGCACATATGTAGGTGCTTGTATGAAGCCTACGTATGTAATTGTAATTCTCATTGTAAATTAAAACTAACATTGCACCACTACGAGGGAATCTTTTCACAGGTGATCTTTAGGCAAGCCTTAGTGACGACAGATGTCATTTAAGAGCAGAAATTTCATACCCCAATCAAAAATGTATGTATAGATGTGTATGTCTATGTATGTGTGTATTCATGTATGTTCGCACATACGTATATGTGCATCTGCTTGTTAATATTTAGCGTCTTCTGGAATCTCAAAAAGCGCAAAATAAGTTGGCGTCTGTAAACAGCGTGGTGGCTGATTCTAAAACTTGAAGTTCGTCAGCGGAGTCTGGTCAAATCCAACGCACGTCATTTGCAGCTGTGGATTTGATGTCGATGGGTCTGTGGTTGAACATAGGCTGAGTTTGAAGACCATGAGTTGCCTGTACGATCACGGGTTTCGGTTGATGTGTATCGTACGTGACCGGATTGATGGAAACCTGTTCATAGAAATGCACACAAGAAATACAGTATGCTCATAATACTGCAATGTAATGCATCTTAATGTAAAATACGATGAGGTATAATGCGGTTTGTTATGGTATAAAAAAGTATTATTATATTATTATATCTTTGTTTATTCGGGCAAGTTCCCAATGACAGAACGCAATCAGGTACAGGTAACTTGGGTGCTGATTATATGTCTAATAACCGTTTTTTAAACGTCATACGACCCAGAATGTTCTTGTAACGTGATTTATCTATGACCGTAAAGTATTATACTGAAATGTAATTTTAAAATCTGTTTCTAATATCGATTAAATCCAATATTAGACGCAATTATTACAATTACGCGCTTATAAAAAATAGTTGAATTCGGAGAAGAAATTAGTTACTTGAATTGTGGTGAAATGAGCAATGAGCAATGAATTATACAGAAGAATCAGTCTGACCGAAAATCTCATGCAAAAACTTATCCAGAGAATTCTAGGATTGTTCGAACATATCTGCAGAATGAAGGAGGGCAGAACAATTAGAATGGAAGGCACAAACAAAAGAGAAAGACCTCACAGGGAATGGACAGATGACATTGAAGAATGGTGCGGAGCAAACCTCCAAGAGCCGAGCCGCCACTCGGCACTGGACAGAATAGAGTGAAGAGACATTGTCAGGAAGGCATCGGACACCTACGGGCGCGGAACGTGATGACAATGATTGTGGTAATAGCAGCAGGTGATCAAACGAATAGAGAAAGGTTTAACTGCAGGGTCCAAAGCAACTTATAACATATCTAGTATTATGAACGCAGATGAGAGTCCAGAAGGGTTATCCACTATTCTGACAAAACCAGTGCATACGATCTATATGATAAGATGGAAAACTATTACTGAATATCTCTGTGAAGCATTGTTAAGCCAACCTGCGCTTTAGATCCCTTGCGTATCGCACGGGCGCTGATAACCGTCAACCAAATTCCAGATATAATTTCCAGAGCTCCCGCTTCCATCATCAGAGTAATGGCCGCAACGGCCACGCCAAACTAACGACAAGGAAAACAAAACAGCTACAACGCTATGACGCCAGCGATGAAAATTTCCAACAATAATATTAATAATGTACACCACCACCACCACCACCACCACCACCACCACCACGTAAAAAAGAATTTCTAAACGCCACTTTTAAGCCAAGCGCAGGGTATACCAGCTTTTATTCATGAGCGTTTTCTCGAGTTAGGGGAGTTTTTCTTAGTGTTGTCAAATGGTGTTTCAAGTTCGGTTATCAGAGACTCCAGAGTGAGAAGGAAGCAGAGGAAGGCTGGTTTCGCTTAGTTCGAGAAAGATTGGCATGGGGATGATCAGCTGGGTCGGGTAGGAATACTTGAAGAAGTGAGACTTTATTTTGAGTGGAAAGTCTGTAGAGGACAGATAGAGGAGTTTGAGACAGCTGATGATGGGTGAACGGCAACACTGATGAAGGAACCGAAACTTCATGAGATGGTTCAGCGGCACGGAATACAGTATGAATAATAGTGGCCTCAGAGGGACACCACAAGAGAATGGGAGGGTACGAGCAATGGCTGGCGGCTTTAATTAACAAAGAAGGAGCAGGAAGACAGTTAAGACAGAAACCAGAGTAGAGCAGTGCTAGAGACGCCAAACTGAGAGAACAGCGGAAAATAGGTCGTGATCAAAGACCTCGAAAGCGGCAGAGATATCGAGGAGACAGAGGCTAGAGACTTGTTTTGTCAAGAAGTATTCGGCAATCCTTCCGCCTATTTTAATTGCATTATCAGATTTCCGATATAATTATAACTTGTACAAGTTTTAGTAGTTTCTCTGGTATTCTTGCAGTTGGAGTTGCTGTCCACTTTCCGTCATGGCAAACTCAATAGAATTCTTGTTTGAAATCTATCAAGTTCATAAATTGTGTTCAATGTATTTTTTTTATTCGGTAAATGCCAAACTCTATTATAGTCTGGATCTTAACCTCAAGAACTGCTTATGGTTACCTGCGTGATTTTGGGCATTCTGGAACTATAGTTTATTATCATTGCATATAAAATGTAAATAAAACACAACTTATTCCATATAATAGATTATTATATGAAATATAGGCTAATCTGCACTAAATATAATTTGAATTTAAACTAAATAAAACGTATTCCGTTCACAGATTTTCATATAGTTTAACGTACTTAGGCCTATGTAAGAATTGTAAATATAGACAATTTTATCTAAACTACTAAATGTTTAAGACCTGGCTTGTGAGTTGAGTGATTTTATTCTACCCAATCAATGCAGTTGTAGTAGTAACAGAACATCTCGTCTGCCACTCCGATAGAGGTTATTGCAATCTGAGTGACACCGAAAAGGATGTTGAAAACCGAGAAGACCAGTGTGGCTTTTATCTGCATGCAGAGCACAGCCAAATACACATTCCTATAACCATATATTGCGCGGTTGTACAACAGTTGTGGACAACTATTACGATTCAGTATGAAGTACTGTATAAGAAATTGGACTTTATGACTACGAGAATCACGTATAAACTGATTGCTTGAAATTACAGTACCAGCAGAGATATCTGTCAGTATAAAGTTCACATGATACTCCCGACGTATAGGCCCTACACTAAACACCCCTGTATCTTTTTAAAGAGGTTCATCTTGGGTTCTCTTATAGCTCACAAAAAGCGGGCGGTTTTTGAGAGATCAATAAAAATAAACTGCAAAATTAAAGTTAAACTTTGATTTCATCACAGTATGTGTGCTAAGGTGAACCATGTTGGTTTTCTTCTGTTAGTTTATTGCACAACGATGTTCTTCACTGTCAGCTTAGTTTCTTTTATTCTATAAAATTAGGCCTATATTAGGCCTAAATTTAGGCCTAAGATTCTATTCATTGTGACGATGAAGACAACCGCATCAATGACGATAATGATAGCAATGGTTATGATTATAGTACTACTACTATTATTAATAGTAGTAGCGTTAGTGGTAGTAGTAATAGTAGTAGTAGTAGAAGTAGTAGTAGAAGTGATGGTAGTAGTAGTAGTAGTAGTAGTAGTGGTAATGTAGTAGTAGTAGCAACAATAGTAACGGTGGCGATGGTGGCTGAGATAGCAGCTGCAGAAGTGGTGTAATTAGCAACTCAGCAGTAGCAGAAAAGCAGCAAATAAATTAATAAAATATTAATATTATAATATATATGAAAATAAAAGCAGCAATTAATAAAAATAACTATTATTATTAACAACAACAATAGCAATAATAAGACGAGGAAAGAAAGAAGAAGAAGAAGATGATGATGATGATGTTAATGCTGATGATAATGATGATGATGATGATGATGATGATGATGATGATGATGATGATGATGATGATGATGATGATGATGATGATGATGATGATGATGATGACGACGACGAATATAAGTGTGTAGGCCTACCAGGTTGTTTGTTGGGTTGTTACCTCCTGCAAGAGTTATAGATCCGGCGATTAAATACTGTGAACAAAGAAAAAGTTAGTCATTTAAATAGTAGCTTTGCCCTTTCCATGCTTAGCAAGAGCATTTGTGATTGGTTTACGCTGTTAGGCCTATATCTTTTTGACGGTGTTGAAACCACAATTAAGTATTAAGCTCGATGGTATTTTTTACAGAAGCGAAATATCAGTTTCTTGAAGATATGAAAAATTTGACAGTCTTTTTTTGTAGAACTGACAGTATACAAATTCTGCATTTATCGACACCTTTTGCTTTCTAGTATAGTGCGAATCAATCTCACCTAAGAATTTGATTACAGGCCTAATACAATTTATTGTTATTTGGAGGACAGGCCAGATATTGTGATGCAGATAACTGTGATTGCAACAGAACATTTGTTTTAATGTTTACACGTGGGGCGTTCCTAATCTCATATTCTGAGCGCCTTTGAATAAGCTGGTTCACGCGACTTAGCTTTTTGTGCCCAGTGCAAATCTTACAATTGCGATTCGCGCATATATAAAATTCAACTTTTTGAAACTCGTTCGAACAATCCAAACTCGTCTCCGAAGTCCAGAACACCAAAACTGCGAACCGTTTAGATTTATCAAATTCATCATACATTGGCATTTAGCCTATTTATCCTTCTTCTTTATACATGAACTTATTATATGCATTTACATGTACGTATGTACACGAAAATTACTTTAAAACAGCCTTGTTTTGATACCTGACTAATTATATAGCAACAAAAGAGGTTGTTTAGAAAAGGATATGGTTGTAAGCTTTGATTCCATGACGTATAGGGCCTATTGAGATGTAAAGCTTATTTCGGTAGGCCTACATTAATAAGACGAGTTCAGAAAACAATATCGGGAGAGGTTTTGGCAATTGTTTTGTAAACATTTTAAAAATGATGGAACGTTCAAACATTGAGTAATAGTTTAGCTCATCAGTTATAACTGAGAAAGGACTGGCAATATTATAGACACTCACAACAAACTGTTCTGTAGAGGAGCCCATAAAAACAACTGACGGCTTCAATTGCGGAAACATTTGCAGTGAAGACGGTTAAAGACCAAAACGCTTAAATTCACGGTTTATAATATATGCGCTAAATGATTTAATAGCTTCCTTAACTCGCCTTGTGGTGGAAGTTTGGTAATGCACCTAACTACTTTGAAATGAGGTAAATTCTTCCTTTTTGATGGAAACCATCAGTTCGTGGTTTTTATAGCACTTTTGAGAAATTCAAGAAGGCGATTTATGAACAGCCAGTTACATGTATGTCCTATATATATATATATATATATATATATATATATATATATATATATATATATATATATATATATATATATCGTAATTACATTGTTTTATACTATCTAACTATATTGTAGCTGGCATTGAAGTTGACTTACAAAGGCTCCGGCCCATAGTCCGACGCCGATAGAGGGACTTTCAGCAGTGTATACGATGATCATAGTACCAGCCCCGATTGATATGCATGCAAGAATGATCTGAATCACTCCTAAGACGATCGATTGCTGACTCGCATAGTACTGTCCGTAGTTTTTAGTCCTCGCCGGCTGGTGGGTGATCGCGGGAGCGCCGTAGTAGACGATGGGAGCCGGATGCTGGACCTTCGGCTGACCTTGGGCCGGTTTGTAGTATGCCATGGAACTGTATACAAACATCAAAGCCAGTGTAATAATATCATTTCCGACATTAGTAGCAAAAGAAGCACCCAAATATAAACTAAGTTTCCTCTAGGCCTGTACATCCTTATGTATTGATATATGTATATATGTACGCAATTGTCCGGCCATACAAACTTATTAAAAAGGCAAAGAACCTGTGGACGAAATTGGAGAAGAGGCAATCTTCGTAAAGGAGCGTCAAGTGCAAGTATCTGGAAAGGTCCAAGAAAGACTTTGAAGAGGATTGTTTGCTTAGGCCATAATACTAGCATTCAGATTATCAGATGCTGGTTAGGTATGATTAATCCTGTAAATCGTATAGTCATTCAGTAACAATTTCAGGCTATGATTGCATGAATGTTCAGTGCCATTATTTTATTCTTACACCTATTAAATAATTTAAACTGACATCATAGGGGTAGACACTGGGGCAGCCGGGGCACGTGCCCCCAATAATTGAGATGGACTGTACACCCAATGCAACAAGTGTAGAATGAATAACCAATATTTTGGACAAGTTTGCGCCAGTGAATGACATTCTATACTAGAATATAATAACCTATAAATTTGCTATACTGACAATGAATGATTATAAGTGGCGAGTGTAATATCCAACATATATATTTAAAAACTAACTTCTGCAATGACAGAGTTTTCAACAAAAACATTGAAATCGCATCAGCTTATATTGTACAGGAAAATCTATTCAAACACTTTACAATGATCTTTAGCAGACAAGTTTTCGTATTTTCTTACGTTGCTCTGGTAAACCTTTGTTCTGTTAAAAATTTTCGGAACTCGGTTAATAGTCTAAACTTAGTTTGCCTGAAAGCGTTCAAAAGGCCAAATAAACCGAGTTTAATATTAATGCGCTAAACAATTGAAGCTATTACAAATACATAGGTCCTAATGCGAAAACCAAATTAGAGCACCTTTATTACTAAGCAGCGCTAGAGCCTGTTTGTTATCTGTCGAACAAAGCTAGACTTTGCCATCGGATAAGAATTCAATTCATTTGGCGAAAGGCTCGACGAAATGCTATCTGAAATACATTTCTCGATTGGTTGGTTAGTTACTGCTTAACGACACTCAGGAATAACAAAGATGATTAACGTCGCCGTCCTCCTTTTCTCCAGGCTTGTGACTGACACTGCCACAGTACGAGCAGTGGCGGAGCTTAGTTGATGAACTCATGCTTTATGCTTAAGTAAGCAATCATGTTCAAGTCAAGTATTCACTGTTAAAGTTTGAGCAGATTTAACCCCCGGTTAACTGAGGTGATTCAGCAGCAAGATGGTTTATATCTGTTATCAAGAGAGCCGCTAATGGGTAAATTTTATCTGGAGTTTTATTGTGCAGAACGACCTCACACGTGTGTCTCTATGATAACGTCCACAAAGCATTGGATGTGTCGCTACACAGGGCAGTGATTTTGACCTATGGACCAGTCAACCTGAAGGGGCTCGCTCGTGCTTAGGCCTTTAAACCTGATAGTGAGACGAGGTCGCTAATATCCACGGAGCCAATGAGTCAGGGGGCTTGGGGTCAAGTTTCAGATCTGAGACAGTAGACCCACAACGAAGCTGCTTGGTGATTAAGACAGTGCCAGTTGCTGTATTATAATTATAGTCTGTTTTATAAGTTTAATTGTATTATGCTATCTAATTAGAACGTGACAGGGACGCGGTGGTGTAACGGCATGTTCTGTGCCTTTTAACCGGAAGGCCGCAGGTTCGAATCTACCTCAAGCGACCTTAAACAAGTTGCTCATGCGCAATTGTCTGTGAGGAAGGCAACGGGAAACCACCTTACTCATCTCATCCTCGGTGGCATAAAGCCAATGAACCTTCCTTTATGCAGAGAACTCATCAACAACATCATCAATTACCCCATACATTACTCAAATGCTGCTCAGAATGACATTCGTGAGCACCATGTTACTAACTTCATCTGCCTTATCTTCAATCGCTCTGTGATGCGTGGTGACATCACTGTTCCCTGCTACCAAATAATTATCTGCTCGTGCACGTAGAGACTTGATTGTCATCTAATGCTACTTGAAATACATTTAAGCGCTTGGACCAAACTGCTCAGCGTGGCTTATAGAATGCACACAAGTAATTATTTCACATATTTAATGGTTTTGACGAACTTGTAGAGTAAACGCTGTCAGACGGAAGTGTATATTTTCTAGAGTTGACAGTATAATTTGAGTTATAAGATAGGCCTAAGGATTGATTTTAGTACATATAATAATAATAATAATAATAATAATAATAATAATAATAATAATAATAATAATAATAATAATAATAATAATAATAATAATAATAATAATGATAATAATAATAATAACAACGGGACATTCCCAGAGCCTCCGGACGACGAGGCTTGATTTTCCGGATGTTACATTAATTAATATTGAAGACTCTGAGGGATCCTGTATACCTCGGGGCAAAAAATAAATAAATAAAATAAATAATAATAATAATAATAATAATAATAATATATTCTTTAATTAAGCGCCTGCAAACGCACTACGCTGTACAGTAAACATGCATATAATAGAAACGGCAGCTACGCAGGGCGCCTTACATACATGTAAGTTGAAGCACATGATAACAGTTCTACAGGAGTCGAATATAACTGTATTTAAGCGGCAGCCACACGGCGCCATCATGGCCTACTATTCATTTAACCACCGCCACCTAGCGAGTGGAAGGCTGAATAAACCTTACGGCGATCTACGGGGTTCGATCTTGGTACCTTCAGCTCTTCACGCCAGTGTGTTATCCAGTACTCTACGGACCCCGTTATATACCTTTTGCTGCTTATGTGGATGGTGTTAATATTAGCCTATAATAGTAAGTCAAAAGCTATTTGGATGCGCAATGCATGCAGGATGTTACTATTTTCTGCATCGTTCTCCTGTCTCTCAAAGTGTTTATCACTTGTGAATTGGAAGCGCTCTATTTGGGTATGAAGTTTCATGTAAAAAATCAGTGGCTTTTAGGACAGTTTGTGCTAGAAAATTTGCGAAGTGTTTGACCGTTACTGGCATGAGCTTACCCTATGCTAAAAAAGCGACATACTTAGGAGTGTTTTTGACTGCTGGAAGATAGTCTGAGCCTTAGCGAAATAATCTATAAATAAGTTTTATAAGTCTGTTAAAGTTCACATGAATGAAGTGATTCTACTGCTTCTGTTTAAAGCATATTGTAGCTATTGCATGTGAATGTGTTTCATTTACCAGAACTGAATACTGAATAGGCAAAGTCAACAAGTGCATGTAACAGAATACTTTGGAAACCTTTTAAAAGTAATTGACAGCAAATGTTTGAGAACATTTTCATGTATTTTGGATGTTTACTGTTTCAATGTGTCAATATTCTTTTTTGACTAAGTTATATTAGGCCATACAGTAATAACATCACATTCAATGAATTGTATGCATTTTGGCGTAACGGCAGAAACTGATAGTTTGTAAGAACTATGAAGCATTGTAAAAGGGCAACAATCCGTTGATAAAAGTAATATCAAATATATTTTAAAAGAATCTATATAGAAGTCCATTTCTATAACAGCGTAAGATTCAAAATATGCATGATTGCATGTGTTCATATATATCACGAGTTGTGATCAGCCAAGTGCAGTGAGATGTCATGAGAGGAGATGAAGGCCAAACGATTTAGCGAATACACTTGATAGATGAAAAGACGCTGGACACGGATGCCAGGCGATGGACGATATATCAAGTGAGCGCCTCTGAGTAGTTCCATAAAGGGGCGCTATATAAATCCTCGAATGAATGAATGAATGAATATCAGCAACTGCGAAACTCCATGAACCGTATCGTCTAATATTTGTTGATCGCCTGAGTCATCAAAGACAAGCGATGTCTGTTCGAAACGACCATTGAAGCTAAAAAGAAATTGTGTTTTTTTCTGTGTGTTTTTTCTGTGTCTGAACTTAGCTTTTGAAATTCTCTCTCTATATCCGTTCGTTCTGTTCATCTTTTTAGTTCTCGGCTTTTTCAGATTGCTAATCCAACATAAGATGCCTCTCAGTCATAGGGGATTGAACTTCTACATACTGGCCTGAGTACAACCTGGTTTTTTGGTGAACCTTTGCTTATTTAATTTAACACGCTATATAATCTCCAAACAGGCGCTAAATAAGTTGGCGTATGTAAACAGCGTGGCGGCTGATTCTAAAACTTGATGCTCGTCAGTGGAGTCTGGTGAACTCCAACGTACATCATCTGCTGTGGGTTTGATGTCGATGGATACTGAGGCTGAACACTATACGGTGGAGGCTGAGGCTGAAGGCCATGCGGCGCCTGTATGAATACGGTTTCCGGTTGATGCGGTGCGTACATGGCTGGAATGGTGGTAAACTACTCATAAAAATACAAACCACAGAAAGTCACACAAATGCAATCGTGCGCATGCATAATACAGCAAACTACGATGAGATGTGACAAGGTGTGCTACAGTTTAAAATTGTGTGACGAATCTATTGCCATATACTACTTTCTACTAGAATGTAATTGAATATTATATATTATACATATATAATATATATATAATGTCGATTAAGCCCAGTCTGATAATTTGTTTTTATAACTACGCAGATAATAATTATAACTAAGTTAAAGTAGGTTTAATAAAGTTTTATTACCAATTTTTACGGACAAAAAGAGAACAGGACAATAAGAGTTAGGCCTACATTTTATATAATAGTTTCCTTATATGCAAATTTGTCTGTCGGAGGACGCTACGTCACAAACGGCTTCTGTTCTATTGTGAATCAGAAGCCGTTTGTACTGCCGTCTTGACGACTGCGGTCTTGACGACGGCGGTCTTGACGACGGCGGTCTTGACGACACATATAGGCCTATAATATGACGTCATAATATGACAGGTTAATACTCTAACACCATATACTGCCGTCATAATTATGACGGGAAAATACACTAGTAGAATAATAATAATAAATGACGTAACTTCAAGCTTGCTTGTTTGGGCATCGGTCCTTCTCTTTCTCCGTCATCATTTTGCTGTTCCAGCCTCTTCTCTCTGTCCCGATCATCTTTATTCGATTGTCTTTCTCCAACTCCCAATCCGTACTGGACTCTTCGTTTGATAACATCTTCGTTCCTCTGACTTCCTCCTAATCTACATGGCCAGGTCAGGCCCTCTAGTTCTCCCATCCCCCGAAATCCTCACTACTCCAATCAGGGGCGGATCTAGACTTTTACTTTACGGGGGGCGATTTCATGGACGTCCAAGGTCAAAGGAATTAAAATTACTTATCAAGTTTAAAGCATGATTAAAGCAAGGGCGTGTAGAAGTAATATTCAAACTGCAGTCCGGCGCTGTACATGCGTAATAATAATCACATGACATTTATCCTGTAGTACACTATAGTATATCAAATTTTTAAATTTTAAATATAAAAAAATTATTTTTTGGACTCTTAGGGGGGAGGCGATCGCCCCAATCGCCCCCCTCTGGATCCGCCACTGACTCCAATCCTATTCAATTGTCCAGATATCCGCTGCTTTATTTATCCTTATCCATCTTATTCAATGTAACCAACAGGGTAGTACAGTCAGACCGTGGACGTTCTCTCTCGCAAATTCTGACTGATGCTTCAGGTACTGGTCAGAACCCGAGCCTATCCTCAACTGACCTGTGTTAATTTATATTATTCCTAAAGGCTCACCTTCGTGTATCTGCAAGTATTGGCCGCTGCCCAATTATCTTCCAATCTTAATCTCTGTGCTCAATCGCTACAGAATTCAATCATGTTTTCTAACAATTTCTTCTCTGTTATATAAAAACTGTTAAAATCCTAGATCACATTTGATTATAGTTACTCGCAATATTGTAAAGGCGATCATGTACTACCGGGTTCGTAACCCTAGACCTTAATTTTAAAATCAAGCTTCCACTCGCAGGTGTAGCCTTTTTAGTCCCACAAATACATTGGCTACACTGACCCTAACCCTAAGCCCTAACCGACCCTCACGACGCTTACCCTGACCCTAACCGACCCTCACGATACAGAGACACCCACCCAGATAGTACATAGGCACCCCGATTGTATACATGTTCGCCATAGTTTAGAATGAAACCGGTGCATTGGATCTTTGTAAACAGATGAAAAGACTTTTAAGCAATATTTCTGCAGACAATTGTTAATCCAACCTGTAGGCCTTTAGACCCATCGTGGATTGCACGAGCGCTGACTACGAGCAGCCAAATTCCAAATATTATTTCCAAAGATCCAACTCCAATCATCAAAGAGTTGGCGGCGACGGCCTCCTTCCACTAATGGCAAAAACAAAATGGAAAGATGGCAATAATTATCAAAAACAGTTGTATTGTATTGTATTGTATTGTATTGTATCACATTTACTGTTCTTCCTGAACGGTTCCTATCTGCATGGCATTGCACTATTTTGTTTGTTACCTCTCGTTTGATTAATATTAGTGTATGAATCCGTTATTTCTAAATGAGTTAGTAGTTTGCTTGATTGATGACTCGATGTTTCTTAGGTTGAGTAGCAAAACTACTTCTAATACTAGGCTAAACAGGTATAATGAAAATAAACCTTTCGTCAAGAAGTATTCCGTGATCTTTCTATCTACCTCCATTGCACTACCTGATTTTAATGCCTCTCTCGTACACGCGTGATCAATGCCTCTCTGGTATTTTTGCAGTTGGCATCGCTCTCCACTCTCCGTCATAACGGAATCCGCTGAACGCTTGCAAAACACTATTTTATGGTCTGCACCTTCCACTCAAACGCTGTATTCGGCAACCTGTGTGGCTACTGACAATCTTGAAGTCTAGTTTATTATGTTTGCCCATATCACTTGTATGAAAATGAAACAAAACTTATTCTATTCATGGATTACCGTATATATACATATACAAAGCATATGTATTTTAAGTGTAGGCCTAGATCAAGTTCGTCTAAAGCTAATATTTTTAGCCATGATTTATGAAGAAAGTTATTCGTATTACCCAGGTGATCCTGTAGCTATAGTTAACATCGTGTTGAACTCCCAAAGAAGCAACTGTAATCTGAGCGATGCCGAAAAGAATGTCGAAGGTCGAGCAGATCACTGTGGCTGTTATCTGCAAGCAGAACAGAACCAAGTTACACATTATTAGAATCATAGGCTATATTACGCAGTAATACAGCGGTTGTGAATGACCACATTGCTTAAGTTTAAGGTATCAGAAATGGGGATTTGTGACCATGAGAAACCAGGTCCGGTTCAAAACATTTGGCGGCCCTAGGCAAAGCTACATTTCAGCGGCCCGTCGACCCATAATATTAATCGCTTTTAGTTCCTTTTATAGCTGACATGATTTACTGAAATTTACGTTATTTATTTTCAAACATTCATTAAAATAAAAAAAATTAAAATAATGAAAATGGTCTAACCGTCTAGACTAGAGTAAACTGAGCTGCTGATTCAAATCTTCTGGAAAAACTTATGATTAAAACTTAACGGTGAACCCTACCTTACTTTACCTTAGCAGAACATAATTTATTACACCAACGCTATAATATACGCTATAATATATCCATCTAGTGAATTATAATCAAAAAATAATCCAACGTTGTTTCATAATTTATGAATTTCCAGAAATTATTTTTTCATATTTGTTTCGGGAAAATGGAAAATTGGCGGCCCATAAAAATCGGCGGCCCTAGGCGGCTGCCTAGTTTGCCTAACGGACGGACCGGGCCTGTGAGAAACCGATAGGCCTATATAGCTTTATTTCCATCATAGGAATGATCGTTGGCAGAGATCTCTATCATCAAACGTTTGTAAGTAATACTTTACTGGAGCCGTTCCCACCTACACCCATAGTTGTTAAAAACGATAGAAACTAAATAAAAAACGGAAAAAAACGTCGTTTTTTTCGAAAAAATTAAAAACGGAAAAAAACGGTAAAAAACGACAAAATAAAATGATTTGACTTTCTCGCATCTTGTAGGCCCTACTGCAATTTAAAATTGAAAACCTTCTTTACAGAATTTAATTAGCAAATAACACAACTTTATTAGTAAACACTAAATAACATCATTCTACAACATTTATTTTATTTCTTATAGGTTTGGTCTAATAAGAAATTGAGAAATTAAAGATATTGAATTTTTTTTTCAAATTTGCATTGTAAACATATTATGTCCACACAAGTTCATGCTGACTAAATTAATACAATTAAAAACTAAACTTTGTAGGTATTGATTATATAATGTAAACTTTCTCACAGTAAATGCATTTCAATTTAGCCAATGCTGAGTTTTTGTCTTTCTCGTGTATCAAAGTAACGTGAATCCATTCCACACCCTTTTCTTTTGGTATTTTAGATAACTTAGAAATAACTTTAAAAAAATTTATTTCTGATACTGTGCTCTTTCATAAAGTATTTATTTCTCAAAATGATGACGTAAATATTGAGGTAAATTAGCTGAATCCTTGAAAGTAGGCCTACGGAGACAACGTAAGGGACATCAGACAAAAAATTAAACAGAAACTGAAAAACATTAACAGACAGTAAATAAATCAATAAATAAAGTTACATAAAAAACGAAAAAAACGACAAGAAAAATAAAAAACGAAAAAAACGACGTTTTTTGGATAAAAATAAGAAACGAAAAAAACGGTTTTAACATCTATGCCTACACCCAACATATGCACGGTTTAAATATCGTTTGATACGGTTTATATAATTTGATACTTCTCGGGCTCCCCTACAGCTCACACGTGGTTACCGGTTTTTGCGAAGTATGGCTCATTCATCATTTTTTATTATCTTCGTTTAATATTTTCAAACTGACAATTACGCAGTATGATTACAAATCAGTATGAATGGATGATCACAAGTTATTAGAGGAGTCGAATTTTAATTGTATACGGCAGCCATGCAAGGCGCCCATCACGTCCTACATCTCATTTTAACAACGTGACATCTCGCGAATGATAGGTTGTGTACCGTTGCTCTTCACGCCAGTGATGTTACCACTACTCTGTGGACCCCATCACTTTGTGCAGGAACGTGCCTCCTTGACCTTTCGGATTTATAAAAGGCGGCAAGGTCAATCGTTGTCTTCGAATTAAATTTTAACAGCTGGATTATTCTTTCCCACGCATGCAGTGTGACACTATTTTAAAGGTGCCGGTGAACGGCCAATTAGAACGAATTGCAAACTAAAATAAAACTTAAGTTTTGTTGACTTTCAAAATTCAAAATCATACCAAACATGCTGCATATTATAAATATCTCATACAGCCAAATGGTATCAGGGGCTTTCACCTCCGGACGATTCACCTCTAGGGGTATTCACCTCCGGACGTTTCACCTCCGGACGTTTCACCTCCGGACGATTCACCTCTAGGGGCTTTCACCTCTAGGGGCTTTCACCTCTAGGGGCATTCACCTCTAGGGGCTTTCACCTCCAAATGTAAAATGAGACCTTTTGAAGAGATTTATTTACGCAAGTTATTTACGCCGAAAACATAACAGACAACATACAAACTATGAAACTAATTATCACTAAGCAATGAAGTAGATTTCTTAGTGTCAACATGCAAACTATGCAACTAATGAAGCAGATTTCGAACACAAGAAATGAATTGAGATAAGAAGATAATGAAAGCTTCTAGAGCCTAGCTAAGTAGACACCTAATAACCTGATAACGGCAGATGATCAGGACAGACCAATTCGCGTGCCAGTGACTGTATGCCCTAATTAACCATAATTAACCGTAGGCGCATAAGAAATGAATTTAGATAAGAAGATATGGAACAATTTCTAAATTGTAGGCTCTAAACGAGAAGTAATTATATAATACCACGGTGTGCAGTATTTAAGCATCCAACAAGAGAAACAGACATTCAAAAGTGAACTTGTCGTCTGACAGAATGATTTGTTGGAATACGGCGCTTCTAAACGAGGTAAGGTGCCGGTAGTTTGTATGTTGTCTGTTATGTTTTCGGCGTAAATAAATCTCTTCAAAAGGTCTCATTTTACATTTGGAGGTGAAAGCCCCTAGAGGTGAATGCCCCTAGAGGTGAAAGCCCCTAGAGGTGAAAGCCCCTAGAGGTGAAAGCCCCTAGAGGTGAATCGTCCGGAGGTGAAACGTCCGGAGGTGAAACGTCCGGAGGTGAATACCCCTAGAGGTGAATCGTCCGGAGGTGAAAGCCCCCTGAACCAGCCAAATGCACACTGAACTATGCTTTATTTATATTAGATTAACGTTGTAGTTATTCCGTATTGTGACGACATTTGCTTGTTCTACATCTACAATGCTATTGTTACGTCATTAGCTTTGTTTATTTTCATGCTGCTGTTAGGATGATAGCGTTGTTTATGGAATTCTTATAGTGACGACATATCTTTGTTGTACGAACACTATTGTTACGTCATCAGTTTTGTTTTCAAAGACGCTGCTGTCACTTTTTTGCTCATTCGCTCAGAGCGTTGACATAGCTTCCACAAAGTCTTTTGATCTGACATTTCACGATGTTCACAACCAACTATAATTTAGAGCCTATCGTGGAAACGATGATAGTGATGACCGTGATGGTGGTAGTGAAGGTAGCAATATCAGTAGTGGTGGTAGACTAATAGTAGTAGGCCTACTAGTAATAGTAGCAGTATCATCAGCAGCGGTAAACGAAGTAGTAATAATGATGATGATAATGATTTCAATTCCCAAATGTAATGATGATGATTGACTGTTAATTATTATTATATTTTGGGTTGCAATTAATCCAATTAAATCCTGTGATAAACACATAATTTGCTACTGCCGATTAATATTGTTAGGTAGGTCTAACTGTTGCCTAATGAAATAATATTTTACGTTTGTGTCCCTGGTGAAATTACGCTAGACGTCGCTAGTTTCCTTTGTGGTTTACCTAAGATGATGAATCAAGAAAAGCAACGCGATGTTGTGGAATGCTTTACCTGAGGAGTTAACCTCAATATTGTCTATTAGTCGGTTTAAAGTGTTGCTAAAGTTTTATATTATAGACCAAATGTCACTACATGACTACATGTAGATGTTGAGTACCTGCTTTGCCTAGTATGTTGCTGCTATTATGATTTGCCATTTATGTTGCTGCTTGCATCACTTTGTATGCTGAATTTTGGCTTTTACGATAGTTAAGAATTTTCAAATCGTTTCCCTTGTATAATTATGCAAATATATCCGTTCTGCCTGTGAACACCTTGGGTGCCCCAAAAAGCGGGACGTGTCCCTTAGGAGTATCCTATTATAACACTCGCCTGTAACCTTACTAAATACTTTAATCAGTTGTTTGTTAATCTTTACACGGTGTTCTAATAAACGGATTTTGATTTGATTTTTTGATTTTTTTTTAACTTAAAAATTTGATAATACATTTTGCAGACTTTTTATATAGGACCCATTGTGAATATTTCACAGCGATGCATGATTCTTAAAAAAATTATAACTTATGTATCTAAAGAGGAACATTCACTTAATTAAAATCCGGTTAATTTGCAATTCATTAACGATTAAAAGATTATAATTCGATTAATTTTAATTAACATTTTAAATCGAGCAGCAACACTAATAATAGATATCCTAATAGTACCAATAACATGGTAAGCTACTAGCGCCCTTGTGAGTTACTTAAGGGCACTATAGAATTGTTTTGATACATACATGCACGTGCATACATACATAGGCCTACATGCATACATACAATATAATCCACTCATTTTGTTCCGCTGGCCTTCGAAACTCTGGGCCACTTTAACAACGCTGGGTTTGCTTTTATCAAGGAGCTTGGGCGCTTTCTAACGTATATCTGGAGACTCTAGAGAAACATAGGCCTACATCTTTTCCACCGTCTGTGAGTTGAGATCCAACAATTTCATGATGTCGCCTTTCGCAACAGTATCTCCCTGCTAGAACTTGACGAATTTTAGCAGACCAAAACATCATCAATACACCAAAGTCCCGAAGTCCCGAGGTATCATATGTACCTCGTATATAAAAAAATAAAAGAAACCATAATAAAGATAATTACAAAGATAATAAGAAAAATACTAATAAGAAGAAAGGAAAAAGATGATGGTAAAGATGATAACGAAAAAGAAGTAGAACAGGAGGAGGGGGAGAAGGAAGTAGAAAAATTGAAATATATTATGTAAACACGGAGGCCTACCAGTCTGTTCGTTGGTTCTCTGCCTGCTGCAACAGCTACAGATCCGGCAGCTAAATACTATGAACACAGAAAACAGATTAGGTTATTAAATGTAAGTAGTTACTTTCAACTTTACGCTTACATGACCTTTTTTCTGGGTTGATAGCGATTCCCACCTACGCCGCCTACGCCTGTGTGTTGGATGTTAGATATTTCATGCCTTTCCAAGTATTGTCCAACAGGGCGAAATCATCTGCAGATCTAGGTTCCTCAACCTGTCACCATTCACCCATCTCAGTCAGTATCAGCATCTCTCGCCATTCTCGTCCACAACCAAGGCAAAATTTATTGGTGATAACATACATCATTGTTGCACTCCTGTTAAAAAGTTTCATTCTTCCACCTCTCCTCCACATCTTACTACACATCTACTGCCGTCGTAAAAGCTTCATAACATAGAGCCAGTCACAATAAACGATACTGAAGGGTACACTATGAAACCTAATGAGATCGTTTTGCGACCAATATTTGGTAAGACACAGTATACCTAAATTAACGTTTAGAACATATTACATTGTATCAGTTAATTGCTGTCTACCTGACAACGCCTGGGAAAGGCTGGGATTGCCTTGTCACCACTTGATAATGCGGCTACCTACTTGAAAATAAAGCAGATTTCTCTTTTGTAGCACAACACATTCGGTATGTGGTTTGTTAGAGCACCTTCAAGATATTGCAGAAGAGATATAAACAATCTAGATAGGCCTAGGCCTACATGCATTTGCTACAAAATCATGACTATCTTGCTTTACGCTATCTAACTGTCACGCTAACTATAGGCTTAACTGGTACAGCAGTTGACTTACAAAGGCTCCGGCCCATATTCCGATGCCGATGGGGTAAAGTTCAGCATAGAATACGATGGCCATAACACCAGCCGCGATTGATATGCATGCCAGGACGATCTGAGTCGCTCCTAAGCCGGTCGAAGTCTGTCTGTCATAGTGTGGTCCGTAGTGTTTAATCACCGACGGCTGGTAGCTGAAGGCGGGAGCGGCGTAATAGACTACAGGAGCCGGATACTGGTCCTGCGACTGTTCCTGGACCGAGTTGTAGTATGCCATGGAGCTGGACAAACATAAATATGATTCATCACGCGATCGTCAATAATCAAAACCAGAGTAACTGTTGTTCTAATTTACGGCATTGGCAACAAGAGAAACACTATGAGATATCTAGGTTACTCTAGGGCTATGCATCCTTATATATGTATCCATGTATTTATGTGTGTATGTATTTATGTACGTATGCATGTTTGTACGTGTGTATGTTTGTATGTATGTGTATATATATGTGTGTATGTATTTATTTATGTATTTCAATATTATATATGACATCGTAAGAACCTCATATAGACGCTGATGTTTGCGAATATCAAAACTCACAAGCAAATATTTTCAAATGAATTTTCAATTCCATTAAATTGATTCAAACAGCAACGCCGCAATCTGCGGGTGTGCTTTAAGCCACATCGACACTGAGTTGGCAGTTACAAAGTAGTCTCGAGCCTAACTTCTGCAAAGTCAGAGTTTAAAATGGTCTTTGATTGTCGCCTTTTATTTCTGAATTAGCCAAATCGAAGCGTCAGATAAATTATACCAAGAGTAATATTGCACAAGAAAGTTCTTCAAGCACTTTACAGTGATCTTTAAGAGAAAAATATTCGTATTGCCTTACTGTGATCGGGAAAGGCTTTGTTGGAATTTTGCAGAAGTCGTTAAATAGCCGATGTCTAATACTCCTGAATCCTTCTAAAGGACCATATAAGCCAGATTTAATATTAATGCACTAAAAACGTGTAACTTTTACAGATACACAACACACCAAAAAACAAAATTAGAACATCTTTAGCCTATTACGTCTACTACACAGCTCTGTAGCAGTTATCTTTCAAACCTAGACCTTTGCCAACCGATAAGATCCTGGCTGATAAAATGCTTCAAGCTAGGCAGTCAGTCGAAAAGATTTAATGCACGTTTTGCAGAAGTGAATCAACTGCTTTAAAGGTCTCATGCCAGATGCTATCTTGAGAGCTCTTAATGGGTAAATTTTATCTGAAGTCATTATGCGACACACCCTCGCCCGTATGTCTCTAGTCACGAATGTGATGAAGTTTACAAAGCCTGATGTCGTAGTAGGGCAGTGATTTTTACCAGGGCCAATATGCTTTTCAAGGTCGAGGTGCTAGTTAGTTTTTTATGCCTTTAAACCAGGGCTGTAGTCGAGGGTATACGCGGGTATACAGCGTATACTCACCTCTAGAGACCGTATACTCACCTCCAAAAATTTTTATATTTATTTATATTAAAATACTGTACTAACAAAAGACCGTAGCGTATACTCACCTCTAATTTGTTTCGTAAATTTAGCCGGTAGCGTGTACTCACCTCTAATTTTACCACTACAGCCCTGCTTTAAACCTCTAAGTAGCGAGGTTGTGGATGTCTAATCGTTAACTTTCCAATTGGCGTTAGTACCAACGGAATGTACTACCCTTATATAAAGGCAGTGCCATTAAAGATGTTACTCTCTCAGCCCTGCCTTACCGTCGAGCGCTTTGTGAGTGGGTGGCCTCACTTGTTCCTGTCACCGATTATCTTCACGCGCAGTTCGTGATTTGGCTTTCATCTAATGCTCCGTTAATTACGTCTAAACACTTGAGCCGAATTCGTTAGATATGCTTAGTGCTTATAAGCGGAACATAATTTAAGTAATTTACGCCATTTAATCGAAAGGATTTACATTGAACATGAGCCTTAAATAGACTATTTCATTTATTTACTCAGAATTGCACCTAAACTTGATTCAGTGCCTTAAATTTATCCGACATGCTTGGAAATCGCTTGATTTTATTTACATGTAGCTTGCTTATGGCGACCCTAAAGAGAATTAAACCTCTGCATTTGTGAAATTCTGCTCTAAAGAGAATAAAAAATGTAAATGTAGCTAGGCATACACAACTAAATCAATAGCCTTGTCAAAAAGACGTCAGGTCATCGATCTTGATTTTGTTGCCAAATGTTTGTTGAATTAAAATATGGTAATGCTGCACGTTTTAATGCCTTAGAACCCAGACATCTATTATATGCACACCAAAATAATAGATACCCTCTAATTCATAGCAATGAGAAGTGACCTACAATAGTCTAGTCTACTAGCTGCTTGTTTGCTTGTGGAAGCAAGACAACTTGGGATTTCGGACGTGAGAAATGAGATCTGATGCTACGAATAGCCCGCATAAGAAATTAAGCAAATTTACAAGTGGCTTGGACATGATTAAATTTCATGGCAGGATCAAACACTATGCCTAATATACGTGCGCATTCGATACGATCAAAAGCTAACAAAATAACAAACATAAGCCCACAACATTTGCACAGTTGTTAACGTATGCCTAGACTAAAATATCTACGTGCACCTGACGGCTCGAGGGATCTCCGGATGTGCGTCATCGTCCACCAATCAGGGACTGCTGACTGGTCCCGTTATCACGTGTGTGGGCGCTAGCGCCTGTCGTAGCTTCACATTATCGACGCCGCTTGGTTCAAAGACTCTAAACAGGATGTCACGTGTCAACTTTGGACGAGAATCAGTTGGTCGGGCTACACGTGTGTGCTTGAGTACATCACTGATGACATTTCTAGTCTTCTGTACATTGTTTTGCCTTCTGATAAAGTTCCGATCTTAATGACACTGAACATCATATAGGCCCTAACTTAATGCAGAGTCCATCTGAATAGTTTTCTCTTGAAGTGGCGCTACATAAATTTCGAATTATAAAACAATTGCGGTATACCGCAATTCAATACAGTGATACATATGTGAGTTGGTTGATACGGATAGTTGAATGCAAAGATGCAAGTAGATGCGAACCAACTGCAACATAAATGTTTAGTAGGGCAATGAATTTTATTTTCCAAAGGCCTTCACCAGGATTAGGATCAACAATTTTTGTTAGCACACCGTGAGGCAGAGCGCCGAGGTAAGATCGGAGGTGTTGATAGGACTCTGTCATGAAGAAAGAGTATTGGACATAAAAGGAAAGAAATTCAAGAGAGATCAAAGAAAGCAAGAAAAGATACACGGGAAGAACAAGTTGTTGTGCAATCTTTATCATAAAGAAACGTTCATACATCCTCGACTGGTGCAGAATCAACCTTTGAGTTGACCAGCTTCTTATTATCCCAAGACTTTCTGTAGGAACATTGGAAGCATTAGGCCTAGCTGGCTGTTAAATTTCTGTATGAAGCGCCAGTGGCTTAGAAAGTTTGTGAAGAAATTAAGGGAATGTACTTTAATACAACATCGAAGTGGTGCATGCATCCTTCCAAAAATAATAGAAGCTATTGTTGCATAGGTCAAGAAAGTTACATTGGATCCAGCCACTACTGAAACTCAACAACTGGAAAACTTTTTACTTCCAGCACTTACAGATTTTGTTTACATAAACTGGATGTTGACAGCAGATACGATTACAAGTCCGTT
Source organism: Allolobophora icterica (assembly GCA_963556255.1). NCBI lineage: Eukaryota > Metazoa > Annelida > Clitellata > Crassiclitellata > Lumbricidae > Allolobophora > Allolobophora icterica. The sequence continues at coordinate 30,342,367 of OY744613.1, forward strand.
CGAGAGTCTGTTTGCTGTATGAGAGTTGTAAATGGCACTGCTAAATAAGGTGTTTGCTCTGATGGATGAATACAATAAACTTAATGCCAACAATGAATAACAGAAACAATTTCTTCTGCTGATGGTCAAAGAACAACGGCAGCATTATCCTGACCGAAGCAAAAATATGTTTGCTATGAACTAAATCCAAACGCATTTGTAATCCACATCTTCATTTAAACTGCATAAACATCATTAACAGAGTATTGAGCAAATGTTTTAATAATGTCGTTACAATAATTGTGCATTTGCTATTTATTCTTGTTTTTCATCAAACGCTTAATAAATACGACAAACTTCATGCTAACAATGAAGAAACGAATTAATTACTTCTCTTTGTTTTGAAAGAATACCGAATAAGAATGTATATCTGCAGGTTTTTTTCTTCTATAAAACAGGTTCCGGAATGGTATATTTATGGAAGGGCTAAGTCGAGGGCGAAGCCCTTAAAAATAGGGGTGGGATTTTGGAATGGGTCTCGGTGAGATCCTCCCAATAAAATTTCCATTTGCATATCAATAAGCACTGAAACCACTTAAATTAAATTAAAATAACTAAACTACTTTTAAATAGCTCAAAAAGGTGCCGGAACGCCGTTCCGGAGCGTTCAATCTGAGCAAATCACTGTATATCTGTATCTCCTCTCTCTGATTTCTCTTACCCTAGCCTATCCAATCCTCTGCCTTCCAAGCCTTCTCATTCTCAACGAAACCCACCTTATCAGCCGCTCTGCCTCCTCTTCCTGGTCTATCTGGCACAGGACATTGATCTCTGACATGACGCAGGGCTCCTGAATAAGCTGGTGCCCTGCCTTAACTTTAGATTAGCAGCTTAGAAATTTGAAGTTCACGATTACGATTGCGATTACGATTACTAATGATTTACATATGATGAATGGTAGCACTCTTGAAATTTAATTTTTTAAATTTTCCAGTATATTTATTTTGATGCTAAATTGAACCAATTAATTAAGACAGCGTCTCACTTGGTTGTCAAGAAAAATCTTTCCTCCCCAATAAGAGCCACCATAATATGATGTGCATGTGTATCTGTCTATGTATGCATGCATGTGCGTTTGCTTGTATGTATGTATAGGCCTACATATACATGTGTGAAGGCGTATGTGTTGTTATTGCAATAGTAAATGACACGCGATCTCTACGTAAGCTTACAATAATTATGTTAAATATGGTAACTTGGAGCAGACATTTCATCAGTAAGCAAAAAGTACGCATTATGTAGGCCTATTCATGTATGTCCTAGTCATGTATCTGCTTACTTAATTCATCGCCTTGTAGAATCTGCCTAAAGGTGCCGAATACGTTGGCGCCCGTCAAAGTGTGCTAGCTAATTCTAAAACTTTATGTTCGTCGGTGGAACCTGCTGAACCCCGACGTACATAATCTGCTGTTGGTTTGATGTCGATGGATACTGTGGCTGAACATAAAAAGGTGGAGGCTGAGGCTGAGTTTGAAGAGCAGGAGGCGCCTGCATGAACACTGTTTCCGGTTGATGTGGTGCGTACGTGACCGGAATGTTTGCATGCTGCTAATAGAAAATACACACAAGAGATGCAATACTCATATTAATACAATGTAAGGCATTGTAATGCAAACTACGATGCTATGTGACGCGGTCTGCTACAGTTTAAATTATATGATGTAATTTCTGGCCCTATTAATTAGACTGCAATGTAATGTAATTGAAAAATCTATATATAATATCTATATAGTCCTATCGCAGTCGCTTTTATAATTTCACATAACATAAATATGGTTACAATTGGAGAAGACAGTTTAGTTACTTGCATTGTGGTATTAGCAGCAGGCTATCAAGCGGAAAGACAAAGCTTCCGTTGCAGTTCCAAAAGCAGAAACATGCTGCTTGCCTGGCATAAAGAGCTGGAAAGAGTTAGGAAGGCAACCTTATTCTGATGAAACCCGTGTTTACATTTATATAATAACATGGACAACTTTTAATGAAAATCTCAAAGAATTGTTCAGCCAACCTGTGTTTTAGACCCTTCGCTCATCGCACGAGCGCTGATCGCCGTCAGCCAAATTCCAAATATTATTTCCAAACATCCAACTGCGATCAACAGAGCGTTGGCCGCAATGGCCTCCTCATGCTAATCACAAAGTAAGCAAAATGTCTGTACAGCTAATAACGCTAATTAAGTTCCAATATTACTATTAATAATATACATATTGCTAATAAATTAATATGAAAAGAAATATTTTTCCTAACTTGCCAAATCTAACTTACAGAATTCAGTGCTCCTCTCATGTTGTCTCAAAGTCTCATTTTGTCTGTGTTTATAGTTGTGTGTTTGTCCTGCTCCCGTTGTTGTCAAGAAGTATTCCATGATCATTCTGTCTACTATAAAAACATCTTATTATTTCCGATGTATCTATTGTACTAATTTTATCTGGCATTCCTGCGTCGCTCTCCGATGTCCATAGCTATCGAATGCTTGCTTGAAATCGATCAAGTTGATGAAGATGTGCTCAATGCATTTGTCTTGTTAGGCTAATGCAAAACACTATATTATTACTATAGTCTGGGTCTTATGCTCAAGTGCTGAATTGTGTTGCGTGGGGTTTTGTCCAATCTAAAACTTTAGTTTATTATGTTTTCACATATTCCTGCATTAAAGTAAAACAAAAACTTATCCCATTAATCGATGTCTAGACCAGGCTTACAAAGGGCTACCATAATATTTAGACCTGGCTTGGAGTGATTCTATATTACCCAGTATGTATATCCTTGAAGTCCGAGAGCGGCTGTTGTAATCTGAGCGATAGCGAGAAGAATGACGAAAATCGAGCAGATCAGTGTGGCTTTTATCTGTATGCAAAGCAGATCCAAAATAAACCTGATTAAAATCATGTATTGCTCCATAGTACAGCTGATTTGAAGTATAGGCCTGCCATATAGAACCTAGATTACTCCGATTAAGGACTTCATTTGAAAGCTTACTCATGAAAGAGTAGACTTTCTAATGAATATACCGTTGCAAAATTATTAATTATGATCCACTGTGCATATTAAATTTTTGTAGTGGAGTTAGGAGTTAGGAATTTAAAGCCCGTAGTAAGTTGCAAATCTTAATCTAGTGAAGATCATTCGTTTTGTTAAATATACGGTTACTTTGCAGTTAATTTGCGATTATAGATGTTAATCAATCAATTACCTCGATTGAAATACGTTTTAACAAGTAGCAGCATTAACAACAATGACAGCAGCAACCAAAATAATAATAATTTGCCTCGGGCGGCAAAAAATAATAATAATAGGCCTAATAATAATAATAATAATAATAATAATAATAATAATAATAATAATAATAATAATAATAATAAAATAAGATGACCGTTAACTCCAGAACGACATAGCTCTTCGGATAGTTTTAATAATAATGATTAATATTATTATTATTATTATTATCATTATTATTAGTATTAATATTATTAATGGAAATAATAATTTGTATAATCCTATGTATATTTTAATCACGCACATAGGGCGATATAATAATACTAATACTAATATTAGGCCTTACTACTACTACTTTTTACTACTACTATCACCACCACCACCACCACCACCACCACCACCACCACCACCACCACCACCACCACCACCACCACCACCACCACCACCACCACCACTACTACTACTATTACTACTACTACTATATAGAACCTAGATTATACTATTATTATACTATTACTACTACTACTACTACTACTACTACTACTACTAATAATAATAATAATAATAATAATAATAATAGGGCCATTCCGGACTTTTTATATGTTATATTAATTAATATTGAAGTCCCTGAGGGATCCTGTATACCTCGGGGCAAAAAAAAAAAAAAATAATAATAATAATAATAATAATAATAATAATAATAATAATAATAATAATAACATCTCTTCCAGCGCCTGTCCGTTGTAATTCAACGTTTCAACGCAGTCGCCTTCCACAGCACTTTTATTCTCCCGGATCTTGACCAGGACGGCCACTCCAGAGTCAACACCATTAATTAGTATCTTGCACCTGAGGGATCATAAATACCTCGGGTAAAAAAAAAATAATAATAATAATAATAATAATAATAATAATAATAATAATAATAATAATAATAATAATAATAATTATAATTATTATTATTATAATTCTAATTATTATAATTATTATCATTATTATTATTATTATTACCTTTATTGTGATAATAGCCAGGAACGTCGCAAGGTATAATTGCGCTATATGTCAGCGTAAATACAGCGCCATTCTCAAGGATCAACGTAACCAATAACGACCACATTTTTTATATCGAACATAATATTGGCTATAAATATGTTCAAACAACAATTTATAAATGAGCCTGCGCTGTCAGGTATTTATCTAGAACAGGGAACTGGAGCAGGTTACAGGATTCGTCTATCTCGGAGGACTGATAACGGAAGATGGCAGATGTGAGGCGGACATCAAACGAAGAATTGGCCTGGCGTGTGCGGCATTTGGAGGATTAGGAAAAATGTGGAAGGCAAAAAATATCACCACCAGAGTCAAAATGAAGCTATATCATGCTTTGGTAGAACCGGTGCTACTATACGGGTCGGAATGCTGGTGCTTGAGGAAGGAGGACGAACGAAGACTGCTGGTGGCGGAGATGGGCTGGCTAAGAAGAATCATAGGCAGAAGCAGAAGAGAGAAGATCAGAAATGAGAAAACAAGAGAAGAGCTGGGAGTAGAAGAAACAATAGTGGAAAAGATCGGGAAGAGGAGACTCAGGTGGTTTGGCCATGTAAGCAGGATGGGAGAAAAGAGGCTACCAAATGCTGCATTACACGGACATGTGGAGAGAAGAGAAGTAGAGGAGGGCAGAGGAAGACCTGGATGGACAACATCAAGGAGGACTTAGGGGAGAAAGGCACCGACTTAGCCGGAATCGGCGAGACAATCAAGAATAGAGAACTTTGGAGAAGTTTCGTAAAGGCCTCATCGTCAGATCACTGACGGAAGAGAAGAAAGAAGAGAAGATTTATCTATTGATATTATATGTATACACTTTTAGTTGTTGTTACTTAATTTTATTTCATTTATTTAATTATAAACGGATATTATATTTCAAAATAAAGTAATTAGTTTAGTAATTAAGTCATTCCGTCTAAAAATGTGCGCCCCCTCTTGAGTTGCGCCCTTTTCCATGGCACCGCTGGAACATACCTTGCTACGGCACTGATAATAACTGTCTTCGAACAAATTTTTAACTCCTGGCGGTTCATGCTTACCTCGGGTAAAAATAATGTTAAGGATAATAATAATATTAACAATAGTTTTAAAAAATGTATATGTAGGCCTACCAGTTTGTTCGTCGCTTGTTGACCAGCTGCAATTGCTACAGATCCGGAGGCTATATACTGTGAACACAGAAAGATATTTCTGGAAACATGTAAATGGCTAATTTTATCTTCACGTAGCCTACTATATAATAGCATTTACCACTGCCGGTTCTTTAGAAATGGTACGCGTGTGAGTTTTTATTTTATGTATAGATGTGAAGCATTTAAGCTTGTTAGGAACTAGCGTTTTATAATTTCAATAATTTTATCTTATATACTGTATACATATAGGCCCTATATAAGATATATATTTTAATTAAGAGAATGTATATCCTATAAATCGTAATTGTTCTATACTATCTAACTTACATTTTTATACTATCTAATTAGGTTGTAGCTGGCTTTGAAGTTGACTTACAAAGGCTCCGGCCCATATTCCTATGCCTACATAACCATATCCAGCATAATATACGATGGCTACAGCACCAGCCGCGATTGACATGCTTGCGAGGACGATCTGAGCTGCTCCTAAGCCGGTCGAAGTCTGTCTCTCATAGTGTGGCCCGTAGTTTTTAATTCCCACCGGCTGGTGGGTGTTGGCGGGAGCGGCGTGGTAGACGATGGGAGCCGGATACTGGATATGCGGCTGTCCCTGGTACTGGATCTGCGGCTGTACCTGGTACTGGACTTGCGGCTGTACCTGGTACTGGACTTGCGGCTGTACCTGGTACTGGACTTGCGGCTGTCCCTGGGCCGGGTTGTAGTGTGCCATGTTACTGTACAAACATAAATACGATCGTTGAGACTCCGAGTCATTAGCATAATTTGATGTCAGTCAAAGGAGCAAAGGGGAACAGCCATTGAGATATCAAGGTTCCTTTAGGCCTATGCATCCTTATGCAGGCATTGTATATAATTATGCATGTATGTATGTGTGTCTATGCCCTATGTGTGTATGTATCATGCATGTATTTGTGTGCGTTTATGTATGTTTCAAAATGTTTGTATGGTAGGCCTATATATGAGATAAGTTATATGTGTATCGTTATGTTGTGTAGGAAAAATTCTCGGTATTTTTACAATGATCTATTAATGAACTTATGTCTGATCATCAGACATAAGTTCATATTTTCTTACCGTTTCCAGGTGAAGATTTGTTCTAATTTTCTAAGAAGTCGTTAAATAACTTAAACTAGTTTGCATGAAATCTCCTAAACCATCAAATAAATTAGGCTTTAATATTACTGCAACACAAACGTGTGGCTTGTAAATATACATAACGCCACAACTGAAATTAGGACAGCTCTATAGGACATGTCATCTCTCAATCACCCATAGACCTTTGCCACCTGATAAGAATTTAAGTCAGTTGGCGACTGACTTAACGAACTGCCCATCGCAATACCTTTTAGGATCGATTCACTCTTATACTAAGGTATTCTACGTATATACTTTTAGTCAGATTTCACGCACGTTTGGCAAAGGTGATTCAACTGTGCGATTAATTTTGTGCGCGAGTCTTTCACAGCAATGTTTGATGTTGATGAGTTAATTTTATCTGGATCTTTTAACGCAAGACAACCTCACCATTTGGCCTACGCCTCGTCACGACCGATAACGTCCATAATGTATCTAGTGTCTTGTTATCTAGGTTAGTGATTTTGACCTTGTCATAGTCAAGATACTCATTTCAATGTGTCACGTGTCTTGGCGTCAACTTTCCAAATGGCGTTAATAAACTGTTTTGTGATAAATGCAGTTCCATTTGATTAATTTTAATATAATATATAATATTTAATATAGTGTATGTACTGCTTAAAATAATTAAACGGGCCTATAAGGGCCTATATTATTCAACTGCAGCTCCGATCGACACTGGTTAGCTGCGTGTGTTGTTATCTACACACTCAGTCTTATCGTCAACCGCTGTCTGAAGCGTGGTGACTTCATTGTTGCTGCGCCCTCACACTTATTTGATCGTTGATCATCAAAATGCGTAACATATTGGTCATACTATCTCTACAAACCGTATGTTTGTAAAAAAAAACAAAGGGGGAAAGTTCACAGATTAAAGGTCAGAAGGTAGGCATTTAGCTCACACCATAAGGTGTTTGGATCACCATAAGGTGTGCTTATGGTCATCCAAAAAATAAATCAAAGCGTCTTAAGTCGTGAAGTTCTGCCTTCGGAGAATTAATGTAGTTAGGCATCTATGAATTAATGTAGTTAGGCATCTATGAATTGATGTAGTTAGGCATCTATGAATTAATGTAGTTAAGCATCTATGAATTAATGTAGTTAAGCATCTATGAATTAATGTAGTTAGGCATCTATGAATTAATGTAGTTAGGCATCTATGAATTAATGTAGTTAAGCATCTATGAATTAATGTAGTTAGGCATCTATGAATTAATGTAGTTAGGCATCTATGAATTAATGTAGTTAGGCATCTATGAATTAACGTAGTTAGGCATCTATGAATTAATGTAGTTAAGCATCTATGAATTAATGTAGTTAGGCATCTATGAATTAATGTAGTTAAGCATCTATGAAGTGCCTTATTCAAGAAGCATCAGGTGCCTGTTATGATATGTCAACTCTCTTCGGCGCTTCTAAGGCGCACTCCGTCTGCAACTAGAAAGATTACAAGGCAGAAGAGAGGATGGATCTGGGTAGAAAATACGAATTCGTGCAGGGGTGGATCATGGTTTGAAGTGTAAAACCTGAGGGGCGATAGATACAGAAGCGTGAGGTAGATGCAGCACAAGTAAATGTAAACATCTTTATATAGCGACCACATGGGGTCTGGACCCAGCTCAGTTTCCAGTGAATTAATAGGTGATATCCTTCATCACTGCTGCCCGTTTGAATTGTTTTCATGCCCTTTAAAGTCATCCCCGTGTACGGACCGTGCTAGCTCGAGATTAAAATCTTTGAAAAATTAAAATACCTAAGCTACTATTCGGAGGCGACCGGTGGTGAGTGAGCGGCGATATCGTCATTTTACTGCTATGACAGTGCCAGTCCAAAGCCTGAATAAAAGACACAGTATAGGCTACTTTAACATGAAAAGCTGCCAAAGCATCGGGACGCGAGACAATGTTGCAAAATGATTTCGAAATCATAATATGTCGTTCTGAATAGGGATTGTGCATATCGGAGAATTACATTTATTTCAGCAGTTATAACACTGTAGAAAAGAAATTGCCCCTCTTGTTGGAACCGAATTCCGCAGGAATTGCTGCTTGAGTTCCTAAGTGTTTCTCTACCCTGTTTATTGTTAGCTTGGGTCGAGAGCGCCTCTGAACCGTTGAGTGGCGTTTTATAAATGCTCGATTACAGCTACATTCAAGTTTAGTGAACTGAGTAATATTCGAAAAAGAAAAATAAAGTAATTTTCAGTCTTTAATCATACGATCGATTCAGCAACCGCTGAGTCTTGCAGCCTCAACCAATTAACTGATTTATGAGGTAGGCCTACGTCTGTTGGCTCTTTCCAAAAGCCTTCAGGACGTACCTCAGATTCCACTGTCTATAGTATTCTATACGGTAACAATTTCGCTGCTCTAAATAACATCTGACTGCTATTTACAAACCCATTCGTCATAGCCACTGTGGATTTGAAATTGTTGAGAAAGACTATGTGATGTCTTGGTGCACACAACAATCTAAGTCTTGTGGTTGGTATTTGATATTTATAGCTAGTGCAAATTTTTCGACGAACACGTCGAACAGTCCTAAGGTTTTGACTCCAGGTAGCTTTTTAAAGGTATAAGCTTGTGGAAAATATTAACAAGTGAACGCCGCAATAGTGATTCCTTCTCTCGGCCGGTATAACATTTATACAACTTGCAAACACTGCAAACAGCATCGTTGACCTCTTCCTCTTCGGAATCAAGCGATCATTCTCTATGCTCACGTGCATAGCGAATACAGGCATAGAACGCTATATATCGAAGGCTTCACTCGCACAATTTTATAACGTCTCACCTCAGACGAACATCCTTAATAAGCGTATGCTAAGCTAATTGGCTATTGAAGCTAATGTATACGCTGCACACAGAAGCTGTGTACCATGGCACTGGAATTTCATTGAACAAGCGTTGGGTCAAATCGACGTAGCGTGGCGGTATCCTCGGTCTATTAAAGACCGAAGTTCTAGGCCTACTGTGCATGTATGCTGCATGCACGCAATATTGTGTGCTATGGGACTGGAATTCGACTGCATATCTTATAATAGGTTTGGAGTCAATTCGACGTAGGGTGGAGGTATCCTCGTTCTATTAAAGACCGTATGTAGATCTAGGCCTACTGTGCATGTATGCTGCATGCACGCAATATTGTGTGCTATGGGACTTGAATTCGACTGCATATCTTATAATTGGTTTGTAGTCAAATCGACGTAGGGTGGAGGTATCCTCAGTCTGCTAAAAACCGTATATACACGGTGAGTCAGAAAAGAAGGTGGCACTACATAACTTGAGATAATTCATAAAGATAACCATCACATTAAATGAAATTTCAGAATAATGACGCTGGATGCTCTAGGTACACAGATTATTTTTTTAAATTAAAAGCTGGACCAGCCTAACAACCCTGGCAAAATTGTGTTTACCGAAGAAAATAAACATGTCGTAAGATTTAAAAAAAAGATTAAACATTACCGTGCGAAACGTTTTGTATAGGAATTTTGAGATAAAGGGTGGACTCGTGGTGGGTTAAATGCTCTCCCTTCAAAGTTCGATAATACTGGGTTATTTCATCGTCAACCGCGACCGGCCACAACGGTCAACGGTGTTGAACAGGCTGAATCGCTGAAGCACCTGACTTCATTCTGTCTACTTTGTGGCCACCTAACAGTCCTAATTTAAATCCGGAAGACCATAAAATATAAAGTGTCATGCAAGAAAAGGTCTACACATATCGAATACATGATGCCAACGAGTTGCGTCATCGAACTGTGGAGGCATGGGACGAAATGGATCATCGCATCATTGATGAGTCAGTCAAGCAGTTGTGTACGCGTCTTCGCGCATGCGTGGATGCCCAAGGAGGTCAATTCGAACACAAAAGTTTACTTTCTCAATGCTAGTAATAACGCTTCTATCGTTACTTAAAATTTCTTTGACATAACCTGATTTCTGACGAAGTTAGAGCAAAATATGTAGGGACACGTTTTTTTCTTACTCGCCGTGTATATATACACACACACATATATATATATATAGATCTAGGCCTCCTGCAGCTGTTTACAAGAGAATGAGGAGAATATAATTACTATTTGCGCAGCTGTTGACCTATAAAGAAACCAGGACAAACGGTTGAAAATCTCGCTGCAAATAGCGATAGACTAAGCCAAAGGTTCTAGACATTATTTTCATTGGAAGGTAAGCTTTTACAGTCAGTATTAAGGCATACAACTTATGGAAGCATTTAACCCACCGTCGATTGCAGATGTACGTTGTCATGCATGTATGATACTGCTAAGTTATGTAGCTCCTTTATCACACAAGATAAGGAAATGGGCCATTTCTTAGCATTGTACATTCCTGCCTGAACCAGATCTCAGGACTTGAACCTATCCCGTATTTCCCATATTTTACCCTACTTTACCATATATATATAATATATATATATTGGATACAGGTATATATATATACCTATATCCAATATAGGACATAGGTATATGAAGCCCCCTCCCTTGAAATCTTCTGGTCTCCAATTAACTTCTCCTAACGAAATTCTTTGTCTAACCCAATCTATTCGTACAACGCGTAGCAAGGTGTGGACGACATTGATCCCTGTATTGGCAGCTCCATTATTGAATGCATAGCTCATCCACTAGACGAGATAGTCAATTGCTCTTTTATCACTGGTGTCTTCCCTCAAACACTAAAGGTTGCAAAGGTTGTACCAATTTATAAAAAAGGCGAAAGAGACGACCTTATAACTAATTATCGACCGATATCCATTCTCCCTTATTTTTCTAAATTTTTTGAGAAATTAATGTATAATCGACTATACGATTTCATTCTAAAAACCAACATACTCTTCCCTTCCCAGCATGGCTTCCGATCGGGCCATTCCCCGGCTATGTCATTGCTATCTATGCAAGATATAATCTCGAATGCAATTGAGAATAATGAATATTCTTTAGGTATATTTTTCGATTTGACAAAGGCATTCGATACTGTAAATCATAAAATTCTTCTGGATAAACTAGAAAATTATGGCATACGTGGTGAACAGCGAAACTGGTTTGCCAGTTACCTTGAGAGACGTCTGCAATGCGTCGAGTGTAACGGCAAACGCTCCACCCTAAGAGAAATTCAGTATGGGGTCCCTCAAGGCTCCAATCTTGGCCCCCTATTATTTCTTGTATACATCAATGACCTCCCTAATGTCTCCACTCGCTGTTTTTTTATCCTGTTTGCAGACGACACGAATGTCTTTTACTCCATCACCTGTATAAATACTCTATTCCAAGTAGTTAACAATGAACTGGTATCCATCGCCGAATGGTTCTGTGCTAATAGATTGACGATAAACTTGGATAAAACGAATTTTATCTTATTCAAATCCCATAGAAAAAGCATTCCACCGGGTCAGTTTGAATTGCATAAATTAACAACACTCACCTCTCTGAAGTGAGCTCATCTAAATTCTTAGGAGTCTACGTTGATCATTATATGCAGTGGACAGACCATATAACCAATGTTGCATCCAAAGTAGCAAAAAATATAGGAATATTAGCGCGCACTTCACACATCTTACCCTCGGCCATCAGGCTTAAACTGTACTACTCGTTAATACACCCCTATTTTTCCTATTGTAATATAGTATGGGCCTCCACTTATAATTCGAGGTTATATAGGTTAACTGTTTTACAAGAGGGCAATCCGATTAGTGGCGGGGATTCCATATGGGTCACATACTGGTCATATTTTTCCTGCTCTTAAAATTTTAAAAATTAACCAAATCAGGACTCTTCAAGTAGGGGAGCTTATGTACCGCTATGATCGAAGCCTTCTGCCATTCGCATATAATAATTTCTTCGATCATGTGTCCGATGTCCACTCTCACTTTACTAGAAACTCTACCGCATATCGCGCCTCTTTTCTATCAGATTCATTGGTGTTGTATCTTGTGAGAAAATCCCTATGGAAATACGCCTATCTCCTAGCATGCGGATATTTAAAGGCGAACTATGCACTTATCTGTTGGAATCAATAGGATAATTGACCTCTCCTATCTCGCTCGCTCTATTTACAATATAATAATTGATTGTAAATTGATCTGTGTTTCTCTGTAGTTAAGTCGTTTCAGTTAGTTAAGAAATATTTTGTAAGTATCTCCTAGGACAATTGACTATTCCTATCTTGCTCGTTTTACTATACAACAATTGCTTGTAAATTGGGTTTGCTTCTTTGTAGTTAGTTAAGATTTTTTCAGTTAGTTAGTTAACTTTCTAAGCTTTTTTGTTTACTTTCTGTTCTTCTCATTTCCCTTTTTATTCGTTTATTCTGATCTTTATTTCCTATTTTCACAGTGAGTTGTGTTTTTTCGTTCCTTTCATTTTGCACATGGTAATCAAAGTGCTCATGGTTATAATAAGCACTTATACGTGATTTAGTTAAAATATCATACCTCCTGGCCACCTCGATCTTTCATATTTAAAATCTGTAGGGGCCTACCTCGGTGTCCCTACTTAGCGGAATCCTCGATCCCTTCAGGGCCACCCTTTTTGTAGGCGAATATAACGATATCTATGCTCATGTGACTTTTGTACTGAATTGGTTGGTTGCAAAATAAACGATTGATTGATTGATTGATTGATCAAATTCCACTCTGTCCTATCTTATCTCATATCCTATTCCATCCAGTCCAATCCTTGCCTTTCCAATCTTTACCTGCCCTGCGCTATGTACTGTGTTGCCCTTGGTTTCAGTGGTTGAGGTGACTTGGTCATTGGTCGCTTATGAAGTCTAGTGTATACTTTGGGGTTGACGAGATCGTTTGGCCTTAGCGTTTATCCTCGAGATGCCGAAGCCATTCAGTGCGATTCCTGGTCCGAAGGGATGGCCTCTGATCGGATCTGTGATCGACTACTCCAGATTCGGTAAGACGATCACCGAATTCTCTGTTTAAACCAGTTAGAGACCTACAGGAAGGAGGAGTGAGTAAATAACCCGCGGAGAGACAGATAGACAAACAGATCAGGCAAACGGACAGACAGTTAGGCAGACAAGGAAAGATTGAGAGACAGAAAGATACAGAAAGAGGAACAGAGAGACATACAGAAACAAAAGAGATATACCGAGGAAAAGTTAGAGAAATACACAGATGGAGTTCAAAGAATTGACACGACAGGCGAACACACGCGAAAGTACGAACGGCACGGAAAGAAAACAGACAAAGACGTATACACAGACACACGCAGAGCGTTATGATGAATCGTAATCGTAAACTCCAAAGTAAAGCAATAGTTTATTCACGAACGCTGCGTCGTATCAGAGGTGTTGTCCAGAGATCGATGTCCATTGGAGGTCCGAGTCCGGTTGCCGGTGAGACCAGAGAAGCTCTTAACACGCAGAAACACACACCGACAGACAGTAACAAAGACAGACACACTTATGTAGAGTTGTAGACCTAATGAGCAACTTACGCAACGCGCGATAAAACATCAATTCTCTTTGCTTCTGTTCACTGTCTATTTATTCAGTCCACTCATTCATTCATTTTTTCATTCATTCTTTCATTCATTCATTCATAGATTTATATAACGCCTCTTCAAGAGAACTATTCAGACGCGCTCCTGACTCCAGCAGGGCCAAAAAGAAGTTTTCAATCGGTCATACAAAGTGTCGGAGGAAGACATAGGAAGTAGGCGCTGCTCAGGTGGAAGGCCATTCCATATGGCCGAGCCAACCACCGAGAAGGCGCGGGTTTGCTTGATTGCAGTACAGCAAACGGGATGGAGAGCACTCCCTCCGCCGAGCGGAGGACGCGAGCAGTCCAAGAGGCCGAGACAGACCGAAAGAGGTCTAGCAAGTAATGTGGTGCACAACCAAGCTGACACCGCTAACCCAAAGATATAGCCCTAATTTGGCGCCACTTCAAGATATTTACTGGGAGGCAATTCCAGCCAGATAGCCACTACGACAGAGAACACCGTCTTTTTATTTCTCTGATATACTGGAATTTTGTACCTCCGGAAACATTCCGACTTGCCGAAGCGCCCATAAAGAAACTGGTGTTCTGCGCTTAGCTTTTAAGTAATGTTTCTCCATTATCTGATTACGATTACGATTAATGAATAGTAGGACCTCTATCTGCATGTGTGTTTGTACCCCGATATTTACATAGCACCTCGCCTACACCTGAAACTGTTTATATAGCGCGTTGTGTAAACCTTATTTGTGGACGTTGAAGGTCGGTACAGTTTCGAGCAGATGCACGTGGCTAAGCGAGAGAACCTGACTGTGTATGGGAAAATCTACAAAGAGAAGTTGGGTTTTAATATCGTCAACCTGTTCGACCCAGCGGACATCGAGACCGTCTACAGGGCAGAGGGCAAGTACCCTGTGCGCCCTACAATCCCTCTTTTCGCCGTTGCCTCAAAGAGGGAAAAAAGATCTTTCGGATTCCACACACAGTAGGAACCACTGCTCCCTACTCTATATTTTGTGGGCCAATTTTCATCATCGCCAAGGTCGTCGCCATCATCATCATCATCATCGTCGTCGACATCATCATTATCATCATCATCAACATCATCATGATCATCATCGTGATCATCATCATCATCATCAACGATCACAACAACATCAACATCATCAACATAAACATTATCAACACCAACAATTTCATCAAAATCAACATCATCAAAATCATCAAAATCAAAAACATCAAATATTATCAATATCATCAACATCATCAACATCAACTACGTCAAAATCTTCAACCTCAGCATAATCGACATGAACATCATCAACATGATCAACCATCTTCAATATCAACAACATCATCAACATCATCATCAACATCACCAACATCAAGAAAACAACATTAGCAACGTCATCAACATTGTCAACATCATCAACATAGCTTTCATGAATACATCAACAACATCAACATAATTAACATGAACAACATCATCACATTATCAAATATCATTCATGATTATTATTATTATTATTATTATTATCATCATCATCATCATCATCATCATCATCATCATCATCATCATCATCATCATCATCATCATCATCGCCAGTGATGGGCAATAGTTAACTAAAAAGTTGCTAACTTTTAGTTTTACTAAAAGAATTTAGTTAAGGAAGAAGTTTAACTAAAAAAAATAGTTTAGTTAAGACCATAGTTTAACTAAAAATTTTAGTTGCTAACTAAAAAGTTTAACTAGAATAATCAGCAATATGCAACTATTTTCCCACAGTGAACATTGAACACTGTCAGCAAAAAAACATTTTTACACTGCATTGTTTTAGCATTCGTTTTCAAATTCGTACACTAATTACAGTACACATGTAACTGTATGCCAGAACAGTGCACATTGCATAGTTTGAGAGGTGAAATTGTCATTGACGCTTTGCATTATTACAGTTCACTTAACATCTGTTATTGTGAAAATGGTTGTCGTAAAAAGTTGAAAAAAAGTTGGAAAAAGTTTAACTACTTTTTTTAGTTTAGTTAACTAATTTTCAAAATCAGTTGCCAACTTTAGTTAAAAACTATTTTTTTAGTTGGAAAATAGTTTTAGTGTAACTAAAAAAATAGTTTAGTGCCCATCACTGAACATCGCCAGCGTCATTGTCGTAGTCGTAACTATCTTCAACTTCATGGTCGTGAACAATCGGAAAACTGTACGAAAACATTGAACATCTTTATTCCCATCCCCAATTCCGTCCCAAACGATCATCCAGTTGAAGCTGTAATTAAGCTTCTCAGTTAATTTTGCAGTTTGTTTACTTTTTGAACATTCTTCAACTTATTATTTTCAGCGCCATCCACTGATGCTTTGTCTTTAGGCAATGACGCTAAATAATTGTAAATGTTCGCAGAATTAATAAAAATCAATTTCGTTCCTGATCTAAACGGATTGCATGTGTAATTGTAATTGTAATTGTAACCGAACACTTATATAACGCCACTCATCAGCGGCGCTTTCAACCCGCATCAATGCCACACCGGAAAAAAAGGAAAGTTTTCATACGTCTATGGAACTGGAGAGGAGAGAGGGCAAGAAGCTCTTGGCGGAGAAACAAGGGGAGACAGTTCCAAGCAGAGGGGCCAATGTAGGCGAAACTCCTGGATTGTGCCGCCGGGCGCGCGCGCGTGTGTGTGTGTGTGTGTGTGTGTGTGTGTGTGTGTGTGTGTGTGTGTGTGTGTGTGTGTGTGTGTGTGTGTGTGTGTGTGTGTGTGTGTGTGTGTGTGTGTGTGTGTGTGTGTGTGTGTGTGTGTGTGTGTGTGTGTGTGTGTGTAGGTGTGTGTGTGTGTGTGTGTGTGTGTGTGTGTGTGTGTGTGTGTGTGTGTGTGTGTGTGTGTGTGTGTGTGTGTGTGTGTGTGTGTGTGTGTGTGTGTGTGTGTGTGTGTGTGTGTGTCAGTATGCATGTGTCTCTAGTATACCTGCAAATGTGTATGCATATAATATTTATGAACCTCTGTTTTGATGAATGTGTGTGCGCGTTTGTGTCTGTCCCTATGTATGCATGAATCTCTGCATATCTTTGTATCCCTTCCCGTGCCTCGAAGGAACGGTGAACCGTGGTGGCGGCAGCGTCAGGTCATTCAACAACCGATGATGTCCCCTGGAGCGGTCCATGTCTACCTCCCGATCCAGAACCAAGTGGCCAACGACTTCGTTCGGCTCCTCAGCCGAAAACTCGACGAAGGATCGGGAAAGCTCGAAGAAGACATCACCATACTGCTCAACAAGTACACGATGGAAGGTAGAAACTGGTTTAATTGATTTACCAAGTACACGATGGAAGGTACTAACACCGAGTTTGTTAACTGCTCTGTGAACTGCGTTTTGTGTACAGCCTTTTGCGTACAGCCTTCACTGAACACTAACGCAGTTTTCAATATCTTTGTTTTACAAACATAAGTGAATTCACGATTTCAAATAGTGAGCAACACTTCTACAGAGAACACACAAATTCAAAATCTACAGTCATCGTAAATCTTCGCGCCCTTCATAGACACCTGTGCTCTCTGCGCCTAATCGAAATCTAATTATAATATAATTAGATTATATTATATATTATACATATACCGTGGCCGCCTACCGAGATCGGCAAGCCACGCGGTTCACTAAGACAGTACAACTAAACGTTATACATCTATCATATATATATATGTATATATATATATATGTATATATATATACGCAAAACTAAAATAAAGCGCACTAAATATATACGGCAATATCTTGCACTGAAAGACTGTACACAAAACTCAGTTCACATGCTCTTTCAAATTTATTGGCCAATTTCCAAAGTTCTGTGGTACGTAGTACAGAAAATTCCTTTTTCTAAATCAGGCCCTCTATAAATTGAAAAAGAAAAGAAGTTCCGCTATAGAATGACACGAGACTTAAGTTTAAATTTCAAAGCGAATCAAACTGCAGTAACCCGCATGTTTTTATCCCAACCATTGTGTTTTTGACCTTGCATTCCACTTTCAGAACACTTTGAATTTTTTCCACTAAAGACGGTAGCTAATTTTAATAGAACGCTCGGCCTGTACCGGTGGGCTATATTCGTTCGATAATAAACGTAGGCGGTTACTGTGTAAGAGCTTTGAGCAAGTCCTTCAAACACAATTGCTCAGCGCTATCGATGTTGCATAAAAATGCATAGTATGTATTCGTGTGTGCACAATGGAACTCTGGTAGAAGGACGTTTTCAAATACAGTTCTGCTGTACATATTTAAACACTTGTAAACATTTCGCCGTACTCTTGATTCAGGAACCTTGAAAGCACTGATACATCGCCTTATTGTGACGCGACTTGACTATTGCCACGCTGTGCTCTATGATATCGCTGAATGCACACTGTTTCCTCAGGCTGCAAGACTGTGTCTTGGACTCTTGTTAGGAAACAACATTATACCTGCACTTCGTTCTCTACACTGGCTTCCTGTTTTAGAGCTTCTCAGCTTCTAACTGGCACTCCTCAGGTACAAAAAAAGGACGTGCTAATGATCTGTCATCCTATAGCCTATCTTCCATGGTATACTCCCTGCAAATATGTCAAAGGCCGATCCCCTCTGCGATTATCGTCTGCTGGAAAGTATGTTGTGCCTGGTGGCTAGTACACTTCTTGTTCTTTCAGTTTCTGGTCCTTTCATCTGGAACTCTCGGCCATCTCATGTCTGCAACTCTCCCACCGGACTGTCTTTCGCTATAAACTGAAAACTCACCTTTTCCAATCTGTACTTATGGCTCTTAATATTTTACCGGCTTCAATATGCACTTCTGAACTTCGTAAGGAGGACATTATCAAATCACAGTTGTATTGTGTTGTATTTCATTGTATTTTCCAGACTAAGATCGGGATCATTTTGAGGCCTTGTCGTGCAATCGTGCAAGGGGCCCCAGGCCCAACCAGGCCCACGAAATGCAGGATTAGACGAATTAATTGATTTTAGGCATATTCTGCACACAATTAAAAAATAATGAAAGTTACCCTATGAAAATATTAATATAATAAACAAACAGAAATGTCAGGAAGTAACGAAATCAGGAAGTGAACTTTTCTATGACGCTTAATTTGCGCATGCGCACTGCTACTGAATATTTCTGAAGTCTCTGGCCGCTGGCCTTCGCCAGGGCCATCGGCCAGCGGCTTCCAAATAATCAATACTGGACTTCCAAATAATCAATATTCATGACCAATGACGTCACTGTTTACAAAATGGCAACATTCCAACAATGCCACCTACATTAAAACAGAACGCCTGCCCTAGTCAGCTATACGAGCTAATAGCTAACTGCGAGTGATCACCCTGGGGTAGATGTTATGGATCCCAAATCGCTTAGGTCTTCACACGCTCTTCGTGGGGCAGGACGCCTGGCCAGATGGCTCCAGTTCCCGCTCCCGTTCCTTATAGATTGCTGTAGCGCCCTCAACTTCCACCCCTGGGGACACGGGGATTCCAGATTTCACCCCGAACGCAATGGGGCGGCACACTCCGAGCCGATGCTTGTCTAACATATTTGAAGTTCATGAACTGTGTATTATCATTATGAATATAAGTGTGTGATTTGAAAAGAAATATACTGAAAACTTTCGGACAGTGTTCCAGCTGATTGAAGGCTACGTTATACTGTATAGACAATCTACCAATACGCAGAGTTGATTAAAACAGTGAACAATTAAAAGGCGTAATTAGACCAGCTAGAAGTGAGACTAATAGGACTGTTTCGGCAAGAGAAGAAGTGTTGACAACGAGCATAGGACTTACTGTATACGTATTTTACTTTCTTCCATGCAGAGAGTCCTATTAGTCCCACACTGCTACCTGGAGCAGAGACGTGGCCAATGACGGGAGCGGACAGGAGGAAACTGGAGGCGGCACATCACAAATGGTTGAGAAGAATTCTTCATATATCATGGCGGGACAAAATAACCAACAAAATCGTAAGAGAAAAGACAGGACAAGAGACCATGGAAAATATCATGAGAATGAGAACATTGAGATGGATGTGGCATGTCCTCCGCATGGATGACGGCAGGAGGCAAATCCAGTGATGAACTGGGACGCTGGAGGGAAGAGGAAAAGAGGAAGGCCGAGAAAGAACTGACCGGAGACAATTAGAGATGACCTGAGATGTCTGGAGGTGACGAGGGAGGAGGCGGAGAGGCTAGCGGTGGATAGAGGAGAGTGGAGGAGATGCGTCGCCCGATGTGCAGACCTGCACCGGAAGGACTAAATACTAAGTACGAAGTATGCAGAGATTAGCATATTTTGATCTCCTGGAGGACAATGTGACACTTTTTAATTTCTCTGAGGACATTAGCGTGTTGACTTCTCTTGGCGGAGAAGGAAGAATTCTACTCTCTTTCGGGTGAGATGTTTCTTTTCCATTTGTGGTCCGGATTTTTGTAGCGTTTGGAGCGGTTTGTTTCAACGTGCGCCTCGGTTGTCTGGAACCGCTGATACCTTCCGATTCCGACGCATTTCAGTTCATTCGTGCAGTCGACAACATGTTCGAGGCAATGCAGAAGACTATCTTAGGTTTTCCCTGGTTCGCCATCTACCAAACTCAAATGTACCGACAATACATCGATGCCTGTAGGACTTGTCAGAGGTAAGAAACGATTCCGTGTAAAGACTTATAATATTAGACACTACTAACTTCTTTGATTTAGATACCGTATCGTAGGATATACTCAGAGGGAGGGGAAGTCATGTGTAGATGGGTTTTTAAACAGTAGGGGTACTGTACTTAGGAATGGGCGGGCATACAATCTGGACTGATGATAGATTTCTCCACCTTCCTCTCTCCAACCACAGTTCTTACGTGATCTAATTCAACGGCCTCATTCTGCTGCTTCGCTGCGTCCTCTGCGATCTTCTGATCGTCTTGACCTCTTAGTTCCTCGTGTCACGACTACTATGGCTCAGTCCAGGTCCTTTGCCTGCATAGGTCCTTCACTTTGGAACCGACTGCCTCCTTCTGTGCGCACCACCATTCTCTCTGGTAGCGTTGCTTCTTCCTTTTCCCACCTAAATCCTGCTTTTTCTCTCGGAGTCTCGCGCACTGGGAGCGCCTCTGAATGGTCTATACCGCGAGAGGCGCTTTATAAATGCCCATACACAATACAATGCAATACAATACAATACAATACAATACAATCAGCCGTACCAAAGTCCTTCACTCCATCCTCCCTCTCTCCAACCATCCGAAAGTTATCCATCCATTCAACAATCGCTGTATGCATCCCCAATTCTCCAGCCATGTATCCATCCTTCAATCCAGCGATAACTTTCATCCATACATTCATTCATCATCCACCCATCCATTGTTACCTTCCATCAATCAATCCAACCAACCACCCATCCATTCATCCATTAATCCCAATTAACCATCCATCCATCAATCAATATATCAATCCACTCCATCCGTCCATCTATCCACAAACCCATCCTTCCATCCATTCATCAATCTGTAATTTCAGTCAATCCAACCATCCATCCATTCACTCATCCATCCATCCATTCACCCATCCATCCATCTATCCAACCCCCCATCCACCCATCGATGCTGTGACGCCTCTCTACTTTATTTATAGAGAGAGTGTAGTATAGATCGGCACCCACGTTACTCGGAGATCAACCCTAATGCACCTTAATATGTTGAATTAATTGATAATGTCAAAGAATTGTGTAAAGATATTAGACATCCGTATCCTACTTTGATGTAAAATGTATATAATTCTAACATAATATCACAACAGTCAGTGGCGTACGGAGCTGAAATGCCGCCCGGGGCGAGGACCCAAAATGCCGCCCTTGGTCACCGAATTTTCGATATGCTAGTTTCTCAAAGATGTTGCATGACGATCGTATTAGTAACCTCTATTCCGTTATACAGTAACGGTATGAAACAGGGCCTACTATGCGCACTAGAAGTTTAAGTTTTAATAACAATAAAATTAAACAATGTATTTTATGTACTGAGTAATAATATGATAATTATGCTCATATTTAGTTAACATTGCAAAACAAATGCAGTCTGCAGCATTATTGCAAAAACACCAAAGAAACAAAATTAATAGCGTGTAACTGAGGTTCGAAAATAATTGAATACTATTACTAAACTCTGTTTAAATGATAAGTGTTCTTTTCAAATGACAAAATCGTGCAGTCAATTTATGTCAAAGCCAGACCAATTTTAAAATTGATTTTAAAAAGTGTACTAAATTAAGTGGTGAAAGGCTGTGGTGGTGATATTGATAGTTTGTGATTAACTTTTATTCTAAGTCATTTATTAGTTTAGATAACTATACATATTGTTTAGTGCTGAAAGTTATGCCGCCTCTAACGATCAACAACAGCCAAGCCGGCTTTACTAAAAGTGACGGTTTCTTTCTTTCCTTCTTTTTCTTTTTTCTTTCTGTCCTACCTTTTCATTTTTTATCCAAAATTTACTCTTTCATTTTTCTTAAACCCTATTTTGACGCCCCTATAAAAGTGCCGCCCGGGGCGACTCGCCCCCTCTGCCCCCCTTCGGTACGCCACTGACAACAGTTGAGTTAGTCAATTAGTTCATATAGTAATTATCAACTGTTTATACAATAACTCTAATGCTCATCCTTCAATTAGGCTAGCTTTATACTGCTTAACCAGTACCTGCTTACTAATTGTAGTATATTATTGTGGCCTACCCAACCTCCCACATAGATCAGAATTAAAGAAACTTTCTCACACAGCAGTCCAGTGTCTTCTAATGGAATTGACTCGCCCTCTTCTTTGTTATGGATTTCTTTGATGAATCGAGCATTCTTTTCATCGTTGGTTTTTCTTGTTTTCTCGTAGTCATACGTGTTGGCTTCGTATTCCAAACCGTCTTCTTCTCGAAAGAAATCTTTCTTTCTTTCGAACGTAGGGGCCTACTATTATTCGCATACACTCAGCAAACTCGCAGAATCAACTTTCCGGTTTTAGTTCGATTCAACTAGTCCGAATATGATCGCTATCACGGCTGTGCTGATAACGAAACAGTCGCTAATCCGACTTGTGATACAGTACGAATGTCAAAGTTTGACCATTCGCTTAGATTTCGCAAAAGTTCCGCCTTTTCACTTCACATTTTTTTATCGTAGAGGTGTGACCGAGCAACCTCCTCAAACTACCGTTCGTTACCAAAACGAATCTCGATTTAGCGACGAAATAACTAGTTGCTATTATTTCATTTATGATCTAACGCCATTATAACTGTTATGTTTTTCTTTCCTCTTTGTGTAAACTTGTATGTAAAGCGCTGTACGTTTGCTAGCGTTTAATAAAGAATATACTTACTTACTTACTTACTTAGATGCAACCATCTACCTTGATGTCCTACTCATAACTAGTTTCAGTTCAGCAGATTTACGTCATCATCGCCACGTAGATCTTTGCACACGGCTCTCTTCAGGTAAGCCGTTAAGATTTTAATCATCCAATGAAGCGTATCTGCGTTTCTCTCTCCTTAGCCTCAAAGCCGTAGTATGACCCAAAAATCTAAGCTAAATATTATAATCCTTATAGTGCTGGCTATCAGGTGCTGTTTCTAATTAATTAACATTAATAAGCTAATTAGATATATCATACTGGCATTTATTAGGCGCTCATATATTTATTATCATACTGGTATTACTCATGTGCTTCTGCTTAATACATGTATGTAAGGCGCCCTGCGTGGCTGCCGTTTCTACTATATGTATGTTCTCTGTACAGCGGAGTGCGTTTGCAGGCGCTTAATTAAACAAAAGATTATTATTATTATTATTATTATTATTATTATTATTATTATTATTATTATTATTATTATTATTAAATCACACCTTGACTAGTACAATTTAGTTTAACAATATTTACATAAATAAAAGGACTTGTGTAGCATGGGAAATCGTGACAGATGCCTTATATCAATCAATCCAACCATCCATCCATCCATCCATCCATCCATCCATCCATCCACTCATCCATCCACTCATCCATCCATTAATCCCAATCAGCCAGCCATCCATCCATCAATTAATTTGTCAATCTATTAATCCCTCCAAAAGCCAACCCACCCATCTATCCATTCATCCATTCATCCATCCATCCATCCATCCATCCATCCATCCAATCATCCATTCAACCATCCATCCATCCATCCATGCATCCTCGCATCCATGTGCCTGGGCTACTCATTGATCGTTGTTTCTTTAATGAAGGATAGCTCGGACGTACGTTGAAGAAGCTCTGAGGTCTGATAAGGTCGAGGTCGGCGAAAAGAAGGTCAAGACCACAAGCTTTCTTCGAACTCTGGTCGACAAAAATTCGGAAAGACTGACCAACGAAGAAATGGTTCAACTCGCCATCGACCTCATAACTGGCGGAATCCACTCGGTAATGGTGACAGTGGTTGGTTGGTTGGTTGGTGGTGGTGTTGAAGATTTTGGTTGCAGCTGTGGTGACTGGTGTTGGTTGTATTAGTGTTTGGGTGAGGTGAAGGTTGAGTAAATGGTGGTGGTTGTGGTGATGGTGGTGGTAGAGGTGGGGTGCTGATAGGGTTGATATTGATAGAAGTGGTCGGGTGCGAATAGTTATGACGGTGGTGGTAGTGGTGGTGTTGTGCTGATTGCGATGGTGGTGATGGGAAGAGATGGTGATAGTGGTGATGATGGTGGTCGTGGTGGTGATGATGGTGATGATGCTGGTAATGTTGATGGTGATGACTGTGATGATGGTGGTGGTGATGGTGGATTGGTGATGGTGGTGATAGTGGTAATGGTGGTGATGGTGATGTGGTGATGGTGATGGTAGTGGTGGTGATGGTGGTGGTGGTGATGACGGTGTTGGTGATGTGGTGATGGTGCTGATATTGGTGGTTGCGAGGGTGATTGAGATGGTGGTGATGGTGATGGCGATGGCGATGGTGGTGGTGGTGATGGTGATATCAATTATAGTGATGGCGATGGTGGTGATGATGGTGATGGTGGTATTGGTGGTGGTAATGATGGTTGTGGTGGTGATGGTGGTGGTGGTGATGGTGGTAATGGTGGTGATGGTGAAGATGACGGCGGTGACGAAGATCATCGTGAGGACGAACACAATAATGATTGCGATGACGGACGACGATGGCGACGATAATTCTGGTGGTAGAGGCTATGACAATAACGATCAGACTGATAAGGGTGGAGAGATGCTGATGATGCTGATGATGTAGGTGCTGCTGATGGCGATGATCTGTGGCGCCCCATAGGCTGCCGCACTCGTTATTTTTTAAAATGCATCTTTATTCAATTAATGTTCGTTTTATTTACTATTCCAATCTTCATATCTTTCCAGGATCATTAGACTCTCATTCGCTATCTTCGGTTAAAAGTATTTTATTATTTCCCTGCATTTTGGCTAGTGTTTAATAACTTTTGGATTATTCTACTGAGCCATAAATCAAGAAACTAACTCTTAGCATGGTGTATAATTCACCTTATTCGATCTCTTGAGATTTCTCTTCTGAAATCTTCCAATGTGCTGCATTGTTTATTCTAAAAACAATTTATATGCCATTCGAAGAGGAAATAATTGTTTCAGATCTTTTTATCAGCATAATGAAATCAATTATTATTGTAGTGTTCTACTTAGCCAAATTGCTGAAGCTGGATCCAAAGCCAAATCTCGCTTTAACATTGAAGATTATCCACATCTTGGTTTTGTTACAAATATCACTGATGACGAACCCTTCAATGCAAGACAACAACTTTACCCTAATGATGTTTGTCTGCTGTAAATTATTTGTCATTTGCCCCTTAGTAAATTTCACGGGCCAATCTTATAATTATTCTTCCCTTGTTGCCTACGCTAGCTATCTCCCACTTGCAATAATAGAATTCATTCGATTACAATTATCTCTCTGTTGGTAGTCTAGACGAAATAGTGTACTATTTCCGATACAGAACAAAATCTTCATAATTAGTCTATGGGTACTTCAGTGCAAATTCAAATTGATTGTTAACAGCTGCGTTTTGACAGCTGTTTGATTGAATAAACGAATATAGAATAAAATACAATTTGGTTTTTGAATAAACGAATATATATATGATGACGTGATGATGATGATGATGATGATGATGATGATGATGATGATGATGATGATGATGATGATGATGATGATGATGATGATGATGATGTTGCTGATGATGATAATGATAACAAAAATGGCGTAACAGAAGTGGTCTTTTGATATCAGTTGTTCAGAGATGTGTCTTTGGATTCCGTAGACTGCGTTTGCGCTGAGCTTCTGTCTCTACAATTTGGCCAATAACGTCGACAAACAGAATCGACTTCTGTCAGAAATCGACTCCGTACTTGATCGCACTTCCTGTTCGCCTGTGACGCCAGAAGTACTCAACCAGATGCAGTACCTGAAGGCGTGCGTTAAAGAGTCATTCCGGCAAGTATCTGGAAACTAACAGAGTGCCTTTTATTGGAAAGTCTCAAAGGTATTCTTAAGGGAATTATTGACACATTTTACTAACAGTTTTCTTTAGAATGACAATTAACAAATTGATTGTTAAGTAATTTATTGCTGTGGTGAATAATCTCGTAGGCTTGACGCTGTTTTTCTCAGGCCCAGAAAAATGATATCAATTTGTTATACCCTACGTTGTGTACATTTTCTATTTTTGTCACTATTTTGGTATGTTAGGTTGAATTTTCCAATTTTAAGTGGACCGATGAGAGAGCTTAATTCGGACTTAGTACTCAGCGACTATTTGGTTCCAAAGGGGGTGAGTAACTCAATTCCTAGCCATCTTTCAAAGTTGCGACGAAGCTTTTACTTATACGAATGTGAATAACCTGTTAAAGGAAGGTCTTTGTCATGGTGCTCCGAAAATTCTCAGTTCCTTCACCAATATCGCCGATCACCACCGTCATCTGCTTCAAGCTCCTCTATCAACTCAGCGGTCGTGAATGAGCTGGTTCCCTGCGCTTAGCTTTAGAGCAGCGCTTTAGAAATTTTGAGTTTACAATTACAATTACGAACCGTGAGGCTTTTCACTCCAAAATAAAGTCTCACTTCTTCAAAATGTTCTGTCCTGAACCATGCACTCCTCCCGCTTTCCAATTAAATCTCGTCCTAAGCAGCTCCTCTTTACCCTCTCTCTGATCTTCTGCTGAACGGACGTGGTTCTTCAAACTTCCTCCTCAGGCTTAGGAGGAAATTAGAAGAACCACGCCCGTTTGGCAGAAGATCAGGGAGAAGAGGAGCTGCCGAGGCGGATAGGGATTAGGAGAAGAGGCTCATGACTGTGGGTGAACAGCGATATTGGTGAAGGAACAGAGAATTTGCAGAGCACCATGATAAGACCCTTCCTTTAACATGTTTTCGTGTCTTCTCCGACTCCATTCTTGGATTTCGACCGGACCCACGTGGAATTATGCTTACACGACGATCTTTCTTAACAGCGACCATAGACTGACCCGTTGAGCCTTTTTATAGGAGCGCCATAAATTTCTTAAATTAAATTAGATTATACATGAGCCTATGTCAGAAATGGAATGATCGAGGTGGTTGAATGCTTGAAACGCGAAGTTTTATAGGCTATAATCCATTTGTGTATTCTGTCTGAACAAATCAGACAACTGTGTGGCTCAACTTCCAAACGATGTGTCTGCTGGAAGAGAACTTTGAGCATCCCGACCGCTACATACCCGAGCGATGGATGAAAGGCGAAGGCGACACCTTGCGGCCGGGTAGTAACTTCTTCTTGCAGCCCTTCGGCTACGGTTCCAGGATGTGCATTGGACGCAGATTTGCCGAACAGGAAATCTGGCTGGCTCTCATCAAGGTAAGACGGTAATCAAGGTAGGAAATTAATCAAAGTAACAGTAATTAATAAAGGATTTGACAACAAACCTGTAATGGAAGTAAAGGTATTAATATTCCTTGAGTTAGACTAACGCAGGTAGGACTGATCAAGGTGGAGATCCCACAATTACCGAATGCCGTATTAACGGTGTCACGACGAATGGTTCATGGACAAACGGATGATGATCTTCCAGCTGCTAGTGTGAGCTATGTTTTCATCCACAATCCATCCTCTAGTTTCAGTTATGCATTCAGTGATAATCCAGCTTCTAGTTTGAGCTATGGTTTTATCAAGAATCCAGCTGCTAGTTTGAACTATGTTTTCATCGAGAATCTAGCTTCTAGGTTCAGCTGTGTTTTCATCGACAATCCAGCTTCTGGTTTCAGTTATATATTCAACGATAATCCAGCTTCTAGTTTGAACAATAATTATTTTCATCGCTGTTCCAGTTTCTAGTTTAAGCTATATTTTCATAAACCCGAGTTTTAGCGCCGTAAATTATTTCTTATTATTTAAACATGTCAAAGTAAAACTCAAACTAGAGCTGGATGATCGATGAAGATATAGCTCAAACCAGAAGCTGGAAGATCGTGAAATGCTTTGAAACATTTCTCTTGAACCATTTGTCCGTGAACCATTTGTCCGTGAACCATTTGTCGCGAACAATTTGTCGTGGAACCGTAGTAACTGGCTCACTGACTCTCTTACTCACTGAGAAATACGTCTGAACTTTTGCGATAACTTTCTCTTTTCCAGGTACTTCAACGCTTCCGTCTTCAGTTGGATTTAGATGCGAGTGAACATCGAGCGATTGGAATGATTAACCGCCTCTTCACGATG
This sequence comes from Allolobophora icterica, assembly GCA_963556255.1. Classification (NCBI taxonomy): domain Eukaryota; kingdom Metazoa; phylum Annelida; class Clitellata; order Crassiclitellata; family Lumbricidae; genus Allolobophora; species Allolobophora icterica. The sequence goes on from OY744613.1 coordinate 30,371,193, forward strand.
CCAGACGTCAGAATGCCACTCCAATACGTCCCCAGATGATGACCACCTATTCGCCAATCGGACACCGATTAAGAGATCACGTAGTTAACTGAGGGTGTTCGTCTTTCGCATGCTCCAAAATCCTTCTAGGAAATGTTAATAAAATTTCTTGCCAGTTTTAAAATTCGTTCAAATTCGTGAAGTATTAAAAAATTTTAATTCGTAAAATGCAAATTCTCGAACTGTGATTTTGACCTATGGGCTTGTCATAGTCACGAATGATAACGTCCACAAGGCATCTTGTGTGTTGTTATAAAGTGATTTTGACCTATAGGCTTGTCAGAGTCAAGAAGCTCATTTCAGTGTGTCACGTGTCTTGTAGTCAACTTTCCAAATGGCGCTATAGTACAACGAAATAAACTGTTTCTTGATAAAGGCAGCACGGTTTTATTTAGTACTAAAGTGTATTGTAGTTAGGCATCTATGAAGCGCTTAATTCAAGAAGCTCCAGTCCATAATGCGCCGATTAATCAAATACCAATACCTCTATGAAACACTCCCTCCTTCTTCGCCGCAGTGCTAGCGGATGGGGTCATGTATTGCATGATCTGCTCACGCCGGTCAAGGCTACCCCTTACCAATTGCCCCCGCGGGTTCATAATCGCACAATCCTTCATCTGATGGCATGATGATATGAACAAACTTTCATCATAAGGATGCTATATCAGATTTAAGGATAGTTTGTGGACTGCTTTCATGATGTTTGATCACAACCATGATGTTTGATCATAACAATGTATGTAAACCAAAATGCGATAGCAATTGGTATATTAAAGAACATTCTTATCTTATCTTACTGTGCGTTACAAGGCGAGAACAGAAACCATTCGCTTACCGTGTCTACTACTTCTACCACTTCTCTCGGCCTATGACATTGAAATAAACCCAGGTACGGTTAGGTTTCAGAGTCTGGTTATTGGTCTGTTAAATATTTATTCTCTTGGAAATTAGGCTACAGTCTTATATAATTTTCTTTGTTTACATTCTTTTCATATACTTGATGTGAAGAAAAAGAAATGAACAGCCTTAATAGTTAAAATAAAGAAACGAACAGTTTCAGTAGGCCTAGTAAAAAAGAAATGAACAGCTTCCATAGTAAAAAAAGAAATGAGCAGCTTCCGTATTAAAAAAAGAAATGAGCAGCTTCCGTAGTAAATAAGAAAAGAAATTAACAGGGTCCGTAGTTAAAAACGAAGAAAAGAAATGAACAGCTTCCGTAGTAAAAAATGAAGTAAATAGCTTCCGTAGTGAAAAAGAAAAAGAGCAAGCAGCTTCTGTTTTAACAACAACAACAACAGCAGTATAGGCCTACTTTAACACGAAATTATGCCAAAGCATCGGGACGCGATATAATGTTGCAAAATGATTTAGAAATTATATATACCGTTCTGAATAGGTATTGCGTATATCAGGGCTACATTTATTAACTAAATTTGGCGAAATGAGTGATAAGCGAAGACGTGAAAGATGACTGTATCGGGATGGAACCCACGACTTTCGCCTTAATTGCTACGACGCCCCAATCAACGTTAAGTGAACTGTAATAATGCAAAGCGTCGATGACAATTTCACCTTCAAACTATGCAATGTGTACTGTTCTGGCATACAGTTACATGTGTACTGTAAGTAGTCTATGAATTTGAAAACACAGGCTGTTAATGCTAAAACCATGCAGTGTTAAAATGTATTTTGCTGACATGTGTTCAATGTTAACTGTGGAAAAATAGTTGCATATTACTGATTTTTTAGTTAAACTGTTTAGTTAGCAACTAAAATGTTTTAGTTAAACTATGGTTTTAACTAAACTATTTTTTAAGTTAAACTTCTTCCTTAACTACAATTTTTTAGTTAAACTAAAAGTTAGCAACTTTTTAGTTAACTATTGCCCATCACTGGGTATAACATGATTTCAATTTGCAAAAAATTTGCAAACAACATCGCTGGCCTCTTTTTCTTCAGAATCAATATTGTTAACAATCATTCTCTATGCTCACGAACCATGCGTAGGCAGAGCTATATCGAAGGCTTCCCTCGTACAATTTTATAACGGGGTCACCTTAGGCGAACATTCTAATTAATATTGAAGCGCGTGTATGTTGCACACAAAAGCTGTGTACTATGGGACTGGAATTCGGCTGCATATCTTATGAGGCGTGCAGTGAAATCGACGTAGGATGACGGTATCCTCAGTCTGCTGCAGACCGTATGTAGATCTAGGCCTACTGCAGGTGTGTACTGAGGAGAAAGTTTCAGCTGTTGACTTTTAAAGAAGCCAGGACAAACGGTGGAAAATTTCGCTGCAAACAGAGATAGACTAAGCAACAGGCTGTAGACATTTTTATTGGAAGGTAAGCTTTTACAGTCAGTATTAAGGCCTACATCTCATGCGAGTTGCTTCTTTAAAAATTTACACGTTATATTATGAGTTATTTCTATGTGAATCTTGGCGAATCTGACCAGACACTAGAAACTGACCACAGAACCTTACTCTCCCCAACTTGATTCGATTTAGCGCTGGTGTATGAATTTCTCTCACTAACTCAGCTTTCATGTGGCACTGAGAATATCGCAGGTTTACATTTTCATGAGACAATACATTTCGCAACATCTCATTCCGTAAAGAAAACGTGTTAAGCCACAATTATGATTTTCAATTTCCGTGTGTTTAATTAAGATATTGATTGTGTTTTCATGTTTCAATGAAATCTTACTACGTCTGTCGGTTTGAAATAATAAAGAATATAATTTTATTATTATTATTAGCCATGTATATAGAAGGAATAAATGCTACGTCAAGACAACAACAGGTCAGATGGTTCTCTTTGGTTGTGGTACTCGCAAAAATCAACCGCGGTGGAGGAGAGCTTTTGAGATATTGAGAAGGTCTCGGTGGTTGGTCCGAAAAAAGTCGGTCTACGCGGTGCTCAGCTTTTACATCCTGTCGCTTCTCCTTTATGTCTTTCACCGCTTTGCAATCGCTTATCCACCGTATCCTGATCCTCTGGTTTCCATGACCAACTGGATTTCAACCGAGCCTCTATGATATTTGAATAAACGATTTCACCCGAAGCCACCATCGACTGATACCTTGTGCATTAATTTAACGGCGCTATAGAAGTCATATATATACATATATATATATATATACATACATATATATATGATAGGCTATATATATGATAGGCTAGGATAGGTTAGGGAAGGCTATGGGTTAGGATAGACAGGGATGTTATGGTGTTGGGTAGGGTTGTATGTTGTGTATGTATATATATATATTAATTTATACATATATATATGTATATATTATATATGTATGTATATATATACATACATACATATATATATAGACAGACAGATATATACATACATACATACAAATATATATACATACATATAAATATATATATATATATACATACATAATATACAACCCTACCCAACACCATCCCATCCATGTCTATCCTAAGCCATAGCCTTCCCTAACCTATCCTAGCCTATCATATCATATTCCACTCTGTACTATCCTCTCTTAGGCCTATTATATCCCATCCCATCCAATGATTGCCTTTTCAATCTTTACCCTGCGTTGCGCTGTCTACTTTTTTGCCCTTGGTTTCGGCGGTTTAAGTGACCTGGTCATTTGTCGGTGATCTATTGTAGTGTATACTTTGGCCTTGACAAGATCGTTTGGCCGTTGCGTTTGTCCTCGTCAGCAGCCGACGAGATGCCGAAGCCATTCAGTGCGATTCCTGGTCCAAAGGGATGGCCTCTGATCGGATCTTTGCTCGACTACTCTAGATTCGGTAAGACGATCACTTAGTTATCTTCTTCAACCAGTTAAAGACCTACACTAAGGTGGACGGAGTAAACAATCCTCGGAGAGACAGACAGACAGACACATCAGGCAAACCGACAGACAGGTAGGCAGACAAGGAAAGAGGAAGAGATAGAAAACGAAAGACGGAGATACAGAGAGACAGACATAAACAAAAAGGATATCGAGGAAGAGACAGACAGATACAAAGATTACTTCAAGGAATAGACAAAGAGATATAAACAGACACACACTGTATTTTGAATCGTAATCCTAATCGTAATACTCCAAAGCAAAGCAACAGCTTATTCACAAACGCTGCGTTGTATCAGAGGGTTGTCCAGAGATCGATGTTCATTGGAGGTCCGAATCCGGTTGCCAGAGAGACCAGAGAAGCTGTAACACGCAGAAACACACACCGACAGACAGTAACAACCTAATGAGCAACTCACCCAACGCGCGATAAAGCATCAATTCTCTTTTCTTCTGTGCACTTTCTACTTATTCAGTATATTCATTCATTCACTCATTCATTCATTCATTCAATCAAACGAGAATGAGAGCACCCCTCCACGCCGAGCGGAGGACGCGAGCAGTCCGAGAGGCCGAGACTGACCGAAAGACGTCAGTAACGTGGAGCGTGACCTAGCTGATACCACCAATCCAGGGAAATAGCCCTGATATAGCGCCACTTCAAGATATCTACACGGAGGCAATTCCAGCTCTATAGCCACGAAGAAAAAGAACACCGTCTTCTTATTTCTCTGATTTAGTGGAATTTTGTACCTCTTGAACCCTTCTTACTTGCCGAAGCGCCCGTGAAGAAACTGATGCTCTGCGCTTAGCTTCCAAGGAGTGCCTCAGCATTTTCTGATTTTCTAGTTCCGATTTCGATAAATGACAAGTAGAACCTTTATTTGCATGGGTGTATGTATTCCGATATTTATACAGCGCCTTGCTGCATCTGATACCGTTTATGTAGCGCGTTATGTAAACCTTGTGGTCTTTGAAGGTAGGTACAGTTTCGACCGGATGCACGTGGCTAAGAGAGAGAACCTGGCATTATATGGAAAAATCTACAAAGAGAAGTTGAGTATGAATATCGTCAACCTGCTCGACCCAGCGGACATCGAGACCGTCTACAGGGCAGAGGGCAAGTACCCTGAGCGCCCTGCAAACCCTCTTTTCGCAGTTGCCACAAAGAGGGAAAAAAGATCTTTCGGATTCTCAACACTGTAAGAACCACCTCTCCCTGCTGCATATTTTCTGGGCCAATTATCATCATGGCCAACGTCGTCGCCATCATCATCATCATCGTCGACATCATCATCATCATGATCATCAACATCATCATCATCATGATCATCAACATCATCATTATCATCATCGTGATCAACAACAACATCAACATCATCAACAATATCAACATCAACATCATCAACATCTTCGACATCAACAACGTCATCAACATTATCAACATCAATATCATCAACATTAACATCTTCAATATGAACAACATCATCTACATCATGAACATCATGAACATCATGAACATCACCATTAACATCATCATCATCAACATCATTAGCAACAACATGAACATTAACAAAAACAACATCAAGATCAACATCATCAACAACACTAAAATCATCAATAACATCAACATCAGGAACGACATCAACAGCATCAAAAAGTACAACAACGTCAACAACATCAACATCATCATCAATATCATCATTATTATTACTATCATCGCCAGCGTAATTGTCGTAGTCGTCACTATCTTCGTGGTCGCAAACAATCTGAAAACTGTTAGTAAACATTGGACATCTTTATCCCCGCCCCATTCAGTTCCAAACGATCATCCAGTTGAAGTTCTATTTTAGCCCCTCATTTATTTTGTGCTCTTTTTGAACTTGCTTTAACGTTCCATTTTCAGGGCCATATCCTACCCTACCCTATCATATCATATTCCACTCTGTACTATCCTATCTTATGTCCTATCCCATCCAATCCAATTCTTGCCTTTCCAATCTGATGCTTTGTCTTTAGATATTGGCGCTAAATAATTGTAAATATTTGAAGAAATAATCAAAAATCAAATTCGTTCCTCATCTAGACGGATTGCATGTATGTGCGTGTGTGACGGTATGCGTTGTCTCTAGTATATCTGTATAAAGTGTATATGCATGTAATATTGATGAACCTTTATTTATGCATGTGTGTGCGCGTGTACTTGTGCCTGTCTGCATGTATGCATGATGCTCTGCATATCTTTGTATCCCTTCCCGTGCCTGGAAGGAACGGTGAAGCCTGGTGGCGGCAGCGTCAGGCCATTCAACAACCGATGATGTCCCCTGGCGCGGCCCACGTCTACCTCCCGATCCAGAACCAAGTGGCTGACGACTTCGTTCGGTTCCTCAGCCGAAAACTTGACGAAGGATCTGGAAAGCTAGAAGAAGACATCACCAGACTCCTTACCAAGTACACGATGGAAGGTATGAGTTCCGAGTGGGTTAACCGGTCATTCAAATTTATTAGCCAGTTTCAAAAGTTGTGTTGCAAGTGGTACAGAAACTTCCTTTTTTAATTCGGCGCTCTATAAATTGAAAATGGAAAAGAAATTGCGCTATAGACTGAGACGAGACTTCAGTTTTTAATTTCAAAGCGAATCAAACTGCAGAAACGCGCGTTCCATTTCCCATTGTGTTTTTGACCTCGCATTCCACTAACAGAACACTTCGAAATTTTTCCACTAAAGACGGTAGCTGATTCGATGGACCGCTCGGCCTGTTACGCGTGGGGTATTATATTCGTTTGAGCACACACCTAGGCGGTTACTGACAGCGCCACACAAAAGCCACGTCAGGGAGACCAGCTTATTCACCGGCGCTATATCAAATCAAATCCGCAATAGCCATATCCGCCTTATCCGTTCCGGTACCAGGTCAGAGTCCGGTAGGTCAAGCTGAGGAGACAGCAGGGTGCTACGGTGGTAATCGGTGATTATGGCGGTTGTGTGGTGGCGCAGGAATGGAATCAGGATAGGATATCTTGAAGAGTTCGGTTTTCAGTCGTGAGTGGAAAGCAGCGGAGGACAGTGCAAGCGGAGGAGAGGTAATGTCAACGGGCGATATGGGAGGATGAGCGAACTGGCGGAGATCTTTTGGGAGGTCATTCCAAAGAGCCGGTGCAGCATAGATTAGGGAGCGGTTGCAGAATTTCAGAGATGAGGACACTGAAGGCCGAGATAGAGAAAGATATGATGATGAGCGAGTAGACCCGGACGGTTGGATGGTATATATATATATATACACTTAAATATAGTAGATATATAACGTTTGATTGTATTTTCATAGCTAGGCGCGAGGCCGGCGCCCGCTGTGCATCGATAATTAGTTGGTCGCTCAAGTGTGGAAACCCAAGGGAGCCTCTACAGGAGACCAACCCTGTAGCAGGACCAGAGATGGAAATCACCTATAAAGAGATTGAGACAGCAATTGCAATGATGAAGAACAACAAGGCACCGGGGCCATCTGGAATGACGGCCGAAATGTTTAAGGCACTGGAACAAAATGGGGTTGAATGGTTATATGTCATCTTAAACAACTTCATGAAGCAGGAAAAACTACCCCAGGATAAGAAAGAAAGTGAAATACTAGCGTTATACAAGCAGAAAGGAGATGTGCTGGAATGCGGGAATTACAGAGGAATCAAATTGTTGGAGGTCGTACTCAAGGTGTATGAAAAGATCATTGAGAGGCGTATCAGAGAGCGGGTTGAGCTACATGACAACCAGTTTGGCTTCAGGCCAGGGAGGGGTACAACAGATGCAGTGTTCATACTGAGACAGGTACAGGAAAAGGTTTTAGAAGGAAACAACAAAAGATACTGGACCTTCGTGGATATGGAAAAAGCTTTTGATAGAGTTCCAAGGGATGTCGTTTACTGGAGTTTGAGGAAGAAGGGAGTCTCGGAGGTAATTGTGCGCTTGGTAAAGTCAATGTATGAAGGTGCAAGAACAACAGTGAGGAGCAGTATAGGCAACACAGGAGAATTCGAGATACGAGTGGGTGTACATCAAGGATCGTGCCTGAGTCCTCTACTGTTTATTATTGTGATGGATGCAATATCAGAACATGTAAGGAGAGAGGTACCTTGGGACATGCTGTATGCGGATGATCTTATACTAGCGGACGATGCAGAGGCGAAGATGCAAGCACGTTTTACAGACTGGCAGATGGCAGTGGAGAGCAAGGGTCTTAAGATAAACATCAATAAGACAGAAACCATGGTCTGCTCAAAAACAACGGAAGCAATTGAGATCAGAGACAATGCAGGAAAGTCACTGAAACAGGTTGAAACATTTAAATATCTGGGATCGACCATGAATGCACAGGGTGGCTGCGAGCATGACATCAGGAACAGGATTAAGGTGGCTTGGCAGAAATGGAGAGAACTAACGGGAGTGTTGTGTGACGCCAAAATGCCAACTCAACTCAAGGGAAAGGTATACAAAACAATGGTAAGACCGGTGATGCTATATGGAGCAGAGGCCTGGGCGCTGACAAAAAGGGATGAAGGGTTACTGGAGAGAACAGAGATGAGAATGCTACGATGGATACTTGGGATCTCACTGAAGGACAGGAAAAGAAATGTGGACATCAGAAAGAAGCTCGGGGTGGCATGTATAACTGACAAAGTACGAGAGACCAGGCTGAGGTGGTATGGACATGTAATGAGAAAAGAGGATGATAGTTGTGTGAAAAGAATCATGAATGCAGAGGTATACGGACGCCGCAGTCGGGGACGACAGAGGAAGAGATGGGAAGACACGATACAACAAGACCTAAAACTCCTAAAACTGAAGAAAGAAGATGCTCAAGAAAGAAACAAGTGGAAGAGAAGGATCCGAGTGGCTGACCCCTCTCCAAAGAGGGATTAATTCGAGCCTGAAGGAAAAGAAGAAGAAGAAGAAGAAGCTCAAGTGTGGAAAACGCACGTGTTTAAGCACGCGAAGGATTTTGCTTACTGTAGATGTTTGAGTTTCTGTAGAGAGTGTTGCTACATGTAACTGTTTGAACTGCGTATTATAATTATGAAAATTAATGTGTGATTTGAAAAGAAATAGACTGAAAACGTTTCGGATGGTGTTCTAGTTGATTGAAGGCTACGTTATACTGTATGGGCAAGCTACATATACGTAGAGTTAATTAAAACAGTGAACAATTAAACAGACGTAATTGAGCACTTTATTACGCCCAAAGGCAGAAAGAACAAGTCAAATTACACAGTAGTAAAACATGCACGCTGCATAAACCGAATTTCAAACGCACAAACTACGAAAATTAAACACAACCTGAAAGGCACAAACTACGAAAATTAAACATTATTTCAAACGCACAAACTTAGAAAATGATCATAAATGGCAGTTGTGAGACTATATTTGCTATTCAAACTCACCAGGAGTTCGGAATCAAAGGGGAAATGCTCTCCAAAGTAACAGCATAAAATATTTTTAAGAAGGTTAGATGTTGAACGAGCTCGCCAATAGAACATCATGCGACGTTTCTTAATAATGTGATGCAAGTCCAATCTGCCAAGACCACAGATGAAGCCTTTAACAGATTCCCATTTATTGAAACCAAATAACTTTCTATATACAGAGTTCCAACATGCATTTAGTTCATCTTCCTGTTTCACCGTATATATAACTAAGGCTGAGGCGTAAGTTAATATTGGTAAACAATAGCTTTCTTGCAGGGATAGATGAACCAGCTCGTTAAGATCTTTAGCACGCGCGTAGATGCAATTACAGGCGGAAAAGAACCAAATAACTGAAGAGAGAATCACAGGTTCTGTGTTAAAACTAAGCGATTTACCTTGGTTAATCATCACACCCAGGTATTTTATTGAATGCACCCATGGAATCGAGGCGTCCCCCAGAGTCATGGGAGCAATTGCAAGTTTAGCCAATCTACCTACAGCGATGCAACAAGACTTGGAAGGATTATTACGGCTAATAAAGATGAGATTAATAGGACTGTGTCGACAAGAGAAGATATGTTGACAACGAGTATATATTTTACTTTCTTCCATGAGGAGATTAGCATATTTTGATCTCCTGGATGACAATATGACACTTTTTAATTTCTCTAAGGACACTAACGTGTTTAATTCCCTTGGTGGAGAAGGACGCATTCAACTCTCTTTCGGGTGAGAATTTACTTCCATTTGTTGTGTGGATGTGTGTAGCGTTTGGGGCGGTTTGCTTCAACATACGCATGGGTTGTCTTGAACCGTTGATACCTTCCGATTCCGACGCATTTCAGTTCATTCGTGCAGCCGACAACATGTTCGGGGCAATGCAGAAGACTATCTTAGGTTTTCCCTGGTTCGCCTTCTACCAAACTCAAGTTTACCGAGAATACATCGACGCCTGTAGGACTTGTCAGAGGTGAGAAACCATTCCATGCAAAGCCATGCAGATCAATATGAAAAGACACTACTAACTATTTGAATTTAGATATCAGAGGAAATACTCAGAAAGAAGGGAAGTCGTGTGTAGATAGACTTTTCAATAGAAGAGGTACTGCACGTAGGAATGGGCGAGCATACAATCTGGACAGATGATAAATTTCCACACCTTCCACCATCTAATCAGTTGTACCAAAGTCCTTCACTCCATCCTCCTTCTCTCCAACCATCTGAAAGTTATCCATCCATTCAACAATCGCTTTATTCATCCCAATTCTCCAGCCATCTATCCATCCATCCATCCATCCATCCAGCAATAACTTTCATCCATCCACCCATTCATTGTTACATTCCGTCAATCAATCCAACCATCCATCCATTCACTAATCCATCCATCCGTCAGCTCCCATCAACCATCCATCCATTAATCAATATATTAATCTACCAATCTACTCCATCCATCCATCCATCCGTCCATCCATCCATCCACCCACCATTCTATCCAACCATCCACTTATCCATGCATCCATCCAGCCATCCATCCATCAATCAATCTAAAATTTCTGTCAATCCAACCATCCATCCATTCAATCATCCACCCATCCACCCACCCACCCATCCATCCATCCATCCATCCATCAATCCATCCATCCATCCATCCATCCATCTATCCATGTGCCCCATTGGTCGTTGTTTATTTAATGAAGGATAGCTCGGACGTACGTTGAAGAAGCTTTGAGGACTCACGAGGTCGAGGTCGACGAAAAGAAGGTCAAGACCATAACCTTTCTTCGAACTCTGGTGGAGAAAAATTCGGAAAGACTGACCAACGAAGAAATGGTTCAACTCGCCATCGACCTTATAACTGGTGGTATCCACACGGTAATGGTGACAGCGGTGTGGTGGTGGGGGAGTTGAAGATTTTGGTTGCAGCTGTGGCGACTCTGGTGTTAGTAGTATTAGTTGTGAGATGAGGTGAAGGTGGTGGTTGTGGTGATGGTGGTGGTAGGGGTGGGGTGGTGATAAAATTTATGTTGATAGAAGTGGTCGTGGGGTGTGAATAGTTTTGACGGTGGTGGTAGTGGTGGTGGAAATGGTCGCGGTGGTAATGGTGGTGATGGTCATGGTGATGGTTATGGACGTGATAGTGGTAGTGGTGGTGATGGTCATGGTGACGTGGTGATGGTGATGGTTTTACTGGTGATGGTGGTGATGGTGATGGCGATGGTGGTTATGGTGTCGGCGGTGATGGTTGTGATGGTGATAGTGGCAATGGTGGTGGTGCTGATCGTGGTGGTGATGGCTATGGTGGTGATGGTGGTGGTAGTGTTGGTGTAGGTGGTGGTGGTGGTGATGGTGATAATGGTGATAGTGATGGCGGTGGTTGTGATGGTGGTGATGGTAATGGTGGTGATAGTGGTGATGGTGGTCGCAAGAGTGATGGTGGTGGTGGTAATGGTGTTGATGTTGGTGGAAATGGTGATGGTAGTGGTAGTGATAGTGGTGCTGGCAATGGTGGTGATATTGGTGATGTGTTGGCGATGGTGATGGTGACAATGATCGCGATGTTGGTGATGGTGATTGCTGCGAAAGTGGTGGTGCTGGTGGTGATGGAAATGGTTGTGGTGGTGATGGTGGTGATGGTGGCAATGGTGGTAGTGACGATGGTTGTGGTGGTGATGGTGATGGTGATGATGGTAATGGTGGTGATGTTGAAGGCCGCAGTAGTGATGGGATAACGTCGACGGCGGTGATGACGATTATCGTGAAGAAGAACACAATAATGGTGGCGATGACGGATGATGATGGCGACGATGATTCTGGTCATCATAGGAATCAATCACTAATTCACAACTGACTCCTGACGTAAATTTACACTGCCCTTGAAGAGAAAAGCTGGAAATATGTGAAAATGCACATTAAAAAAAATCCTGTTGTTCCCGCGGGGCCCCCTGACGACGGGGATCCCTCGCCATGGCATAAATGGCATACTGGTTAATCCGGTAGTCCCTGGTAGAGGACATGACATTAAATTAACATTCAGACGGATACGGGTGGAAAGATGATGATTATGCTGATGATGTTGATGCTGCTGCTGTTCTTGATCATGACAAAATGGCGTAACGGAAGTGGTCATTTGATATCAGTTGTTCCGAGGTGTGTCTTTGAATTCTATAGACTGCGTTTGCGTTGAGCTTCTGTCTCTACAATTTGGCCAAAAACGTCGACAAACAGAATCGACTTCTGTCGGAAATCGACTCCGTACTTGATCGCACTTCCTGTTCGCCTGTGACGCCAGAAGTACTCAACCAGATGCAGTACCTGAAGGCGTGCGTCAAAGAGTCATTCCGGCAAGTATCTGGAAACTAACAGAGTGCCTTTCATTGGAAACTTTCGAAGGTATTCCTTAGGGCAGCGTTTCCTAAAGTAGGTTCCGCGGGTTCCGCGGGGTGAACACAAGGCTTCCGCGAAAAGTTCTAATTTAAAAGTATTTTCATTGAGAAATTTCATTGGAATAAATCATTCCATGCAGTTTTTAACAAGTACACAAAACGTTTTATAAAAGTGTATAACTCGTCTCTTTTGTATGTTACCCCCATTGAGCGAAAATTCGGACTTTCAATGCCCTGTAGCTATCCAGTGATACTTGTAATTGTAATTGTAATCGAGAATTTATATAGCGCCACTCATAATCAGAGACGCTCCCGACCCGGGTCAGTGTCTTCACTGACAAATAGAAATGTTTTCAGGCGCTTGCGAAACTGGGCAGGAGAGAGAGAGGAGTGTCGCAATCGGATGTCGCCGTGTCGTGTGTTTGCCGAGTGTAGATGTCGACCCTCGATTGCTTGTTCTTTTACTTGCACTTTTATTTAACGTGCCTAACTTTTCTGTAGAAGATTCACGACGAACTTTGTTTAATTAATAAATGAATTTAATTAAAGAAACACATATATGTACACTAACTCTACGGGAACTTCCGCGTAGTATTAAAGCGTTTAGATATTAAATCGGACTATCTCAAATGTTGCTTCGTACAGCCTAACTACAGATCGTTCTTTCGCGTCAGTCTCTGAATCTGACGGACTAATACTCTGCCGTCGCCACTGGTCGCTCCTCTCGATGTTGTTCGCTCGACCGATGTTCACGCGTCGCCCTCGTCAGCAGTACAAGTCCCGTGTTCTCCGTTCCCTTCTGTTAAGTAGGAACTCCAGCGAGCATCAGTCAGCCCCCCTCCCCACGTCAAGCTATCGTCAATTAGTGTCAGATTGCTCCTCGATACGCGGGTCGTCGCTCGCCTGCAGCGCGGGCGGTGTCTGGTTACACCCTAGCCGCGAGGTGTCCTATTACACCTTGGCTGTGTGGTGTCCGATTACACCTGGGCCTCACTGCCTTCATTGTTGCCCAAGTGGAGGCTGGCTTTCGTCCGTCATCATCCTATCTCGACCGGCAACGACGCTTACATCATAATGATGATGCCATCTCGTCGTTGTTGTCGATCTCCTCACGCGACACCTCCCTTCCCGGGGGAGGACAAAGCCAGTCATTGGTTCGCCTCCCGGCTGAGAATGATGTCGTTCCCTCCATCGATTTCCTCCAGACCATGTCCTCGTCGTTCCCATGAAAATACAAAATATCAGCACAGTTAGAAATTATATTTACAGTTGTCGCGGTGCCTTACATGGTAGTCCGCCTTCTTCCTCAATCATAGTCTGGACAAAAGATCAGCGGGAATATTCAGCGCCCCAGGACGATATTTAAAAGCGATATCAAAGTCCTGGAGTGCCAGAGCCCCTTTCGCAAGTTTAGCACTTGTGGGCGTAGAAGCAGTTAGGAAAGTCAAGGGGGTGTGATCAGAATAGAGGGTGGTCCTTGATATAAAAATCCAATCCCTAAATTTCTTCCACGCAGAAATCACAGCATGCGCTTCGCGTTCCACAGTGGACCAACGCGCTTGCGTAGCATCTAATTTAGAACTGGCAAAACATGTTGGCCGTTCTGTTCCATCGTCTTGAATTTGGAATAAGCAGCAACCGACTGCTTCGTCTGAAGCATCAGTCGATAGACCAAACTCTCTGCCGTAGTCAATTGTCTGCAAACATACCGCGTTATTTAAATCGTGCGTAAGTTTATCTAGCGCCTTTTGGTGATCAGCTCGCCAGGGTATCTTAACAGACACCGATTTCTGGGTCCAGTCAATGAGACTTCTGGCTGTCTCAGCCAGGTTAGGGATGAAGTTCCTAAAATAACTGAAGAAGCCCATTAATCTCCGTATGTCCTTTTTGGACTCGGGTTGAGGGATTTTCCCTAGCCCTGCGATTTTCATAGGGTCCGGTTCAATGCTCCCTGATCCGATCAGGTGACCTACAAACGTTGTTTGTCGCCTAGCAAACGAACTCTTCTTAATGTTAAGGGTCAGACCCGACTGTTGAATAGTCATTAAGTACTTCTCTAGGTGCTTCCTGTGATCCGGCCACGTCATCGAGTGTACTGCCATGTCACTATGTGAGGGAGTGATGATACCTAGGGCCAAAAGTTCGCGGGTCTGCTTCTCCATCTCCGGTTTGAGCAGTTCCGGCACCTTATAGGCTCGCAAACTCTTCGGCCTGAACTCCGCGCTAACAGTGATTGTGTGTTCTAGGACGGGACAGAAACCTGGTTTGTCCGAGAACACATCTGGAAACCTGTCTAACAGACTAAACAGCTGTTTCCGCTCGGGTACCGTTAAGTGTGCAACGGCAATAGGGTCTACTTGTGCACTGGGCCTTGTCTGCCTCGTGACGAAGCTACCCACCGCTTCCCCGTGACCGAAGTCTTTGTCCTTCTCGAACAGAATGGAGCAATTGTTAATCAATGCTTGCTGTATTCTTTCGTTATATTTGCGAATCCGATTTGCGTGTAGCAAGCGGCTTTTGCCCCCTATTTCCACGATGTATGCGTAGGGCGATTTCACCTGAGCGATGATGGCCGGGCCTTGCCCTTGGCCCTCCTTCTTTGCTCCTCGCGCTTCCGGTGATTGGGTGATAACTTTGTCTATTCTCTCTTTAGGCAAGCACAGTTGTTTTACAGAATGCCCAGCTATTTTGTCTTTATGAAAGGGCAAATTGTCTTCAGTGAAGAAGCTCTTCGCCCCAATTTTCCCGTGGGCCAAGAATGGTGCTAGTGTCGAACATTGTGCTTGTTCAGCCGCCATCTTGTTTCTGCCTACTATTGTGTCTTCCTTGGGTGGGGGTGGTACCTCCGGATTGAAGAATGGCTCTTCATTATCCGTTTCTTCGGGACCGATTTCTCCTACACTCCCACTGTCTGCTTGAGCGACCGTGAAGTAATCCTCGCCTATCAGCGTCCTAAGTCCCTCTACCTCCTCCCCTCTCTCCTCTTCCTCACTCGTCTCGGTCCTTGCGACCGCCTGCGCTTCTGAAATTTGGTCTATTTCAGGAGCGCTGGCCGCGTGACTCGAATACAACGCTGTCTCGCGCAGCAAGTCGGCTGTAGTGGGCGTGATAATTAACGGTTCATTAAGGTCTTTAATGAGTGCCGCCCATATCCGAACATCAGGGGCGTGATTTACCTCCCCCTCCCTGTCCTCGCCGGCCTGAGACCCCTTTAGTCTCAGCCGCACCACGTCCACAATCATTGATTGACCGTTCAGCCCCTTCACCTCTATCTGCTTGACCACAGGTAGGTTGAGCGGCCTGATTAGTTCTGCTCGCGCACAATTGTATTCGGCCCCGCTATCTATTAGAGACGATGTCACAGGGAGCCCTGTAATATACACTTTCATGTACTCTCTTACATAAGTCTCCTCCTTTTCTTCTCTCCTCCGCTTCTCCTCCTGAAGTCTTAATTTTTCTGCTTCCTCTTTCCCTTCTCTCCTCTGCTTCTCCTCCTGAAGCCTGAGCTTCTCAGCCTGCTTTTCCTCTAGCATTCTGAGTCTCTCTGTTTCCTCCTTTTCTTCTCTCCTCCGTTTCTCCTTCTGAAGCCTTAATTTCTCTGCTTCCTCTTTCTCTTCTCTCCTCTGCTTCTCCTCCTGAAGCCTGAGCTTCTCAGCCTGCTTCTCCTCATCTTCTCTCCTCCACTTCTCCTCAAGCATTCTGAGTCTTTCTTCATTCCTCTTTTTCTCTTGTTCGATCCGCCTGCGTTCCTTTTCACTGCTTCTCCTCACTCTTCTCTCCGCTTCCTCTCTTTGGTATGTTGTTAGTTCTAACATGACCCGCCGCATTTGCCTTGCCGGGCTCATACTGCTACCTGGGCTACCTGTGCTTACTTTCTCACTTACTTCTGGCGGGATCTCCCTTCCAGAAACAATTATTTCAGCACTAGCCTCTTGGAGCTGGTCCATCCTCATGGAACCCAATTCCTCCTCTCCTAGTCCCATCTTTATCAGATATGCGACTAGTCTGTGACGGGGCATGTTCAGCACCCTCGCTCTTTTCCCTATCGACAACTTATCCATCTTCCAACAGTCCGCTCACTAATAGAAAAAGATAAGTAAGTTAGAGGAGAGTCACCGCTGGTCAGAAATCAAAGAAAACAACGTCCTAAAATTCTACCACAAATACAACAAGAACAGAACTGAGCAAAAGGAGCTACGCAAAAGCCTCGGCTATTCGCACACCAATCCTCATCCAGACCTCAACCGCAACCTCACAGATTACCACGACTACCAGTAAGGACTTACCCTCTGAATACGTCGAGCGTGCTCCGTCTTTTGGTATCTTGGCTGATCCGCTGTCCTCCGTTGCCACTCCCGTCCGTCGTTGCTAGCGATGGTCGGTCGTCCGTTGGCGCTCTTGTTCCTCGTCCTTGCCTGCTGCTGTCGGTTCCTTCGAGTCCTTCGTCTTCGGAGTCCGGCACTCGATTTCTCCAGTTGCGAAGGGTTGTATTCGCCGCTGGTCCCGATCTGTTGAGTTTCCTCTTTTCCGTTTCCGGTTCCGCTTTTCGTCGTGACGTCTTCGTTTGAAAATCCTGTCGACTGCGCCAATGTCGCAATCGGATGTCGCCGTGTCGTGTGTTTGCCGAGTGTAGATGTCGACCCTCGATTGCTTGTTCTTTTACTTGCACTTTTATTTAACGTGCCTAACTTTTCTGTAGAAGATTCACGACGAACTTTGTTTAATTAATAAATGAATTTAATTAAAGAAACACATATATGTACACTAACTCTACGGGAACTTCCGCGTAGTATTAAAGCGTTTAGATATTAAATCGGACTATCTCAAATGTTGCTTCGTACAGCCTAACTACAGATCGTTCTTTCGCGTCAGTCTCTGAATCTGACGGACTAATACTCTGCCGTCGCCACTGGTCGCTCCTCTCGATGTTGTTCGCTCGACCGATGTTCACGCGTCGCCCTCGTCAGCAGTACAAGTCCCGTGTTCTCCGTTCCCTTCTGTTAAGTAGGAACTCCAGCGAGCATCAGTCAGCCCCCCTCCCCACGTCAAGCTATCGTCAATTAGTGTCAGATTGCTCCTCGATACGCGGGTCGTCGCTCGCCTGCAGCGCGGGCGGTGTCTGGTTACACCCTAGCCGCGAGGTGTCCTATTACACCTTGGCTGTGTGGTGTCCGATTACACCTGGGCCTCACTGCCTTCATTGTTGCCCAAGTGGAGGCTGGCTTTCGTCCGTCATCATCCTATCTCGACCGGCAACGACGCTTACATCATAATGATGATGCCATCTCGTCGTTGTTGTCGATCTCCTCACGCGACAAGGAGGAGGAGGACAAGCCTAAAGCCGTGAGGGAGGCTGTTGCAGCAGGAAGGGCCCACAACCGCAAAACTACGGGACTGGGCAGTAGCAGTGCGCATCCAAGGAACTAGCAAGTGGGCAAGGACAGATGACCGGAGAGACCCGACCAGACAAACTGGAAACTGGGGTGCAGTAAGCCCTGAGATACAGCGGAGCTGAGCCAACAAGACAGTTACGCATGAGGGAAAGGACCTTAAATTGGATGCGTTGGTGAATGGGAAGCCAGTGAAGGGAGTCCCGGATGTAGGAAGATATATGGGCAAACTTCATGATGCTCCCTATGAGGCGAGCAGCAGCATTAAGGATGGACTGAAGTTAGATGTATTAGTAGAGGAGAGGCCAATATAGACAGCGTTTCCGTAGTCAATCCTAGTGCAGATCAGAGCATGAACCAAGGTCGCAATCGCATGCAGCGGAAGAGACTGGCGAATGGCACGAAGTTGGCGTAAATAGTAAAAGCACGAACGAGAGACACTATTGACATGATCAGATAGAGAAAGAGTAGGATCTAGGACAAATCCAAGATCACGTACAGAGGAGGAGAAGTACACATTGGGAAACCTAAGGCGCAGAGAGTCAGTATCAATCTTGGCAAGCTGGACACGATTGCCAAGCCAAATGTACTTGGTCTTATCATAGTTAAGACGAAGGCGATTTGAGGACAACCAGAGATCAAGAGCAGAGAAAGCCTCCAAGATGCGTTCAGCCATAAGAGCAGCTGAGTTGGCTGGACCATGGAGGTAAGCCTGTGTGTCATCAGCGTATTGGTGAGACGAAACACCCATTGGACCAAGAACCCCAGCTAGATCCGAGGTATACAGAATGAACAGAAGGGGAGCGAGGACAGAGCCCTGAGGTAGTCCATACGGGATGTGGGTCCAAGGAGAGCGGGTAGGTCCAAAAACAACAGAAACAGAGCGATCAGTAAAAAATGAGCGAAACCAAAGAAGAGCAGAGTCAGCAATGCCAAAAGATTTAGATAATCGGTCTAAGAGGATGGTATGGTCTACAGTATCAAAGGCAGCACTGATATCGTAAAGAGCAAGTAAAGTGACCTGGCCACGATCAAAGGCTTGAAATACTTCAGCTAGAAGGCGCAGTATAAGCGATTCTGTCGAGTGGAATTTCCTAAACCCAGACTGAAGAGTAGGCATAAGAGAGTTAGAGTCAAGGTAATAGATCAGTTGGCAAGAGACACAGTTTTCCAGAAGCTTTGAAAGGAAAGAGAGGTTTGAGATAGGACGATAATTTGAAGGAGAGTTTGATAATATAGAATTATAGATTATAGAGGTCACTGCATTGACCTATGTAGGTCAGAGCTGTAAGTCTGAATAGGGTTTAGCCATACTTGTCATCGTTACCTCGACGAAACGAATCCGAAAATGATTTAAAAAAGTTAAAAAAAGCACAGCTGAGTCTGATAATCGTACAACAGTATTAGCAATTAATTTTTTAATTTGCTGGTTTAGAAATCTGACCCAGAGCGTTGGCTCAAGGAAGGAAATTAAAGGGTTCTAGGATTGTGTTCAAACTAGTAGTGTGGACTGTTTTCCAACCTCATATGAGTGTTTAGTTGAAAAGGATTGTGTGCTCGACCAAAATATTCGTTCAAAAATTGCAGATCATATTCACCACCCAGAAGCGAACTTGGTTAAATACTTTCCTCCCATGAAGGGTGATATTAATTGAATTCGAAACCCATTCAAAGCAGCCGAAAACTAGCAAACTTTTGTAATAAAGATTATGAACCTCTTATTGAGATAACTTCGGACTCGCAAGTGAAGCCGAATTTCCCTGAACTTTCATGCCTGACCCTCCAGACAATTACCCTGCTCCTAAATAATTTTTTTTCAAATCCCGAGGGATCATTGATACCTCGGGTAAAAAAATAATAATAATAATAACAATAATAATAATAATAATAATAATAATAATAATAATAATAATAATAATAATAATAATAATAATAATCTTCGTTTAATATCTTCAAACTGACAATAACGCAATATGATTACAAATCAGTATGAACGGACGATCACAAGTTATTACAGGAGTCGAACCCAACTGTATAGGACAGCCATGCAAGGCGCCCATCACGTCCTACATCTCATTTTAACAACGCGCCATCCCGCGAATGAAAGGTCGAGTGGACCTAAATTTGGGGGAGTTGCGGGAAGCGATCCCGCTACCTCTTGCTCTTCACGCCAGTGATGTTACCACTACTCTATGGACCCCCCCCCCGTGTGCAGTTAGTGTGCTTCTGCCATTTGCCACAACGCATTTGTGCGAAACTGGATTCTCATAGTAGGCTATACTGCATCGAAAACTACGAGAAAAAACAAAATCACTGCTCACATATAAAAACGTCATGTAGGCCCTATTCTCAATATTTGCTCCATAGTCTAATATCTTAAAAACTGTACACTTTAACATTTGATATAAGAGAAAATAAATTGTTTTTATAAACTACTTCTATGGGTGTGTGTTTAGTTAGGCCTATATTAGTAGGCCTATGCTTCTCAGGCGCTACGTATGCCTCAATACGCTTAGTTCAGGTTGGGATTCCGCCATAACATGAAAAGATGACAAGGGTTCTCTGGCCAAAAACGTTTGGGAAACGCTGCCTTAGGGATTGATTTATGACGTCGTTTACTGACAGTTGTCTTTTGACTTACAATTGAATAATTGATTCTTAAGTTATTGATTTGTTGTGTTAAGTAATCTCTTAGTCATGACGCAGTTTTTCTCTGGCGTAGAGAAATGTTATCGATTTATTATACCTTACATTGCGTACATTTTCTATTTTTGTCACTTTGTCTGTTAGGTTGAATTTTCCAGTTATAAGTGGACCGATAAGACAACTTAGTACGGACTTAGTACTCAGCGACTATTTGGTTCCAAAGGGGGTGAGTAACTCAATTCCTAGCCATCTTTCAAAGCTGCGACGAAGCTTTTACTTATACGAATGCATATAAACTGTTAAAGGAAGGGTCTTATCATGGTGCTTTGCAAATTCTCTGTTCCTTCACCAATATCGCCGTTCACCCACTATCATCTGCCTCAATCTCCTCTATCAACTCAGCGGTCGTGAATGAGCTGGTTCCCTGCGCTTAGCTTCAGAGCAGCGCTTTAGAAATTTTGAGTTTACAATTACAATTACGAACCCTAAAACTTTCCACTCCAAAATAAAGCCTAACTTCTTCAAAACGTCTTGCCCTGAACCAAGCTTTCCAATTTATTCTCGTCCTAAGCGATATCCGCTTTAGCAGCTCCTCTTTAATCTCTCCCTGATCTTCTGCCAACCGGACGTAGTTCTTCAAATTTCCGCCGTAGGTTTTTTCCGTGTCTTCTCCGACTCCATTCTTGCCTTTCGACTTGACCCACCGAGGAATAAGGCTAGCACGACGATCTTGATTAGCAACGACCATAGACTGATCGGTTGAGCCTTTTGATAGGAGCGCCATAAAGTTCTTTAATTAAATTAGATTACAGATGAGCCTATGTCAGAAATGGAATGATCGAGGTAGTTAAATGCTTGAAACGCGAAGTTATATATACAGCATTTGTGATTCTTTCTCAACAAATCAGACAATTGTGTGGTTCAACTTCCAAACGATGTGTCTGCTGGAAGAGTACTTTGAGCATGCCAACCGCTACATACCCGAGCGATGGCTGAAAGGCGAAGGCGACACCTTGCGGCCGGCCAGTAACTTCTTCATGCAGCCCTTCGGCTACGGTTCCAGGATGTGCATTGGACGCAGATTTGCCGAACAGGAAATCTGGCTGGCTCTCATCAAGGTAAGACGGTAATCAAGGTAGGAAACTAATCAAAGTAACAGTAATGCAATAAAGGAAATGACAACAAACGTGCAATGTAAGTATAGGTTTTAATCTTCTTTGAGTTAGGCTAATGAAGGCAGGACTGATCAAGGTGGACAGCCCACAATTACCGACAAATGGTTCACGACAAATGATTCACTATCTCTTTTCCAGATACTCCAACGCTTCCGTGTCCAGTTGGATTTAGATGCGAGTGAACATCGAGCGATTGGAATGATTAACCGCCTCTTCACGATGCCAGACGCCAGAATTCCACTTCAATTCGTCCCCAGATGATGACCACCTGATCGCCAATCGGACACCGATTAAGACTTATTTCATTTATTAATATTATAAGTAAAAGAAAAGATGGAGGCACTTTATTTGATTTAAATTAGCTTTTGGTATTTGATGTTATAATAGAAACCTTATAATTTTCTTAAAGTCAGAAGGAATATGGACAGTATTTGAGCTTCCTGTAGTGTTATTCAACTTAGTTCGGAAGATGGCGGTAGTGATATGATATGGGTAAAAGTCATCGTTTTAGCGTAATCCGAAATAGTCTTCATCCTTGGCACGTATATTAGCTACAACAGATTTTTCCACCGTATGCGATCTCAACCATGGCACAATATACAATACAATACAACACAGCAAAACGCAACAACACAACAATGTAATATAATATAATATAATATTATCATATATAATATATTACATAATAATATAATTTAGTAATAAAACTAATGCAGATTTCAAAAGATAAAAAGATTTAAAAAAATAAATGGTAAATAAAGTGAAAATTTCATATTCTTCTGTTCATGAAGTGGTCGCATTTGCGGGAAATCGTCTTTTGTTACGCTCTTTTCTAAGCTCAACTCGGAGCTTGCCCCGAACAAGAGTTGGGAAGCACCTGCATACCCTAGCCATGCGCGACAAAGATGAATAGCGAACAACTGTTACAGTGGATGTACCCAAAGCGAACAACAAAAGTGGATGTACCCAAAGCTGTATACACCTAAGTCGTTCTATTCAGAGCGCATACGCCGTGACCTTATGAACTCCATCGGTACACAGTGTACGGCGGCCACAGTGCTACAGGTGAAACAGTGTAATATAGGTGGAGGAGGAAGAGGATGGGAAAGAGGAGGAGGTGGCTATTAGGAAAGTCATTTAGTTAGACGCACCTTTCTTTTTCCTGTCATTTAGTTAGTCATTAAGTCGTTTAATGCCGCTGACAAACTGGTTAAGGTTGCGTAATATTATACATTTGCACACACAAACAACACAACATAGGCCTACGTAAAAATACACACACATACGCATGCACAAATATATGCATATTATATATGCATACAAAAACCATATACACATATACATATAGGTATACAAATACATATGTATATTTATACGTAATTATGTATTCGAAAACATGTAAGCACACATACAGTTATAATTATACACATGCAGATATTGATATTATAATTATTCAAAAGCACATCCTCCTTCTCCTCCTCATTTTCCTCCTTCTTCTTCTCTTCCTTCTCCTCCGCATTTTCCACCTCCTTCTCCTCTTTCTCCTCATTTCCTGCCTGGGCCGTAATTATAGTGTTGTGAAGGTAGAGGCTGTAGAGGTGGCCTCTAAAGAAACATCGTCTCCGGTTGAGTGGTTGAGTAGGTGACCTGTATGGGAGCAGCATGTTGGGTGGGTGAAGTCAGTAAGCTAGTGGATTAGTTAGTGGGAGGGTAAAGTGGGTGGGTTGGTGTGTGAATGGGGAGGTAGGTGAGTGGGTGGTTGGAGCGTTGCTGTAACCCTATAGGGACTCGCTCTCTGAGGCTTCACCGTTGTTCAGCCTCTGGTTTGAACAGGCCCACCGAGGGGGGGGGCAAATGCCAAGGGGTCCGGCGATTTTTAGGGGCCCGGGGCGGGCCCGCATTAAACTTTTCTCATAAAGCCTTATGATAGTTTAGGGACCAGTGACTGTTCTGCCTAGGGATCCGGAATTTCTGTCGGTGGCCCTGGGCTTGGACACACAACGATGATGAACATATAAACTGAAAAGACCTTTTGCCACACAGGCTAGGCTGGACTTTTCCTTCTGAGAACCTTGAATGAACGACACTGTCTCAACTGGTGCCCAACGTAGGGCGGCTTTATGGCATGCCGAACAGTTTTCTTGCCAAATGAGTGTCGAACAACCATCGGGATTGGAACGATAGAATTCCGGTTGTAGCCTATGCCTAACGCACCTCCGTCCATGGGACTATTGGCTTCACACCGTTTTTCTAAATGTTTGGCCGTTAGGCGACCACTACCGGCGGACAATGTTTATGGCCCGCATCCAACGGAAGCAGCAGGAGATGCTATGAGAAGCCTTCAAATTTATTATTATGTTAAATTTAAAATCATTTTTTTCTTCAAATAAATTGATTCCCTCTGACCTTTTATACAGCGAAAATCGGGGGTCATGAAAATGTCTGCATCTTGTTTACATAACAAACGCATCGCATTCAGCTAGGCCTAATCACACTTATGAAGGCAAGTCGAAGAATGAAGCGCATGTAAATGTAAATGTAAATGTTCGCGATTTTCTATAGCGACCGTATATGGCCTCGACCCTGCTCATTTTTCAGTGAATTGATCGTATGTTGCATTCACACAAAAGCTGCGTACTATGGGCTGGAATTCGGCTGCATCTCGTTAAAGAGGTGTGGAGTCAAATCGACGTAGGGTGGCGCTATTCTCGTTCTGTTAAAGGCCGTAGGCGTATGTAGCCTATAGATCTAGACCTACTGCAGTTGTATACTGAAGAGAATTAGGTGAATGCAACTACTCTTTGTACAGCGGCTGACTTATAAAGAAACCAGGACAAACGGTAGAATCTAGCTGCAAATAGAGATAGACAAAGCAAACGGTTGTAGACTTTTCATTGGAAGGTATTCTTTTATAGTCAGGATTACATCTTATGGGATTTACAGTTTTAAAATGTACGCCTTATTTGAGTTATTGTGAATTTTCGCGAATCTGACCAGACACAACCTGGATGTCGCGTACTTGATTTGATATAGCGCTCGTGACAGAACTTGTCTCGCTAAATCTATCTGCGATATTCTCAGTGATCCGATAATATATATACTATTACCATCCAAACCTATTCATTTCTATCCCAATCCTATCTTACCCTAACCTATCCCATTATATTCTACCCCACTATTGTCATATTCTATCTCATATCCCATCCCACCCAATCCAATCCTTTTCATTTTTTTACCTTGCCTTACGCTGTGTATTTTATATTGCTCTTGATTTAATCGGTTCAGGCGACCTGGTCATTGGTCGGTTATGGATTGCAGTGGATACTTTGGCCTTGTCGAGATCGTTTGGCCTTAGCGTTTGTCCTCGTTGGCAGCCGACGAGATGCCGAAGCCATTCAGTGCGATTCCTGGTCCGAAGGGATGGCCTCTGATCGGATCTTTGCTCGACTACTCCCGATTCGGTAAGACGATCAACAAATTCTCTGCTCCAACCAGTTAAAGACCTACACGAAGGAGGACGGAGTAAACAACCCGCGGAGTGACAGATAGACAAACAGATCAGTCAAACAGACAGACAGTTAGGCAGACAAGGAAAGACTGAGAGACAGAAAGATACAGAAAGAGATACAGAGAGGCAGACAGAAACAAAAGAGATACAGAGGAAGAGATAGAGAGATACACAGATGAAGTTCATGCAAAATACATGACAGACGAACACACAAAAGTACGAACGACACGGAAAGAAGACAGACAAAGACATACACACAGACACACGCAGAGCGTCATATTGAATCGTAATCGAAACTCCAAAGCAAAGCACCAGCTTATTCACGAGCGCTGCATCGTATCAGAGGGTCATCCGGAGATTGATGTCCATTGGAGGTCCGAATTCGGTTGCCAGAGAGACCAAAGAGAGGCACAGCAGCTCTTAACCTACAGAAACACAGGCACAAAGGCAAGCACGTATGTAGACTTAATAAGCGACTGACTCAAGGCGCCGTGAAAACCTCACAGCTTCACTGACTGTCTATTAATTTTATTCGGTCTATTCATTCATTCTTTCGTAGCACTGATATAGCGCCACTTCAAGATACTTAACGGTAGGCGATTCCAGCCTTAGAGCCACGAAGAAAAGAACGACTCTCTGGTCTGATATATTTGTGTTCATCTAGAACCCTTTCTGACTTGCCGAAGCGCTCGTAAGGAAACTGGTGCTCTGCGCTTAGCTTTTAAGTAGTGCTTGAGCCTTTTATGATTTTCTGTTTCCGATTACGATTAATGAAAGGCAGGACCTTTATCCGCATGGGTATACCGATATTTATATAGCGCCTTGCCTGCAACTGACAGCGCTTTAACAGCGCGTTGGGTAAACCTTGTGGTCTTTGAAGGTAGGTACAGTTTCGAGCGGATGCACGTGGCTAGGCGAGAGAACCTGGCTGTGTATGGGAAAATCTACAAAGAGAAGCTGGGTGTGAATATCGTCAACCTGTTCGACCCAGCGGACATCGAGACCGTCTACAGGGCAGATGGCAAGTACCCTGTGCGTCCTGTACCCCTTCTTGTCGCCGCTGCCTCTAAGAGGGAAAACGAATTTTACGGATTCTCAACACTGTAAGAACCATCTCTACTTTGTGGCCAATTATCATCATCGCTAGCGTCGTCGCCACCATCATCGTCATCGTCGTCGTCGTCGTCGTCGGCAACAACATAGTCAACATCGGCATCAACAACATCAACTTCATCAACATCAACATTTACAACAACATCGATCGACCGCTTGTCTTTAGATATTGGCGCTAAAGAAGAAATAATAATAATCAAATACGTTCTTGATCTATGGCTTGCATGTATGTGCGTGTGTGACAGTATGCGTGTGTTTGAGTTTTTCTGTGTATGTGTATGAATGTAATATTAATGAACCTCTGTATTAATGTATCTGTGTGCGCGTGTATGTTTGTCTGTCTGTCTGTCTGTCTGCCTGTCTGTCTGTCTGTCTGTCTTTATGTATGCATGAATCGCTACATATCTTTGTATCCCTTCCCGTGCCTGGAAGGAACGGTGAACCGTGGTGGCGGCAGCGTCAGGCCATTCAACAACCGATGATGTCCCCTAGAGCGGTCCATGTCTACCTCCCGATCCAGAACCAAGTGGCCAACGACTTCGTTCAGCTCCTCAGCCGAAAACTTGACGAAGGATCTGGAAAGCTCGATGAAGACATCACCACACTTCTCGCCAAGTACACAATGGAAGGTAGGAACAAAGAGTGGTTTCACTTCTTTACCAAGTACACGATGGAAGGTACAAGCACCGAGTGTGTTAACTGATTTTTAGAATTTATTAGCCAGTTTTCATACTACGTGTGGCACGTAGTACGGCAAATTCCATTTTAAATAGGCGCTTTTTAAACTGAAAAAGAAAAGAAATTGCGCTATAGAATGAGACAAGACTTCAGTTTAAATTTCAAAGCAAATCTAGCATTCAATCCGTATGTTTTCAGCTCTCCCATTGTGTTTTCGACCTTGCATCCCACTAACAGAACACTTAGAAAAAATTTCAGTAAACGCGGTAGTTGATTGGCCTTTAACGCGTGTGCTATATTTGTTGGATGATAAACGTAGGCGTGTAAGAACTTTGAGCAAGTCCATCACACGCATTTGCTCAGCGCTATATATTCTTGTGTGCACAACTGAACTCTGGTAGGAGGACGTTTTCAAACACAGTTGTGTTGTACATATTTAAGCACTTGTAGACATTTCGCCGTATTCTTGATTCATGATCACTGAAAGCACTGATACGCCGCCTTATTGTGACGCGACTTGACTACTGCAAATCCATGCTCTGTGGTATCGCTGAATGCACACTGTTTCCTCATTCTGTAAGACTGTGTCTTGGACTCTTAATTAATCTGAGACCATATCACACCTCGTCTTCGTTCTCTATACTGACTTCCTGTATGTGAGCTTATTAGCTTCTAACTGACACTCCTCAAGTACAAAGGACGTGCAAATAATCGGCCATCCTATAGCTTATCCTACACAGGGGGTGGCGGCGTAGAGTAATGGATAACACACTGGTGTGAAGAGCAGTATGTACCAAGATCGAACCCCGTAGACACCCGTAAGGTTTATTCAGCCTTCCACTCGATAGGCGGCGGCGGTGGTTAAATGAATAGTAGGCCTTGATTGGCGCGTATGTTGGCTGCCGCATAAACAGTTATATTCGACTCCTGTAAAACTGTTATCATGTGCTTCTACTGTGTAAATGCATGTAAGACGCCACGCGTGGCTGCCGTTTCTACTATGTGTATGTTCATTGTACAGCGCAGTGCGTTTGCAGGCGCTCAGTCAAAGAAAAGGATTATTATTATTATTATTATTATTATTATTATTATTATTATTATTATTATTATTATTATTATTATCACAATTATTATTATACAAAAGTATATTATATTTAACAATAATAACTAAATCATCTGAAGCGCCATCTCAGCGTCACTCAGACAGAGGTGGCAATGTCCTCGAGAGGCAGATGGCGTTCCCTCGTTGCAGAGTCACCGAAATCCGTTGGAGCAAATAAGATGTCTCCAGTGGATCGTGAGTTGCTTCCGTAATCCGCCTTCCCAACTCCACTACGAACTGTAGACCTTCCCCGCTCCAAGAGCCGCCCGTCTCCAAGGCGATCGCCACAAAGCCATGGGTGTTAGTGATGGCTGAGTATTTCACTCTCTTGGACCGTACTGAACGTTATTATTATTATTATTATTATTATTATTATTATTATTATTATTATTATTATTATTATTATTATTATTATCTTTATTAATTCAAATCGACAAGCACACAGCAAGATCACATCAGAAAATGACAGTACAATCAAGATCATAATAATAATATGATCCCTCAGGTGGTCAAAACTATTCCGGAGATATTATGGTGTTATTATGGAACAGCTTCTCCCTCGTCAAACATTATTATTATTATTATTATTATTATTATTATTATTATTATTATTATTATTATTATTATTATTATTATTATTATTATATTTATTACCATTACACCCTGCAGCTCTGTCAAAGTCCGATCCTCTCTGCTGGAAAGTATGTTGTGCTTGGTATCTGGTACATTTCTTGTTTCTGGCCAGCGTTTATTCACAGTTTCTGGTCTCTCCATCTGGAACTCTCGGCCTTCTCATGTTCGTAACTCTCCCACCGAGAGAGTGTCTTTCGCTCTAAACAGAAAACTCACCTCTTCCAATATACTTATGCTCTTAATATTTTCTCAGTTTCATTTGTGCACCTCTGAACTTCGTAAGGAAGACATTATCAAACCACAGAAAGACTGGGATCATCTTGGGGATTTGTCATTTCAATCATGAGTGTGTCCCAATCAATCCTGGACCATTAAATGCAGCAATAAACGAATTAATTCATTTTACGTATATGCTGCACCTAATAAAAAAATAATGAAAATTACCCGATGCCGATGACAATATTCATAACAATGACAGGCCTCAAACGTTGCTGTTATTGTTTTTAAGTGTTATTATATACCTTTAAATTTGCTTTTTAATGCAAATTGTTGCCTGTTCAGTTTTAAGAAATTGTGAAATAGAAAAGTCTGAGGAGCGGAAGCTCACCACATTTAAACAAAAGAAGCATTATTTAAACTTGCATGAAAAGGGATACTGTGGACCAACATGTTCACATTAAAAACTGGTAGCAGAAATAATAAAACCAATTAAAGTTTTGAGGAAACTGTGAACAATTTAAAAATTGAACTACTTAATTTTTCTCCTGTGCAACGATGCCATCTCCATCTCTTCGTTACATAATCTAGCGTTTACTAACGACTATATATTATGTGTACATAGAGGATCCAAAAGAAATATTAAATTTTGGTGGTGGCAACGTCATCGTCAATATTTGTTTAATGGGCGTTTTGTGAGTTCGCATATTTAGAATGTGTGTGTATTAACGTATAATTAATTCCTTTCTAACCTAGGTGCCCGGCGCGCGAGATGGACCCACAGAGGCACATAGGCACAATGACCAGTCCGCCACTGGTCTTTACCTGATGTCTTGATGACTTTCATTGATAAGCAGCCGCACTCCCATGGCCCCGTTGTTTGCTTCACTATGATTTATCGGGTTGTCATCTGCGGCCCACTTTCGACTTTTAACCCAGACCCTTTGCTTGCACCTGTTACAGTAGATTTTGCTTTAAGACGCCACATCACTGAAAGAGCCGTAGCAA
>OY744613.1:30406384-30658884 GCA_963556255.1 Allolobophora icterica
TGGGTAGCTGAAGAATCTCGTAGGCGTCACGCTGTTTTTCTCAGGCCCAGAGAAATGTTATCAATTTCTAATACCTTACATTGCGTACATTTTCTATTTTTGTCATGTTTCCTGTTAGGTTGAATTTTCCAGTCTCAAGTGGATCGGTGAGAGAACTTAGTACGGACTTAGTACTCAGCGACTATCTGGTTCCAAAGGGGGTGAGTTACTCAATTCCTAGCCATCTTTCGAAGCTGTCGACGGGGCTTTCACTCATACGAATGCATATAACCTGTTAGAGGAAGGCTCTTGTCAAAGTGCTCCGTAAGTTCTCAGTTCCTTCACCAATATCGCTGTTCACCCACCGTCATCTGCCTCAAGCTACTATATATCAGCCCTGCGGTCGTGAATGAGCTGGTTCCCTGCCCTTAACTTCAGAGCAGCGCTTTAGAAATTTTAAGATTACGATTACAATTACGAACCCTGAGGATTTCCACTCGAAAATAAAGTCTAACATCTTTTAAACGTTCTGCCCTGAACCGTGCACTCACCGCTTTCCAATTTATTCTCGTCCTAAGCGATATCCACCTCAGCAGCTCATCTTTATCCTCTGCCAACCGGACGTGGTTCTTCTCATTTCTTCCATATATGCTGTTTCCGTTTCTTCTCCGACTTTATTCTTGGCTTTCAACCGGAGTCGCCGTGGAATTAAGCTTGCACGATGATACTGCTCAGCAGCGACAATAGACTGTTCCATTGAACGCTAGTATAGCGACGCCAAAGAAATTCTTAGATAAATTAGATTACAGATAAGCTTATGTCACAAATGGATTGGTCGAGGTGGTTAAATGCTTGAAACGCGAAGTTCTATAGAAACCATTTGTGTATTCTCTCTCAACAAATCAGACAATCGTGTGCATGAACTTCCAAACGATGTGTCTGCTGGAAGAGAACTTTCAGCATGCCGACCGCTACATACCCGAGCGATGGCTGAAAGGCGAAGGTGACACCTTGCGGCCGGCAAGTAACTTCTTCATGCTGCCCTTCGGCTACGGTTCCAGGATGTGCATTGGACGCAGATTTGCCGAACAGGAAATCTGGCTGGCTCTCATCAAGGTAAGACGGTAATCAAGGTAGGAAAGTAATCAAAGTAACAGTAATACAATTAAGGAAATGACAAAAAAGTGTGGTATGAGTATAGGTATTTATTAATAATCTTCCTTCAGTTAGGTTTTATGAAGGTAGGACTGATCAAGGTGCATGGGAGATCCCATAATTACTGAATGATCCTAATGACCATACTGACTGGCTGGGTGACTGTCTTACTTCCTCAGTGACTAATGAAATGGAGAAATGCCTCTGAACATTTGTGATGACTTTCTCTTTTCCAGATACTCCAACGCTTCCGTCTCCAGTTGGATGAGGATGTGAGTGAAAATCGACCTATTGGAATGATCTACCGCGTCTTTACGATGCCAGACGCCAGAATTCCACTCAAATTCGTCCCCAGATGATGACCATCTGATCGCCACTCAGGCACCGCTTAAGAGACCACGTGCACGCAGTAAATTGTGTGTGGAACTCCATCACTTCCGTTTTCTGTTGGTGTCAGTCCGAAGCCTGGATAAAGGAGATGGGTGACACTAACAATCTCCGTTATAACATTACGTCGCTAAAAAGTAATTACCCAACCAATCATAATAACTCCGCCATTATCGTTTCCTGCTGTATCCAGTCCGAAGCACAAGTGGCACTCGACCACTTCCGTTTTCTGGTCGCGCCAGGTCGAAGCTTGGATTAAGAAGAAGGATGACACCGGGGACGTCATTTGGGGAATGGGGCATTAGCCCCCTTGATTTTTGAAAATATAGGAAAAAAGAATTGATCAAGAAACGGAATAAAAAGACAGTCGCTGCCTAACAAATCACCTCATATTATGCACTTCATCAGATGTATGTATGTATCTGGACTTTAATAAAGCGCATTTATGAACCCTCAAAAGCGCTTGATCCACACTCAGGTTCATCGATACACTTATTACATAATTTTACAAACTGTACTCAAATGACGTCCCTGCTTCCCCCCCCCCACCACCCCCCCCCCACTGAAAAATGCTGAAATGACGTCCCTGGGTGACACTTACAATCTTTGTTATAACATAGCATCGCTTAATAGCAACTAACCAACAAATCATTATCAATAACTTCGCCATTTCATGGTGGTTCCAGTCCGAAGCACAAGTGGCACCAGGTGGTTCCAGTCCGAAGCACAAGTGGCACCAGGTGGTCCAGTCCGAAGCACAAGTGGCACAACCGTGTAGTTTAAACTCTCGAGCTGAAGGATGATATAATTAACTAGACGGAAGATATCCGTACTGAACTCCTGCCTCGAGGGCATAGTACATTTCTACACCTTAACATTATTAAAGGAGATAAACAACTGCAATAAACTCTGTGTATAATTGTAAAACAAAGTTGGAACTGGTAGTTCACAGCTGGTGCCGCTACTTGTTTTTTTCCGTCCATCACGGCCCGTTAGCTCAGTTGATTAGAGCGCCGTGCTAATAACGCGAAGGTCATGGGTTCGATCACCATATCGTCCACTTTGTTTACCCTACCTCACCTCGGCTAAATTGTCGTTCTAGCTATTGCATCGCTTCGGCGTGAAATTTCCTTCACAGTATCAAATGCTGTAGTCGGGAGCGTCTCTGAGTAGTAGTTGACTTCGAGAGGCGCTATAGAAATATCCGGAATAAATAAATCACATTCTCTCTTATTTATTCCAGTTTTATCGGTTAAGGATTTGTAAGACTTGTCTTCTATTACAAAATAAAATTTTGTGAGATCGAATACGTTATTCTTCTATATGAAACTATAACGCTATTTTAGGCCTATTTTCAAAATTTAGTTAAATTAAGAAATGAAAATAGGCTGCAGGTTAATTCTTCGGTCCTTAATAGAACAATTCTGCATAGTCTGAGTTTAGCAGCATTGTTCACCAAATTAATAAATTGTTTTTGAACGTGTTCGTCTCTCGCATGCTCCAAAATTCTTTCAGGAAATGTAAATGTTTATTTAAATCTTCGAAATTTCTCGGCGCCACACAAAAACTACGTCAGGGAGATCAGCTCATATATACCGGTGCTATCAAGTCAGCAATCGATCCTAGCAAAGACCGAATTTAGTGTATTCAGATTCCATTGTTTTTACCTTAACAATTTCCCTGCGCAATCAGGTACCTCATGCAGGTAGGCCTATTGTTAAAAAAGCCTCTGATCGTCGCTGTAGTGGATTTGAAACTATCGAAAGTCAATTAGATATCTTGATATGCATATAAATCTAATCATTGTCGTAGATGCTTTCAATGTACCAGTAGTGAGTAATATATATGATCGAAAGTAAAGTCCTGACAATTTGACTCTGTATACATGTTTAAGGTATCATCATTATGGAAAAGTTTAATAAGTGCCCGACCAAGGTTAAGCAAGTGAGTAAAAATAGTCTTTAATAATACAAGTCAAACGCTCACATTTTACTAAATAGACAGTTGATGTAAAACGTTGTTATCCCTTTTCTCCGCCTAGGTAACTCATCGTAATCGTAACATCCAAGCTACAGCGCTACTAAAAGCAAGGCGTAGGTTGATAACATTTATGACATTCTATCTATACAAAAGTCAATGTTTCTAGAATCCAGATGTCATAAGCACGAAGATAATCGCTGTGGAAATGAATAAGATTTTGCGCGCTAGAATTGAATTCAAAAGCCGTCTTGTGCAGCGGATTTCTTAACATGTTAACTGGTGGAGAAATTCCGCACCAGCCCTCTAAAATCCCCCACCAGTCCTTGCCATTTTTCCCACCAGTGAATTTTGCCCTTTTTAGTCTCACCAGTCGTCACCAATGATTAAATGATTTGATTTTATTATGACCTTGAGGCTTGAAGTTGAAATCCTCATTAATAATGAGTCATTGACTCATTATGACGATTTCTTTATTGGGTAATTGCTACCAGACACTGCGGGTTAGAGCAGTTGCGACATTGTCACCATTCAGTGTAAACTGAGAGAATAGTAGACCTATCACATCACAAATTGGTTGTGGACGTTCGTAGAAATAATATGCACTCTGACGCAATCAATGCTCGACTTCACATTGCCTTGAATGGAGTGGGAACTGCTCACTACAATCCAAGAATGGCCGTTATACGTGTTGTTTCTGCCAGAAATCGAAGAGAATGTACGTCAGCCCAGTTTAGACAGTTACTCAAAAACAGGTTTTCTTCAGAAATGTTTAAGAGAAGCTATTCATTTTTCTAGTTTCTTGTACATTCGTATTGTTTCAGTAATCAATGCTATTCAAATTTTTTCTTGTTCTTGTTTGCAATTGTGCAGTGCTTGTTGTTGGACTTGAAATAATTTTGTATAAAATTGCAAAAGTTTATTGTTTCATTTTGATAATTTATTTATTTGAATAATTTGACTGCTACGATAAATCGATTCCCTGACCTTAGAAATGTTACAATTGACACTTCATGTGTCATTGTAGCTTACGTAGGAGCTGAGACATACATATTTTGTGTTTTGTCGGCCATATTGGCCGCCATCTTGGAAGTAGTATTCCCACACTATCACCACTAAGATATATCAATTGCTTGACCTTGGAAATGTTGCAATTGATACTTCATTTGTCATTGCAACTTACCTGTGAGCTGAGATGTTACACATGTTTTGGGGGTAAAAAAAATTACTCCACTATGTCCTCCATGTACATTGTACATGTTTCGTAAAAGAGCGTATACGATTCGATTACGATTACGATTTGTCCAACGACGGTGAAGTCCGTTCATGAGACGCTCAAGGCTGGATTTGTGTCTTTCGTCAGCTCATCCCCGCCAAGCACAAATTGTTCTAGCAATGATGGTTGAAGAGGTAGTAGTCATCGGCATATTTGACAATTATTTGGATAGACGAAATGAGCCTCATGGTCAAAAAATAACCCTTTGGCCAAAGAGAAAAAGGATAAGAACCAAATGGCCAAATCAATTATACATAAATCATATTAAATATTATTAATCCGCATGGTATCAAAGCTCAACACCAACCACCTGCCTAACATCTTCATTTCAACAACCTGTTGGACACGTAAACAACCAGGAGAGAAGCCAACGAACTTGATGGACAAACGATATGATTTGTTATGAAAATGAACTGAACTGCATGTATGTCAATGAACTTTACAGACGTCAACAGCCTTTGTAGCTATTAGATGTCGCTACACAATTGATTACTACCCCTCTATGCTCACGTCTTTTGCACTGGCAAATAGCGCATAGGACTTCACTCGCGTCAATTTAATAACATCTCACCTCAGGCAAAAATCCTTTAAGAAGCGTATGCTAAGGTATTTTTATTGAAGCGCGTGTATGTTGCACACAAAAGCTGTTTACTAGGCAACTGGACTTCGGCTGCATATCTTAGAATAGGTGTGGAGTCAAATCGACGTAGGGTGACGGTATCCTCAGTCTGTTAAAGACCGTATGCATAGAGCTACGGCTTCTGCAGTTCTATACTGAAGAAAATGACGTGATTGCAACGACTCTTTGTGCAGCTGTTGACTTATCTAAAAGCGAGGACAAACCTCGTTTCAAATAGAGATAGAATAAGCAATAGGTTGGAAACATTTCATTATAAGGTAGGCTTTTACAGTCAGGAATCCATCTTATTGGATTTGCATTTTAAAATTTTGCACGGTATATGAGTAATCGTGAATTTTCACGAATCTGACCAGACAGCAAAAATTGTCCCGTATTTGATTTTATAGAGCGCTGATATATGAAGTTGTCTCACTAAATCTGAGATATTCTCAGCGATCTGATAATATATAAGTCTTATATATAAATTATGACCATCCCATCCCATATTCTATCCTATCCTCTATCCTATCCTGCCCTAAGCTATCCTATCCCATCCCACTCTTTCCTATCCTATCTCATATCCAATCTCATATCCAACCTCATCCAATCGAATCCTTCCTTGTAATTCCATTCTTTGTCTTTCCTTGCGCTGTGTATTGTATTGCCCTTTATTTCAACGGTTCAGGTGATCTGGTCATTGGTCTGTTATCCATTGTAGTGGATTCTTTGGCCTTGACGAGATCGTTTGGCCTTAGCGTTTGTCATCGTCAGCAGCCAACGAGATGCCGAAGCCATTCAGTGCGATTCCTGGTCCAAAGGGATGGCCTCTGATCGGATCTTTGCTCGACTACTCTAGATTCGGTAAGACGAACACCAAATTCTCTGCTTCAACCAGTTGAAGACCTACACGACGGAGGAGGGAGTAAACAATCCGCGGAGAGGAAGAGAGAATGACAGTCAGATCAGGAAAACAGACAGTCAGGCAGGAAGACAGAGAAAGATTGAGAGAAAGAAAGAGGCATACGGAGATACAGAGAGACAGACAGAAACAAAAGAGATATCGAGGAAGAGATTGAGAGATACACAGATGGAGTTCAAGGAATAGACATGACAGACGAACACACGCGAAAGTACGAACAGCACGGATAGAAAACAGACAAAGACATATAGCCTATGCAGAGAAAGACATGATATACAGACACACGCGGAGCGTCATATTGAATCGTTATCCAAAATTCCAAAGGAAAGCACCAGTTTATTCACGAGCGCATCGTCGTATCAGAGGGGTTGTCCAGAAATCGATATCCATTGCAGGTCCGAGTCCGGTTACCAGAGAGACCAGAAAAGCTGTTAACATGCAGAAGCACACTGACAGACAGACACAAACACACACACACACACACGAATGTAGACCTAATGAGCAACTCGCCCAACGCACCAAGAAAACCTTACTGAATCACTCAGTTCGCGGTGGTTTTTCTCATTTTCCCATTTTCTGATTACGATTACGATTAACAAAAAGTAATCGTAATCGTAATCTCCAAACTACTAAAGCACCACTCGAAGGCCAAGCCCAGGGCACCAGCCTATACACGAGCGCTAGGTCAAATCAGATGGTGTTTCCAGAGAGTAATCCAAGAGAAGTCCGAGTCCAGATTCCAGAAGGCCAAATCAAATCAGAGGGAGTTTCCATAGAGTAATCCAAAAGAAATCCGAGTCCGGATCCCAGAAGGATAATCAAATCAGAGGGGATTTTCTAAAGAGCAGTCCAAAAGAGTTCCAAGTCCGATTTCCAGGAGGTCAGCTCAAGAGAGGAGGCAGAGCAGCTGTCAAGGCGGGTGTCGTTTTGGGCGAGAATAATTGGGAAGCGGAGGATCAGATGAGTCTAGGTAGGAGTACTTGAAAAGCTGAGACTTCAATTTTGACTGGAAAGCCCGAGAGGTGATAGATAGAGGAACATGAGGAGGAGTATGGAGGACAGGTTGTAATGATGATGGCGGAACGGAGAATCTGCGAAATTCAAGGGGGAGATCATTCCAGAGGCGTGGTGCTGTGTTGGATATGGCTCGGTTTGAGAACTTGAGATGAGTTGATTAGTGACTGGAGGTCGAGAAAGACTGAGATAGGAGGATGATCGGGTGCGGTTGGGTTTCCTGGCTGGTGAAGAGATCACGAAAGTATTCGGGCTGGGAATATTGTAGGGTGTTGTAGCTTAGTAATAGGAATTTAAAGTGAGTTTACTCTGGGATTTTTAGCCAATGGAGTGATTTGAGGATGGGAGTGATATGATAACTCTAGTGACAGCTCTGGCAAGTGAGTTTTGAATCAGTTACAGACGCTTGATTTGGGTGGATTTAAGGTTGAGGAATTCTTTTTGGAAGCAGCAACGAGTTTGTGGTATCTATTGGTGGCTGATTTCAGGGTATTGAGGGCTTTTGCTCTAGCTGCGGAGTCGAAAGCTTGCTGTTGGATGTGCTCAAGGCGTCTGACGAAAGTTTTAAAGGTTTAGAGGTAGGTTTGGTGATGAGTGACGCATGAATGTCAAGGAGGTTGGAAAGTGTGGAATTGTAACAGGAAAAGAGGTAATCAAGGCAACAGGGAGGGTTATGAACCAGTTTTTAGTCGAGAATATCATGGATGAAGGCCTGATGGTCAATGGACCCGGTGAGACGGTAAAAATGAGTAGAAGGAGGAGGCCGAGGAAAATGGTTGATTTCAAGGTCAGCCATGATAAGATAATGATCAGTAATGTTCAGACAGAGTGTGATAGCTTGAGAGATAAGAGGGAAGCAGCGGAGGTGATGAGAAGATCAAGGTGTGATTCTTGACATGGGTCAGGAAGTTAACGTGTTAGGTGAGATTGACTGAGTAGAGGAGTTACGAAAATCTGATGCAAGAGGGTCAGAATGTTGAATTCTGGGAGGCAGAGGGAGGCGGAGGATCAGCGGAGGGAGGCGGAGGGAGGCGGAGGATCAGCGGAGGGAGGCGGAAGATCGCCGGTTAGTAAGAACTCGTTATATAAATTATTAGGAGTAGTGGCAGCGAGAGAGAAGGGAGCCAAATTCCTCAAGTTTGGAGGAGTTTGGAGGAGTAGGCAGACGAGGTGGAAGGGCGGTAGATATTGGAATTTGTGAACAGTTCGAAAGCAAGTAGAAGAGTTCTGGGTGAGCATTCAAAAAAGAGCGGAAGGTATGGCGACAGGAATTTAGGACAACAGCCGGTTCACTGACCAAGAAGGCAGTGCCACCACCACAGACTTTAGCAGATTTTGAGAAGGAGGTGATGCGAGGATAGCTTAGCAGGGTATAGCCACGAGGAGTGCAGTCAGATAGATGAGGGTTAGAGGACGAAGTGGAGATCCAAGTTTCTTGTAGGTCAATGAGTTCGGGTGGTCTAGAGCAGGTGACAAGATCATTTAACCTTCAAAGGACGGAAAGATTTTACGATACCCGGCGGACGAAGTGGGGTAATTGTTTACCCCCATACAATGTGTAATATCTCAGCTCACAGGTAAGCTACGATGACAAATGAAGTGTCAATTGTAACATTTCCAAAGTCAATGAATCGATTTATCATAGTGGCAATAGTGTGGGAATACTACTTTCCAAGATGGCGGCCAAACTGGCCGCCAAGACACAAAAATATGTATATCTCAGGACGTAGGTAAGCTACAATGACAAATGAAGCGTCAATTGTAACAATTTCAAGGTCAAGATATCGATTTATCATAGTGGCAATAGTGTGCGAATACTATTGTCCAAGATGGCGGCCACTATGGCCGCCAAAACATAAGATGTATGTCTCAGCTCATAGGTAAAGCTACAATGACGAATAACGTGTCTATTGTAACAAACCCAAGATCAAGGAATCGATTTATCGTAGTGGCAATAGTGTGGGAATACCATTTTCCAAGTAGGCGGCCAATATGGCCGCCAGACACAACAAAATGTATGTCTCAGCTCATAGGTAAGCTAAAGTGACAAATGAAGTGTTAATTGTAACATATTCAAGGTCAAGAAATCGATTTATCATAGTGGCAATAGTGTGGGAATACTATTTTCCAAGACGGCGGACAATATGGCCGCCAGACAAAACAATAAAGTATATCTCAGCTCATAGGTAAGCTACACTGGCGAATGAAGTGTCTATTGTAACATATTCAAGATCGAGGAATCAATTTATCATAGACTTCATAGTGGCAATAGTGTGCAAATACCACTTTCCAAGATGGCGGCCAATATGGCGGCGAAAACACAAAAATATGCATATCTCAGCACGAAGGTAGGCTACAATGACAAATGAAGTGTCAATTGTAACATTTCCAAGGTCAAGGAATCAAATTATCGTAGTGGCAATCGTGTGGGAATACTACTTTCCAAGATGGCGGCCAACGTGGCCGCCAAAACACAAAAAATGTATATCTCAGCTTGCAGGTAAGCTCCAATGACAAATGAAGTGTCAATAATTGTAACATTTCCAAGGTCAAGAAATCAACTTATCGCAGTGGCAATAGTGACCGATTAGTCAGTTGATTGATAATTCATATTCATCGTGAATAGTAGTATTCCCACACTATTGTCACTACGATAAATGAATTCCTTGACCTTGGTAATATTACAACTGACACTTCATTTGTCATTGCACATGTATCT
This sequence comes from Allolobophora icterica, assembly GCA_963556255.1. NCBI lineage: Eukaryota > Metazoa > Annelida > Clitellata > Crassiclitellata > Lumbricidae > Allolobophora > Allolobophora icterica. The sequence continues at coordinate 30,416,430 of OY744613.1, forward strand.
TACCTACGAGCCGAGATATACATATTTTTGTGTTTTCGCGGTCATGTTGGCCACCATATTGGACAGTAGTACTCACACACTATTGCCACTACGATAAATCGATTTCTTGACCTTGGAAATGTTACAATTGACACTTCATTTGTCATTGTAGCTTACCTATGAGCTGAGACATGCATAAACAATATGGCCGCCATCTAGGAAAATAAACCCTCCACAACTATGAAACTATTAACACTCAATTCCATGGTAGATTCCACACTTGATTTAAGATTGCAGGCCACTTATGAGCTCATATCTTTAAAAAAATATATCTGCCCTTTGAGCGAAAAAATAACGACGTCGACGACGAAGCGGGGTAAATTTTTACCCCAGGACACTTTGGATTGAAAAATCTTTTTACCACGACATGACAATGTGGTGTGTATGCAGTCAGAATATGTCACTGGTGGTAACTTGTAAACACATGGAACGACAAAATTAATTATACCTACCTACAGTTGCTCCACAATCAGCATCCAAACATCGCTGGGGTATTATTTACCCCGCTTCGTCCTGCGACGGTTAAGGCAGTGGCGTTTAGGGGGTTGAGAAAAGACCGAATATTGAGGGAATAGAGTAGGAAAATTTCTTTTTCAGAGACCTAGATGTATGAAATGAGGAGTGTTTGCTGTGACCAGGATTTGTTTTGATGTCACCGGAAGGCAGCAGAGTGAGCAGGATTTGACGGGTGTTTACGGCAGAGAAATGAACTGTGTGACGACGAGTGATGAGGAATGAGGCTGAGGAAACGGTGTTGAAATGAAAATAGTATACAGTGGGGGTTGGCATTGTTGAACTGGGGCACGAGAGGTGTTTAGATCGAATGGAATTTAGAGAGAGACCAGTAAAAAAGACACAACAGTAATTCTGAGGCGAAAGAAGGCATTTTTAAATATTGGTAAAAATGGCGGAAAACGCCAAAACACAAAGGCATATGTGCGTCTCGTGGCAGATTAAAAATTAAGCTGAGATTCTTTATCCTGACTTGCCGACAGAAATTCTGGGTCCCTAGACGAGGAGTTACGGGCCTCTAAACTACAGTATCTTTAGGCTTTATTAGAAAAACGTTTATAAAACAAAATTGAAATAATGCGGGTACGACCGTACTATATTATATTTATATATACAACTATGATTTTACTCAGCTATTAATTTGAACTGACTGTAGTGAAGTGTCAGTAATAATTATTAGGCCTATATTTAAAACGGTATAAATCATAAACCTTGTATCACTTATTATGATATTTGTCACCAGTTGACGTCGGGGCCGGCCCGGCCCTAAAAATCGCCGGAAACATGGGCCTTTGCCTCCACTGCCCCTCTCGGCGGGACTACCTTTATCTGCCTGGGTGCATACATCCCGATATTTATGTGGCGCCTTGCAGGTAGCGTTTATATAGCGCGTTATGAAACCTTCTGGTCGTTGAAGGTAGGTACAGTTTCGAACGGATGCACGTGGCTATTCGAGAGAACCAGGCTGTGTATGGGAAAATCTACAAAGTGAAGCTGGGTATGAATATCGTCAACCTGTTCGACCCAGCGGACATCGAGACTGTCTACAGGACAGAGGGCAAGTACCCTCTGTGTCCTGTAGTCCCTTTTCTCACCGCTGCCTCAAAGAGGGAAAAAGAATCTTTTGGATTCTCAACACTGTAAGAACCACGGCTCCCTGCTCTATACATTTGGGCCAATTATCATCATCGCCAGCGTCGTCGTCATAATCATCATCACCATCATCATCAACAACAACATCATCAAAATCGGAATCAACAAAATCAACATCAACAGCATCAACATCATCAACATCAACGTCAGCGACACCACCAACAACATCATCGTCGTTACCTTTATCATTCTTATTATTACTATCATTGTGTCAGTAATAATTATCGTCGTAATCGTCAACATCTCCTACTTCGTCTTAGATAATTGGAACACTGTTAGAAAGCATTGAATATTTTTATCCCGCCCCCAATTCAGTCCCAAACGATCATGCAGGTGAAGCTCTAATCTAGCCCCTCGTTTATTTTGCAGTTTTTACTCTTTTGAACTTGCATTAACCTTCCTTTGTCAGCGCCATCGACTGATGCTTCGTCTTTAGAAACTAGCGCTAAATAATTCCTAAATAATTGCAGAAATAATAAAAATTAAACTCGTTCCTGATCTAGACGGATTGCATGTGTGTGTGTGTGTGTGTGTGTGTGTGTGTGTGTGTGTGTGTGTGTGTGTGTGTGTGTGTGTGTGTGTGTGTGTGTGTGTGTGTGTGTGTGTGTGTGTGTGTGTGTGTGTGTGTGTGTGTGTGTGTGTGTGTGTGTGTGTGTGTGTGTGTGTGTGTGTGTGTGTGTGTGTGTGTGTGTGTGTGTGTGTGTGTGTGTGTGTGTGTGTGTGTGTGTGTGTGTGTGTGTGTGTGTGTGTGTGTGTGTGTGTGTGTGTGTGTGTGTGTGTGTGTGTGTGTGTGTGTGTGTGTGTGTGTGTGTGTGTGTAGTAAATAGAGGCAGACTTCTAGCGCATCAAATAACGTATAACATAGACTTCTAGCGCATCAAATAACGTATAACATTGACTTCTAGCGCATCAAATAACGTATAACATTGACTTCTAGCGCATCAAATAACGTATAACATTGACTTCTAGCGCATCAAATAACGTATAACATAGACTTCTAGCGCATCAAATAACGTATAACATAGACTTCTAGCGCATCAAATAACGTATAACATTGACTTCTAGCGCATCAAATAACGTATAACATTGACTTCTAGCGCATCAAATAACGTATAACATAGACTTCTAGCGCATCAAATAACGTATAACATTGACTTCTAGCGCATCAAATAACGTATAACATTGACTTCTAGCGCATCAAATAACGTATAACATAGACTTCTAGCGCATCAAATAACGTATAACATTGACTTCTAGCGCATCAAATAACGTATAACATTGACTTCTAGCGCATCAAATAACGTATAACATTGACTTCTAGCGCATCAAATAACGTATAACATAGACTTCTAGCGCATCAAATAACGTATAACATAGACTTCTAGCGCATCAAATAACGTATAACATTGACTTCTAGCGCATCAAATAACGTATAACATAGACTTCTAGCGCATCAAATAACGTATAACATTGACTTCTAGCGCATCAAATAACGTATAACATTGACTTCTAGCGCATCAAATAGCGTTCGACGCTGACTTCTAGCGCATCAAATAGCGTTCGAATGTTACTATGAAACTAACCCATTCTAACAGAGTATTGTTTCTAATTAGTTCTTTTATGTAGTTTAATTATGTTTGAACCCTAATTTGTACTCTTACACGATTTAATTATTGGATCATTTCAAATGTTGAATAAACATATTTCTTGTACCAATTTTAAGTAGGACCTATATTTAAATTATTTTGAACTTCAACGATTTGTATAGCGCCATATATATTTCTTGCAACAATTTTTAAATAGCATCCTATATTATATTTAATATAGTTTAATTATATTTCAATATATTTGAAACCTAATTTGTACTCTTACACGATTTATTTTAATTATTGAAACATTTCAGATGAGGAATAAACATATTTCTTGCATCAATTTTAAGTAGAGTCTATATTTAATTTATTTTGAACTTCACCAATTTGTATAGCGACCTAGCACAGCGAGGCTTATTTGAATATGACATTTTAAAATATATATATTATGTTATAATCTAATGTATATTAAAAGTTGTACTCTTTCACAAACAGACAAACAGACAAACAGACAAACAGACAAACAGACGGTCAACATATTTTGACATCTTAATAATAATAATAATAATAATAATAATATGGAAGCGTTTTAAGCAAGAAGAGAGAGAGGACCCATGAGCTAACCACGAGGTAGACATGGATATGAATTGTTAGCAACCTCAGTTTCTTAGACTCGGCATATGAGGGAAAGGCGGCCAGCTCTAACCCTCACCGTCTCATCTTCCCACCGACAGAGTTCAGTCGGTGTACTCATTATAGCTGAGTTGGCTATGGGGTGCAGCAGGAGTAGAAATCGAATCAAATTTCTGTCCGGACGGGGATTCGAACCCCCGACCTCTCCATCGACAGCTTAGCGTGCTAACCACTACGCTATCGTGCACCCCCTAACCAAATAAGTGTCTAAATACATTTAGTTACAAAACGCGCAAAAACAAAGATCGTTAGGTTCTACTGTTGGGAATGTACGCACAGGCTGTCATTTATCAGCATATAGTTGAGTTCTCTAAATTATTTGCTAAGAAATACAAAACTGATAACTAAAAGAGAAGGAAGAACTCTAATTTATTTGCTAAGATATATAAAACTGTAAAGTGTGGAGAGCGAGCAGAATTGAAGAGAAGGTACATTTTAGTGTTAGGAACTTTGGGAAGAGCGCGCGCAGCAGCGGCAGCAGCGGCAGCGGCGGCGGCGGCGGCGGCGGCGGCGGCGGCAGCGGCGGCGGCGGCGGAGGCGGAGGCGCTGGCGGCGGCGGCGGCGGCGCTGGCGGCGGCGGCGGCGGCGCTGGCGGCGGCGGCGGCGGAGGCGGAGGCGCTGGCGGCGGCGGCGGCGCTGGTAGTAATCGCATGTTTAAACCGATGTTCAAAGACAAGAAGAGAGTCAGAAATGATCGCGCAGTGCTAAGAATATTGTTCGTTTTTCATTAGTTATAGCACAACTGTGCTGATGAATGAAAACTTTGTCTTTACCTTTAAGTGTACATTTCTACAACTTTTGACAATGTTGGATCCAGTTTCGCACGAATTTGGAATGTTGACAAGTTTAATTGTTTAAAATGGTCTTGTAACATTGAAATCTTTGATAATGCCGTTTATGTGAAAACGCTGACTTTAACAAACTGAGCGTGTGTGGAACTATAATGATAATGCGTCGAGTACAGATTTCCATATGTTGTGCGAGAAGTTGTATTATTGAAATAAATCAGCTTTTAACCTACAACTCGTGTCTTTGAGTATTTAGTTATTTTACATGCAATTGAAAAACACCTGAGGATGAAAATATGCAAAGTTGCACGTCTATAGAAGATCTCTCCTCTCAGACGAAACCTCTCGTTTTCTATCAAATTGCATCTCCAACGCTTTGCTAGAACTATCATCCAAACTGCCCAAGACATGATAAAATTTTACAAGTGTACTTCGATTGCTGCTGCTTCCTACAAATCATCTCTAGGAATAATGTGACAACCTCTGAAAATACAACATGCTTCCCAATGGAAATCACTCTGTTCACACAAATTGCACGCACATGTCTCATACTTTATCCGTTAGAACTCTCATCTGCTTCAGTTCCATCATCAAAAGATGTACAGTTTCAAATACATTTCAGCCAAAAACTTAAAGTTTCCACAAATTCGCTTATTCCACGACATAGCCAAAACCGTGCGAATTCGAGCTCGGCTTGCCAATTACCTTTACTTTCAAGCGTTCAAACCTTTAAAACGTCATCCCGTCGCACATTCTTTTTCATAACTTTGTTATTTTAGCTCAAAATTTGTGAAAGAGTTCGCTAACTGGACATGTGTATGTAAAATGTTGGACAATGCACCCGTTCATACCATATGTCTCGATACGTAAACCTTTCCATGCTAATATTTCACCAAGTTGATCGTCTAAAACACGCAAATCAGCGTGCAAATCTTTCGTTGAAACGAACAAAGTTGTAAATTTTAGTATAGAAACCGTCCTGGCCAGCGCTCGTGGAACTCAAAAGCTCACATTTTACTCTGCAAACCTTCAGGGCAACTCTCCTAAAAGACCCAAGTTTCTCACCTCGTAGGCGTCTCTGCATTCCAAAATTGTGTGTTTGCACTCTTCTCAGCAGACTTTACCTCGTAAGAGATGTCACTTTGCAATGTCTTGCACATCTTTGTAACATAAACGGTCTCATTTTAGCTCTACATCTTGCGACTTCACATGATAAAAGTCGACATTTTACTGTAGAAATCCTTCATGCAGCTTGCAAGTTCTAAGTTTTATAAGTAAACTCTCAATCCAGCTGAATATGCAAACGTGAAAGATGTTAGCAAACCTTCAACACCTACATCTTTGTAGCAAAAACTTGTCATTTAGCCTGTATGCTCTCAAGCACTGCGTCTTCGCAGACTAAAAGTTTGATATGTTGTGGAAATTAGCACATTTGGCTGTACAGTGTGGAAAGACTTAATCTTAGCAGCACCTAAAATGTGTAATTTTTACAATATGGATCTCCACTCTAACTACCTCACCAGACCGTGCAACAACTTTATAATGAGAACATTCGTCTCACTCATCTATCGAAAGAAAATTTTACCATGTTAATGAACTTCTCAAACTAAAAAACCTTCGTTTCACCCACCTTACAACCTTAAAGTTGTCAACTGGGGGTAAAACCCACTGTAAAACCCATCGCAATCTCAGTCTTTGCCTAGTATAAATTGTAAGTTTAGCATTCAAACTATCGTCGCATGTGTCTGTCGAACTTACAATTTGACGTTTTAGTGAACAAACTATCATGGAAATTATGCCTTTTCCCTAAAACCTCTTCTCTCGCCCTCTTCCTCTCTCTCCCATTCTACCTCTTCCCCTCTCTCTCTCTCTCTCTCTCTCTCTCTCTCGCTGTCTCGCGCTCTTCCTCTCTCTCGCGCTCTTCCTCTCTCTCTCTCTCTCTCTCTCTCTCTCTCTCTCTCTCTCTCTCTCTCTCTCTCTCTCTCTCTCTCTCTCTCTCTCTCTCTCTCTCTCTCTCTCTCTCTCTCTCTCTCTCTCTCTCTCTCTCTCTCTCTCTCTCTCTCACCCTCAACAGTCTTACAAACTAAAATTCATAAGCTAACATTCGTCTCACACATCTATCGAAAGAAAATTTTATCATGTTAATGAACTTCTCAAACTAAAAATTTTTCGTTTCAACAACCTTACAGTCTTAAAGTTGTCAACTGTGTAAAAACCACTGCAATCACAATCTTTGCAAAGTATCAATTGTAAGTTTAGCATTCAAACTATCGTCGCATGTGCCTGCCAGACTTAAAATTTGACAATTTTAGTGAACAAACTAACATAGAAAGTAGGACTTTTAATCTAAAACCTCTTCTCTCTCCCTCTTCCTCTCTCTCGCGCTCTTCCTCGACCTCTCTCTCTCGCTCTCTCTCTTTAAAACCTCTTCTCTCTCTCCCTCTTCCTCTCTCTCTCTCTCTCTCTCTCTCCCTCTTCTGAAACCTCTTCTAAAACCTCTTCTCTCTCGCACTCTCTCGCTCTTTCTCGCTCTTCCTCTCTCTCTCTCTCTCTCTCTCTCTCTCTCTCTCTCTCTCTCTCTCTCTCTCTCTCTCTCTCTCTCTCTCTCTCTCTCTCTCGCACTTCATCTCTCTCACACATGCTCTCAACAGTCTTACAAACTAAAATTCGCAAGCTTCCTACTAAAACTCTCATTCCATGAGTATTTGGAAACTTTAAAGTCTTAAGTTTATCGTAGAAGTCGACATGGGAGCACGTTTCAGTATTCAAAATGTTTAAATTTTTACTGCACAGGATGGTATTTCATACATGTTCAGAGCCGAGAATTCGGAATTTAGTGTATCTGATGTCAAACTGTGCGACGTTTCAACCTAAGAGTTGTAATTGAATCATACATGTCATCGTCCCATGCACTCTACAATTCATAAGTTTCCTACTCCACATGTCTTTGAAAACTTACAAGTCATCAAATTATTGTACAAGTCTTCCGCGTTGGCTTATTTTTCAACTTATCTGTTGAAATTTTACAATGCAGGTTAGTATTTCGTGCAACTTAGGAATCGAAAAATTTAGAATTTAGTGTACAAGGGTTCAAAATATACATGCATGTGCCTGCGTATATATATATATATATATTTGTAGATATTTCAATGTGTGTAAACGCCTATGAATCGAAAATGCAGTGTCATTTGGGTATACGAATGCTTAAGAATGTGTTCACTAGAGCCTGTAGGGTCTTTTGACTGCCCAGTTGTATAGAATTATAGACTGTGCGCACTCAACTGATTCGAGCTATGATTGAATATCTCAAAATATTTCAGAAGTTGTCTATGAATCTAATGCAAAGTCCGGTATGAAGTGAGAGCGACTTCATTTTCTTAGCCTCGGCATATGAGGTTTGGTCTATCTCAACCTCATATTCGGCATATGTCTGTTGACTGGGTTTGAGTAGAAGTTTGGATTCAAATTTTCTGCCCTGGTGTGGGTTTGAACCGCCAACCTCTGGGTTGCTAGTCCAACGCGCTAACCACTAGACTATGTAGCATGTTAAAATAACTAAAATATTTTAAAATGCGTCAAGAAATATGTTTATTCACCAGCTGAAATGTTTCAATAAGATAATTAAAATACCTCGTGTAAGAGTACAACTTTTAATATACATTAGATTATAACATAATATATATATATATTTTAAAATGTCATATTCAAATAAGCCTCGCTGTGCTAGGTCGCTATACAAATTGGTGAAGTTCAAAATAAATTAAATATAGACTCTACTTAAAATTGATGCAAGAAATATGTTTATTCCTCATCTGAAATGTTTCAATAATTAAAATAAATCGTGTAAGAGTACAAATTAGGTTTCAAATATATTGAAATATAATTAAACTATATTAAATATAATATAGGATGCTATTTAAAAATTGTTGCAAGAAATATATATGGCGCTATACAAATCGTTGAAGTTCAAAATAATTTAAATATAGGTCCTACTTAAAATTGGTACAAGAAATATGTTTATTCAACATCTGAAATAGGCTGCTCCAATAAGTTGTGTAAGAGTACAAATTAGGGTTCAAATATAATTAAAATATATTAAATATAAAAGAATTAATTAGAATAAATACTCTGTAAGAAGGACATGGTTCCAGCTACTGTGGTCGATTGGAAGGGTGTGATCCAGAAACTGTGGTCGAACGCTAAAGACTGATCTAGCATCTGTGTTCGAACGCTAAAGACTGATCCAGAAACTGTGGTCGAACGCTATAGAGTGATCTAGCAGCTGTGTTCGAACGCTATTTGATGCGCTAGAAGTCAATGTTATACGTTATTTGATGCGCTAGAAGTCAATGTTATACGTTATTTGATGCGCTAGAAGTCTATGTTATACGTTATTTGATGCGCTAGAAGTCAATGTTATACGTTATTTGATGCGCTAGAAGTCTGCCTCTATTTACTACTTGTGTGTGTGTGTGTGTGTGTGTGTGTGTGTGTAGGTGTGTGTGTAGGTGTGTGTGTAGGTGTGTGTGTGTGTGTGTGTGTGTGTGTGTGTGTAGGTGTGTGTGTAGGTGTGTGTGTGTGTGTGTGTGTGTGTGTGTGTGTGTGTGTGTGTGTGTGTGTGTGTGTGTGTGTGTGTGTGTGTGTGTGTGTGTGTGTGTGTGTGTGTGTGTGTGTGTGTGTGTGTGTGTGTGTGTGTGTGTGTGTGTGTGTGTGTGTGTGTGTGTGTGTGTGTGTGTGTGAGAGAGAGCATGCGTGTGTATGAGTACATCATTGTATGTGTATGCATATAATATTAATAAACCTCTGTTTTGATGAATGTGTGTGCACATTTATGTTTGTCTCTATGTATGCATGAATCTCTGCATATCTTTGTATCCCTTCCCGTGCCTGGAAGGAACGGTGAACCGTGGTGGCGGCTGCGTCAGGCCATTCAACAACCGATGATGTCCCCTGGAGCGTCCCACATCTACCTCCCGGTCCAGAACCAAGTGGCCGACGACTTCGTTCGGCTCCTTAGCCGAAAACTCGACGAAGGATCTGGAAAGCTAGAAGAAGATATCACCACACTACTCCCCAAGTACACAATGGAAGGTAGGAACACCGATTGGTTCAACTTCTTTACCCAGTAGACGATGGAAGGTAGGAAAACCGATTGGTTCAACTGCTTTACCAAGCCAGTTTCGAAAGTTGCGTGTCACGAAGTACAGAAAATTCCATTTAATTAGGCGCTGCATAAATTGAAAAAGAAAAGAAATTGCGCTACAGAACGAGACGAGTGTTAAGTTTAAATTTCAAAGCGAATAAGGCTGCAGACACCCGCATGTTTTCACTTCTCCCATTGTGTTTTCGACCTTGCATTCCACCAACAGAATAGGGCCTACTAAGAAATTTTCCTGTAAGCACGGCAGTCGATTGGATAGACCGCTTGGGCTGTATTTGTTCGAGCATACACGTAGGCGGTTACTATGTAAGAACCTTGAGCAAGTCTTAACCCGATGTTGCATAGTATAGTCGTGTTGCACCACAGAACTCTGGGACGATGACGTTTTCAAATACAGTTGTGTTGTACAATGTACATATTTAAACACTCTTGATTCAGGACCACTGATATCAGTGATACACCGCCTTATGCTGACGACTACTGCAACTCTATGCCCTGTGACATCGCTGAATGCACACTGCTTCCTCAGGCTGCAAGATTGTGTCTTGGACTCTTGTTCTGAGATCACATCATACCTGCTCTTCTATCTCTATGCTGGCTTCCTTTTTGTGAGCTTACCGGCATCTTTCTGGCACTCCTCGAGTACAAAGGACGAGCAACTGTGATTCTATAGCTTATCTCCCATGGTTACACCCTGCAGCTCTGTCAAGGGCTGATCCTGTCTGCGATTAGCATCTGCTGGAAAGTGTGTTGTGCATGGTGGCTGGTGCACTTCTTGTTTCTGGCTAGCGTTCATTCATAGTTTCTGGTCACTCCTTCCGGAACACTCTGCCTCATAAATTATTCGCAACTCTCCCGAGACTGTCTTTCCTTACAAAATGAAAACTCACCTCTTCCAATCTACTTATGGCTCAATATTTTCCCAGCTTCAATGTGCACTTCTGAACTATTTCATTGTATTGTATTTTGTTTATGAGATGAAGACTGTGACCATTTTGGGGCCTTGTCATTTCAATCGTGCAAGGGGCTCAGGTCCAACCAGGCCAACCAAAATAATGCAGCATAACGAATTAATTTATTTTAGGCATTTTCTGCACATAATTAAAAAATAATGAAAATTACCCTATACCCATGACAATATTGAGAGTTTTCATATTTAGAATGTGTGTGTGTGCGTGTGTGCGTGCGTGCGTGCGTGCGTGCGTGCGTGCGTGCGTGCGTGCGTGCGTGCGTGCGTGCGTGCGTGCGTGCGTGCGTGCGTGCGTGCGTGCGTGCGTGTGTGTGTGTGTGTGTGTGTGTGTGTGTGTGTGTGTATTAACGTGTACTTAATTCCTTTCTAACCTAGGTGCCCCGCGTGCTGAAACGAGAGGGTCTCATCGAGGCAAGTGGGCACAATGGCCAGTCCGCCACTGGTATTGTACCGATGTCTTGATGACTTTGATTGATAAGCAGCCCCTCTCCCATGCCCCGTTGTTTACTTCACTACGATTTATCTGGTTGTCATTTGCGGTCCACTTTCGACATTTCAACAACATTCCTGCGTACAGTAGGTCTAGATTTCCTTTAATACGCAACATCGGTGAATGAGCCGTGCTAAGCACAGCACTATCTGAAGATCGCTCTATAAACCGAGGAAAATTTGACTTAAAGGCAATTAAATTTGAGTTGACGTCTAATTACATTAGAGTAAAATTTGACTTAAGTCTCAGTTAAATATGAGTTACATTCGAATTAAATTCGAGATGAATTCTTCCTCCTGAATTCCACAAATTTTTGGTTCCTCAATCATCGTAGCCAATACCCACCATCATATGCCTCACGCTACTCTGTCTATCACCCCTGGGCTTTCCACTCAAAACTGAAGTCTTACCTCATCAAGAATTCATTCCCCGACTCTAAGCCTTTCAATTTTCAACCTAAACGACACCCACCTTAGTAGCTACTCTTCCTCATCTGACCTCCTGGAAACCGGACCGTGACCTCCTTTTGACTACCCTTTAGACAACCCCTCTGACTCGACACAGCGATCGTAAATAGGCTGATTCCCTGCGCTGAGCTTTCGAGTGGGGCTTTAGAATTTTGAGTTAAATTCCAAAAAATTGCAATAAAATGCGAATTAAATTCAACACAAGTAACACATTTAATTCTCTCTGAAGGGAGACAGACATCTTAATCTCTTCGAGCATAGCACATTCAATATCTTGGTAATATGACATAGTTCATTCTGTCAAAACAGAATTATGCATTTTATTTTGTCCGCAAGAAAAGCGATTATTTTTTCTGTGAGCAGAATGATGGCACTCTATTCTCTAAAAGAAAGAGATTAGTTTCTTCTCTGTCTGGGTCCCTTGGTGTGAGGTCCCTTCACCATTAGGTCTCCCTGCCTACCATTGGGTCTTCCTGCTGTGAGGTCCCCTTCGACCCCTTCCCCTCCTACCTACCATTTAGTCCTTCCCTGCTATGAGGTTCCCCTTGACCATTGGGTCCCCCTGCCTACCAATGGACCCCCTGCTATGAGGTCTCCCATCACCTTTGGGTCCACCTGGCTACCATTGGGGCCCCTGCTTTGAGGCCCCCTTCATACTTTGGTCCCCTGCCTACCATAGGGTTCCTTCTGCTGTGAGGTTTCTTTCACCATTGGGTCCCTTTGCTTAGCTTTGGGTTCCCCTCTAGGAGGTACCCATTCACCATTGGATCCCTCTGCCTACCATTGGGTCCTCCCGCTGTGAGATCCCCTTCACCATTGGATCCCTCAGCTTACCACTGGGTCCTTCTGCTATGAGGTCCCCTACACCATAGGGTCCCCTGCCTACCATTGGGACCCCGGCTGTGAGGTCCCCCTTCGCCATTTGGTCCCCCTGCTGTGAGGTCCCCTTCGCCATAGAGTCTACCCCTGCCTACCATCGGGTCCTTCTGCCGTGGGGTCCCCGTTGCCACAAAGTCCCTTTTGCACCTCATTATGTCCCCCTCATGCATATCATTAAGTCCCCTCTATTTGCATATCATTAGGTCAGCTCTATTTGCATCTCATTGTGTCCCCCTTCTGCATGTCATTAAGTGCCCTCTATTTGCAAATAATTGTCCCCTCTATTTGCATATTTGCATGTCATTAGGTCCCTCTATTTGCAATTCATTATAATCCCCCTCCTGCATATCATAGAGTCCACTCTATTTGCATATCATTAGATCCCCTTTACTTGCATCTCATTATGTCCCCCTCCTGCATATCGTTAAGTCTCACTCCTGCATATCGTTAAGTGTCCTCTATTTGCATCTCATTATATCTCCCTCCTGCTTCTCATTATATCCCCTCTTGCATATCATTAGGTACTCCCTGGAAGGCATAAAAAGGGATTCGATTAAGATTCGAGAGATTCAAACATTCGATAGATGCCATAGAGAGATTTTTGAGCGTATTGGTTCTGCCTTGTCATAAATAAACTTCGACAGTGAATGTTTGAGTGTGAGTTCTCGATCGCCATCTTAGGCCTTCTGAAGACGACGGTGGCCTGACCAACGTGCCTACTACCAACCACGAAATCCTCGCAACGCCGACACCACTCGGCCTAACAGTGCGGGGAGAGGCGTTTTTGCGACAGAATGATGCATTTTATTCTATCCCAAGGGCGAGGGATAATTCTCTCTCTCTCTCTCTCTCTCTCTCTCTCTCTCTCTCTCTCTCTCTCTCTCTCTCTCTCTCTCTCTCTCTCTCTCTCTCTTTCTCTCTCGCTCTCTGGGTAGAATGATGCCATTTTATACTGTCTCTATAAGAATGAGATTGTTTTTCGTTAGTAGAACGGCGCATTTAATTATAATTAAGAAAAATAACGTTTTTTAATCCTTCGGAGAAGACGACCATCGTGTTACTTGTTTCCTTGAAGAGAGTAGCATATTTTGATCTCCCGAAGGACAATGACACATTGAAATCACTCTGAGGACGTTAGAGTGCTTAATTCCCTTGGAGGAGAAAGACACATTCAATTCAACCATCCATTCACCCACCCATCCGTCCAGCCATCCATTCATCCATCAATCCATCCATCCATTCATCCATCCATCTATCCATCCATTCATCCATACATCCATACGTCTCTGCATCCATCCATACATTCACCTCTCTTTGGGATGAGAGTTTACTTCCATTTCTGTTGTTGATGTGTGTAGCGTTTGGAGCCGTTTGTTTCAACGTACGCATCGGTTGTCTGGAACCGATGATACCTTCCGATTCCGAGGCATTTCAAGTAATTCTTTCAGTGGACAAAATGTTTGAGGCCTTTCAGAAGACTCTCTTAGCCTTTCCCTGGTTCGCCATCTACCGAACTCGACACTACCGACAATTCATCGACTACCGGAAGACGTTGCAAAGGTAAGGAACGATTCCGTGCGATGCCATCGAAATCCATATAAATTTTTTTATTAGAAACTGCTAACTATTTGAATTTACATGTCAGAGGATATGCTCAGAGGCGAGGTCATGAGTAGATGGGTCATTATTCGAAATGTTACAAATTTCGTCTCTGAAAAACCCCAAAAAAATTTTTTTCACAAAATTGGTTGCAAGTGTTTTTTTAGTCATGTACATAGTTAAATTTAACCAATTTGAAAGAAATCCACTATATTTTTAATCATAAGTTAAGTTTTTTCAGAATTTATAAAGTCAAAACTCCTCTTTTTTCAGTTAAGTCCGCCCTTTTTATGTAATCACATTTAATCACACGGACCTGAAATATTCCTCTGGTGCTTATAAAATGGCAATTTCTTAAAAGTAGACGAAACCAGCATTAAGTTGGATTACAATAGGCCTTTCCTTCACATAATATATTAGTCTGGTGTCAAGAAATTAAGACATTTTTCTAAATTATTTAAAAAAAGAAATATTATGTTCAGCTACAGAAAAAAATCTGTGCAGCATTAGCTATAACTGTATGTTATATGCATTAGATACAAACTGAACAACATTTTAAGAGTTGCTAGTAAATTCTAATTACTTACAATTTATTTTTATATCAATTAATTCACAAAAAATACATGTAATTCACTCTGAGCAATGCGTCATTGCCATCCGTGACAAGTTGCGACTCTCATGAGAAAAAGCAAAAGTCTGATGTAAACGGATGGTAATGACGAAAAACAACCGCGAATGGTAATGACATAATAATGAAATTTAAAACAGCGGTCAAACAGTTTCACGTGAATTACTCTGTCAGATAAGTAATTTCAATCAGTTCAACAAAACGACAAATAAAATAAGTTATCAATGTTGTAATCTACCTAAAACAGGAAATACAACACTAGATGGTAATGAAACAGAAATTTACTTTTCTTGTAATTTGGAACACACAGACTTAAATTAAAAATAGAATATTATGAATTTCAACACAAATCTGTGTGATTCCATTAATAGTTGACAATATCTTGTTCCTGATGTTTTTATTTTAGTAAGTAAGCACGTTCTCTAAAAGCTATAGGCTTCCCAAAAATTGAGATGGCTATGATGCTTATTTCTATGGACAAGTATAAAAAGAAAGAAATATTGCAAAAATTAGTCTAAATGTTTAATTATTGCATGTGCTAGCTACTAATTAATCAAATTAATATACCTTTATTGCAGGTTGTAATGGAATAATTTTGCGCAAAAGCTTAATTTAATGCATTGTACACCGTCTCGGACAGCGGGTGGTAATGATATTTTGTATACATTTAGTAATTTTTTCAAAATTTCCAAAATCTAGCAGCTAAAACAATGATGGGAAATGTTAAT
The DNA here is from genome assembly GCA_963556255.1 of Allolobophora icterica. Taxonomy (NCBI): domain Eukaryota; kingdom Metazoa; phylum Annelida; class Clitellata; order Crassiclitellata; family Lumbricidae; genus Allolobophora; species Allolobophora icterica. Next base: position 30,432,126 of record OY744613.1, read on the forward strand.
CTGCTCATTCTTTGAAGGATAGGGAAAAACATTTTGAATAAATTATCGAAAAAACTCAAAAAACCAGCATGGGACATCAGTTCTGCACATTTCAGATAATGACCCAGATACGTTTTAAACAGGAAAGGTACTGCATAATTATAGGTTCGGGCAGGCAACAAATCTGCACTCATGATAGATCTCTCCTCCTTCCTCACTCCAACCAGCCGCACCGAAGTCATTTACCGCATCCTCCCTCCCTCCAACCATCCGACAGTCATCCATCCATTCAACAATTCATCTATCCAACTCCCATACTCCAGCCATGTATCCATCCATTCACCGATATTTTCATTCATCCATCTACCCATCCATCCATCCATCCATCCATCCATCCATCAATCGATACCTTCCAACAATCAATTCACCCATCCATTCACCCACCCATCCGTCCAACCATCCATTCATCCATCAATCAATTCATCCATCCATCTATCCATCCATCCATTCATCCATACACCCATACGTCTCTGCATCCATCCATCCACCCATCCATATGAGTGGACTACCCATTGGTCGTTGTTTCTTTAATGAAGGATAGCTCAGACGTACGTTGCTGAAGCTCTGAGGTCTGATGAGGTCGAGGTCGATGAAAAAAAGGTCAAGGCCACAAGCTTCCTTCGAACTCTGCTCGGCAAAAATTCGGAAAGACTGACCAACAAAGAAATTCTTCAAATGGCCATCGACCTCTTCGCCACTGGCATCGACTCGGTAATGGTGACCATAGGCGTAGACTCTGGGGTGTCAGCCGGGGCATGTGCCCCCCAATAATTGGGGAGCCGGGGCAATGCCCCCCAATAATCTAGAGGAGAATTTCTTCAAATATTAAAATATTATGTTTCAATATAGACAAATTTCTTCAGATACAGAAAAACAGAGACATAGAACTGAAATACTATCAGAAATTCATAATGAAAACAAAGATTTATTTTTATCTTCAATATCTTCAATATGAAGCAAATTTAAATGCAAACAAAACGCCCTATTTCATCCGCATTAATGTAGGCCTAACACCGGAAACCTCTGCCGGACTGTGCAGACCAGAGGTGAAAAAAGTTTTTTCGGATTTTGGTTTTTAAAAAAAGACAAAAAATTTGTTTAAAAAAACAAATTTTTTTTGTAGAAGTTATTTTAATAACATTGATTTAATTATTTCTAATTTTCTGAAATCGCAACTGAATTAAGCTGAGTTGGAGCTCTTGTTCATACCAATTTTCATGATTTTTATGTGCTGAAATCCGAAAATCTTAAAAACAACAAAAACAAAAAACATGAAATAAAAAACACAACCAAAAAACAACAAAACAACAACAAAAAACAACAGCAAAACAACTTTTCATCTTGAAAACTTGTGTTTTGCACCTCTAGTGCAGACCTCCATGCCCCTCCAATATTTTGGACAAGTTTACGCCACTGATGGTGACAGCGGTGGGGTGTTGATAGAGTTGATGTTGATAGAGGAAGTCGTGTGGTGCGAAAAGTTTTGACGGTGGTGGTGGTTGTGATGGTGATGATGGTGATTGTGGTGGTGATGGTGGTGGTGCTGATGGTTATTGTGGTGATGGTGGTATTGGCGGCAATGGTTGTAATGGTGGTGGTAGTGGTGGTGGTAATGGTGATGATGGTGATGATTGCCGCAGCAGTGATGCGGTCGTTGCGTCGTTGCAGATGATTATCGTGAAGACGACACAATAATGATCTCGATAGTGGTAATGCTATGGCGATTATGATGATGACAATAATAATTCTGGTGGTGGTGATGATGATGATGATGATGATGATGATGATGATGATGATGATGATGATGATGATGATGACGATGACGATGACGACGACGACGACGACGACGACGACGACGACGACGACGACGACGACGACGACGACGACGACGACGATGACGATGACGATGACGATGACGATGACGATGATGATGATGATGATGATGATGATGATGATGATGATAATGATGATGATGAAAAAGGCGTATTAGAAGTGGTCTTTTGACGTCAGGTGTTCCAAGGTGTGTCTTTGGATTCTGTAGACTGCGTATGCGCTGAGCTTCTGTCTCTACAATTTGGCCAAAAACGTCGATAAACAGAATCGACTTCTGTCGGAAATCGACTCCGTACTTGAAAAATGTTCGCCTGTGACGCCAGAAGTACTCAACCAGATGCAGTACCTGAAGGCGTGCGTCAAAGAGTCATTCCGGCAAGTATCTTCTGAGCTAACAGAGTGCCTTTTATTGGAATGTCTTAAGGGCATTCTTCAGGGACTGATTTATGACATCGTTTACTGACAGTTGTCTTTTGATTTACAATTAAATAATTGATTCTTAAGTTATTCACTGTTATGTAAGTAATCTCTTAGTCATGACGCAGTTTTTCTCTGGCGTAGAGAAATGTTATCGATTTACAATACGTTACATTGCATACATTTTTTATTTTTGTCACTTTGTCTGTTAGGTTGAATTTTCCAATTTTAAGTGGACCGATAAGACAACTTAGTAGGGACTTGGTACTCAGCGACTACCTGGTTCCAAAAGGGGTGAGCAACTCAATTCCTAGCCATCTTTCGAAGCTGTCGACGGATGCGAATAACCTGTTAAAGGAAGGCTGTTGTCATGGTTCTCTGCAAATTCTCCGTTCCTTCACCAATATCGCTGCTCACCCACCCTCATCTGCCTCAAGCTACTCTATCAACCTATCGATCGTGAATGAGCTGGTGTTCTGCACCTAGCTTCAGAGCAGCGCTTTAGAAATTTTGAGTTTACGATAATTCGCGTAATTTGTGGGGGCACGAGGCGTACCCGTACCCCCACTCTTTGGACTGGAGGACATCGTACCTTCCACTTTTAAACAACGCCGATCAATATTTTATTGTGCCTTCCCAGAGATCGCAGTATCCGCCTTGCTGCGTGTATGTAGACAGAGTAAGCTAGGTGTACAGTATGTACCAGGCAGTCAGACAGGCCCAGACTTTCGGCCACACAGGTTGTCCGACAGACTGACCGCGGTGACCGGCTCGCAGACGCCACAGATCTGGGCCACGGCTACACTCTTCTTCTTACATCACCCTCACTCTCCGCCTTATGGTTGACATCTTAGTCATGCTGATGCGATATGGAGATGTAGGTCAAAGCGCAAGTTTCTGTGTCCTTCACGAGTTACAAAGCCAACACTCATATTGGCGGCAATCGGCATTGACATGACTCCTCAGCCCTCTGTCCCCTCATAATCTCAGAATCAATATATTGGTTAAACATAGGGCCTATACGAGCAGCACAGCTGAAGAAACTCCCTGTTACATAATATAATCAGTTAAGACGTCGTTGATTTTGACACGTCGTGTTCCGATTTTGCTTAGGGAAAATGGATAAATTTGTTCTAAAACGAAAACGAGTAGATGTCATTATAGACGATAAAATTGCCGTTATGGAAGTAAACTCATCGGCGTTTCACAATCTGACAGTTTAACTACAACGAGTTAAGATTGACAGCTATTGAGAAGTTCCATGGTCAACTCCGGAGAGTAAATTTTCCTAAGATTGACTAAGGTTCCATGCCATCTGGAGAGTTAAAAAAAATTAGTATTGTGGGTTAAATATGGTTTGAAATGTCTGCCTAGATGGCTGCCGAATTGTCATTACAATTGGATATAAATGAGTAGGCAAAATAATTAAATGTACAGCGTTTGAGTTCTTAGGAAGCGCGACAAAAATGATGTAAGCCCTAGTAAACTAATACTGCAATTTAAAAGACGGCTGCTTGTTTTATTGACACAATCCACCTGATCTGCTATTCATGTGATCTGGTAGGCCTATTTGTCACCTTGTCTACAATTACCTGCTGCAGCCGCATATTTCTCAAGGAACATTTGAACCCTCAAAACTGAAACCAAATTACAGAGTAATAGGCCCTTATTGCTATTATTTTTGACAACTGTTGTGGTTATTGCTGTAGTTGTTGCCAGAGGCGGCGCCAGAAACTTTTTGTAACCAGAGCATAGCCAGGGCAATCATACAAGTAACCAGTGCAGAGAGCGAATTATGGAGAGCGCGGTAGCGCGAGCGTAAATGTTTACCCTATACGATCGCGCTCCCGCGCTTGCCATAATTCGCGCCAAGCACTATTATAGGGCCTATTTGTCTATCGGGAGGTCAGATGGGCGAAGACCCCGAAAGCTGAACGCTTTTTGACATTTGTAAAGCAAATATTAACATTTCAGTGAATTAAGTAAATTTATATATCAGGATATAACAAATATGCCCGAACAAATTCTGGACAGGGCAAAAATTCTGGCAGGGAATCGACCAGGGCAAAGGCTTTTTTACCAGGGCGTTGGTTGTTGCTGCAACTATTATTACTACCACTAATTTACTACTTCTATTACGATTAAAGGGTAATATGTGCAAAATAGTATCTAAGTAAAACGTGAAATTGCAGAAGAAATTGGTAACCCCACCCACGTTTCAGACCGAAGTTACGCCCCTGTTTACGATTACAATTACGAACCCTGAGGCTGTCCACTCCAAAATAAAGTCTATCATCTTCTAAACGTTCTGCCCTGAACCGTCCAATTTATTCTCGTCCAAAGCGATATCCACCTCAGCAGCTCCCCTTTATCCTCTCCCTGATCTTCTGCCAACTGGACGTGGTCATTTCCTCCGTAGGCTGTTTGCGTGTCTTCTCCGACTTCATTCTTGGCTTTCGACCGGACTCGCCATGGAATCAGGCTTGCACGACGATCTTGTTTAGCAGCAACCATGGACTGATCCGCTGAGGACTATAATAGCAGCGCCATAGAAATTCTTAGATCAAAATAGATGAGGGATGGGCTTATGTCACAAATGTATTGATCAAGATGGTTAAATGTTTCAATCGCAAAGTTCTATATAAACCATTTGTGTATTCTGTCTCAACAAATTAGACAAATGTGTGCTTCAACTTCCAAACGATGTGTCTGCTGGAAGAGAACTTTCAGCAAGCCGACCGCTACATACCCGAGCGATGGCTGAAAGGCGAAGGCGACACCTTGCGGCCGGCCAGTAACTTCTTGATGCAGCCTTTCGGTTACGGTTCCAGGATGTGCATTGGACGCAGATTTGCCGAACAGGAAATCTGGCTGGCTGTTATTAAGGTAGGACGGTAATCAAGGTAGGAAATCAATCCAAATAACAGTAATTAGGAAATGCAAACCCGGGTTTTTCCTCACCAGGGTACCCGGGTTACCCGGAATTATCGGAACCCTATAACCCGGATTAACAGCGATTGATACCCGGGTTTGAACGTTGACATTTTCATTACTATTTTATTATATTATAATATAGGGCCTAGCCTAACTCTAATCAATGTTTTACCATACACTATAAATGTAGTTTAACTCAGGTGCCTATCATTAATATACTACAAACGCAGCCAAACTCGAAAGATTATAAGCAACAAAGGCCAACAGGTAAAACAACTCTATTTGAGCATGATACTAACCTTGAGCACCACAAAAGCCACTACAGCCTGCACGGATGAAATCGAGAAATGCTCGCACTTTTGCCCTGACTTTCTCTTTTCCAGATACTCCAACGCTTCCGTCTCCAGTTGGATGCGAATGAACATCAGCCGATTGGAATGATCAACCGCATCTTCACGATGCCAGACGCCAGAATTCCACTTCAATTCGTCCCCAGATGATGACCACCTGTTCGCCAATCGGGCACCGACTAAGAGACCACGCAGTTAATTGGGCGTTGAACTAGACCACTTCTGTTTTCTGGTCGTTCTGGTTGGAAGCCTGGATAAAGACTAGCAATATTCGTTTTAAGATAACGTCGCTAAATAGAAACTAACCAACCAAACATTATAAATAACCGCCACGGCCGATTCCTGGTGGTTCCAGTCCGAAGCAAAAGTGGTACAACCGTGCAGTTTACACTCTAGAGCTGAACGATGATTTAATTAACCAGACGGAAGATATCCGTACTGAACTTTAGCCTAGAGGTCAGTTACATTTCAACACTCTAATAGTAGAAAAAAGATGAACAACTGCAATAAACTCTGTGTATAAGTGTAAACTGTAAAACAAAGTTGGAACTGGTAGTTTGCAACTTGTGTCGCTCCTTATGGTTTCCGTCCATCGCGGCCCGTTAGCTCAGTTGGTTTGAGCATTGTGTTAATAACGCGAAGGTCGTGGATTCGATCCCATACCGTCCACTTTGTTTATCCTACCTCACCTCGGCTAAATTGTCGTACTAGTTATTACATCACATTCTTTCTTATTTATTCCAGTTGCAGTGCTTCCCAACCTGTGTGCCGCGGCACTCAAATGTGCCGCGAGCGCGGTAGAAGTGTGCCGTGGCCGAATGTCGGAAATCAGAAGTTTTAGATGACAATAATATTACTCAGTCATAATATGCGCTATCTGATATTATTAAATTAGTGCAATAAAGAATAATTTCTTACCAGGCTGATTTAGCTGTATGTGTGTCTGCATATACCACCGTGTGTTGCATTTACTAACTATTCGACCAACTAACTTACTTATTTACCTTGTGTCTATACATCATCGTTAGTCAGCTTCATTATTACGTATCTTAGCGTCATCGTATTTTCCAATTCAATTTCTATGTTTCTTCGCGCAGTTGAAGTTAATCCAGGTGCAGTTGTGTTACTTGACATTGTTAATGAGCATTTATTAGATTTGGAAGACAAGACTCACTCCCCCCCCCCCCCCAAGACCAGCTGCAGAATTTGTCAGTTACACAGGTTCAGGCACGACTGTCTGCACTTTGGGCCAGATAGAAGGATGAGTAATCCATGGACTCACTGTTGAGTTGTGTGATAGTTTAACAACGTTTAGAGGTAAGGTGGCACACAAGCGACACCTCTCCCACAGTCCTACGGTAGTAACAGATAGTACCAGCGGTAGTACCAGATAGCTGGAAGGACTGAACTCTCTAGCAGAGTCTAGATCACTTAAAGGCCACTCAATTTGCGTACGTACATTATCAGTAGAGCCCACCCCCACACGTCCCGTTCGCAAGCGTACGCAAAACATGCATTTCGGTTACCCCTCCCCTCCATGCGTACGTAATATATGGATGGCCCCTTAGTTCATTTTCACTAGTCCGAATATTATCGCTACCACGACTAAGCTGATAACGACACAATCGCTAATCCGACTTGCGATAAAGTACGAATGTCAAAGTTCAACCATTCGCTGAGATTTCGCCAAAGTTCCGCCTCTTCACCTCACTGTTTCAACGTAGAGGTGTCACCGAACAACCTCTTCAAAATATCGTTCGTTACCAAAACGAATCACGAGTAAGCGACGAAATAACTTGTAGATGCGACCATCTATCTTTCCGTCCTTTGCATAACTGAGTCCAGTTCAACGGATCGTCACGTCAGCAGCTCTGCACACGGCACTCCAGGTGAGCGGTTAAGATTATAAATCATCCAATGAAGCGTAGTTGCGTTTCTCTCTTCTTAGCCTCAAAGCCGTAATATGACCCAAAATATCTAAGCTAAATATTATAATCCTTATAGTGATGGCTATTACGTGCTGTTTCTAATTAATTAACATTAATGAGCAAATTATATACATCAAGCTGGTATTTGAATTACACCTTGACTAATACAATTCAATTTAACAATATTTAGATAGATGAAAGGACGTGTGTAGCTTGGGAAATCGTGAAAGACCTAAGTTTGTAGAAATGAATGTAACAAACTTCTGCATGGATTATGATAGAGAAGGAATACGCCTTGTTAGGTGCCAAAGCTGTCGGGACATTGCTGCCCTTCTGCACTACTTATCTGTGTGAAAAGGTATTTTCAGGAATAACACAAATCAAAACGAAACACAGTCAGTTTAAAACACTTACGAGTGTGCACTTGTCAACCGTAGTTCAAGCTCGAATGAACACAATTTCACATTCTTTGCAAAGTGAACCGTTCCATTAGCCATTGTTTTTCATTCTGGTTTATAGTCTGTTTTTAATTAATTTGTCCCGGTTATAGGCCTACTGGTTTTTTAAAGAACAGTTGACAATTCCTGATTATCAATACTGACGTCGACTTATTCAGAATTACTATATTAATAACTATACACAGAAGAAGAGCAGTCCCATAAGATAGCCCTGAGGCAGCCATGGGTATGAAGCGTTAGCGATTTCATTTTCTAAGCCTCGGCATTTTATGGCGGGTGGCCAGTTATCTCCCTCGCCGTCTCATCCTCCCACTGACAGTGTACGGTCAGTGTACTCATGATAGCTGAGTTGGCTAGGGGTGCAAGTGGAACAGAAATCTCTAACCAAATTTCTGCCCTGGCGGGGATTTGAACCACGACCTCTCGATCGGCAGTCCAGCGCGCTAACCACTACTCTACCGAAAATCCCCTATATATAATAATTAATATGTACCATAAATACATATTAATTATTATGTAGTCTGGTGAACGGTTCTTAGAAAGTGTGCCTTGGTTGAAAAAGGTTGAGAAGCTCTGACTTGTCTGCTATTACGAAATAAAATTTTGTGAGATCGAATACGTTATTTTTCGATATGAAACTATAACGCTATTTTAGGCCTATTTTTCGGAATTTAGTTAAATTAGGAAATGAAACTAGGCTGCAGGTTACATGCTTCAGTCCTTAATCGTACGATTTTGCATCTGCTGAGTCTAGCACCATTGATCACCTAATTAATTAATCATTTTTGAACGTATTCGTCTTTAGCATGCTCCATAAAAACCTTCTAGGAAATCTAAACATTAAATTTTATGTAAATCTTCGAAATTTCTTAGCGCCACACAAAAGCCATATTAGCTGACCAGCTAACACCGGTGCTAAATAAGGTCAAATCCGCAATAGCTAGGTTGTTTGTTCGTTTCGATTCTGACAAAGACTGAATATAGTGTAATCAGATTCTATTGTTTTACCGTAACAATTTCGCTGCGCGATTAGGTACCTCATGCAGGTATACTGTTAACAAACCCTTGCTCATCGCTCGTCGAGCTCCGGCCAATCCTCCGCCACCAATTGGGCTAGTTGAGCGTGTGGAATCAATGAGGATTCTCGGGGTTAACATCAGATGTGACCTGAGAGCCACCTCCCATGTCGACGAAGTACCAAGGGCCTGTGCAAGCTCCCTTTATGCTCTTCGAAATTTGAGAGCACATGGTTTACGCCCAGAGGCGATGCACGTGGTGTCCGAAGCTACAATGGTTGCTAGGCTTCTCTATGCTGCCCCCAGCTTGGTGGGGTTTCACAACTGCTGAAGACCGGCAGAGACTTGAGCGACTCCTAGCAAGAAGCCGGCGCTTGGGGTTTCTCCGGGATGGCGTAAAAACGGTGGCTGAGCGGGTGGAATTGGCGGAGGATCGCCTGCTCAATGCCGTTGTGTGGAGCGAAGCTCACGTTCTAAGAGCCCTCTCCGCCAACAAAATGTCGCCGTCGGGGCTTACGACCACGAGCCCACCCATTTGAACTTCCGGACAAAGATAATAAAACTTATATCTCCCGCATCCTCTATAAAAAATTGAGTACGTTCCACAACAATCCATAACCAGCATAACTTTAATTTATATTATTTACATTATCTATTCTCTTGTTCATGGTTGCCGCGTGCCAACCAGTTTTGCGTTATAAACGAATATACTACCTTTGATCATCACTGAAGTGAATTCTACCGAAAGTCAATGAGATATCTTGGTACGCATATAAATCTAATCATTGTCGTAGATGCCTTCAATTTACAATTAGTGCGCAAGTTTTAATCGGAAGTAAAGTACTGACAATTTGACCATAACTGCTTTGACGAATCACCATATGGAAATTTTAATTGTTGTTTATTGTTTTTATATTTGTTTATATAGTAGAACAGGCAGAACGCTGTAGGTGTACAAAAAACAGGAGTCGTAGCTTAATGAGAGTTGGCAAATAGCATACGGGATATATATAGGCCTAAAGTTTCGTGACTCCTAATCTGGGAGGTTAAAATTATTAGATCTATCCCTAAAGAAATAGGGAGTAAAATGTTGGTTAGGGAAGAGGTATCTAAGTGAATGGTTTTCATTACTCAAGACAGCTTTAACAAATGAAGTTTTAGCCTCGTTTGCAAGCATTACTGTTGAGAGAGAATTTGGGTAAATGTAACTGGAGCGTTTAAGTCTGTTCATCAGACGTTCAAGGAGGGATTTGTGATTCCGTCAGCTAATCCCCACCAAGTATAAATTGTTCTAGCTATGCTGGTTGCTCGGTTGATCAATTGAAGAGGATCTATAGAAGCGCCATAATTATTAGGTGTTTTAGTGGGAAGATGGAAGCAGCGCCACAATTTATAACATGGTTTATGTTTTCAGATACAGACAGTGTTTCTCCAGTGGTTACATCAAGAGCTTTCATGGAAGTACAACGTAGGACTCCAGTGATAGATTTGTCGGAGAGTGACGATTGACTACGTCTGACGACAGCCATTTCACGATTCTTGGTTGAATTGATTTTCAGATTCTGTTCTTTTGTCCAGTTGTAGATAATATGTTGTTGAAGTTCAAATTCGGCTGTGTATAGAGAGTTGGATCTGATGAAGAGGTAGGAGTCATCGGCATATTTGGATAGACGATAAGAACCTTATGGTCACCAAAAGAGCCTTTGAGAAAGATTAAAAGAACCAAATGGCCAAATCAATTATGCATAAATCATATTAAATATAAATCCATATGTTGTCACAGCTCAACACCTGCCTAACAACTCCATCTCAACAACCTGTCGGACACGAAAACAGCCAGAAGAGAAGCCAACGAAATTGATGGACGAACGATATATGAAAATGAACTGAACTATATCAATGAACTTTAAATAGGTCAACGGCCTTTGTAGCTATAAAATGTCGTAACCCGAGTGATTACTACTACTCCATGGTCACGTCCTATGCCTAGGCAGGGAGCGCATATCGATGGTTTCACTCGCACAATTTAATAACATCTCAGCTCAGGCGAAACTCCTTTAATAAACGTATGCTAAGGTATTTTTTATTGAAGCGCATGTATGCTGCACACAAAAGCTACACGCACTATGCAAGTGGAATTCGGCTGCATAAATTATCTTAGAAAAGGTGCGCAGTCAAATCGACGTAGGGTGACGGTATCCTCAGTCAAAACCGTATGTATAAATCTACGCCTACTGCAGTTCTATAAGCTTACTGAAGAGAATTACGTGAATGTAGCGACTCTTTGTGCAGCTGTTGGCTTATAAAAAAAGCGACGACAAACGGTAGAATCTCGCTACAAATAGTAGTCGACATTTATTGGAAGGTAGGATTTTATAGTCAGAATTACACCTCATAGGATTTACATCTTAAAAATTTACACGTTATATAAGTTATTGTGAATTTTCGCGAATCTGACCAGATACCCAAAATTGACCTCTTAACCTGGCTGTCGCGTACATGATTTGATATAGCGCTGGTGTAAGAACTTGTCTCACTAACTTTATCTGCGATATTCTCAGCGACTGCATATATATATATGCATATATATATATATGCATATATATATATGCATATACATATATACAGGGTGGGCCAGTAGGAATGCACCAACTTTGAATGGATATAACTTGAACAATTATTACCCGAACATCGTGCCCAATATACTAAATTGAAAGTAATCATCCACTCTACTACTGTGTCAAATCTTGCACTGATATACGGCACCACTGTTATAAAATTTCGGTGCGGCGCACACCTCTCAATTTTGAATGTAAATATTGAACATCACTCGCGGAAGAGGATAGAATTTTAATCCGAATTTTAAGAGCAGAAAAAGGATACAATGCACATCAGATGATGATAGAATTCCCTTCTAGAAAATGGAATAAATATGCTCTAGATCGATTGATTAAACAAATTGATGCTACGGGAACGTCTAACAGCCGCAACTGTGGTCGCAAACGTTCTGCGCGCACAGCAGCGAACATTGCACAAGTCCAAGAGTTAATTTTCAGCCAAGACAACAATCCAGGGACGAGTAAGAGTCCGAGCACGTGGTGGACATTATTGAGTATTTGTTTGACTGATGGTAAATTCACTCAAGATATTAATTGTTAGTACTAAGTGACTGTTTAGAACTGACGTCTTCAGTTTCAGACTTTTGTTTTTTCTTGCAGTTTTATGGCCAGAAAATGGCACATCGAATATTAATAGCATTATCTCATAAAGTCGTAACATTATCTCGTAGATATTTTGCAGAATCAAAAAATGGATAATTATCTTCAATGTGATATATTGGACAAGACGCTCAGATAAAAATTATTCAAGTTATAAGGCGTCAAAGTTGGTGCATTCCTACTGGCCCACCCTGTATATATATGCATATACATATATATATATATATATATTGTTATAAGGTCCCCCTAAATGTATCTAGATTGACTAGAAAGGCTCACTAGGGTATGATAAAGTATTTTAATATTTACACGATAAGGTACAAATATACCTGCTCGAAGCCAGAGCGAACAAAACCACCACCAAGAGTCTTCAAAAGTAGAACGACCCAGGAACAACAAAAGTAACAAAAGCTCTGCACCTTAATGAATATGGTAGCAGGCATTAAACACAAAAGAAGTAACCAGCTACGGTTCTTCACACTTAACTATACAAGTGAGACTTGGTGTCCTAACCTAACACGTGATCTCGTCAGATCCTATTCTAATCACCAAGCTCGCCGACAATCCTACGACAGTGTCTTTTATATCATTTACAAGACCGCCAGATGGCGTTAACCTCTGTCAAAACCAGTCAAGCATAACTCAACCCTAGAATGTTCAATCTCCAGAATCCCAGTCCAGCCAACCTTAACTATAGATATCTCATATATATATATATATATATATATATATATTATTACCATCTTGTTATGATCTATCATATCCCCTGTCCTATCCTACCATAACCTATCCCACTCTACCCTATCCCACTCTTTCCTATCCTATATCATATCCAATCTCATTAAATCCACTCCTTGCCTTTCCAATCATTACCTTGCCTTGCGCTGTGTATTGTATTGCCCTTGGTTTTGATCGGTTTATGTGACCTGGTCATTGGGTGACCTGGTCATTTGTCGGTGATCTATTGTAGTGTATACTTTGGCCTTGACAAGATCGTTTGGCCTTAGCGTTTGTCCTCGTCAGCAGCCGACGAGATGCCGAAGCCATTCAGTGCGATTCCTGGTCCGAAGGGATGGCCTCTGATCGGATCTTTGCTCGACTACTCCAAATTCGGTAAGACGATCAGCAAATTCTCTGCTTCAACCAGTTGAAGACCTATTCAAAAGAGGATGGAGTAAACAACCCGCGAAGAGATAGACAAACAGATCAGGCAAACCGACGTATAGGTAGGCAGACGGAGTAAAACTGAGAGACAGAAAGAGGCTGACGGAGATACAGAGAGACAGACAGAAACAAAAGAGATACCGAGGAAGAGATTCAGGTTGCCAGTGAGACCAGAGACAGGCAGAGCAGAAACGCACACCGACAGACAGGCACACCGAGACAGACAGGCACAAAGACACACACACACACACACACACGCATGTAGACCTAATGAGCAACTCACCCAACTAGCCTTGAAACCTCACTGCATCACTGAATTCTCTTTGCTTCTGTGCACTGTCTGTTTATTCAGTCGACTCATTTTTTCGTAGCATTGATATAGCGCCACTTCGAGATAGTTACCGGTAGGCAATTCCAGCCCTATAGCCACGGCGAAAGAGAACGTCGTCTCCTTATTTCCCTGGTCTAATGGATTTTTTCATCTGGCACCCTTTCTGACTTCTCAAAGCTCCCGTAAAGAAGCTGGTGCTCTGCACTTAGGTTTTAAGTAGTACATGAGCATTTTGTGATTTTCTGTTTCCGATTACAATTAATCAAAAGTAGGACATTTATCTACTTGGGTCTACATATCCCGATATTTATATATTATTATTATTATAATAATTATTATTATTATTATTATTATTATTATTATTATTATTATTATTTGCCCCGAGGTGCATATGATCCCACGGGGACTTAGACATTAATTTGTTGAATTGCTATTTCCAGGAAATCAGGCCTCATCCTCCGCTATGTCATTGAATGTGCCACGGAATGCGATGGCATTATAACGTTGAATACAAATGGAAAGACGCTGAAAAAGATGTTGTTATTATTATTATTTTATTTTTATTATTATTATTTATTATTATTATTATTATTATTATTATTATTATTATTATTATTATTATTATTATTATTATTATTATTATTATTATTATTATTATTATTATTATTATTATTATTTGTTTTCTCTTGTTAATGCATGTTAAAGTTATAAATAATAATGGACACGACACTTAATGAACTGTTCCACTGGTTGTAATGATTTATTGTAATTAGAGGGGCTCTATTAGCGGAGCGATTCGTTCCTTTGGGTACTCCCATTGTCACTGCATGTAACATGTACTTATTATTTTATTATTATTATTATTATTATTATTATTATTATTATTATTATTATTTGTTTTATGTTGTTAATGCTTGTTAATGCTATAAATAATAATGGACACGACACTTAATTAACTGCTCCACTGGTTGTAATGATTTATTGTAATTAGGGGCCCTATTAGCGGAACGGTTCGTTCCTTTGGGTACTCCCATTGTCACTGCATGTAACATGAACTTGTTATTTTCATGCCTGTGTGTTTATGGTGAACAATAAAAGCATTTTGATTGATTGATTATTATTCGATTATTGAGTCCACACGTTGTCACACCGCTGTCACACATATAGCCCGTTGCCTGCATCTGATACCGTTTATATAACGCGTTGTGTAAACCTTGTGGTCTTTGAAGGTAGGTACAGTTTCGATCGGATGCATATGGCTGTGCGAGAGAACCAGGCTGTGTATGGGAAATCTACAAAGAGAAGTTGGGTATAAATATCGTCCACCTGTTCGACCCAGCGGACATCGAGACCGTCTACAGAACAGAGGGCAAATACCCTGTGCGTCCTGTACTCCCTGTAATGGCCGCTGCCTCAAAGAGGGAAAAACAATTTTTCGGATTCTCAACACTGTAAGAACCACCGAAGTGGTGTTCCTGCTCTATACTTTGTGGGCCAATTATCATCACCAGAGTCTCCGCCACCATCGTCATCATCATCATGATCATCAACAATAACATCATCAACATCAACAACATCATCAACATCATCAACAACATCAACATCATCATCAACATCATCATTTAGCATAGCACGGGTTAGGCTAGGTTATGATAGGATAGAGGATAGGATAGGATAGGATGGGATGGGATGGTTATAATAATATATATTATCAGATCGCTGAGATTATCGCATAATAGAGTTAGTGAGGGGGATAGAGTAATGGTAACACTCATGGCAGGAGAGCATTAGGTTCGCCGATCGATTCCCGTAACCCCCTCTAGGGCGGCGCCTTGTATGGCTGCCAAAACGTGTGTTTAATTAAGATCTTGATTGTACTTTCATGTTTCAATGTAATCTTACTGCGTTTGTCAGTTTGAATTAATAAAGAATATTATTATTATTATTATTATTATTATTATTATTATTATTATTATTAATTTTTTTACTATCATCGCCAGCCTCATCGTCGTAGTCGTCACCATCTTCAACTTCGTCTTCGTAAACGATCGGAACAATGTTAGAAAGCATTAAACATATTTATCTCGTCCCCCAAATTCAGTCCCAAACGATCATCCAGTTGAAGCTCTAACTTAGCCCCTCATTTACTTTTGCAGTTTGTGTTCGTTTTGAACTTGCTTTAACTGTCCTTCGTCAGCGCAATCGACTGATGCTTTGTCTTTAGAAACTGGCGCTAAATAATTGTAAATATTTGCAGAAATAATAAAAATCAAATACGTTCGTGATCTAGACGGATTGCATGTATGTGCGTGTGTGACAGTATGCGCTTGTCTCTAGTGAATCTGTATATGCATATAATATTAATGAACCTCTGTATGTATGCATGTGTGCGTGTACACTGTGCGACGTTGTACGTGTGCCTGTTCGTATGTATGCATGAATCTCGGCATATCTTTGTATCTCTTCCCGTGACTGGAAGGAACGGTGAACCGTGGTGGCGGCAGCGTCAGGCCATTCAACAACCGATGATGTCCCCTGGAGCGGCCCTTGTCTACCTCCCGGTCCAGAACCAAGTGGCCGATGACTTCGTTCGGCTCCTCAGCCGAAAACTTGACGAAGGATCTGGAAAGCTAGAAGAAGACATCACCAGACTCCTCCCGAAGTACACGATGGAAGGTAGGTACACAGAATGGTTTTGGTGTTTTACCAAGTACACGATGGAAGGTAGGAACACCTGGTGGCTTAAGTGCTTTACCAAGTGCCCGATGCAAGGTAGGAACAATATTTTTAATGCAAATAATTAATTCTAGCCTGCTCAGTTGTAAGAAATTGTGAAGTAGAAAAGTCTGAGAAGTCGGAATCTGATTGCATTTAGCAAAAACGTTAGCATTAACTTAAACTTGCATGAAAAGTAGTCCTGTGGACCAAACTGTTCACTTTAAAAGTGGTAGCAGAAATAACGTTTTAAGGAAGAGAGTGAACATTTTAGAAATTGAATTACTTAATTTTTCCTCTGTGCAATGACGCCATCTTCATCTCTTCGTAATAGCATCTACAATTAACTGAAAAGACTTTGTAATATGTGTTCGTACTGCAGGGTCCAATAGAAATAATAAATTTCGTGATTGATAGTTTAATGGTCTCTTTGTGAGTTTGCATGTTTAGAATGCGTTTAGCTTTCGAGTGGCGCTTTAGAAATATGGAGTTTACGATTAGTTAAATTCCAGAAAAATTGCAGGGAAAGGCGAGTGAAATTCGACTCAAGTAGCACATTTAATTCTCTCTGAAGAGAGTCAGACATCTTGCTCTCTTAGAGCATAGCGCATTCAATCCCTAACTAAAACAACACAGTTCATTGTGTCAAAGGAGAATGATGAAATTTTATTCTGTCTCTAAGGCACAAGGATTATTTCTTCTCTCTCTCTCTCTCTCTCTCTCTCTCTCTCTCTCTCTCTCTCTCTCTCTCTCTCTCTCTCTCTCTCTCTCTCTCTGTGTCTGTCTGTGTCTCTCTGTCTCTGTCTCTGTCTGTGTCTCTCTGTCTCTGTCTCTGTCTCTGTCTCTGTCTGTAAGGAAAGAGATACTTTTTTCTCTTTGATTAGCATAATAGCATTTTATTCTGTCTCTAAGGAAAATTGAATCCTTTTATTCTGTCGATAAGAGAAATCGATTGTTTTTCTCTGAGTGGCGCATTTAATTCTCTTTAATTAAGAAGAATAACGTGTCTAATTCTTTCGGGCAAGACGAGTTTATATTTTATTTACTTCCATGCAGAGATTAGCATACTTTGATCTCCCGGAGGACAATTACACATTGAAATCTCTCTGAGGATATTAGCGTGCACATGTTTAATTCTCTTTGAATAGAAGGACACATTCACCTCTCTTTGGGATGAGAGTTTACTTCCATTTCTGTTGTTGATGTGTGTAGCGTTTGGAGCGGTTTGTTTCAACGTACGCATCGGTTGTCTGGAACCTGTGATACCTTCCGATTCTGTCGCATTTCAAGTCATTCGTTCAGTGGACAAAATGTTCGAGGCCCTTCATGAGACTTTCTTTGCCTTTCCGTGGTTCGCCGTCTATCGAACTCGACTCTACCGACAATTCATCGACTCCCGGATGACGTTGCAAAGGTAAGGATCGATTCCATGTGATGCCAAGGAGATCCATATATTATTAGAAACTACAAACTACTGAATTTTAATGTCAGAGAATATACTCAGAGGCGAGGTTAGATGAGTTTTTTAACAAGAAGGTTACTGTGCATAGGTCCTGGCGGGCATACAATCTGGAATGATGATATATTATCGCAAAAACGCTTGACTGCCACCAGGCCGAGTTATTCTCGAAGGGTGTTGTGGGGTTTCTACGGCTGACGGTTGGCGCATCCTCCGTGATCCGTCAGAGGTCTTACCGTAGAGATCGACAACTCAAAAGTTCAGCGTGTACAGACGAAGTTTATTCTCAGCAGTGCAGAAACAAACAATCACTAGTAGATCGACCAATTCGTCTATCGGACATCTCTTTGTGACATTCATCGAACATTTGTCTCTTTCTGTGCGTTCTCTCTCCCTTTTGTATACAATAGCTTTTCCAGGGGGACTTAATAATAGGTAGGGAGGACTTAATGGCAAAGGACTTAATGGCAAAAGAGGGACTTAAAAACAGGTAGGGAGGACTTAATGGCAAAGGGGGACTTAATGGCAAAGGGGTACTTAATGGGAGAGGGACTTAATGGCAAAGGGGACTGAATGGCAAAGGGGGACTTATTGGCAAATCTCTCAATATCTCCCTACCTTTCTCCTTCCAACCAGCCGCACCAAAGCCGTAATCCACCTATTCAACAATCCCTCAATCCATCTCCAATTCTCCAGATATATGTATCCATGCACCCATCTATCCATCCATCCATCCATCCATCCATCCATCCATCCATCGATACCAACATCCATTCATCCATCCACCCATCCAATCATCCATCCATCCATCAAACCAACCATCGATATTTTCAATCAATCAATCGAACGATCCATCCACCCACCCATCCATTCATCCATCCATTCGACCATCCATTCATTCATCTATCCATCCATCCATCCATACATTTAACAATACATATCTCCATCCATCCATCCATCCATCCATCCATGCATCCATTCATATATCCAACCATTCCTACATCCATTCATTCATCCACACATCCATGCATCCACCCATCTATCCATACATCCATAGATCCATATGACTGAACTACCCATTGGCCGTTGTTCTTTAATGAAGGATTGTTCAGGCATATATCGACGAAGCTCGGTTGCCTGTTGAGATCGAGGTCGACGAAAAGAAGGTCAAGACCACAAGTTTCGTTCGAACACTGGTTGAACAAAATTCTGAAAGACTGACCAACGAAGAAATGGTTCAAATGGCCATCGACCTCTTCGGTGTTGGCATCGACTCGGTAATGGTGACATCGGTGGGGTGGTGGTGGGCTCTGAGCGTTTTGCCTGAGATTGTGGTGACTTTGGTGCTGGTATTGCTAGTTGCGGAGTGAGGCGAAAGTCAAGTTAACGGTGGTGGTTGTGGTGATGGTGGTGGTAGGGGTGGGGTGGTGATAGAGTTCATGTTGTTAGAAATGGTAATGCGGTGGGATGTTTTAAAAATAGGGTTGTGATGGTGGTGGTTGTGGTGATGATGATGGTGGTGATAGTGGTGGTAGTAATGGTGATGGTGGTGGTGACCACCGCAGAAGTGATGGGACAACGACGATTGCGGTGATGATGATTATCGTGAAGAAGAACACAGTAATGATGACGGTGTCTCGATGATGATAATGCTCTTGCTAGTTATGTCGACGACGATTATTCTGGTGGTAGAGGCTATGACAATGATGTTCAGACTGATACCGATGGAAATATGATGATGATGATGATGATGATAATGATGATGATGCTGCTGCTGCTGCTGCTGATGATGATGATGATGATGATGATGATGATGATGATGATGATGATGATGATGATGATGATGATGATGATGATGATGATGATTGTGATGATGATTGTGATGATGACAAAGAAAGGCGTAGCAGAAGTGGTCATTTGATATCAGTTGTTCAGAGATGTGTCTTTGGATTCTGTAGACTGCGTTTGCGCTGAGCTTCTGTCTCTACAATTTGGCCAAAAACGTCGACAAACAGAATCGACTTCTGTCGGAAATCGACTCCGTACTTGACCGCACTTCTTGTTCGCCTGTGACGCCAGACGTACTCAACCAGATGCAGTACCTGAAGGCGTGCGTCAAAGAGTCATTCCGGCAAGTATCTGGAAACTGTTCTCGAAGGCATTCTTAAAAGATTGATTTATGACATCGTTTACTGACAGATGTTTTTTGATTGACAATTAACTAATTGTTTGTTAATTAATTCATTGTTAGGGTGAATAATCTCTTAGTCAGGACGCAGTTTTTTTCTGGCGCAGAGAAATGTTATCGATTTACAATACGTTACATTGCGTACATTTTCTAATTTTGTAATTTTTTCTGTTAGGTTGAATTTTCCAGTTTTTGCTGGAGCATTGAGAGAACTTAGTACGGACTTAGTACTCAGCGACTATCTGGTTCCAAAGGGGGTGAGCAACTCAGTTCCTAGCTCAATTCCAAAGCTGGTCGACGGAGTTTTTACTAATACGAATGCGAGTAACCAGTAAAGGTTCTTGTCATGGTGCTCCGTAAGTTCTCAGTGCCTCTACCAATTTCGCCGCTCACCCACCGCCACCTGCCCCAAGCGCTTCTATCAAACCAGCGGTCATGAAAAAGCTGATGTCCTA
This sequence comes from Allolobophora icterica, assembly GCA_963556255.1. Classification (NCBI taxonomy): domain Eukaryota; kingdom Metazoa; phylum Annelida; class Clitellata; order Crassiclitellata; family Lumbricidae; genus Allolobophora; species Allolobophora icterica. The sequence goes on from OY744613.1 coordinate 30,452,631, forward strand.
CGCTTTAGAGTAGCGCTTTAGAAATTTTGAGTTTACGATTACAATTACGAACCCTGAGGCTTTCCACTCCAAAATAAAGTCTCGGTTCTTCTAAACTTCCTGCCCTGAATCGTGCACTCCCAGATTTCCAATCTCTTCTCCTAATCGATATCCGCCTCAGCACCTCCTCTTTATCCTTTCCCCGATCATCTGTCAATCGGACGTGGTTCTTTTCATTTCCTCCATATATGCTGTTTCCGTTTCTGCTCCGACTCCATTCTTGGCTTTCGACTTCACCCACCGAGGAATTAGGCTAGCATGACGATCTTGTTTAACAGCAACCATGGACTGCTTCACTGAGGACTATTATAGTAGCGCGATAGATGTTCTTAGATTAAGTTAAATTATAGAAGGTCTCATCCCGCAAATGAAATGATCGAGGTGGTTAAATGCTTGAAACTCGAGGTTCCATAGAAACCATTTGTTTATTCTGTCTCAACAAATTAGACAATCGTGTACTTGAACTTCCAAACGATGTGTCTGCTGGAAGAGTACTTTGAGCATGCCGACTGCTACATACCCGAGCGATGGCTGAAAGGCGAAGGTGACACCTTGCGGCCGGCCAGTAACTTCTTCATGCTGCCCTTCGGCTACGGTTCCAGGACGTGTATTGGACGCAGATTTGCCGAACAGGAAATGTGGCTGGCTCTCATTAAGGTAAGACGGTAATCTAGGTAAGACGTTAATCAGGATATGAAAGTAATCAAAGTAACTGTAATACAGTAAAGGAAATGACAACAAAAGTGCGATATAAGAGGGCCTATAGGTTTATTTATGATGTTTGGTTATCTTTCTTGAGTTAGGTAAATGCAGGCAGAGCTGTTGAAGGTGGAGATCCCACAATTACTGAATGACCCAACTAACTGGCTGGCTGACTCTCTTACTCACTCACTGACGAATGAAATGCCTCTGAACTTTTGCGTTGACTTTCTCTTTTCCAGATACTTCAACGCTTCCGTCTCCAGTTGGATGTGGATGCGAGTGAAGATCGGCCGATTGGAATGATCTACCGCATCTTCGCGATGCCAGATGCCAGACTTCCACTCAAATTCGTTCCCAGATGATGACCACCTGATCGCCATTCGGACACCGATTAGGAGACCAAACATTTAACTGGGTGTGGAACTCCAGCTCATCTGTTGTCTGATGGTGCCAGTACGAAGCCTGGATTAGGGTGACACTAACAATCTTCGTAATTACATTACGTCGCTGAACAGGAACTTACCAACCAATCGTTATCAATAACCCCGCCTCTTCCGTTTTCTGATGGGGCCACATGCTCGGGCTGAAAGTCGATTTAACTTACCAGACGAATGACATCCGTGCTGAACTGTAGCCTGGAGGGCATAGTTACATTTCAACACCCTAACATTAGAAAGAGATGAACAGCTGCAACAAACTCTGTGTAAACACAAGTGTAAACTTTTGTAAAGCAAAGCTGGAACTGGTAGTTCACAACTGGTGTCGCTCCTTGTGGCCTCCGTCCATCAAATTTTCTTGACCGGCTTACCTCATGCCTCCAGGACCGCTCCAGAACCGCCTGTGGGTCTGCTTGGTCACCCTGATTTACTGCTCCGTTTGGACTGCCCCAGGACTCTGTTTTGGGTACACTGTTGTACATACTTTATACTGCAGACCTTCGACCCCTCTTGGCGGCCAGTGCAGTCTTAAGCCAGTCCTACGCGGATGACCTCCAAGCGTATGTCCATTGCTTGGCATCGGCGGCCTCTGCCGCGGTTCGAGAGATGATTTTGGAGGCCTGGATGTCCTCAAACCGCCTACGGTTAAACCCGGCAAAGACCCAGTATATCTGGTTTGGTACGCGCCAACAGCTTGCGAAAATTAACCTTGAGGCTCTGGCACTTGAATTCCCCTGGGTTTCCTTAACCTCCTCAGTACGGGATTTTGGTGTAATTCTGGATCAAGAGCTCAAATTCGTGCGACATATTAATTTGCTTTGTCGTGACTGTTATTAACAACTTCGTCAGTTGAGGGTGGTCTCCCGCACTCTGCGCAGGCGCCTGCTCCTACCATTGTCCATGCTTTTGTGGTTTCCCGTCTTGACTATTGTAGCGCCCTTTAGGCTGGCCTCCAAGCTGTCCGCTTTGGGTGTTCGGACCGGGTTTTGCCTGCAGCAGCAGCCTTATTGGTCGCACCCCCAGATTCGGCCAGGTTTCTCTTTTTATGCAGGATGTTCTGCACTGGCTCCCTTTCCCGCTGCGGATCGCCTACAGAGTCACTGCTCTGGTCAGGCATTGTCTGGAGGGTCTTCTCCCCCTCATACCTGCGGGAGTTTTGTCACTCTACCTCGGGGGTCTTGCGGCGATCTGCTCTTCGCTCGGTGGACCAGGCCGAGCTCTTGGTTCCCCACACGTAGACAGCCATTATGCAGAGCCGTTCTTTTTCGGTCTCTGGCCCCGCAACCTGGAATGGTCTTCCTGTTGCACTCCGCGTTTACACGTAGGTGCACTAGGCGCGCGCCTAGGGCCCCCAAATCTCGGAGGGCCCCCAAAAGATGGAAAATATTTTTTCAGATTATAGAATTATGTTATCCAATACAATATGTGATGAATTTATCTCAATAATGGAGACAATTTAAGAGCTCAATTTATTCAAGAAATAAAAATGGCCACGTATTTCGCGTTGATTGTTGATTCAACCCCGATGTCAGTTTTTTTTACTAAAATAATACATTTAAATCAAATAACTTCACATTCCTTGAAAATAGCTTCTATAACTAATCATAATAACAGTGCCAGTGTCACAAAAACGGCTTCAGCTTCAGACTCTCAGTCTACAAGTTCAGAAGGGCCCCCAAAATGTTCGCGCCTAGGACCCCGTTTTCTGTAAACGCGCCTCTGACTCCGCCTGATCCCTATGACTCACTGTTCCTTGTTCCTTACTGACTTAAAAACTACTCTCTTTAGCAGTGGTTGGACTGGGAGCGCTCCTGAGTAGATCACCTTGAAGGGGCGCTATATAAAAGCTCCATTCAAAAAATAATAATCGCGTCCCGGTAGCTCAGTTGGTTAGGGCGTCGTGTTTATAACGCGAAGGTCGGGGGTTCGATCCCCATGCCATCCATTTTATTTATCCTACCTCGGCTAAATTGTCATTTTAGTAATAATTGCATTACATTCTTTCTTATTTATTCTTATTTCATGAAGGTAGTTTGATTCGAATATTAACTAATAATGTATTTTTAAACCTTTGGAAATTAATACATGAGTTATAAGATAACATAGAGTAATATAATGTAATTATACTGTTTCTGTTATAAAACTGTTGTTCTTTTATTTCTATCTTTTGTTTTTATCTTTTACTTTTACAATTTTATGGGCAATCGTCAATTGTTAAAAATTATTGTTAAAAATTATTAGTTAATATTCGAATCAAATGAAAAATGCATGTCAAAAACGGAAAGGTTTATATAAAAGTAAAACTCAAGAGACACAAATATTTATTTCAATACGTCAATATACATCATAAACATCTTCAGATTACACTATGAAGCTAAACAAAATAATTTCTTAAGTCTTAAAAAAGAGCAACAGTTTACTTCCGAAAAACTGCATTCTGAGTCTGCAGTCTCCTTTAGTCTTTAGGGTTATACTCTAGATATAGTAATAGACTAGTATAGCACATGCTTGCAGGCATATTGCGTATTTACTTATTTATTTATTTATTTTATTGACCTCGATCATCCAGACCGTTGCAAAAAATTGATTAAAAGTTAAATCAAAATAAAACAATTAATTAATATAAAATGTCTAGTATGAAACTTAAGATAGGGTCTGCGTCAAATGAAAAAAAGATATTAATGACCTGGAAGATAGGCGAGATTGCTTACGAATCAAACCATTCGACATACAGTATGAGCAAAGATGGAAGAGTCGACCCTTCATCTAACGAGAAGTTAATAATTGAATTAATGGATGAAGAATTAAGACTTGAAGACTCAGAATAAATGTTGGGTGAAGACCTTGCGTATTGTTGAAGACTTTGGGTTAGAAGACTTCAGGTCAAGGGTCTGCCCTAGACCGGCAGTCGTAGAATCTCTCCAAGATTACAACCACTCTAAAGACTAATCATCAAGTAGGCAACCTAAGCTTATACTTCCTATTACGAGACACTACCTTTACGAAAATATACTCTACTCCTGTGGCTAGACCGACTGCAGTGTAGCATGATATAGTTTTATGTTTGATTTAAATACCTTCGTTAGGAGCCTATTCAGAGCTCTAATCAGCACAGTACACAAGTCACCCTATTAAGAGCTCTAAACCGCAGACTACACAAGTCAGCCTATAAACGTTCTAAACAGTACAGTACAGAAGTTGTTTGGAATTGTATTTATTTTGTTCCGTTAAGAACAAATCATTCTACTCAGAATATTGCTGAGTAGCCTAACGATGGACGATGCTTCCTCCAAGTAATGGAACCGGACATTTATATAGCGCTTTTTTGGTCTCTGAATTTCGCTTGGTAAGAAACTGAAGAATAGTCTTGAATATTATGTCATTAAAGGATAACATTCGTTAGAGCCTAATAGTATGGCGGCTGATTCCCGGCCTTCATCATCATTGGAGGAGGTTGTTGACCTCCGGCGTACATCATCTGTTGAGGATGTGATGTCGATGGGTACTGTGGCTGACTGTAAGCATAGTGCTGTGGAGGCAGAGGCTGTGGTGGTGGCCCCTGAAAGTACACCGTTTCCGGTTGAGTGGTTGCGTAGGTGACCGGTAGGCCGACGGGAACAGTCTGTTGATGAAACAACAATCGAGACACTAGTTTATTGTAGCTAAGATTAGATTCTTGTTTCAACTACATCTCCCTTTATCGGCTTCTGGGTCACATAGACCAAAACCCCACTAGCCATCGTAGATATACGGTGCGAACTGATAAAGAAAAGGTTCAAACCCAACTCAATAACGTCTTATGCAGGCTACGTAGCAATTCCTAACAAGTGTAACATAAGATAATAATAATAATCGTGTTGATTGACAAGTTCACTGACAAACCGCAGTAGTAACATCGAAACGTATGACAGTACAATTATCGAGAACACACGTCTTGGCACTCATCTACAGCTTTCTCCAGGGAGTGAAAGGCTGAGTCTACCCCTAGGGAGCTTACGGGTATCGAACCGAGTCTTTCAAATTCTTACGTTCTTCGAGCAAGAGTGTTACTATTAATCTATCGCCATGCCCAGATGAGCTGAAACTTTAAGTTAAGTAAATTCATGTAAAATTGTATTGCTAGGTCAAAAGCTATCTTAAAAGCGTCAGTTAAATCTGAGCTGGATAACGACTGAGCTAAGCAGCCAAGTGACCTCACATTACCCCGAAGCGATGGTCGAAAGGCGACGACCATCCTCACGGATGAAGCCGACCCTGGCACAGTTAATCGTGCCCAATAAAAGCAAAACTGGCTAACTGACTGCATTTCGATGGGCATTAGGTGGAACCCATAGGTCTATGGGCTCTATTTGGGTCGCTTAATGAATGAATAATGGCGATGCGAGACATGGGTGCTTACAAAAGCTTCACAAAAGAGAGTGTTGGCATTCGAACGAAAATGCTATCGTTAGATTCTCAGAATAGGATGGACTCAAAAGATCAGCAATGAAGAAGTATACAGAAGAATTAATCTGACTGAAAATCTCATGCAAACAATTATTCAGAGAAAGTTAAGACTTTTCGGACATATCTGCAGAATGAAAGAGGACAGAAAAATTAAAACTCTGATTGGAATAGTGGAAGGCACAAACAAAAGAGGAAGACCTCACAGGGAATGGACAGATGACATTGAAGAATGGTGTGGAGCAAGTCTCCAGAAACTGTGCCACTCGGCACGGGACAGAACGGAGTGGAAAGACATTGTAAGGAAGGCATCAGACACCTACGGGCGTTGAGCCCATGGTTATTGAATGAATGAATTATGGGAATATGGACCTATCTATATTGGCTCAATGTGGGCATGCCGACATGAATGTGAGCAATTTATAAATTATATATATATATATATAAGATATAGAGAATCTTTAAAGAAGGCCATGACTGCCATAAGAAGAAGAAGAGCAGTTCCCTAAGCTAGCCCTGATGTAGCCCTGGGTGTGAAGTGTTAGAGACTTTATTTTCTGGACCTCAGTATGTGAGGGCGGGTGATCAGTCCTCTCCCTCGCCGTCTCATCTTCCCACCGACGGTGTACGGTCAGTGTGCTCATCATAGCTGAGTTGGCTAGGAGTCGCAGGCGGAACAGAAATCTCGAACCAAATTTCTGTCTTGACGGGGATCTGAACCACCGACCTCTCGATTGGCAGTCCGGCGCACTAACCACTACACTATCGTGCACCCCTACACTATCGAGCACCCCCCCCCGCGGCCATATATATACAGTTATTGCTATTGGTGTCGAAATGTGAGCGTGAATCAACCAACCGGTGGATGAGATCCGTAATGGATCGCTCGACAGCTGACCGCGAACAACCAACATCCAAATATGACCTCCCAAGATCCACAACCAATCATCAAGCAGTTGGCAACAACAGCCTCACTTTTCTAGCACCAAATAAAACAAACAATTAATTATTTAAATATATTGATAATAGTATAGCTAATATGAGACCATATACGCCCCAAAAGAGAAGTCGGAAAATATGACAATGGACTTCACTCTGCAGTGGGATGGTCTGAAATTTCTGAATAATTAGACGCAAACCTTATTTCTATCAAAAACAATTTTAAAAGTTTCAATTTTTAACTGTCTTGGTCTCTTCACTCTACTTTAGAGAAATCACGTGCCTAAATGCCTTCCTCCTGAACGCGTGTTCAGACTGTGAAGTTTTTCTTAGACCTAGTTGTATATTAATTTTTCAATCAATTACTCAGGCAATACTGATAAAAGCGATTGAAAAGAAGAAGAAAAGCAGTCTCTTAAGCTAACCAGGATAGTTAATAATAGGTAAGAAGGGTTAGCGATTTCATATGCTTTATACTAATAGTTCATGTATGATCAATGTTCTTATAATTTAGCTGAGTTGCCTTGGGACGAACGTGGAGCAGGAATCTCGCAATAACTTTCTGTACTGGCGAGGATTTTACCCTCAACATCTCGACTAATAACTTAGCTACCGCGCACCTTTAAACCCAGTTCAGCAAGAAAAAGAAAGAAATTACACTGCCAAGCAGAACAAACCATAATCTATCTGCTGTGGAGAGAGAGTTAACCAATTTACCGAGTACAAAACTCTACTATGCCAAACAAAATGAGCCAATTTATTAATTTTACAGAAAAGGAACCTATTTTTACAAACTATTAACGCTTATCAACTTTGCTACGTTTCGAGTAGATGAGGCGTTTTTGGTATCAATAAGCAGTGTTTCGAATTTTGAGAAATTTAGATTTTTAAATGTCCTTTTGCCACTGAAGTACATTTTGCACTTGGCGTTGACTACACCACCTCCGCTAATGCCCTCACGATAACCACATTACCTGTATTCATCGCCTCAATCTATGGTCTCTTCATGTAAAATCTTAATCATAAGGTTAAATTCCGACTAGTTAGAGAAACCCGAAGTTGGGCTACAGTGAGTAAACAGCTTGCAACTCTGCACTCAGTATTTTAAAGATTGCAAATAGATAATATTGAATTTATGAAGACGAGCAGATTAAACTGAAGAATGACTAGCACCGACTAGAAGAGCTAAATGCTCAAAACCGTGAATGAAATGAAAAATGATCCTACCCAGGTAGCACATTCATTGTTGGCACAGTAGATATCATTTGAAACTCCAATCGAGGCAATTGTGAGTTGGGTTATCCCGAAAGCGATGACAAAACCAGAGCAGAGCGCATTGGCTGATATCTGCATTCAGAACAAAAAATTCATGTGAGTGAGTGGGTGATTAGGTGAGTTGATGAATGAGTGAGTTAGTCCGTCAGTTAGTGGATAATTTGGTTGGAAGGTTAAGTGAGTGGGTGGGTGGGTAAGTGGGTGGGTGAATGAATAAGTTAGTCAGTCAGTGAATTTATGAATCAGTCAGTAAATTAGTTAAATAGTAATTCAGAAATGTATGAAGCAAAATTAATGAATTCACTCAGGCCCGCACTCAGTCTCAACAATTTCTTGAATAATCTCTACAGCATTCCCCGAAAGAGAAGATCTGCTGTTGATATGACCACTTACAGATAGCATGGTAACGCTTTGTGGTCCCTACCTAGTTCAATCGACCCTTGGAAGGATGTGCAGAGGACCTCAGTAGTTTCGATCAGTATTAGTATTTAACAACAGCATTTTCACATGATAAGAGAGCATTAGCTACCAGTTTTTACAGATCAATTGTGCTCATACCAGTTGGTTCGTCGGACGTTGACCGGCAGCAATTGCTACAACTCCGGCGATAAAGTACTGTTAATAAGAAAAAAATGCTTTAAATGTTTAGCTTTGTTAAGAAGAAATAAATTTTTCACTTTTGCCCTGCTTACAATTTCGTTCTTTAATTTCTCAGTTCGATTCTACGAATGTAAGATGACAAGAATGAAACTCTGGTTCTATACTTTGAACCTGGCCTCATCCTACTTCCTTGCCAATTTTAGTTTCCATATAACGACTTCGATTATAACTCTATTCTGTAAGCGCTTGAAATCATTCCGTCCGATCCTGATTTTCCGTTGGTAGGTCGTTGGCGCCTCTGAAAAAAGTATTTCTTGAAGAAGCGCTAAACAATTTGCGGTTACGGTACAATTACTAACTACTGCTAATAACCTGGTTCCAAAAATATTGCCTTTAGACGCTGAAGATTGCGGAGATTACGGGAATTGCATCAAAGTCACAGTCACTTATAGCGCAAGATTTTGTTCACCAAGACATGCCTCCCATATGTTGTAGTGGCAGTCATTCAAAAGAAAATGCCCTATCACTCCAAGCACAGTCGGACAATTAGATCAGTGTGGATTTTATATGGCAGATCCTGAATTCGAATCCAGGTCGCAGAGGTGAAAAGCCGCCGAGTCATGTCCCACCTCTCTATTATAGTGAAATGTAGTAGAGGCGTTTATTTGATTTCCTGCTACTCTTTATGCAAACACGGAAAAGTTTACCGTCTATATAACAGTAAGTTACAAAGCAGCGGTTCCAGTAAGACATAGTACTATTCATATTGCGCTTAATAAATTTCTTGGTATCTTACTGAGACCTGGTCTTCAACGCTACATACATACATATCTAATACATAAATACATGTATATGTAACAATTTCGCCCTCTCAAGTTGTTAGTTTCATGGAAAACACACGTAGCCTACAAATAACAGCACCGGTGATCTCCATGACCCTGTAGCAGAGAACTCTGACTCAACTTACTGGACCAATTTTCATTCTACTTACAGTTTGGTTCAAAATGATCTTTTCATATATGGGCCTACAATTTTTATGGATGACCCTCCGGCTTTTTATTCTACAGATTATGATAGTGGGTTAGAATAACGTCAAGTGGTGCTATTGTCTTTTTGGTATATTTTATCTAATGATTATTGATGCTACCAATATGCCAGAATATGATATGTATTACCTATTCCTTGCTCTAACAGTAGATATTCTTTTGAGATTAATATATCAGTCTCCGATTGTTGAACTTCATTATGAACCAAACTGTAATATTCTTCTTTATTTCAAATGATTATATACTTACTTATTCAATGATTATTACTTACTTATGCTTTATTAAAACATATTAAAGCATATAACTGCGCTCCTTTAAAATGTCTTTTTAAAAGTAGGCTGTAGGTGAAGCCTGTTGACTTACAAAGATTCCGCACCAGAACCCGGTGCCGATTTCGTTGAGCGATGCCTCGTAGCAGATGGCTGTTATGGCTGCAGCGACAGATGTGATAGCAAGCATGATCTGCAAGACACCTATAACGGTCGAAGTTGTTCTTGAAAAGTACGGTCTGTAACCCCCAATCACCGGTTGGTGATAGGCGGGTGCCACTGTAGTGGCACCGGCGTAGTAAATTGTCTGCTGTGGCGGATAGGGCCCCTGCTGCTGCGGATAGGGACCCTGCTGCTGCACCTGATGCTGACTATAGTACGCCATCAAACTATACAAAAAAATTGGAAATGCAAACATATATATGTATGTATAAAGCCTAGTACTGAGAAGCTGCAATATGTCATTGTCAATGCACTTAAGTATAACTATGAAGTTATATTAGGATGGCCATTTACTGGAGATTTTGAGTTTGTACTCATTGCTGTTATTGTAATATTATGGTGTTGATGCTCCGTTAATAAAAAATTACTTACTGACTTACTGATGAGCCTAACCTGGTGTAAATCGAACACTCCTACGTTACCATAATCACAAGACAAGAGGCAGAACTCAAATCGTGATCATAACCCGAAGAGACGTTTCCAGGTGATGTCAACCGTCCTATGAAGAGCTGCACAATGTGCAACATTAGTTATTTACGACCTGCATTTCAGATCTGTTAAAATCAGGTTGGGACTTGTGTTTGATTGATGTTCCGGTTGATTAGCATAATTGCCCTCAACGTTGAGGTAAGTATTGATCAAGGTGTTTGTGAATAAACTAATTTTTTTAAATTTATTTTTATTTATTCCGGATATTTCTTTAGCGCCTCTCGAAGTCAACTACTACTCAGAGGCGCTCCCGACTACAGCAAAATTGTTGATACTACAGTAGCAGGTCTGGTATATGTTGCTATATCTGCAAGTTTTGCATTGGTTGACTTCTCAATGCTGCCGACATTATATTGTTTACATAAGTTTGGCTTCAGACCCTACTTTATAAAAATGTGGAGATGTCAGCAGTCTGGAAAGATCTCCCCTCTCAGTTCCGCAGATTCCCGCTTCCACAGTCATCATTGCAACCCGTTCTCTATCCTCCTCCTTTTGCTCCACTATTTATCAGTTTGCATTTTGTCATACGTAGGCCCCTCGTTCAATTAAATTACCGCTAAGAATCTCATTTAAACAAATTTTTTCACATTAATTTCAGTTAATCAACAAACGAACTAGTACAGAGACACAATGTCAACTAACCGTGATAAGAAACAAAGAGTCGATGATTCTAAATGAACAAATTCGTATTGTCTTACTCTGTTCAAGTAAATCTTCGCTGTTAGAATATTTCACGAGTCCTTGGTTAAATCCTGTTGGCGCAGAGACGTCTAAGCGACACAAATTTACGATTTTATTATTAAACAATGCTATGAAAAATTAGTTTCACGTAAAAGTACAACGCTCAAGCAGGACACATTCACCGCTCCACAACTTTGCAGTTGCTCATCTGTCTGTCAGCTCTAGACCTTTGTCATCTGATAAGGCTTCGAATCAGTTGGTGACTGATACGGCAAGAGTTCCGTCCGGGAACTAGTCAGGTCGTCTCAAGCAACAGGTTTGCTTTCTTCTTGAGCGCACGGTGCGCGTGCATTTGCGTATACCGTCGCGTTTCTACTTAGACAATCGTGTTTACTGTTAGACTTTGAACACGATTTAGTGACGTATTGCAAAGATGATCTCACGACTAGGTCTAATAATATAATTTGCAAAACCTTTTCATGGCATGACTCACGACAGCGCTTATCTAGAGAGCTGTCTGTCAAATCATGAGTTGCATTTATCGTGGAGGTGAGTACGATATTAGCAATACAAAACAGCGGGTCAATTCCTGGTGTACTATCAGCAGTGAAAGTTGTTGCAATGCTAATTCTAGGCCTACACATTAATTGCATGATAATGCTCGACAATAAGTTTGACCTACATCCAGATCCGTGTTAGGCTTTCAAACGGAAGTTTCAGATTGCGAGCATCGCTGAGTCTTGACGCAAAATCCAACTTTTCCCCACTGACCAATTGTAATCTACAATAACAGTAATAACTAAAGTTGTTTTTGTGTAAACGTAAATGTCTGGAGTTTCTAAGCACTACACGCAAACCCGTTTTGAAAAGACGAGATGAAACACCGGCGCTAATCAAATAAAGTCCGGGAGAGTCATGTTGCTGGGTCAGTTTCGGTGCGCGGGGCAGGGGTGGAGAATTTATGTGAATTGGTGGCTGGGTCGATGGTCTCCGTCCTGGTCTAAGTTATGAACGAGGTTTTAATAATGATACATGGGCGCCCGCACGTTGGGGCAAGGGGGGCACTTGCCCCCCCCCCCCCTGGATTTTGAATCAAAATATGTAAAATTAAGAATATTATTAATTTTAAATAAATAAATATAGTTATTCTGACGTTTTGTTTGCTTGCTTGGTGACTTATACAAAGGTGCTCTTGTACATTGAAGTAAAGACATCGGATCATAAGTTAAACAACATGACATTGATTAATTGCAGCGTGTAGTGACGGCCGGTTTACCACGGCCTTCTAGATGGCTCTATTTAGAAGGCCGTGGTTTGACACTGCTGACCCGAGAAACCGGGGCATAAAGGCTGACCATATAGCGGGGAAAGCCGGGGACTCCGAGATTGTATTTCGGTCTCCACGGGAAAGCCAACTCGACATCTGGTCCTAATATCAGGGGTCCATAGGTTACCGGGAGTGACTGAGAGCATAAGGATATGCGTGTTTAAGCTGTTGGGAAGGAGAATATCTGCACACGTGTATACATGTATATATGGTACATCAATGACATACACATTTGGGGTTGAAATCCAGTTGAATATTTGGACACTTCAACAGACTTGGCATTAATATGCTGATAAGATAGGACAAGTGGGGAGGGAGACAGTGTGGTGGCTCCTTTCTTTGTTCTCCGTTCTTTCGAAGTGACTACACTGGGCCAATTACAACGTGAACACAGAACCATGGCACTTAGCGTGCCTGTAGTGACGTGCTATTGGAAGGACAGTTGAATGTAGGCGATACACTATATTCATCAAACCGTTGACTTGTTACAAATTTACTGTAAAAGTATTCTGTAACCGGAACCGCGAAAGTCATTAATCTTTGCTGGAAGTCTCGACACCCGAATACCGGAGGGTTCATAGACATTATTTGTGGGCACCATACTTTGTGATATTATCAGTACATTTAGGCTACCGGCAACAGCAACGTTTTTAATGGTGAGTTACAATTTTGAATAATGCACATCCTCTATTCACCACTGAAATTTAGTTTTAAAAAACTGGAGTAAATTTTTTAAGATTTATTCTTACGTTTCATAGCTCTTTGTTTGTTTGACGAATTTGTGTCAGAAATTCGAAGAAAGAATTCAAATTTCCAGACAATTGATTAAATTAATATCGGTAGAATGTCAAGAAATTAATTGCAATGGCCGAGATCAAAATACAGCCTAATTGGAAATGGATAAATCTACTGTCCGCGCCAATCCGTTCTCTCAGCACTCATGAATAAGCTGGTTCCTTTCTTTTAGCTTTACAATTTAAGCTCTCTATATATAGCTATAGAACTTTGGAGTTTACCATTAAGACTTCTTACAAAGTATGCCCATTAACGTTCGTCCATAGTTCCATATGGGCCCTCGTGGGTCCCACATGGAAATATGGGCATGGCAACAAGATTTTTGCTCCCTTCAAACAAATTTTTTACTCCATGGTTGTGCCCCCCCCCGCAAAAATTCCAGCGGGCGCCCATGTAATGATATATAGGCGGTTGCTCAGAAGGAAGAAGATGAAATATGAGGTCAACGGAAAAGAATGAAATGACTGTAGTTATCGATATGAATGCTGCTATCATAAATGTGACGGTTTCGTGTGTGTGTGTGTATATATATGTGTGTGTGTGTGTGTGTGAGTGTGTGTGTGTGTGTGTGTGTGTGTGTGTGTGTGTGTGTGTGTGTGTGTGTGCGTGTGTGTGTGCGTGTGTCTGTTTGTCTGTTTGTCTGAGTGTCTGTGTGCGTGTGTAAGACTCCTATAAGGCGCTACTTGTTCAATGCATATAAAAATGTGTCCCATGTGCCAACTCTAACCCAATAACTGATTTCGATGCTAACTTACCAACACTACATCTCTTGCAATCTCTGCGCGGGTCTTTCGTTAAAATCTGGTAACACTCTTCTTGCGCAAATCCAATCCTTATTCCTCCTCTCACCGTTACTTCTTTCGCAGCTCCAATTCTAAACACCACCCACCGCATCCGCCTGCTAGTCTACCTTCCTGACCCTTGAGTATTGACATGGAATCGAACCTGACCTTACCTGCTACTTGATTTTCTCTGGTCTTACCTGCCTTTTGATTTTGTTTTGGCCTTACCTGCCTTTTGAGTTTGTTTGGCCTTACCAGTCACTTGACTTTGCTTTGTCCTTACCTGCCTTTTGATTTTGTTTTGGCCTTACCTGCCTTTTGATATTGTTTTAGCCTTAACTGCCTTTTGATATTGTTTTGGCTTTACCTGCCTTTTCATTTTGTTTTGGTCTTAGCTGTCTCTTGGTTTTGTTTTGGCCTGAACTGCCGTTTGATTTTGTTTTGGCCTTACCTGCCTTTTGATATTGTTTTGGGCTTACCTGCCTCTTGATTTTTTTCTTGCCAAGTGCCTTTGAATATAATCTGGTTACCGCACGATTCTTTCAGCGCTATAAAAATTTCAGTTTGCATATTGACCTCATTTATTGTGCTTTGTAAATCAGAGTCGCCTTTTGCCGGTCATCAATTTAATCTTGTGGAATATGATTGTGTTAAAGTGTGTCTCCGTATTATTTATCTATAAAAACTTACACTTACTTTTAAGTGCCTCACAAAGCACTGCGTGTGCCAGACTAAAATGATGTCAAAGTCATTAAGTACAAAAAGTTAATCACTAAGCGAACAGTGCTCAGATAACTAGGCGAGTCACTAATGACAAGCTCCCGCAAACACATAGGGCCCAGCTGACGTTATTCCCATCCAGAGTTGATAGTAGACTGTAGACACCATGCTTAAAGCAATTGGACTACATAGTAGCCACTGGAGTAAACTTGTCCAAAATATTGGAAGGGTATTTGGTTATTCATTCTACACTTGTTGCATTGGGTGTAAAGTCCATCTCAATTATTGGGGGACGTGCCCCGGCTCCACCCAGTGTCTACGTCTATGGTAGTACTACCGTAGTAGACACCCAGTGTCTACGTATATGGTAGTACTACCGTAGTAGTGAAGTAGGAGCGATGACAGACGATGAGGCTCGCAACACCTATGAACCCCACCGAAAGGCTCTCGCAGAAGATAGATTACGCTGCGTCCCGCCATCCCTGTGGAGGTCGCCAGTTTCGGTGGCCTGCAATTGGTCTAGATGGTCGCCGTAGCAGACCAGTCAGCATCAATCCACCGACTCTCTGGGCCTTTCCAATGGAGCCTCACACAATATCCAGTTATTTTCCTGAAACCCCTTAAGATGGACGAGTCAATGGTCGCACGAGAGTCCTAATCTAATCTGATATCTTCAGCGACATCATTGCCGTCATAATGCCCAGGACACTGTGAGCATTGATGAGGTGCAATATCAATTTGTGTAACGGTGAGCATGGAGCAGAGATAGGTCGGTTTTGTAGAAAAAAGTAATGAGCAAACTGTAGGGCAGATTTTGAAATGGGTTCTTTGCCTGATGGGTATCCAGTACGGTGAATGCAATACGGGCGCATTATGTTGATATTTAGGTGTCTTTATTATGGCCCTGGCAAGGAGGTTTTTGAACCAATTGTAGCTTCGAGACTGCGCATTAGCTAGCGCGATTAAGACAGATGAAGGCAAAACAGATTTTATTCTACGATCGGCTCAAATGGAAATTGAACTGATCTGAATAATGCCAGAATATGGTCAGAAAATGAAACGATGGAGCCAAATACCACAACTAAACTGCAGTATCATGTCAGAAAAAAGGGAAAGTGCGTCAGACGGCTGAAGCCAAGTTGCTATTCTTCACCCCAATAGACGCTGATAGTAGCTATAGTAGCACCTATATGTCTAGCATATTGGATATTATAACGGCTGCCATTGTCGAGGCTTAATTGTAAGGACGGTGTATGCTATACCCGTTTTCGTCTCTATGAGCAGCATTTTAGTTAAAAGCGTTAAAAACAAAAATTAACTCTTGAATTAAACAACGAGCATTAATTCAAATAGTACTTTAGAGATTCACACACACAATCCTAGCATGGCCGTTGTACATTTCCTTTCTGCCAGGATTCGAAGATAACGTACTTGAGCCCAATTTAGACATTTAATCAAAAAGAGATCTTGTTCATAACTTTTTAGAGAAGCTAGTCATTTTTTTTATAGTTTCTTTAGCATTCATCTTGTTTCAGTAATTAATGCAATTCTATTTTTTATTGTCCTTGTCTGCAGTTGTGCAATGCTTGCTGCTGGGCTTGAAATAATTCTGCACAAAATGCAAATGTTAATTGTTTCAGTTTGATAATTTATTTTATTTCGATAATTTTACTGCTTGAAAGTTCAAATATTAAAAAAATATGTCCTTTTCCAAGTTTGTCTGATTCAGTGCTATCTGACTTAAAATTACGCGTAAAAATGTCATTTTTCAAAATATCCCCACCATTGGAAATTTCTTTGCACATGCCTTGGTTTGTGACTTTTCAACATTGGCATAAAATTAATGCAGTCGTGCGACAATAAATTACACGCACCCTCGCAGGTTTCCTATGCAGGTACGTGTAATTTATTAGGCCTATATGCATAATCTTCTCCCTACATTTGTTCAGAGTCTCTTGAAGACTTATGACTATTAATTCTTCATTACTTCAATTATTAACTTCTCGTTAGATGAAGGTTAGATTCTCCCACCTTTGCTCATACTGTAGATCGAATGGTTTGATTCGTAAGCAATCTCGCTAACTTCCAGGTCGTCAATATCTTTATTTTCGTTCGACGTAGACCCTATCTTAAGCCTATAAGAGCTCTAAAATCAGCAGACAATACAAGTCAGCCTATTAGGAGATCTAAACAGCAGACTACACAAGTCAGCCCATTAAGAACTTCAAACAGTACACTACAGAAGTCATTTGAAAATGTATTTATTTTGTTCCGTTAAGCAAAAATCATTCTAGCCAGAATATCTCTGCGTAGCGATGGACGATGCTTCCTCCAAGTAATGGAACCGGACATTTGTATAGCGCTTTTTCGTCTCTAGAATTTCATTTGGTAGGAAACTGAAGAATAATCTTGAATATTATGTCATTAAAGGATAAAATTCGTTAGAGCCTAATAGTGTGGTGGCTGATTCCCGGACTTCATCGTCATTGGAGGAGCTTGTTGACCTCCGGCGTACATCATCTGTTGAGGGTGTGATGTCGATGGGTACTGTGGCTGACCGTAATAGTTCTGTGGAGGCAGGTGCTGTGGAGGTGGCCCCTGAAGGAACACCGTTTCCGGTTGAGTGGTTGCATAGGTGACCGGAATGGGAGCAGTCTGTTGATAGCACAACAATCAAGACACTAGTTTATTGTAGATAAAATTAGATTCTTGGATCAATGTACATCTACCTTTATCTGATTCTGGGTCACATAGACTAAAACCCCACTAACGATCGTAGAGATACGGTGCGAATTGATAAAGAAAAGGTTCGAACCCAACTCAGTAACGTATCATGCAGGCTAAGTAGCAATTCCTAACAAGTGTAACATAAGATGATAATAATAATAATCATGTTTATTGACAAGTTCACTGACATACCGCAGTAGTAACATCGAAACATATGACAGTACAATTATCAATATTTTATAGAGCACACGTCTTGGCACTCATTACAGCTGCCCCTAGGGAGTGGAAGGCTGCGTCGACCTATAGGGAGCTTGGCGATATCGAACCGATTCTTTCAAGATCTTACGTTCTTCGAGCAAGAGTGTTACCATTCATCTATCCCTCTCCCCGGAAATGCTGAAACTTTAAGTTGAGTAGAGTAATGTAAAATTGTGTTGTTGCTAGAGCTACCTTAACAGTGTCAGTTAAATCTGAGCTGAATGTGGACTGAGATTGTCGCTAAACAACAACGTGACAATTACTCCGAAGCGATGGTCGAACCTGGCACAGTTAATCTTGTCCACTGCCAATTTGCCAGCATTTCGATGGACATTATGCGGGACCCATAGGCCTATGAGCTCTATATGGGTCCTCAGTGCCGGCCTTAGGATATTTCGACTCCGTGCAGAGTATACTGTGACACAAGTCAAATTGTTTTCACTCCTAATCATTTTAATTTAGTAGATTGTTAACAAGTACAACAAGTCAAATTGACCTATACACGAGAATTCTGTGATATAGAGGAAGTTGACTTTTATTTTATTGACAAAAGAGAAGATTTAATCGAAACCATAATATTATTATTAGGGTGCCTTGTTCGTGTTAATTTTCTGTGACATTTTCGGGCCCCATAAGTTGCGGGTCCCGTGCGACCGCACGGTTTGCACGCCCTTTAGGCCGGCACTGGGGTTCTTAATGGGAATATGGGTCCTATATTTCCTCAATGTGGGCATACCAATATGGATGTGAGCAATGTAAATAAATATATATATAAGATATAGAGAATCTTTAGAGAAGGCGATGGCGGCCATAAATATACTGTTATTGCTATTGGTGTCGAAATGTGAGCGTGAATCAATCAACCTGTGGATGAGATCCGGAATACATCGCTCGACAGCTGACCGCAAACAACCAACAGCCAAATATGACTTCCCAAGATCCACAACCAATCATCAAACAGTTGGCAACAACAGCCTCACTTTTCTAGCACCAAATAAACAAACAATTAATTATTTAAATATACTGATAATATATATATATGAAATATATATATAATATATATAGCTAATATAACATAACATAACATAACATCTGTCTTTATTGCATCCAATGACAACATTTTTGACAGTCATTTACAACAAAAATTTTATATAATTAGTACAGAATCTGGAAACTCAGTGACTATGAATTACAAGGTAAAAGGAATTAATACTTATGTAACTTCCCATTTCTTCAGGTAAGTTCATGCAGTTGATTGAAATCTTGTAGTCTTGTAATACTGATGGCTTAGCTGAGTTTATGCAGTTGATTAAATTCTTGTGGTCACAAGAGGCAATGGGCGCCCCTAAGGGACCTAGATCCCGCTGACCGGGGATGCCCTGCTAAAAGCTAATTACAAGTTCAAAAGATGGCACAGCATGGTTGCTCCCCTCACAGTAGCACAATCCAGTACCTTGCTCAATCCTCTTACTCCCTCACCGCTTGGAAGGGCTTAATACTTATGGCTTAACTAAACTTAACTAAACTTAACTAACAAACCTTAAGTAACAAAAAACTCACGGGCCGGTCCCCGGCTCCACCAAACCACTAAAGTCAAAATCAAATCGTGCTATTTGGTTATTTATCCAGTATCATTACATGCGTCAGAAGAAAGCTTTTTATTTGCTTCTTGAACAAATGCCTGTTCTGCAACGAACGAATTTCGACTGGGATCTGGTTCCAGATTAGCGGACCAGCTGATCTGATACTAAACCGTCTCACATTCGTACGACTATTAATTGGACGGTATAGTGAGGCTCCCCGCGTATCATGTTTGTGTACCTCCGAGGCCTTCGCAAAGTAATTTTTAAAAGAGGCCGGTAGTTGATCATGCTCGTAGCAGTAGATGAAGTCAGACATTTGAAAGTTGTTTATCTGACTGATATTCATTTTTTTAGTTCTTTGAAAATGACACCCTATATGCCTCAAAAGAGAAGTCGGAAAATATGACATTGGGCTTCACTCTGCACTGGGATGGGCTGGAATTTCTGAATAATTAGGCGTAAACCGCATGTTTCTATCACAAACAATTAATAAGTTTCAATTTTTAAATGTCTTGGTCTCTTGACGGCTACTTTAGAGAAATCGCGAGTTTATGAAGATAATGACCCGTCCTAGGTCGCTGTGCATAGGCCCTATAGGGTAAAATGATATTTATGATTATAGATTATACTCCCAACCAAAGTACCTTCGCGAACTCTTCAATATCCAGCCACCCCGGTCTACCCGTTCATCCTATTATCACTCCCTCCCGTCCCCCAGTCACTACTTGCCTCAAGTTCTCCAACCGATCCATAAGCCGATGCTCTGCGCTTAGCTTTACAGTGGCGCTTTAGAAAATTGGAAACTACGATTACGATATAGTAAATTGCAATGTATTCATACGACTTTGAGGCTGTCAGCTTGGTGATCTCAATGAAACTGGCTAAGATGAATATTTACATAGGTCATTTGCATAAAAATCGCTGTATATCGATTTTTGCAGGGCATCATGAAAAAATTGTAAATAAATATATTTCACGAAACTCTACATAAAAATTTACAGTTTTACAGCTAATGCAACAAGGAATATAAATACGCAGAGACCTTTTTGACCCATTTTATGCCTAAATGCCTCCCTACTGAACGCGTTTCTGACAAATTATGTTTTCAGACTGTGAAGTTTTAGCTAGACATGGTTGTATATTATCTGTCAGTAGGCCTAGCCCTAACATAATAGTGGCCTAAAGGCAATACTGATAAGGCCAATTCAGAAGAGGAAGATGAGTCTCTTGAGCTAACCAAGACAGTCAACAGTAGGTATGAGGCGTTGCGACTTCATGTGCATAGTATATATGCTCGTGAACAATACAAGGGCAGGTGGTAATTCCTCTTCTTCATTTTCTACTAACAGTTTATGTATGATCATTGTTCTCATATTTAGCTGAGTTGCATTGGGACGCACGTGGAGCAGGAATATCGCTATAAGTTTCTGCACTGACGAGGCTTTGAATCTCTACCTCTCGACTAATCACTTGGCTACCGCGCACCTCTAAAACTAGTTCAGCAAGAAAAAGAAAAAGAAATTACACTGCCAAGCAGAACAACCCATAATCTATCTACTGTGGAGAAAGAGTTTACCAATTTACCAAGTACAAAACACTACTATTCCAAAGAAATGAGGCATTTAATTAATTTTAGAAGCAGCAGGAATATATTATTACAAACCTGTTACAAACTGTTAACGTTAATTAACTTTGCTACGTCTCGAGCAGATGAGTCTGAACTATTTTTGGTATCAATAAGCAGTGTCTCCAATTTTGAGAAATTTTGATTTTTAAATGTCCTTTTGCCATTGAAGTACAATTGTGACGCCAGGGTTCAAAACCCGTCGCTTGTCGCTTCCTATAGATATCGAGCTAGAAGCCGAAATAGGCTAGAGGGGTCAAAAATATTGAACACTCTTCAATTCACCAGTTGTCTATGAATTTGCCAATAATTTGCATTGTAGTAATCCGATTTTGATGCCGTTTGTTTTATTCGACACAGGATATAGCCCTTTATTGCCCAGAAAAATTGTAGTAGGCCTACAATCAAGTAATGGTTGCTGAGGACTTTGATGACACGAATATTCCGAAAATTTTTTTTCGATTTTCTCACTATATATTAATGAAAGAATCAAACGAGCATAACTTTAGTTAGCAAAAAATATTTTCATTCTGTAAAAAGTATTATGAAGCAGATTAATTGTAGAATATGACTAAATAAAAAGGTCAGAAACCGACATGTGACGGGTTTTGAGCCCTGGCGTCACAATTTTGCACTCGGCGTCCACCACACTGCTTGTTGTGATAAATTATTTTGCTTGATCTGGAATCTTACCTTACGCCTGCTAATTGCCTTCTTTAGCACGATAACCATGATATCCATTGCTTCAATCTATGATCTCTTTATGTAAAATCTAAAGTTAAATCCCAACTAGTCAGAGAGGCCCGAAGTTAGGCTACAGTTAGTAAGCAACTTTGAAACTTCACGCAGTACTTTTAAGATTGTAAATAGATAATGTTGGATTAATGAAAACGAGCAGATTAAACTAAAGAATTACTAGCACCGACTAGAAGCGCTAAAAGCTAAAACCGTGAATAAAATGGAAAGTGATCCTACCCAGGTGACACAATCATAGGTGCCACAGTAAACATCATTGCTAACTCCAATCGAGGCAATTGTGAGTTGGGTTATCCCGAAAGCGATGGCAAAACCGGAGCAGAGCGCATTTGCTGATATCTGCATTCAGAACAAAAAATTCATTTGAGTGGGTTGGTGAGTAGGTGAGTGGGTGAGTGGATGAGTGGGTGAGTGGATGAGTAGGTGAATGAGTAGGTTAGTCAGTCAGTTAGTGGATTAGTAAGTGGGAGGGTTGAGTGGGTGGGCGGGTGAGTAGGTGGGTGGGTGGGTGAATGAATTAGTTAGTCAGTGAGTTAGTCAGTCAGTCAGTCAGTCAGTCAATCTGTAAGTTAAATAGTTATTAAGAAATTATGAGGTGAAAGAGAGTTAAGGAATTAACTCAGGCCTGCGCTCAGTCCAAACAATTTCTGTGATTAATTTCTACCGTATTCCCCGAAAGAGAAGATCTACTGTTGATATGACCACTTACAGGTAGCATGGTAACGCTTTGAGGACCTCACCTAGTCCAAGCGCCCTTTGGAAGGCTGCGCACTGTGTGCAGAGGACCTCAGTAGTTCCGATCTTCATTCGTAATTAACAACAGCATTAGGCCTAGCCTACTCTTCACATGATTAGGCAGCATTATCTACCAGATAACAATATTCCTATGATGATCCTTCGTAATTAAGCGTCAATTGTACACCTGCACTGTACTTGGCCCTACGTAAAGAAAAGTGGACGGAACTCAATTTTTACAGATCAGTTGTGCACATACCAGTTGGTTCGTTGGATGTTGACCGGCAGCAATTGCTACAACTCCGGCGATAAAGTACTGTTAATGAGAAAAAATATGCTTTAAATGTTTAGCGTTGTTCAGAAGAAAAATAAATTTATAACTTTTACCCTGCTTACAATTTCGTTCTTTAACTTCTCAGTTCGATTCTACGAATGTAAGATGACAAGAATGAAACTCTGGTTCTATACTTTGAACCTGGCCTCATCCTACTTCCTTGCCAATTTTAGTTTCCATTAATCGACTTCGATTAAAACTCTATTCTGTAAGCACTTGAAATCATTCCGTCCGATCCTGATTTTCCGTTGGTAGGTCGTTAGCGCCTCTGATAAAGTTTCTCTTGAAGAAGCGCTAAACAATTATGGTAACGGTACAATTACTAACTACTGCTAATAACCTGGTGCCAAAAATATTGCCTTTAGGCGGTGAAGATTGCGGAGATTACGGTGATTGCATTTACGGTCACAGGTCACTTATAACGCAAGATTTTGAGTCACTGTCTTGCTCACCAAGACATCCCTCATATAGTGTAATGGTCGGTGGCCTTAAGGAAGCATTCATCCAAAAGACAATGCCCTCTTAGGCTACTCCAAGCACAGTTGGACAATTAGATCAGTGTGAATTTTATATGGCAGATCCTGGATTCGAATCCAGGTCGCAGAGGTGAAAAGCCGCTGAGTCATGTCCCACCTTTGTATTATAGTGGAATATTTGATTTTCTGCTACTCTTTATGAAGCACGGAAAAAGTTTACTGTTTACATGTATATAACAGTGCGTTACGAAGCA
This sequence comes from Allolobophora icterica, assembly GCA_963556255.1. Classification (NCBI taxonomy): domain Eukaryota; kingdom Metazoa; phylum Annelida; class Clitellata; order Crassiclitellata; family Lumbricidae; genus Allolobophora; species Allolobophora icterica. The sequence continues at coordinate 30,476,144 of OY744613.1, forward strand.
GCACCGGTGCCAGGAAGCTACAGTACTATCCATACTGCACTTAATAAATTTCTTGGTATCTTACTAAGACCCAAATTGTAATTGTAATTTTAATCGAACATTTATAAAGGCACCACTCAACGATTCAGAGGCGCTGCCGACCCAAGTCAATGCCGTCAACAACAAGTAGGCCTAAACTGGTGTTCAAAGTAACATATGAATACATATCTAATACAAAAATGCATGTATATGTAGGTATTTCACTCTCTCTAGTTGTTAGTTTCATGGAAAACACACGTACAAATTACAACACCGATGATCTCCATGATCCTGTAACAGAGAACTCTGACTCAGCTTACTGGAACAATTTTCGTTCGATTTACAGTTTAGTTCAAAATGATCTTTTCATATGTACAATTTTCATGGATGACCCTCCGGGTTTTTATTCTTCGGATTATGACAATGGGTTAGAATAACGTCAAGTGGTGCTATTGACATTTTGCTATATTTTACCTAATGATTACTGCAATTACCATCATGCCAGAATATAATAATGTATTACCTATTCTTTGTTCTAACAGTAAGTATTTTAGATTATTATTTTAATTTTTGAACTTCATTTTGAACCAAACTGTAAGTCGAATGAGAAATTGTCCAGTAAGCTGAGTTAGAGTTATGTTGCAGTCTCCTTAGCCGTTTGTTGGGATGGTAAGCTAAACTATTTATCATGTAGTAATTATTGTTGGCTATGTTTTAAGATTCTAACAGCATATGAAGATGGAAGTCAATGCAACTAAAGAATTTATCTGGTGAAACAGTTATTTTGAGTTGTGTAGAAGAACACGCAAACTTCTGATCAAACAGTAACATTAAATTAACTTGTTTGCTATATGTTAATGGCAACCTTAATATACTTACATGAGTATGATCAATACATGCATGCAAACATACTGCACAAGTGCACATACATACAGGTATGAATCCATGCAATGCATACATACATACCTACTTACTTACTTATTTACTCACTTATTTACTTACTTTATTATATACTTCTTTACTTTAAAATGATTATATACTTACGTCATTGATTATTACTTGCTTATACTTTATGAAAACATGTAACTGAGTTACTTTAAAATATCTTTTAAAAAGTAGACTGTAGGTGTAGCCTGTTGACTTACAAAGATTCCGCACCAGAATCCGGTGCCGATATAGTAGAGCGATGCCTCGTAGCACACGGCTGTTATGGCTGCAGCGACAGATGTAATAGCAAGCATGATCTGCAAGACACCTATAACGGTCGAAGTTGTTCTTGGAAAGTACGGTCTGTAACCCTCAATCACCGGTTGGTGATAGGCGGGTGCCACCGAAGTGGCACCGGCGTAGTAGATTATCTGTTGTGGCGGATAGGGACCCTGCTGCTGCGGATAGGGACCCTGCTGCTGCACCTGATGCTGATTATTGTACGCCATCGAACTATGCAAAAACAATTGGAAATGCAAACATATATATGTGTGTACAAAGCTTAATCCTGAGTAGCTGCAATATGTCATTGTCAATGCACTTATGAATAACTATGAAGTTATATTAGGATGGCCATTTACTGGAGATTTTGAGTTTGTACTCACTGCTGTTTTGTGATATTACTGTGTTGATGCTCTGTCAATAAAAAAATGACTTACTGGCTTAATGATAAGCCTAACCTGGTGTAAATTGAACACTCCTACGTTACCATTATCACAAGACAAGAGGCAGAACTCAAATCGTGATCATAACCCAAAGAGACGTTTCCAGTTGATGTCAACCGTCCTATAAGGAGCTGCACAATGTGCAACATTAGTTATTTACGACCTGCATTTCAGATCTGTTAAGATCAGGTTGGGACTTGTGTTTGATTTATGTTCCGGTTGATTAGCATAATAATCTATACGTTGCCATCAACGTTGAGATAAGTGTTGATCAAGGTGTTTGTGAATAAACTAATAATTATTGATACTGCAGTAGCACGTCTGGTATACATAGGTTGCTGTATCAATAAGTTTTGCATTGGTCGACTTCTGCATGCTGCCGACATTATATTGCTACACAAGTTAGGCTTGAGACCCTACTTTATAAATGCGAAGATGTCAGCAGTCTGGAAAGATCTCCCCTCTGAGTTCCGCAGATTCTCGGTTCCTCCATCATCATTGCAACCCGTTTATTTATTTATTTATTTCGGATATTTCTATAGCGCTTCTCGAAGTCTACTACTACTCAGAGGCGCTCCCGACTACAGCATTCGATACTGTGCCGGAATTTTCACGCCGAAGCGCCACGAGCAATTGCGAGTGAAGGACTTGCCCAAGGTCCGTACGCAGCGGCTAGAGTGGGATTCGAACCTGCAACCCTCCGGTCACAAGGCGCCGAACTTACCACTGAGCCACCACGCTCCATACTCCTCCTCCTGCTCTACTATCTATTACTCCCAGGCTTTCCACTCAAAACTGAAGTCTCATCTTTTCAAGAGCTCCTACCCTAACTTATCTGATCCTTCAGCTTCCAATTCTTCTCGCCCTAAACGACACCCGCCTAGCAGCTGTCCTGCGTCCTCTGTTGATCTGCGCCCATGGTAACCGGACTCGGACATCCTTTGGATTACTCTTTGGCAAACCCCTCTGATTTGACGCAACACTTATGAATAGGCTGGTGCCCTGCCATTGGCGTCCGGAGGGGGCAAGGGGAATTTGCCCCATGGATTTTGAAAATATTCTTTAAAAAATTAAATCTTTTGATTATTATGATTTTTACAACAGTCCCAACACGATTTTCAGTGCGAAAAAACACTTAATTAATTATTTAAGCAAAGTCCTTGACCATTATTTATTTTTAAAGTTGCCACATGTTCTGTGTTGGGTTCGAAAACGACGACTGAATCGGCACTGCGTTATCTAGTGATGTAAACACATCCACTTGATACTACTGCTATGAATAATTGTATCTCACTTTCATCATTATTTGCATATTAAAACTAGGTCTCTTTGAACACTTATGTTGGACAAACAACAACAGGAAGATCAAAAGTGCGATGTTTGGAACAGTGGAGAGCACAGGGAATGGAGGGTAAGAAGTGGGAGACTTTGCTTTGAAGAGAATGGCTTTATGACACAGAACATTGGTGAAAAAGTCCACATAGCGAACGTGACCAAGACTGTTCCAGAGCCTTGCCAGTAATCGTTACCGGCCCTCCGAGAAGTTGGTAGAGGCATGATGGACACTCTCGCCACATATGGACAAGAACGGTGGAAGCTGACCTGCACTCGTTGAACTTTGGATTACATTCTGCCTGGAGACGAGACCGGAACCTAAACGACACTGAATGTGGTGGAAGCGGCAATGCTCCAAGAAGGAGAATGGCAGTGCTCCAAGAAGGAGCATGCCACACAGAATGATGATTTGCTGCAGACATTGTCTACTAGTTTAGCAATGCAATAGAATGCAACTGATATCGCCTTTCTTCCAAAGTTTAGAAGTGTACACAGGATCGTATGAAAGAACATCTATGGCGGTTGCAATTGAGTGAAGAACTTGCTGAAGGTCCCTAAACATTGATTGCTTCACTGTAGGATCGAACCCGTATTCTCTGAGTGCGGGCCGAACGCTCAAGCGGTCTAACCAATCGTCTACTGTGCGCCACACAGCTCAGGCTTATGCAGTTTTGAACTTCATTTCAGAAAGATATGCTGCAATGTTAAAATTTTCTTAACGGTCTTATTAACTTCATACCATATCACTCGAATGCTGCTTGCATTGGTGTTTAGTTGTGGCAATTAATGGGCCCATAATTCTTTAATTAATAGATTTTGTGTGAATACAAATATAATTATACACTATTAAATTATACCTAAGTAGATAATGTCTTCAGTGGAGAGATGCTTATTTTTTCCTTCGTAAGCTTTGGGTTTTTTCAAATCAAATCAAATCAAACGGATTTTTTTTGAAAAAAAATAGTTTAGTATCTGATGAAATTTGTATTTTCACATACGTAGTTCAATTAAATTGCCTCAAAGATTTAAGAATCCCATTAAAACAAAGTTTCCTTTAACATTAATACTAGTTAATCAACAGACGAAATAGGCCTAGTACAGAGACTCAGTGTCAACTAGCAAGATACTAACCGTGATAAGAAACAAAGAGTCGATGTATCTTAATGAAAAAATTCGTATTGTCTTACTCTGTTCAAGTAACTGCAAGCAGCTGCAGTTATGTCTTATTTCACGAGTCCTTGGGTAAGCCCTATTGGCGCAGAATCGTCTAAACGACACAAACTTATATGAGTTTATTATTAAACAATACTAGGAAAAATTAGTTTCACGTAAAAGTACAACGCTCAAGCAGGACACATTCACCGTTGCACAACTTTGCAGTTGCTCACCTGTCGGTCAGCTCTAGACCTTTGTCATCTGATAAGGCTTCGAATCAGTTGGTGACTGATACGGCAAGAGGAAACCCGTGCGGGAACTAGGCAGGTCGTCTCAAGCAACAGGTTTGCTTTCTTCTTGAGCGCACTGCGCGCGTGCATTTGCGTATACCGTCGCGTTTCTACTTACGCAATCGTGTAATACATACGTAGTTACTGTTAGACTTTGAACACGATTTAGTGACGTATTGCAAAGATGATCCCACGGCTAGGTCTAATAATATAATTTGCCGTTTTCATGGAATGACTTACGACAGCGCTTATCTATAGAGAGCTGTCAACTCGTGAGTTGCGTTTATCATGGAGGTGAATAAGTTAGCAATACAAAACAGAACAAAATGAGCCATGCTTCTACGAAGCTAAGTTTTAACGATGCATCTAAGACCAACGTTGCTATATTTATTCCTAGATGTGTTGTGTGGTAAGCCCACTTGTGCCAGTTCTAACTTCTGTGGCAAAGTTTAAACAAAGACATGAAGTATTTTTTAAAGAAATTTTCTTCATGAAAGTGAAAGACCTCGACAAATATGCGCAGGTCAATTCCTTGTGTGCTATCAGCAGTGAAAGTTGTTGCAATGCTAATTCTAGGACTACACATCAATTGCATGATAACGCTTGACAATAAGTTTGGCCTACATCCAGATCCATGGTAGACTTTCTTTGCAATTAAGCATCCAGATCCGTGCTAGGCTTTCTTTGCGGCATCGCTGGGTCTTGACCCAAAATCCAACTTTTCCCCACTGACGAATTATAGTCTACAATAATAGTAATAACTAAAGTTTTTTTGTGTAAATGTAAATCTCTGAAGTTTCCAATCCGTCTAAGAAAGACCAGATTAAACACCGGCGCTATATAAAAAAAATCTAGGAGAGTCTGTTTGCTGGTTCACTTTTGGTGCCGGGGCAGGGTGGGTGGAGAATGGATGTAAATTCGTTCTTTGGGTGGTAAGGTTCCTGGTTCTATGGTTTCCATCATGGTCTTAGTTGTGAACGGTCGTTTTGATAATGATAATTTTACTGGCAGTAGTTCAGAAGAAAGAAGATGAAAGATGGGGCCAACGAAAAAGAATGAGATGACTGTAGTTATCGATATTAATGCTGCTGTTGTGAATATGACGGTTTGCGTATATATATATATATATATATAGCCCTATAATATATAGGCTATGTAAGACTCCTATAAGGCATAAGATGAGCAATGCATATAAAAATGTGTCATATGTCTCAACTGTTACCCTGTAGCTGCTTTAGGTGCTAACTTACCAACACTGCATCTCTTACAATCTCTGAACAGGTCTTTCGTTAAAATCTGGAACACTCATCTTGCGCAAATCCAATCCTTATTCCTCATCTCACCCTTAGGCTACATCTTTCGCCACTCCAATTCTAAACATCACCCACCGTATCCGCCTGCTAGTCTACCTGCCTGGCCTTTGAGTATTGACATGGAATCGAACCTGACCTAACCTATCTCTTGATTTTGTTTTGGCCTTACCTACCTTTTGATTTTGTTTTTGGCCTTACCTGCCTTTTGATATTGTTTTGACCCCACGTGCCTTTTGATTTTGTTTTGGCCATACCTTCCTTTTGATATTGTTTTGGCCATACCTGCCTTTTGATATTGTTTTGGCCTTACCTGTCTTTTGATATTGTTTTGGCCTTACCTGCCTCTTGATTTTGTATTGGTCAAGTGCCTATGAATATTATCTGGCTACTGCAACATGATTCTTAGCTTCCTTTAGGCGCAATAGAAATTTCAGTTTACATATTAAAATTTGACCTAATTTATTGTGCTTCGTAAATCAGAGTCACTTGTTTCCGGTCATCAGTTAAATCTTGTGGAATATGTGGTAAAGTAGGCTTTGTCTCTGTATTATTTATAGGCTATGTCTCTGTATTATTTATAGGCTATGTCTCTGTATTATTTATAGGCTATGTCTCTGTATTATTTATCTATACACTTACTTTGAAGTGCCTCACAAAGCACTGCGTGTACCAAACTAAATGATGTCAAAGTCATTAATTACAAAATGTTAATCACTAAGCGAACAGTGCTCAGATAACTAGGCGAGTCACCAACGACGAGCTCTCGCAAAGACATAGGACACAGCCAACAGGATTCCCATCCGGAGCTGATAGTAGACACTATGCTTAGAGTAAATGGACTACGTAGTAGCGAAGATGGCAAACGATGAGGCTCGCAAAACCAAAAAACCCCAACCCAAAGGCTCTCGCAGAAGATAGAATACGCTGCGTCCCGGCATCCCTATGCCACAGGGTCTGTGGAGGACGACATTCTCTGTTGCCGGTGATTGGTCTACATGGTAGCCCTAGTAGACTAGTCAGGACCAATCCACGGATTCTCTGAGCCTTTCCAATGGAGCCTCACGCAATATCTAGTTAATATCCTGACACCCCTTAAGATGGACGAGTCCACGGTCGCGCAGGATGCCTAGTCTAATCTGATATCTTCTAGCGACATCTATGACGGACATTACCATAATGCCCAATACATGGTGCACCTTGATCAAGTGCAATGTCAATTTGATTGAGGGTGGGAATGGAGAAGTGATATGTCGGTTGGGTAGAAACAGTAACGTGTTAACTGTGGGGCAGATATTGAACTGGGTTGTTTGTTTGATTGGCATCCAGTGCGATGAATGCATTAAGGGCATAATATGGTGAATTTTATTTGTCTTTGTTATGCCCTAACAAGAACGTTTTGAAGCAATTGTAGATTAGGCAGATTTCCGATAGTAATACAAAAGACAAGTGAATTACAGTAGTCGAGTTTGCTCATTAGCTAGTGCGATTAAGACAGCTGAAGGCAGGGACGTCATTAAAGCTTTTTTCAGGGGGAGGGGGCAAAAAAGCGGTAAAAAAATTTCTTTTCACCGTGTGGGGGACAACAGTACACTGTGTCCCCCACTGTTAAAGGTAGGGATTCTTATCCCCTCAGCCCTTCGGGATCGCTGCCCATGTTTGAACTTCGTCTACATGTGCAAAACTGTAAGCCAGTGCTGCAAATGATTCTTTTTTCCTTTTGTTTACCCCTTTCTTCTTCCACCTTTTCTTTTTTACATCTTTTTTCTTTTTTGCCAAAAGTCAGAGGGGCAAATGCCCCCTTGCCTCCCCTCGCCCCCAAATTACGTAACTGGTTGAAGGCAAAACAGATTTAATTGTACGATCAGCTCAATGGGAAATTGAGCTGAACTGTATAATGCCAGAACATGGCTAGAAAATGATACAACGGCATCAAGCACCATGCCTAAACTGTAGTATTATGTCAGAAATGAGGGAACGTGTGTCAGACGGTTGGAGCCAAGTTACTATTCTTCACCCCCAATAGACGCCGATAGTAGGCCCTAGCTGTAAAATGACAGGTGGGTCGCCGTGGACGTACAAGTCAATGACGATTCAGGACAAATCTGAATTTTAGTTGTAACTGTAAGAACTGCAATTTAAATTGCATCGTAACTAGCGAGCTAAGGTTCATCAGTCACTCTGGTTCAGAGTAAAGCAGGGAGGCGACCTGACCGACGTCTCTTAAGAGCGTAGACTCGGATCCGACCTGGGCTGATGAACCAAAGTCCTCCGTGCCCACCTTCACGTGGTGCGGACCGTTAATACCCTTCCATGGGAAGGGGAACGAACGGGCACGGCAGGCAAAACCAGGGGAAGGCAATGGCAAACCACCCCTGTTAACATGCCAAGAAAATCGTCATTAAGCAATGGAGAATGTGTGTCGTGGCGATCGCTAGAGCTCCAGGAGTTGACAGCACAAGGTGACAAGGTGAACTAGCGAGCTACTTCTCGTGTGTTTAGAATGTCAGCTGTCAATCTGAGCTCGAGAGCCTTCCGATGGAGACTTTCCTGTCATTCGAGTTTACCCGCTATCTGCGGATGACTTTCTCACTCTTACTTACCAGTAGCATGGCTAGACTGGCGTGGTCGCCTTCGCAGGGTTTTCTAGAGGCGCCATATTAATGTCGAGCTAGTCATTCATCTCAATTGAGGACCTATCAGATGCACAGTGCAAGCTCTTAAACTTCGTGAGCTAATAACATCAGACACTAAAGTGGGTGGAACTCATACGTGCGTATTTATGACAGGTAATAGACCTACATGGACGGCCTGTGACCTAGAGCTAAGCAACCATTGTAATGACTAGTGTCACTAGAACGGTCTGGCGGTTGAACATAGTGGGTGTATTGGAACAAAGTTACTATTCTTTGCCCCAATAGACGCTGGTAGTAGCCATAGCAGCACCTACATGTAGGCCTATATGTCTAGCATATTGGATGTAATAATGGCTGCCATTATCGGGGCTTAATTGCAAGGACGGTGTATACGCCTGTTCGGCTCTATAAGCATTCTAGTTAAAAGCGTTAAAAACAAAAATGAACACTTAAAATAAACAACGAGCATTAATTCAAATAGTATTTTAGAAATTGACTTACAAGATAACACAATTCAGATCAGTTGTAGTTTAAAATTATGAATGACTGTCACACAAACTTAACCACGGCCATTGACCAGCAACAGCTTTCGTTCAATATACAGTTAGATACAGAAAACTTCCCTACATAATATCTACTGCATGCATGCGAAAAACTAAAAACACGATGAGCTTGTGATCTAATTTCAACTCTTTGAAATATTGTAAACTACTGCTTAACATTTTAACGACGAGCTGCATTGTTTCCCAGTGGCTCATCGTTAAAGTGTTAAACTATTAAACAATTGGAAGGATGCACATCTGTTTTATTATAGTCTACCAGCGCCGGCCTTAATTGCAATGTAGTTGTAATTCGAAACTTTTAAAGCGCCATTTCAAGATGAACTCCTCAGAGGCTGTCTCAGCCCGATATCCCAGAAATAGTGTGCCTCCAATTCACATTCTGCGTGACCTTACGCTCGTGGAATATAATGCGGTCTTCAAGCGTTTGCGGAAAAGAAGAGTGCATAGAGAACAGTTTCCGCCGGTGACAAGCAGGGAGTGCATTCCGCGAGGCAGGGTCAACAAAGCTGCGACGCTGTGCAGCGGCAGTTCGGGTCATTGGAACGACCAGGTCTCGGTGTGCCGCCAATCGCAGAGGACGGCGGCCAGGGACACTGGCATTAGCCTCCCCATGGTTCTCTTCCTCACAAATTTGGCTATCCCATCGTTTCCCTCCACCCCATTTTCCTCCTTTACCTCTCATTAAGCCTGATTAAGGTTACATCACTCATGTTAATCGGCCAAGAGAAAAAGTAATTAAATAGGTATCATATTTAGCTCATTAAGCATTGGCATGAGGAGGACTGCTTTGTTGCGTTAATTTCCACTCATTGGTGAGGTTTAATGGGCCCCATTGAGCATTGGGTCATGGACTATGGTAGGCCTCGATCGCTATTGTCTGCAATTTAAAAAATCATGGCCAATAATTCAGGGGCCCCTAAAATCGGCGACCTGGTTCGACGAACACTTTTTTTTTTTTTTCAAAAGGTACACAACTGCTACCGCTGCTGTATGTAACATAACATAACATAACATAACATAACATAACATAACATAACATTTTCTTTATTGAAACCAAAACATATAACAAGCAGCAGTACACACTGAAAACACTTCAAGATGGTCGCAAAGGTAGGCCCTGAAGGGATGACTCCCGCTAGTAGGGACACCTACTTACTACTTGTATTGACATGGCGAGAACCAACTTGAGGCTTAAGCTTCCAATTAGTATTTCAAAACAAGAATCTTGGTAAATGGAACTAAGGATTGCCGCCAATTGGGCAGTGGAGGAAAAAAAACTAAGAGACTCCGCTCAACAAGGGGGCACAGTAAATGATCTCATAACGCAATGCTTAACTAGTAGAAAAGAAAAAAACAAAAGAAACTTAGGGACTCCGCTCATCAAGGGGGCGGAATAAAAAATTAATAACTGCAATTCTTAACTAGGAGGCATTGAGGCACGGTCAACGGCGGGTGAGGCAAATGGCGAGGTCATTCTCAATGAGGTATTGGCGAAGCTGTCTTTTGAATCCTGTAAGTGATCCCATCTGCTGTAGCGAGAGAGGGAGAGCATTCCATATCAGCGGTCCTGTGACGTTGATGGAGAATCGACGTGGATTGGAGTGAGCAAACGAGGGCCTATATTTGTTAGCACTCCTTGTGAAGTGGGAGTGGATGTCAGAGCCCATACGGTATAGAGTTTTAAATTTAGCAGGTAAAAGATCTCGTGTAAATTTATACATAAACACACCGATCTGAAAGTTCCTTATTTGGTCAATTTTTAGCATCCTATACCTGGAGAAGATGGGATTGGTATGGGAGCTCCAAGGGGAATTACTAATATAACGCACTGCTCTTTTCTGCAAGATCACCAATTTTTGGAGTCTGGTGTTGTAAGTTGAAGCCCATACTACACTACAATAAGATAGATAGGGGTATATTAGAGTATAATATAATTGAATACGAATGGAGGGGGGAAGTTTGTTTGAGGCACGATGAATTACTCCTAGATTCTTAGCAATTTTAGTGGAGATGCATTTAATATGCTGATCCCAGGTCAGATGTTGGTCAACCATGACCCCTAAGAACTTAGTACAGTTAACTAGAGTAATTGGAGTATTATTTATTAGGAGTCCAAGCGAGTCATCGGGTGGCCCCACCTTTCTATGTGACTTAAACAGTATAAAGGAAGTCTTGTCTAAGTTTAGGGATAGTTTGTTCGATAGCAACCATTCAGTTACTCGCTTAAGCTCGCTGTTCATAGTAAGTACTAGATTAGTGTAAGATTTGTCAGAGTGAAATATATTAGTGTCATCGGCAAATAAAATAAAGGATAATACAGATGAGGCATTTGGTAAGTCATTTATGTAGAGTAAGAAGAGTAGTGGTCCCAAATTAGAACCCTGGGGAACTCCAAATTTAACAGTTAATTCTTCAGATCGGGCACCATTACAAAAAACATATTGAAGTCGGTTACTCAGGTAGCTCGCAAACCAAGCTAACTGTGTACCTCTTATTCCGTAATTGGATAATTTATGAAGGAGAATATCGTGGTTTACCGTGTCGAACGCTTTGGCCAGATCTAAAAATATTCCTATGGAGTACTCATTATTATCGAAGGTGCTGGAAATTTTGTCATACATGTTAATGAGAGCCAGGGAAGGAGACTGGCCCGCCTGGAAGCCATGCTGGGAATGAAAAACAATGTGCGATTTTTGTATATAGTTGGTAAGTCTATTGGACATTATTTTCTCATAGAACTTTGCGAAATATGGGAGAATAGATATGGGCCTATAGTTTGAGACCTCCTCTCTATTCCCTCTTTTGAATATCGGGATAACTTTTGTAATTTTTATTGCCTGAGGAACAACGCCTGTGTTTAGGGAGCAGTTTATGAGCTCTGCTAGGGGGATGGCAATTAGGGGCAGACTACTGACAGCTAGTGTAGGATCAATGTCGTCCGTTCCTTTGCTATGGGTAGCGCTAATCGAGGGGCTTAGTTGCAGTAGTTCCTCTGGGGAGGTGGGAATTAGTCCAAAGGAGCAAGGCATGGGGGAATTGAGGTATTGATGGAACGAGGTGTGAGATGCTGGAATGTGGTCGGCTAAGGTCTGGGCTATATTGGTAAAATAGGTGTTTAAAGCAGTAGCCATAATTAGGGGATCTTTGCTTTCAGTATTTCCAACCTTAAGTGATTGTATTGGAGGATCCCGATCGCCTAATTTTATTATGGTACGAATGAGGCTCCAGGTTTTCTTTAGATTGCCACTATGCTTAGCAAATTCGGCCGAATAATAGCTTTTTTCAGCATTATTTCTGACAGTTTTAAAAATGTTCCTAAAGGTAGTGAATTTCTTTTTGTTAAATGGAGTAGGATTTTTTATGAATTTCAGATAGAGGAGGGCCTTCTTTTTCCTAGATTTAAGTAACCCTAGAGTCATCCAGGGGTGTTTTATCTTATGCTCTTTATTTGTTTTGGATTCTAAACAGGGAAATGCAATATCGTAAATAGTTTTAAATTTATCTAAAAAAAGATCATAAGCTAAGTTGGCATTATTACTGTTACATGCATCATAAATAGGGGACCAATCAATTTCACTTAACCTGCTTAGGAAGATCTGTTTTTGCTCCTCGTTAATTAGTCGGCGCTCATTATTTTCAAAGTATTTGGGATTAGGAGAATCCAACTCAAAGCTAGCGAGAACAGGTAAATGGTCGGAAATGTCAGATACAATAATAGAAGATAGAGCAATTCTTGCCCAGACATTGCTAAAGATGTTATCTATTAATGTCGAGGAGTGGGTTGTGATTCTAGTGGGCCTTGTAATAGAGGGAAGAAGATTGTAAGAAGCCAAGCCATCAAGGAACGTACTAGTACCGTGGTGGTTGCACTTGCAACATGCTAAGGCCGACCCTGTGTCATTCTTAACATAAACATTAACAAAGATATAGGTCGAGATAATGTACAATTGTACATGTAAGAACAGACCTAGTGAATCAACTGCTTGATTGAATTCACGAAGAAACAACCTAAATATAAAGACTCAAATAAAGCCTAATAAGTTTGTAAATGATCCTAATTGATATCAATATGAATTGAAAGCACAATCATTGCCTACATCACAATGGAAAAGACGTCAGTTACACTTAATAAGCATGCTTACATTAAAAATTATGAAAGTATTCATGCACTTCTGTTAATACTTTAATTCATCATTCATGTAGAAATAATAATTACATTAATTAATTAATGCTAATTTATGTAATTTATAAAATATAGGAAGGCCCAGTGCTTTTTTCTAGAAAAAAAGCTTCCGGAACGTAACAATAGGTTCCAGAACGGAACAATTATGGACGGGCTAAAATCCCGAGAAAACGGGATTATGGGTTGAGAGGGGTCTCAATAAACACTGAAAACAGTTTAAAACACTGAAATTCAATTAAAATAACTAAATCATTGTTTTTATTATTAAAATAAATAAATCATTTTTAGGGGCTAAAAAAGGTGCCGGAACGCCGTTCCGGCGCGTTCCGGCTGAAAAAGAGCAATTATTTAATGCTCCAGTTAAGCCTGTGCGTCTTTCGGTCCTGAACTTAGGCCTGAGTTCAGGACTGAAACTGCAGGCCTAAGTGTCTTTTAATTAGTTATATCATCAGATAAAAGTTTGAAATTAAACATAAAAATCTACAGTTACTTAAATGTTCACGTTAACTAAGACGGCTGTTATTTCATCGTGTAAATATAAAATTGAAATTAAATTAACGATTTAACATCATTAGGTGAAACCCTTAGACGAAAAATGACTAATCTAAATTGACAGCTCATTCTTGATCTGTAGCAATTATGCTGCTCGCATCTTTAATTTTAATTTTAATTTATAAAGGTTATCTTATTTATCCATTATGTCGCACGCGCGGAAATTATGAGCAAATTATTACATAAAAATTAAAATTGAGCGTGAAGCCGTATTTGCCCTAATTATAAAATTAATCTATTTTAAATATTCTCTCAGAGCAACTGAAACAGAAAACAGCTGTATGAGCTAAATAAAATTGTAACTAAAGAATCATCTTCGTTGATTTGTTTCTTCACATATTATACATGTATCTTACAACAATGGCAGAATAATAATTACAGATGAGCCAGATTCTAAAAGCATTTCCTAGAGACTTGTGACTCTCCTTAACTTATAAGCTTTATGCTACAAATTATGCTACATCTAATTAATGTTTTTAATTATTAAAACAAGCTTTTCCTATTAAAAGCATATATGAAACATATAGATTTCCCATGAGACTATTATTTTGAGGACTAAGACAATGCCAATAATTAATAATTATAACATTGATCGTTGTAAAAAATGAACTCTATACTTTTCTGTTCAGTCCGGTGATTTGCGTCCACAGTTACGAAGCAGTGCTACTAGCATCATGTGTATTCAACTGCGACATTCTGTTGAAGAAGCTCTCCAGCTTCTGGACGCATCTTCTGTATCTTACCTTCTCCGCGACGATTGCATCATCGATGGTGAACTTCTGTGACAGTTTCTGTCGCATCCTCTTCTTATCGAGTACCTGCAGCTCTTGTTTCAGGACCATATGAGTGTCGAAGAAGGAGTTCTTCCGAAGTTTACCCCTCAGGGAGTTCCTGAGTATTGATGATCTCCGGACGCTCTTCTCTGTCAACGCTGGTTCGGAGTTTTCGTCATTGATGGCTGATATCGCGACTTTCTTTTGACGGTAGGATTTCAGCGCATGTGAAATGTCATGTACGCTAAGGCTTCGCAAAACTTTCTCGTTGTTTCTACGCGACCTCGAGTGATTTAGCTTCGACGCGGAAGCTGGACGGTTGTTCACCGGATCATTGCATGGCGAATCGGGTTTGTCCGTGTCGTTAGAAATAGTCTCAGAAATGAAGTTGTGGTTCGTTGCAGATGATGGTCGGCTCCTAACAGCATCTACGTGAGTTGGCTTGGAAGAGTCTATGTAATCGCATTTGGATGGATCGCATTTAGGATTATGACTGGACAATGGACGATGTCTGATCTTTTCTGTATACGATGCATTGGCAGAACATACCTTGACGCTGCTAATATACTCTTGGTCGGATTTATCCGACTTTCTTACATCTGCAGCGCGGCATTCTTCTAGAAACTTTGGTAGATCAGCATCCTTGGTCGGTAACGGAGACTTCTTGAGGTACTGTTGAGGTTGACCGGCAACCGACAGACTTCTGTATGGGATCGGTTTGACTTCGCCAACCGTAACCTGTGTACTTGGCAGCGAAGGCCCCAGATCAGGATCTTCCATCTCCTCCATTATTAGCATAGACTTTTGACGCATCGTTAGACCCTCCGAACCCCACAATGGCATCGAATTCGGCATAGAGTATGACCGTGGCAGACTGAGACCTGGCGTGTCCGACACAGACTTCTCTTCTGGGGCCACTTTTCCCCAGCATCGTGGCCCCTCAGTTGCCGAAACATGGCCGAGGCTCAGTGACTTGATCCGACTGCAGAACTTTGTTCGTCTTCCTTCGACGACCTGCTTCTCCTTCTGGAACAGTTGTAAGTAGACCTTCTCCTGGACATGAAGTTGTTCTAGGACTCTAACCAGGCGCAGTTCCTCGTGACGATTCTTGACGTATGCCTCTTTCTCTTTACCGCTGGAAGAAGTCAACGGCGGAAGAAATTGTCTATACTGCAACGAAGTATCCATCTAAACTCAAAGAGGAAACGCCGCTCAACGTGTCTTTAAGAATCGGTCGCGATAATACCAATGCTCGTCAACTCAACGTTCTCTTAAACGGACTGAGCTTCGCGGAGTTCTAGCGCGTAATTTAACTTCGTCTGAAACAAGGTCGATAGCATGAATGAGCGAAAATGAACGATGGAGTGAATGAAAAAATGACCTCAAAAATGCGCAGTAGGAGTTTCACTGCAATCCGACGCGAAATTAAACACTTGATCCGCGAAGGTTGAGCTCAGATGATTGTTGTTCGCTGCGGTCAGGCGCAGATTGCGTCTCCTAACGACCAACACCAATTATAGCTGTAGCACAGGATTAATGAGAAATGCTATACGGACGGGTAGGCGTAGCAGGCAGCAGACAGGCAGGCATACAGACAGACAGACAGACAGACAGACAGACAGATAGACAGGCAGGCAGGCAGGCAGGCAGAGAGACAGGCAGACAGTCAGACAGGCAGCCAGAGAGGAAAAGAAGAAGGAAATCAACTGGACAGACAGGCATCTAGACAAACAAACAGGCAAACAGACAAAGAAACATACATTTGGCAGATACACTGAAGCTCACACTAAACAACTATCGGAATAGTAAGCAATTAAGTAACTATATTCCATAAAGTCGCTGACTGAAAAAAACTGATTTTAAAAACCGTCAGTTTACCTATGCGAGATTTAACACGCCGAAATGCAAATTCGTGCATCCTAATCAAATGCTCCGCTGTCACAAACATTGAAGTAGAGAAAATTCTGGCTTCAGATCAAGACACAAAAGCAACTATCGTAGACCGACTGCCAGCACTGCAGCTTATGGGTACGTGGGAAAGACTCGTGGTTGAGGAGACTTGGTCGTCACTTTGGTCCGTAATGATGTACATCGGGCAAAGCTGATGGCTGTCTGCTGTCCTCACTCTAACGATTGGCTAACCGAATCCTAATTCGTGTTATCTCTGCTTGAATAACTCTGCTTAAATGACATTTCTTTTTTGTCAGCGGAAAGGTAAATTAAATTTATTAAATTTACAACTTGCTAACATCTTTCGTAATTATTTGCTTAAGTTGTTTCTTTTACAATGCCTAAACGTTGAATTCATTCTAACGATATTGCTAAAGATGCCACATATACAATTAGAATATCGGTTTAAAACTGTGTTAATACTTTAACGACGAGAGTGTACTAAAGGCGACTGGGGAACCAATGCAGCTCGTAGTTAAAATGTTAATGACAAACTGACAACACAACATAATTGTCTCGTAGTTGTCTTTCACTACAAAGAAACCAGCTTCACATACAGCACCTGAGTTTGTTTCTTAGAAGCTGTGTAAAGAGAATTAAGCCTATGCTTATGCGTACATTTAAACCATTCTACTGGGACACATGACCAGCGTCGGGTTTGAAAGCATTGCGTTTATTATTTCCTGTTTACAGTGGCATTGCGTCTTGTTGCAATGGTTCTTAAACTGTACAGGTTTACATTGTTTATCATCATGATTAGCAACATCTTCCTCTTTATCTTCAACATAGTCGCGTCAGCTTAACCGTTTAGTAGTTCTTCGTAATGAACGAATGAATGACAATCAGTGTTCTACGACTGCATTCTGTTAGATAGTATCTAATTCATACAGGTTGAAAGGAGTGAGAGGCAGACGATCGCAGCTAAGCTATAGTAACTAGAGTTGGTGCGCTTCTCGAAACCCAGCCTCGTAGTTTCTTCTTCACGGGGTCGAGTTTTGTTGCATAGATGAAAGGATTGAGACAGATGTTCAAGAAGATGAGAAAGACAGATAAACTGTAGAACGTATCGTTGTTCTGGACGTCGTAGTGGATGATCAAGAACAGGTACCAGATTTGACTCGGAAACCAGCAGACTACGAAAGCGACGGATATGATGATCATGGTCGAGATGATGTTCATCTGAGCGCGATGAGCGCTTTCCTGAAGGACCATCGACATGTCCTGATTGGTGTAGTGTCCCTGAAACACTTGAGTCCTGTGTCTGACAACGAGCAGAATAGATCCGTAGAAAAATACGAGCAACGCCAGCGGAATGAAGAATGTCAGCAGAATTATGCAGATGCTGTAAGTCAGCTGCGATGCTTCGCTCGGCCAGAAGTAGAACTTGAAGCAGACACCATTTACAACAGCCGAAGTCCAGAAACCTGGCATGTTGGTTGCCACTCCTTCAACCCACGGAAGTGCTCCAAGTGCGATGATCAGCCACCTTTTCACTTGTGTCCTATGAAGAACTGGATGGACTATGAGGAAGTATCGCTCTGCGGCTATCAAAACCAGGCTCACGACCGATCCAGTAACTCCAACAAAGGTAATCAAATCGCTGTCGAAGACGGAACAGAGAAACGAGCCGAACGTTCCGACAAATTGAAGAGGATAAAGCTTTATGACATAAGAGACGGCCAAGGAAGCAGAGGCGAAGAGATCGAGAGTCACTTGGTTGATGATGAATATGTTGACCGTCTGTTTGATGCGATCCTTCGAAAGCAGCGCGGCCAAGACAACTCCGTTTGTGATCACCCCTACGAAGCCAGTCAAGATGGCGCAACACTTGAAGGTGAGCGAGACGGAGTAGTTGCTTTCTGTCACCAGCGCCGCAGTCGTCATATTATCCAATGGCGAAGTTTCTAGACCTCCACTGTCGTTTGCTATGCAACGGAAAATTTATTCGTTTATGAAATTAAATCTTTACGATAAATACAGTAAATGAGTTGACGAAATATAGGCTGAAACAAACGGCCTGCTTTACTGTTGTAAAGAGCGACGATGATACGAATTAATAGGCCAAACATATCAGGAATGTGTGACCATGTGGACAACTGATAGTAAAGTATCAGAAAAGAATTAGAATAATTATGTGAAAAATAATAGAACGCTTAAACACTTAAAGACTCAAATGTCTTTTGACATGTTGACATAGGCATTGGACACTATATAAAAAGATATTATGTAACTGACAAAGGATAGTACTCAATCAATCAATCAATCAATCAATCAATCAATCAACTAGACATTTATATAGCGCGCTGTTCAAGGCAACTATTCAGAGGCGCTCGCAGCCCAACCTCGACGAAAGAGAACAGTCTTAAGAGAGCGCAGGGAATGAGATGACCATGTCAGAGAAGGGGAATGCGTGCACTCACAGAAGGCCAAAGAGCATGTACTCTCAGGCAGAGAGTGAAAGGTAATGAATGATGAATGTCATGTGATCAACCGTGTCATCGTCATACCCCATCCTCGATTGACTTAATGCGATCCAGAACCATGACTATGGCGTCAGCTGTCAACCCAGTCTTCGAATTCTGGCTCTACGTGTCTGCGAGAGTCGGCCAGAGGTGACTCTTCTTCTAGTTATGTGAGCACAATTTCCTTACTGACGAATTTTTTTTATTAACTACCCTAACGTGCATCCTTTAGTACAGCACGATCAGCTATGTGTGAATTTTCAAAGGCATATTTAGTCATTTTCGGGTTTTTCTCCGAAATTCAAATTTTACCCAAGTTTTAGGCTTATTTTTAGTTCTTATTTCCAGTAGCATTTTGATTTTCTGATCCAGTGTAATTTTAAATTGCTATTCTGGCGTAACATCTGTCAAATAAATTGTTCCAAATTTTTGGCAGCGTAATCTAATACGAAGTAGGCTTATCTAACAATCTGTAAAAACCTGTTTGAGGCCCTTTCTGCTTAAAATATTTGCCCTTCTTAAAATTCGCAATTGAGCATTGAATTAGCTAGAACAGATGCTTATGACAATCGTTAGTCTGACAATGTTTTGGTTATAGGAGAGAGCCTGATTAAACGGGAAAAAACAACAAAACTGCGTATACTATTATGGTGAATTGTGCGCCAACAGCAATCCTATCGCTACCAAAGCTATGTTGGATGGAGGGAGATCTTTGCGAATAACTAGGCTATAGTCATGTCATGTCTAAATGTCATGTGGTTTTGCTTTTACATAGGATTCTAAACTCCAAGGTATTTATGTATAAAAGGCCTAAAGCACTGTAACTTATTAAGGACTAAGACAGTTAATCAATTTACGCCAATGTTTAGTGCCAAGAGAAATTTAGGACATGTTTTATATAAATGTTTCTGCAGCTAGGCTACAATTACTTGCCTTTATTCATCCTCGACGACTAACTTTTAGACTATAATTATATGAATAAATTCTGTATTAAATGCGCCTCCAACAAATTACGCAATATCTGGGCTGAACAGATATTCTAAGCCTTTCCAAAGCGAAGTAGAATCGCGCAAGAAACTCTCTAAAATAGGAAAGCAGATAATTATAACCAATCTCGAATTGAATGCTGATTGGCCAGTAGCGCAGTCCTTCTTCGCCGTCTGTCTGTCAATCAACTAGAATCTGATTTATATTTTTCGTTTCAAATGACGCAGGAACAGGAAGTATGACGTGTTGCCGATTCTATATGCTTTGTTCGTTTTCACCCGTTTTCTAGCTTCACTACCGCTTTTTCGTAGATGGCGTTTTTAAGAAGTAATAAAGGAAGTTAGCTACATTGTGATACGACTTAATTAACGCAGTTGCAGATTTGAATGCATGCACGTGTTTAGTCTGAAGTCGCAACGGAAGAGTCGGAAACCTTGTGCGTGGTTCATTGTGGATTCTTTCATAAAGGACTAATGCGGCATTAGACTATGCCATTTGCCACAGGTACTGTTTCACAGGTGTGAATGTATTGTGCCTGTTGGGGTTGGTGGGCTGTCAGAACTTAGAAGATATCAAGGCGTCGGATTTAATAATATTAATGGGAATAATGGTCTCGCATGCCCGGGGTGTAACGTGATACATTGAAAGAAGTAATACTGTAATACGCACTGCCTTATGCTCAAGCACAGGCCACATGAGCAACATAATAATAATAATTCCCTCTGTTAGAACCTGAGGAATAGCGGCCGTTCCAGATGATCTACTTGTTTTAATTAACATTTAAGTCCCCGAGTGATCATATGTACCTTGGGGCAAAAAATAAAAAAATAAAGAATAATAATAATAATAATTATTATTATTATTATTATTATAAAATTATTATTATTATTATTACTATTACTATTACTATTATTGTTATTACTATTACAGAATATATATTTTTATGGCGTGGCGTGGCATATCTCTTGTGTCCGTCAACTACTGGCCAATACCGATACATCCCCCTTTCAATAAAATATAGAAAAAGCTTAACTGATGCTTAAGTCTAGAACGTCTTAATTATTTGTGCATGCTCAGTCATAGTTAGATTCCGTTGCGAATACCTATAATGATTGTTTCAGAGATTAAATCTTGGACTAGTACGATCCGTACGCGAAGACCTTAGCAGGTGTGTCACCCGTTCAAACAGATAGGCCTGGCGGTGGTGAAAGATCTTTGCACCCGATCAATTCATTGAAAAATGATCAGGGTCGAGGCCATACGGTCGCTATAGAAAAAGTCTACATTTACATTTAGCCTACATTTCACATTTAATCTGCGTCACTTGGTGCGGCTCGATTGATTGGCGGTATGCCTAAGTTTGGGTGTACATGTCAGAAGGAATTGCACTGGCTTCCTATGCAGAAACGCATCGAGTCTTAATGCGCATGCGCAATTGTCTTGCAGACTGTGTTCCATCCCTTCGTTACGCTTAGCAAGTGATCTAGCTGTATTGCCAACCCAGTCCAGCATCGAAACTTCGCTGCAATCGGTACATTTTCGTGGAATTTGTTGCCTAGTAACCTACTACACGAACTGTCTCTTCTTCCTTTGATAAGCGCTTGAAAATCGCTCTGTTTATGTGTGTTTGGTCTTACGTTGTCAGTTCGGGAACACTTCTGAGTTCTCTTCGCCTAGCGCTATACAAATTCGTGATTACTATTATGATTCGGACCCCGTTTATGCATAGATGTTTCACTGATTTAAATTACATATTTGGTGGAGAAGAGTTCTCCACTTTGTCCATCGATGTGTGCGAGACATCACATTAAATCGCACGGGATACAAATCACAGACCAATCATAATTATATGATGCGTTTAATGGCTCACGGCATCCCCTCAGAGATTCAATGAATTCCTCTCATACACACGTGACTGGAGGCCTTTCTAAGCTTTCTTTCCATCATCATCTCACCCTTTGGCGATGTTTATCCACACGAGCGGGAATTATTGTTAAGCAGGAATTAAGTCTACCTTGGGAAGTTTTCTTCTTCCATCGTTAAGTGGCGCTGGCGTGTTAGCACGATGATCAGTTAAGTCTAAGCTGCCGCCGGTTAAAAGCTTAAATCCATCGGTTGAAAACTCAATTGATGTTACGCGACATGACTCCTTTGACATTTTGATATGGCCCCCGGTCAATAGCTCATCCACGACCGTTGTCTCAGTCCTCCTACCCGGCGCCCGGCGCAAAATACCTTGGCTAGAGGCTGTTTGGCACATGTGTTATGTCACAAGCACTTATTTACGCCATCCTACCACAGCCTAATACAGAGGCGGCCATTAATCCCACACTCACAAATTAAAGATGCTTTTCCGATCCATGAGGACTATATGCGGATATAGTGAGATAAGGGCCAGACGGATACTGCTAACCAGTGGCGGCGATCTGGTTTCACAGGTGGGGGGACAAGTAGGCCTACTGGGACAAAGTCGACCATGGTCTGGTTGATGACCTTTTTCAGGAATTCATCTCCCAAAAATTTGATGACTTTTTTTTAGAAATTCATCCCCCAAAAAACTGATGACTTTTTTTTATAGAAATTCATCCCGAAAAAACTGATGACCTTTTTAGGAGTTCTCCGACAAAATTTTTTCGATTGAATGACATTTTTCAGGAATTTCTTCTTACTTTCTGAGAATTTTCGGGGGGACACTTCTGCTAAAAAAAGAGTTTTTCCCTCATCTCGTCAAAAAGGCAGTGAAAACCCTCACGCGCAATTACATTTGCTGGCCTTTTTTGGTGTTTCTTCAAAATTTGGGGGACACATGTATGGCGTGTACCCCCACTCTTAAAGGTGGGGGTCATGTCCCCCTTGACCCCCCTTGATCGCCGCCCATGCTGCTAACATGAGGCCGTAGGCGATCATATTTATAAATGTTTTCTATCTATAGCCTATTCAGAGGCGAACCTACATTTTGTGGATCCTGAAGTTTGAACTTTTATCGGGGCCCCTTTGCAAACAGACGCGGAAGACACTTATGTCTACAGCCTGAGTCGTTTCTGGGGGCTGGTGCCGGGGCCCTGAAACTTCAGCAGTTCGGCTTCATTAGTTTCATGGTAGGTCCGCCTCTGAGCCTATTTAATATGCGTATATTATGATAGTATTCTTTAGGGCGTAGGCCTACTATTACTGAAAAAGTTGCTAGTGGTGACCTCTCCGGTCACCAATAGTTTCGCGCATGGAGAGAATTTTAGGTCGAACTCTCAAGCTTAGTTGTCATGAAACAAATTTTTAAAATAATTATTATTAGGAGGCCTATGCCATCGAAAATAACAGACAAATCGGGCAAGTTACGGTTGAAGCCCGATCGAGTGCTAAACTTGGAAGTAGTAGGCAGTAGGCTATGCATACTATCAGGAAATGTAACATCATTTCTAGGTCGCATAGTTCTTCGGTTATTCGCTTATTAAGCGACACTGTTTCTTTTCTAATTGCGAAGTTCCATTATGTGGGCTCGCTTCAAGTTGTTCTGACATTACGGAATTTGTTTTGCCAACAACCTAAGACCATCCGTGAGACTGCATGGAGGTTCTGCATGGTCAGTCGTTGAGATCGCCGCTGCTGGTACCGTTGTAAGAGACTGGGGATTCTAGAGCACGTATACAGTGGAATGGTATAGGTGCCCACAAACTCGCTTGCTTACGCCTTCGCAATGATGGCTGAGGGCACTTTCTGAAACTGGGGCTTCTGGAACCGCCTTAGAAGACTACCAACTAGGCCTACAGTAGCAAAACGTACGTAGTCCATAAGCCCTTTGATCATTCCTTTGCAGTCTTGTTGTCAAGACCTTAAACCTCAAGACTAAGACCAACACCAAGACCTTGAACCTCAAGACCAAGACCAAGACCTTGAACCTCAAGACCAAGACCAAGACCTTGATCCTCAAGACCAAGACCAAGACTTTGAAACTCAAGACCAAGACCGAGACCCAAAAAATCACAATCATATCCAGATTACTATTCCTTACTAAAAAAAATCAAAGTCGGACTACTCGCTGTTTTAATGAAAACACGAGTCTTTTATTTTTTCAAACAAAAGAACTCTAAATGCAGACTGCAGATAATTATGAATTAGTATTTGCAAAAGTTCTTCATGCGAAATGTTATTCCAAATGCCTGTTGCATTTTTTTAAAACCAATTCATTCAGAATTTTCTGACCAAGATATGACCTGTGGGCCTCATAAAAATTCTGCCATGAAAGAACAACCTACGTTCTACAGGTGCTGAAATCGCTGGCACACACAGCAGCAAATCGTGAGTCACTTTTGAAATCGTTCCATAGTAAATAACCGGAAGTCAAAATGATTGTCCAAAACAACAGTTAAGCCTCGTTCACACCGTGTAAATACTAAAACAATTGTATTAGTAATTATTGTATAAATTTTTAAAATTCTTGCTTTTTGTTAATGACTGTTTATATTGACAAAAGTCTTGGTCTTGGTCTCCCCCACAGGTCGCCACACGCCACAAGGGCCTCCAAGACTGCGAAGCAGTCGCCGCCAGAGGGCGACTGCGAAGCAGTCACTCCACGGCAGAGGTCGCTAGACGCCAGAAGGCGTTTACAAGACTGCGAAGCAGTCTCCGCCAGAGGTCGCCAGACGCCACAAGGGCCTCCAAGACTGTGAAGCAGTCGCCGCCAGAGGTCGACTGCGAAGCAGTCACTCCACGGCAGAGGTCGCTAGACGCCAGAAGGCGTCTACAAGACTGCGAAGGTGGTGGTGGTGGTGGTGGTGGTGGTGGTGGTGGTGTGAAACTTATAACCCCGGGCAACGCCGGGTAATCCAGCTAGTAATTATATAAGTGTGCATGTATACATCCGGACCTCCATGTACATGAATATAAGCCTGCATAATATACACGTGCTTGTCTTTAATGAGGAACTTGTTTATAATCATGTGCCGGGTCAAACATATACGCCGCGTTTGATTAATTAAAATGGGAAACAAAAACACCAGACGGATCATAGAACAGTGAGAGGTGGGCGACCTGATCACCTTACAACACGTGGCAAACCCATAGCTATGCCACGTGTTGTAATACTATTGCTGTCATTATATCGGTCCATGTACCGATTAAATGACAACAATAGTACTGTTTAGCATCTACTCATAGTGTGGCCTTTAGGTGACCGCAAACAACACGTTGTCTGATGTCAATGCACAGCCATTGTAGCTATACCTGCATTTATTTAAGTCATGCACTCTGAAAAGAAGAGTGTTGCCGCTTGCTAAGTCAGTTTGCGTGGAGATAAAGGCCTGGCAACACTGTGACACACAGCCAAACACAATTAATAGTCCAATTTTTACTATAAAATATAGTTCCAAGTCGACGGCTGAACACTATTATTATTAAACAATCCAGTCCAATCTTATCGGACTGATCTTCTGGATATTGATCTGATTACCGCTTGGTTTTGGTGCGCCTTGTGTATTGGACACTGGCGCAACAGAAGTTACCAAATAACACTAACTGGTCCTACTTGAATTTTGGTTATATTTATGCATTGCTAGCAGTAATTACTACTTTTGAGAGTTGGCCATTCATAGAAAGCAGAGTCGGTTGACATTATGTGCACATTATCATGAGACAATCCAGTCCAATCTTATTGCACTGATCTGCCTGTAGGCCCGCTGGTTCCATGGCTTTAATTAATAGTGTCTGGTGCAAGTAGGCCCTATAGACATAATCTGTTAAGAGTTTATTTGCGTAGCTTGTTGCTGTGACAGACAGTATTTATGTCGGAAGTACTTACCGCATAATGGAGTTTCGATGAACAGCATTAATTTTATTAACTGCCTACACAAGCAATAATTTACATCAGAAAATGTCATAAACTTCAAAGCATTTACATACAGATTAGAGGTGATCGAACTGGTCTGCTCTATCGAACATTGGTCTGCATATTTTTAGTTCCTCGTAATTTATTTTATGCAGGAGTTAAGTTAATTACTAATTTATTGTGCACCTATATAATTACGCCTATGACGCAAGCACTTAGACTTATAGTCCTTAGAACACTGGTCCTGGAGTTGACAGATAAAAATGTCTATGACGTGCAAACACGCAGCAATCCAACGACACCTTATTATGTTAAACAATATATATATATATATATATATATATATATATATATATATATATATATATACATATACATATATATAAACATGTGTGCGTGTATTTTGATACTTACTCTGGCGACTTTCAAGTAGGATACCTCGGCAAATTGAGGTACTTTTGGTACTAGAATGTACTATAGAAATAGTATAATGACATATGAGTCATTTTCCGCTATTAGATTAATTAGACATTTGTGTTGTCACGACGATTTTTTAAATCAAACTCGTCATAATATCTCTTCAAATCAATTATTTCTATGAATTTACTATTGAGAAGATTATTATTTCCATGGTTATTTTGGGTATATGCTTTACTGTTTATTTTATCTGTTGAATTTTAATTTGAAAATGTCCACTCCGTTACCGTCACTTTCACACATTGCCGCAATAATATTATAGAAATACGAATACAAATGATAGTTTTCCAAGGACTTAATGTGATTCGTAAACAGGATTGAAACGCCTTTCATTTAAGAAGTTTGTCATTAAACGAAACAGTACTTATTATGGCTAAATGCATTATTATCAGCTGTCACATGAAATAATGTCCACTCCGTTACCGTACATAAATCCTTGCACTACTACCTACTTACGAACATATGGGCCTGCTGCAAATTAGTTGTACCATTTATGACGTATGTGCTTGTGTATACTTCCCTTTAAATGCTGACTTTTCGAATTGATGCGGTAACAATTTCGTTTAAAAGATGTAATCTATGTATGATACGTTTAATAGGCGTCCACTCCGTTACCGAGAATTAACCTACATTGAAGATTCTCAGGTTTGCAACAATTATCAGGTTTCAACTCCTAAATGAACAAAATTGATAGGTAGGAAAATGTGGTCTGAAACGTTGGCGATAATAAATGTGTTTCATGTTATGTTGAAATTGTCCACTCCGTTACCTGTCCACTCCGTTACCTGTTACACAGCAACGGATTGGACATAGTAGTAATGGAGTGGGCAATGTTAGGTAATTTACGACAAAATAGCATTTCATTAATGCTAGTTTGGGACCCTCCCGTTGCCACCTGTGTTGAGCATGGGTAAGAAGCTGGCTGGTGTGGAGAAATTTGACTACGTCAATGGATAAAATGTGCTACCATATCCAGTTCATACAGGCATGACCCACTTGCAAAATGGGAACACCTTAAGCCAATACTTCTTGATATGCGCCAGAAAAGTCCAGAAATAACAGACCTCCACTTGTTCTCCGATTGGTCTACCACCCAATATCGAAATAAACAGAATTTCTATTTGATATGTACGAGGATTTTTAGTCTTGGATTTGAAGGGGCTAGCTGAGATTTTTTTATTGGCCATGGTAAAGGCACACCGGATGCAACTGGAGGGTCTTTGAAGAGGCGAGCTGATTCCATGGTAAATATGGAATGTGATATTCCAAATGCAAAGGAGCACTTTCAAGAAAGAAGAATCAGTGATAAAACTGTATTTCATTGATGGTGCTCATGTAGATGCTTTGGAGAAGACATGTTGCCCTATCAATGGAACAATGCAAATTCATCAGTTGTATACAGATACAAACTTGTGTATATCCTACCTTAGTCTGAGTTGTTTCTGCATGAGACATCAGCAGATGCAAATTCGGATATAAATTCAGCGATCTATAGCACACTGTCAACCAAGTCATTTTATAAAAAAAACGTCGTTATCTCTGTCCAGATAATCGTGAAGAGACCGATAGTGGTAACGTTGACAAGTTTCGCCAAAAGCGTTCAAAACGCATTTCGCCAAGATTCATGTGACAAAACTGCTAAATTGTTTTTTTAAATCCGTAGTGTAGTTCTGTGCGTTTGTTTATGCATGCATGTTGCCATGCATTTTAAGTTCATTTGTCTTAAGAACGATGCATACTTTAGCGTTCGAAATTGGTAAAGGAGTAGACATGGAATGGTAACGGAGTGGACATTTCTTTTAGTGTAAGACAATGCTGTACTGCATGTTACCGAGTTGATAATTATGAGTTTACTAAAAAATGTAGTTAAGTAACACAGTGTAGTTCAGAGTAACATGTAGTTATTTGATGTTGCTTTGGTTTTTCATTAAAATTTATGGAGAAGCAGGTTTGGTAACGGAGTGGACATTGCTAATTTGGGTGTTGTCAAAATACTTGTAAAAACTGATGAAACTACAATATTAGTGTGCAAATGCGCCCATATTTCTTAAGCACATACATTACTGGTCACCATAAGATGAATAAATTATTCATCTGAAAGAAAAAAATTTCTTGCATCTCCAAAAGTGAACTTAATCTAATACCAGAAAATGTCTCATATATGTGCTTCTGACATCTGCATTTGCATAACAGACAACCGGAACAGATATCGGCTATGATCGTCATCGAAACATCGACTAATCGACTACAAGTCCCGCGGTCTTCAACGAGGTTTGGCGACTGTTCCCTCTCTGTCGCTGGACCCACTACGTGGAACAGTCTTCCTGACCATGTGAAGAATGCGACATCTATGGAGACATCCAAATCACAGCTCAAGGCCTATCTTTTTAAACAATCTTATGACTGCCATTGACTTTTTAACTCATGTACAGAGTTCCCTTTTATTCGGCTTTGGCTGGGCTACGGCGATATATAAATCGTCTAATTATTATTATTATTATTATTATTATTATTATTATTATTATTATTATTATTATTATTATTATTATTATTATTATTTTTTTTATTATTTTTTTTTGCCCTCAGGGACTTCAACATTATTTACAGAGTAGATTTGTCCGGAATGGGCCCTATTCGTCCAGGTTTAAGTTGTTGAAGGTACCCATAAAGGCCACCGCGTTGAAACGTTGAATCGTGAGCGCAAGGCGTTGAAACAAGAAAGACGTTTCACGAACGTCCCCCGTAACAGTTTTGAGTTTCTGCCCTAGAGCAGAAAGAAAGGTCAAGCCCTCATTGTTAATCGGGCCCATGGTTTCAAATGCCAGGGGAACAAAAAAATGAGTAGCGGACAGCTGGCAATATTTATCGTGTTTGCGGGCTGCCGCCTTCTCGGCCGCTCCACCGGCCGTCCGAGCGGTATCCGGCAGGTAAGAAGCAGCCAATGTGTCAGTCACGGTCGCATCCCTCACGAGGCTGCGACCAGCGCGCCACGGAATAAGGGTGAGGCCATCCGGTCTCTTGCCATCGGCTCTCAAAAGGCCCACGGGCTCCCTAGTTGAAGGGAAGCCAGCGCGGGTCAGACTACGAAAAATAAGGTCGTTCAATGTTGCGTGTCTAGAAGAACGACCTGGTCCCAAAGGGCAGGAGAGCCCGTGCAAGCCATTTGCGGCCACAGGAGAGCCACAAGGGCATCTGTGTGGTTCGCAGAGGGGGACCCCAGTCGGAGACCCACCGCCACCCTGACCGACTCATCGCTCAGTCTGAGCCCGCAGGAGGCGATAGGGAGAGCCAGCAGCCAGTCACCGGAGTGCGGGGCTGAAACCGCTCTGAGACGCGCCTGATGGAGAGGGTCCGGGAGCCCGGCGTACAGATCGGAGATGATTTTGTCGGTCAGAGGTTTCTCCCAAGTGGATTGTCTGTGCATAAGGCTGCTATCCGGGAGCTGTATTGAGTTGGTCTTCAGCCAGCGGGACAGCATCGCCTCATACTGTGGGTCGGTAGGGAATGTGTCACCTAGCATAATGGACTGGAGCGGAAGGGTACCTGCGGCTGAAGCCAGAAAGGCGGGAAGTGCCAGCGAGGTTAAAGATCGAATTCCCAGTCCACCAGCCTTGATGGGAAGTGAGGCTTGAAGCCAGTGACCCTCTGACAGGGGCAGATTTAATACCCCAATCAGTCCCGAACGCAAAGTTGCGTCGTATAGCGTTAGGCCCGGGTGGTCTGCACAAGGACAGCAACGTTTTATTATTATTATTATTATTATTATCATCATCATCATCATCATCATCATCATCATCATCATCATCATCATCATCATCATCATTATTATTATTACTATTATTATTATTATTTTTATTATTATTATTATTATTATTTACGCGGCCTTTTCTAGTTCACCGTGCACAGTAGCCCGCCCTTCATACCAGTCAGCTATCCTGGTAGGCCTATACGAGTCTCACTAGGTAAGGGCTTAAAATTTAGAGCATTTTGTGACAATTATCTATAAATTCACTAAATTCACATAAACTGTGCATGTATGTATACTTTTATATATATATAATATATAGGCCTATATATATTCTTGTATGTGTATGCCTCTGTATGTAGGCCTACTTTTGAAGGCCTTAGTATGTATGCATGTGAGGATCATGCATGAATAAGTTTTCATCTTCAAGCGCCTTCGTTCATCGGTTGCCAGTTGCAAGTCATCGGTTACGTTAACGCTTGGTAAGGTGTGACTCCCGTCTGCGTCTGGTGTTTATTTCCTTTAGCTTGGCATTCATTCATTCAGTCGTTCATTTTGATAATTTATATAGCGCCTCTTCAATAAACCTGCTCAGAGGTGCTCCCAATCCAGCCACGGCTACAAAGAGAAGTCTTAAGGAGGCGGTAGAAAGCAGGTGAAAAATCTCCTCGCGGAAATAAGCGCAAAGACGATGGGAGCCCATTCCACACAGAGGGGCCAGCCACTGAGAAGACACGACGGCAGTTTAAGATCCTCATATAAAACCGTTGTCGGTTTCAATGGGACAAATTTGTTGCTCTTCGTATGCAGGCTATGCTTACCCGAATACAAATTACGTGAAAATACAGATTCAGTGCACCATCTAGTTACAGTCGCCTCGCCTTAATGATGTGCAATCTAGGGCAGTCGATTTGGTAGGGACCAAAGGCTACTTAGTACTTAGGTTTAGTTGCGGGTCGTGACCGACACTACAAGCTATGGGTCTTTGTGCACAGATGGTGCTTGGAATGGTAGCTGAGAGGATGGTGAGGAGAGAAGGGGCAACGAGGAAATACAAACTGTATACATTAGAAACTGAGGCATAAACACTGTTTATATGTCTTCGTTGCTATTTCTATCAGATCAAACAGTTACCGAAATCAGCTAATTGGATCTTTATAGGTTGCGATAGTTTATAGTTTGCAACAATTAAACTAGACCGCACTCGTCCAGAGGCAATTAATCGCAGACATAATACATAATACTGTAAACACTTTATGGAAGTCAATACATCATATATATATATATATATTGCTCTGTCTGGCGATTGTTTACGGTCTGCGTCCATCTGGCCACCTGGTGTTCGTTTCGTAAACAAACCTGCGACCGCTAGGTGGCACTTTCAGGCGGCCCTGACTCACCGACCAGCAGCGGTGGTGAAGGATCTCTACCAAATAATTCACTGAAAAGTGAGCAGGGTCGTAATCGTAATCGTAATCTCGAAATTTCTACAGCGCCCAAAAAGCGAAGTCGCTGGAACCAGTTTATTTACAGGTGCTTAGTCAAATCATAATCGATAGGCGGGGGAATCGGTTCCAGGTCAAAATCGAAAGGACCACGCCTCCGCCGTCCACTCTCTCAGGTCTTCTGGCAACGGGACTTAGCTCTTCACTTGATGCCTGTGAATAATACCTCTCTGGCACGACTCGTCGTTGGCTAATAACGAGTTTCCCTGCGCTTAAGGTAGTCTGAGCGAATGAGGTTTTTCTTCCTCCTGTATACGAATCGCACCCTTGCGATGGCCGTGGGGCAAATCGTTCGAAAATATTTGTTTCTCTTCAAATTACTCTGCATCAAGCAATAGAATTAATGGCGTCACCTTGGAAGTCACAGGTGCGCAGGCCCTTAAAGGTCGAGACCTTAGGAAAGGTTAAGAACGGCTCAGAACCTATAGCTACGTACGATGTGGACGACAGGCGTGCCAACCGCTCTTGACGCCAGAGACACGCCACCATCTGTAGTGCTTGGTAGCTATGTCTGTTGTTTGTCTTTTCTATAGAAGTGAACTTGTATGGATACTGATGCTGACTCGTTTCAATGCTGCGTTTGCGATGTGTTTGCAATGCTAAGTTTTGCTGTGGTGCGCCCATCCTCCTGGAACAAGCTGCCTAACAACCTACGACATTATAGCTTCTTAGCCTCTCTTTGCCTCTCTTCCGCAAATGCTTGAAGACCATTTTGTTCGATCGTGGTTTCATTGTGTTAGGTTGGGAGCGCCTCTGATGAGTCTCTCACGAATTGGCGCTATATAAATTTGCAATTACCATTACCAATGCTCTCGGGATTTGATTTGGTTTAACGTAAGTGCAGATGAATTCCTCTGATGAAAGATGTCGGCTTTAAATATATTATATCTGGTCAGCTGTACAATACACTAGAGTTAAGTTGGGGTTAATTTTATTATTAGGGCCATCATTTTCCATGTGTTGGGTCATGTTAGCGCGCTGTTGGGCCGGTTTCAGAGCTATTATATTCGACCCCACAATGCGATAGTTTTGTTATGGCGATATCTAGGTTAAGATTTGGGGTTTTGCGATAGGTAATAAAAATAAGTCTCTGCTTAACTTGCGACTCTGCTCAAATGCAGCTGTTAAAAGGAGCAGCGCACTGTCATTGAGAAGATCAGGGCTAGGCGATGGAGGTGAAAATTTGGTCCTGAAACACCGAGGTTAATAAAAAATGAGGGTCCTACCACTTCACACCTTTGTCTGCTTCTCAGGATTAGCTCAAGGGTCTATCCCTCTCTTTAGAGTAAGGTTAAGAGTCAAATGGTCGGCATTTCAAGCATGTTTCACACAGGTTTCATCTTCTTTGGCAGCACACTTTCCGCACCCGGTATTCTTTGCCTGCTTTCTAAGACGATGGGTTGACGTCGGCTAATTAAATGGCATCAAAGGGCCGCCAGGATCGGATGAAAGTCAAAGAAAGCGGCGTTAATTGCTTCGAGACAACGCGCCACCTGGTGAAAGGTTTCTGTGAAGTCGGAGTAATTGATGGATTGCAGGCGAAGTATCTGGCATTGATATGGTCAGTTCGCCCCGCTGCAACTGCTCGCATCCGTCAACAGAACGTAACCAGAGGGGACAAGTGAATGACCAAATTATATGATATATGATATGTTCTGTATGAAATATATATATATATATATATAAACACACGAGCCACATACATTGGGGCAGGTATGTAGCTTGTATAGCTTGTGTCTAAGAAGTAGGATATCCACCAATTAATGCCTCTCTCTCTGGTCTTCTGCTTCTCCCTGGTCTCTCTGGCAGTTGAACTCGGAACTCCAAATGGCCATAGATCTCCGGATACGACGCAGCGCTCGTGAATAAGCCGGTGCTTTGCGCTTAGCTTTAGAGTAGCGCTTTAGAAATGTGGAGTTTACGATTAAGATCATAGGCCTAGACTTTGGGAGGGCAGCCAGGGCACGTGCCCCCCACCCAAATTGAGGAGGGGCAACCCCCCAAAATATCGAGAGGAGAATTTCTTCAAATATTAAAATATTATGTTTCCGAAATATAGACAAATTTCTTCAGAAACAGAAAAAACATAGACACAGAACTGAAATACTATCAGAAATTCATGATGAAAACAAAGATTTAGTTTTATCTTCAATATCTTCAATATGAAAAAAAATTATATTTAAACAAACGCACCCGTTCCATACGCATTACGTAACACCCGAAGCCTCTGAGGGTCGCTGATTGTCCAGACCAGAGGTGAAAACAGTTTTTTTTCGATTTTTGGTTTAAAAAAACACAAGAAAAATAAATTTCTTATTCTTCTAGAAGTTATTTTAATAACGTTGATTTCATGATTTTTAATTTTCGGAAATCGCAACAGAATTAAACTGAGTTGGATCTCTTGTTCGTGTCATTTTTCATGATTTTTATGATCAAAATCTGAAAATAACCAAAACAACAAAACCCATATAACAAAAAAAAACAAAAACAAACCAAAACTTGTCATCTAAAAAACTTGTGTTTTTGTACCTCTGGTCCAGACCCCCAGAACCCCAATATTTTGGACAAGTTTACGCCAGTGATTACGATTACGATAAATATGCTCTGCAGCCTGTAACACCTTCTTGTGTGATGATGTTCATTACCGTCCGGTTTTTTTTTAAATAACCACTGCTTTAGTTTTTCTGGAGGCCTATTATTCATTAATCCGTTTCTTCTACTGATATTGTCTATCCGTGTCGTTATATCTAGTTCTATTCAGTTCGCAGTTTACATTACTCGATAGGGATAAGAATACTGTACAATAGAAAGCAAGATCCTCAAACAGGACCTTCATAATAGAAGTGAACTGGCAACGAAAAACTGCAGCAATGTACAGACAGACAAAACATATGAAATGATTAAATATGAGAGTCCTTGAATGTACAGACACCTTTGCACTGGCGTAAACTTGTCCAAAATATTGGGGGGGGGCGGGATTTGGCTATTCATTATACACTTAGGCTATTGCATTGGTTGTATAGTCCATCTCAATTATTGGGGGGGGGGGCACGTGCCCCGGTGGCACCTTTGTTAGATTAGATAAAGCAAGAATTCAAAATAATGCGCTACAACAAGATGCCAGTGAACGAAAGCCAAGGAATACAACGAATAGCCAATAGAAAACGAAGAGATAACAAGACTTGGACTGAATTGGAGCATTGAATTAGACAAATTACCGAAAAGAATGCGGATCGTGTGTGTGTGTGTGTGTGTGCGTGTGTGTGCGTGTTCGTGTGTGTGCGTGCGTACGTGTGTGTGTGTGTGTGTGTGTGTGTGTGTGTGTGTATGTGTGTGTGTGTGTGACTGTGTGTGTGTGTGTCTGCGTGTGTGTGACTGTGTGTGTGTCTGTGTGTGTGTCTGTGTGTGTCTGTGTGTTTCTGTGTGTGTCTGTGTCTGTGTGTGTCTGTGTGAGTCTGTGTGTGTGACTGAGTGTAGGTGTGCGTGCGTGCGTGCGTGCCTGCGTGCGTGCGTATGTGTGTGTGTGTGCGTGCGTGCGTGCGTGCGTGCGTGAGTGCGTGCGTGCGTGTGTGTGTGTGTGTGTGTGTGTGTGTGTGTGTGTGTGTGTGTGTGTGTGTGTGTGTGTGTGTGTGTGTGTGTGTGTGTGTGTGTGTGTGTGTGTGTGTGTGTGTGTGTGTGTGTGTGTGTGTGTGTGTGTGTGTGTGTGTGTGTGTGTGTAAATATTCTCGAACCCACGGCCTCCAAACAACTCGCTCGTGAACTGATGATGTTGTTGATGTTGTTGATGTTGCTGTTGCTGGTGACGATGATAATGATTTAGGCCTAAGCATCTTCCCTGGGAGGAACAAATTTTCGATGAAATATCAGCTTATCACGCCATTCAGATATATAGGCCTAATTATGTAGTCCATTATTATCTATTAAGACTTATGTAAATGAATTTTGCTGCAGTAGCCTACGCCCACTTCTGTATTTTCTGCAATGGGAATTGGTTTGGAGTGCTCCATGGATTGAAGCTTGTGCATTATTAAAACAGCGCTATATAAGGCACTGTTCATATCGCATAGGAATAAAAAAAATTACTGTAGGTGCGTATATCTAAGAAAGTAGACATTGTGTGAGTATAATTGTACCCGGTAATTTCAATGCCGATTTAGTTCACACGCATTCGACAGATTTTCACACACATGACAATTAACTTTCATGCACATGACAATTTTCATGCACTGACTATTTGTATTCTTTGAGGATAAACACGCAATGGGCCTACAGCATATATATATATATATATATATATATATATATATATATTATAGCGACTGCTCTGTTGTATGCTTGAACTATAACAACTTTCACATGATTATCCACCTGCGATCTAGGCGTAATCCATTCACCCTTCTAATAAAAGACAATAAGAACTTTCTAGCACGAATGATTATACAAGGGGTTCCAACCTTTTCTTCTATACCCTGCACCCCTAGGAAATGCTTGAATTATTTTGGCACCCCGTACAAAAGTAATATCACATTTGAAGATGAACAAGTCAAATTTCAATTTTTTTAGCCACAGATTGAACCATAGGCCTATACACTCGTACAGTAGGCCTACTGCAGGTGAACAAATTGAACTAAAAAATAAGTTTTTTACTCAGCACATAAAATGCAAATATAAATTGAGCAATTAGAAAAAATTGTAAACAGTAAGCCTAAAATCAATCCAAATTGTGAACAAAAAAAATAGTAGGCCTACAATAGTAACATGCTTTCCCTCTTTGTCGCACTCATGAAATGCTATCTCGCACCCCCTGCGGGTGCGAGCACCCCAGGTTGGGGACCTCTGATTTATCCGAAAACAGCTACTAGACCTATAACCCATAATCCTCATCATATGTACATAGGCGTAATTTGTGGGGGGTACGAGGGGTACCCGTACCCCCCACTTTTTGGACTGGGGGTACTGTACCCCCCACTTTTTAAACAATGCCCATCAATATTTTATTATTGTGCCTTCTCAGAGAACGCAGTCACCACCAAAAGTACGAAAAAACTTAGATACACAGGTAAACCGAGAGCCAAAATTAATGAGAATACTGGCAGGGAATATGTTCAAAATCGGCGCCATGCGAAAAGCTAAAGTGGAGAAGAAATTGGTACCCCCCACTTTTTAGACCACAATATTGGTACCCCCCACTTTTTAGACTAAAGTTACGCCTCTGCATATGTATACATGTTACTTATTGCGGCACGACAATAAGAATTGATCGAATGAACGAATATACATTAATTTACATATCTGAGATCTCCTTACACAGTAGAGATGACTTTGTGCTAATTCTTCCGTGAATTCACTTTAACGCAAATACAAACTCAAAGCTTTTCGAGTGAACACGCTCATGCGCCTCATTGAATTATGATATCTTTACAGAATAGGCCTACAGAAGTGTTCGGTTGTACGTATATTTGGATCTAATTACCTGTAGCTACGGTTCCTAGATGTTACTTCGTACAAGAACTAAATGGCAAACTTTCATTGATTACTTAATTACGATCTTTCGTAAAATGTGAAGTCGCTGAAAGGAAGCCGAAAAATCGCCATCCGTGACGTAACTGTGACTCTGAACAAAAACCAGTTGCCGGTTTCGGAAACGAAGAAACCGGAACACGCCATCAGTGACGTCGTTGTGACGTTCAATAGAGGCGGACTTCCGATTCACAGTGGTAACAGACGACAATTTCTGGAAAGACACTGCTCAAGAAGAAACCGAAAAATCGTCATCAATGACGTCGCTGTGACGTTCAGCATAGGCAGACGATGCAGAATTTGCATAAGAAACTGAAAAATCGTCACCTTTGACGCAGCTGTGACGTCTCAAAGGCTTGAACGTCTGCTGGAAAGAAACTGGAGCGACTGGCGTTCAGTATTAGCAACTGCAGGATGTAGCGAATCGCCATGGATGCTCTCGGGAGATTTTGAAACTATACAAGGACTGGACGAATCGATTTCTTTTGCATCAGATTTCGTTGATTCTTCCTCAAAAGTGAGATGACGACATGCCGCCGATTTAAATCCAGAACGCTTTTTTCGGAGTAGAATCCGTAACGGTGTACCATTGTCAACCACCTCGGACGCTTGCGAGCTAATTGAATCGATGAACTTGACCATTTTGGAAGTGACCGGATATTTCGTCCACTCGAAGTGACCAGGCTGAGGGATCAATAGTCTGAAATCAAAGTTCCACTTGAGTTGGTAGACATCATGTAAGCGAGACCAATGCGACAATAACTCACTACTGACAGAAGATACTTTCATTTTGCTCGAGTCAATGAAAAATCTGGGCTACTTAGCGATTCTTCAGTCAATAAGTGTATATAGTCTTACTGTGACTGGATAAAGACAACTAGGCCTATAAACTATCCATGAAAGTTACGATCAATGTACGTCTATAAAGCAGCATAGATATGATTGGCTGACGTAATGAACTGGCGTTGACGCAGCCAATCAGGATAAGCCTGGCGCGCGGACAGATCCAGGCCCAAGGGGCGCAGGCAATGCCTTCAACAGTATCTAGACTGCATTGGCGCAGGCTACTCTATAGACACCAACGGACACTTGTTATGTCTTTCATCCTTGTCTCATCTCGTTAGCCAGGAATGACATAGGTGACAGGTCTCAGCTGTTCCGACAACCAGATCTGCGAAAATCGTCGTAAAATGGCCATAGTTACTGTATAAGCTTATACTATACAGTTAATAGTTAGATAGCTGATAGTTGTACAGTTAAGAGTTAGATAGCTAATAGTTATATAATTAGTAGAGAGGTAGTTTAGATATTTATTAGTTATATAGTCAATAGTTAGATAGCTAATAGGTATATAGTTAATAGTTCGATAGCTAATAGTTATATAGTTAATAGTTAGGCCTATATAGTTAAATGTTTAATAGATGTTTAACAGATATTTAATAGATATTTAATAATTAGATAGTTAATAGATAGTTAACAGTTAGATAATTAGTTAATAGATAGTTAATTTATATAGGCCTATAGTTAATACTTATATAGTTAATAGTTAGATAGCTAATAGATAGTAGTTAGATAGTTAACAGTTAGATAGTTAATAGGCCTAGATATATATAGTTAATAAGTAGACAGTTAATGCACTGGCCAATTAGAGACTTCTGCTGTTGTTGGTCTTGTCAATCAATGCTATTCTGACTGTATTCTGCCCAATCCATACAGGCAGGCGTTCTTCGCCTGTAGCGACGACATCCCAGGCGAGTGGAAGCCACTCTGTGTCGAAGCCATGATCGTTGCAAGCACTCAAGTGGCGCCACCTACTTTCTTTGCTTCATTTACTGTTATTGTATTTTAATAGCACCACTATCTTATGACTTTGAGTCTATCAATGGCTCTTGGCAACTCTGAGTTAAGGATTTGCTCCCTATCCAATAACCGCTTTTGAAATGTTCTGAAAGGTATTGTATAAACATTTTACATTTATGTACATGTTCACAGACCTATCTCGGGTAAGATTCAGAGACACAGACTTTGCATTCAAGTGCAATACTACTGTGCAGTTATTAAAAGGCACCAACCAAGGCTGTAAGTTTATGTGAAACAAAACTGTGCTTGACAATTGTCCTGATACAACTTATTGGCGAAATGGAATTGCAAGGTAAGAATTTGTGTAGCAGCTTCGGGAGTCGCTTTTCATTGGAACTTTATTGTTTGCAGAAATTTGGTCAAAATTTGGTGACATCGGACAAGAAAAAATTCAGGTTGATTTTAGGGAGATGAACACACCATGCTCAATCTCTACATGTTGCTATATATGGTATCGAAGCAGCTGCTTTTATAATGCGTAGTTAAGAATTTAACTTAAAATTAACTTGAAAAGCCATTGCTTCGGATTATATTGCTGAGCTGAAATAACCTGTCAGTGGTAGGACCCATTAGCGTTAGGTTCCTTTAGAGTTCTTCGTTTACCTTCTGTTGAGGTGTTGATATTGATCTGATTGTCTGTGTATATTTCATAAACTGCTGGTGGGAGACTCGTCAAGTGGTTTGGCATCATAGCGCGAAGTGTGCAAGATTGAACTTCCAATGAACTGGTTAGGCTAGGCTACTGTTTTAGGGACCTTGAGCAAGTCCGTAAAGCATAGTCGCTCAGCCTTATCGATTGATGCTTTCATTAGATATTGGCGTTAATGAATACAAATGTACTTGCAATAATAACAAAGTGACTTCATTTCGTTTTACGGGTTTGTGATAGACTGTCAGCAGAAGTCAAAGGTCAAATACTCACCTGGATATAAATGTTTAAGGATTTCTGTTCCACTTGCACGCCTCAGCAAACTCAGCTATAAAAACGAGTGCAATGACCGTACATGAGGGCTGTTGGTGGGAAGATCAGACGGCAAGGGAGGGGACTAGCACAATGACCACATGCTGTTGCAAGAGGCTGGCCACTTGCCCTCGTATGCGGAGACTCAAAAGGTGAAGTGGTTAAGACTTCATTCATACCCATGACTGCCTCTCAAGTGATTGCCCTTCCAAGTTTTTCATATTTTCATATCGATGTTTTTGCGTGTAGGTGATGCCGATTCTGAAAGTTCTCTGTCACACGCAAGAGGGCAGTTCGTACCACATGTAAATGGCACTCATAGGGCCTAGTCATCCTCAGCCTAGGCCTACTTTAAGACAACTGGTTCAGCAACAGCTACTTTTAGGCGCCCGTTCATTTTACAGCTCTCCCTTAGGGAGTGGAAGGATGAGTCAACCTATAGGGAGCTTACGGGTATCGAACCGCGTCTTTCAACATTTTTATCTTCTTCGAGCAAGTGTTATTGCGTTACCATTCATCTATCCCCTCCCCATTCTTGGCGTCCGCACTTCAACAGAGTACTAAGGCAGGCCTAGATTAGGCTACTGCTGCATGCATTCTCTGCTGATCGTGCATGGCTTAGTGTACTGCAGTTAAAGGGACTCGAATTAGATCTGTTGTCTCACTGAAGTTGGCGTTTAAGGCACAGTCTGTACGAAGAGCTTTTAGCATCAATTCTAGGTCCGCATTGGGGATGAATCCGTTCCCCTTATCGACATTTGTCCTCTTTTGACCCTCCCTCCCCTCATAGACATCTGTATAAATAGCGCGGCCTTATAATGGAGACCCATGATGGCAGCTCTACAACTTATCCAGTCAACGACCTCGGCAATGCGTCAATGCATCAACTCGTCTGCAGCTCTTCGTAGGCCTATAATTATATTCGGCGTCTCTGTAAGTAACATTTACTCTTGCGTACATACTTACCAAATTAGAAAACGGATGAGCGGCAACCGGAACACGAACGAATACTAGAACATGATTGGATGTATGTTGCACGTGATATAAATCAATAATATGATTGGCCAATGACATCAAACTATAGAACAAATACATTAGATGACGTCAAATCAGTTGCCACAGAAACGCGCGAAGGTTATTTCTTGTTCAGCTTGTAGCTTCAACAGTAACGAGTATTTTAATATTGTAAAATTTTGGTTTATCTTTTGTTTCTCAGATTCTTTCTCGCTGGAAACGGAGGAATGGAAGTTTAGAAAAAGAGTTCAGCAAGGTAAACGATAAAGACAAATATTATAGCTATTTCTTATCGAAATATTTTTGGAAAAACAAGCCCATCGTTTGAGAGAAAGATGAAAAATACTGGACCTTAGCCTCCTCGCTATGACTGAGTCTATGTCGATTAAATATTGTTTAGTTAAATCATATTAAGACCTTATATACATGCACGTCCCTAGATAGCAATATTTCATTGAGAATTAAAGTAGGCTAGTGTTAATATTTGCCCAGCTAACTAGAAGACAAGTTTTTGTATTTGATGAAGTGAATGAGCTTTAAAACTTCTATTATGCGTGAATGTTTCGATATGATTATTAAGGATATGAGACATATATTTCGCAGTTGGGTGAGTTAACGATCGAAATGGGCGAATATAAGGCTGGAACGCCAGCTTGAATCGAATTCAGCTGCTTATACATGTAGTTCGAAATCCATAAGCTTTCGTTTCATATATTCTAGGTATGTGTTAGGACTATAAGCAATTTATTGGAAGTTGCCAATTTTTACTTGTTATATTGTATTGTATTCGGACAATTAAAAAGATGTTGTAGGCCTAGCGATGGAGCCATTCAGAAGCGCTCCCAGTGCGAGAGACCCCGAGAGAAGAAACAAGCTTTAAGAAAGGCAAAGGATGAAGAGACGCTACCAGACAGAATACTAGAGGAACGAACAGACAGAGAAAGCTCAATCAAAAGAGCAGGACCAATGGAAGCAAAGACCTGGATTGAGACATTGAAGTCCTGCCACGGGGAACTAGGAGGCCCAGACGGTCAGAAGAACGAAGAGGACGGAGAGAAGCAGCAGAGTGAGGGTGAAGAATTAAATCACATAAATATTTCGGAGCAAGACCAAGTTGAGCCATAAAGACAAGAATGAGGACTTTGAATTGGATGCGGACAGAAAGCGGGAGCCAACCAAGTTTTTCAGCCAAAAAGATGGTGATACGATAGAATTGAGTACAGATTGAGAGGAGCAAGACGGAAATTGGAAGATTGATGAGGAGAGAATTGCAATAGTCAAGTCGAGAGCAGACAAATGCATGAACATTTGAAGTGAAAATCGAAGATGAGGCAGAGCGACGGATAGCCCTAAGGCGCCTTTAGGTGGAAGTAGGAAGAGCAGATGAGTTTCAAAATATGTTCAGTAAAGGTCAGAAGCTGTCATAAGTCAACCTAAATCGTGAACACTAGACGAGAAAGTGAAGAGCGGAAACCTTTGAGAAAGCAAAGCAAAGTCAAGCTTCTGAAGTTGCTGAGGAGTGCCAAACCAACTGAATTGCTTTTGGACGAATTGAGGACGATAAGAGCTTGGAGATCATGGGAAAGAGCTTCAATGGGCTCAGCAAGAAGTTGAGAGGAGAGAGTCCCATGGACAAACGCCTGAATATCGTCAGCAAAGAGGTGGCTTGTAGGCCCAGGATTTGGAAAAGAAAGCGGATATCAGCCGTGTATGAAATGAAAAGGCAATGGCCAAGGACAGATCCATGCGAAAGGCCCAATTTAACCGGGACCCACTGAGTTCTAGATTCGATACAGATAATTATTTGAGTACGATCAGACAGGTATGACCGGCACCACAGAAGGGGGTCCTTGAGACCGCACGAGGTCTCAAGGCGCTGCAGAAGAATAAATATGGTCAACCATGTCGAAGGCTGAAGAGACATCGTATAGTTCTAATTTAGTGAGTTGAGACCTGTCAACGAAAGTTTCTGTAGAGTGGTGAGCTCTGAAACTGATTCCTGATTGGAAAGGAGGGAAGGACCAGAATGTTTCAGATAAGGAAGAAGTTGAAGAGAGAAAAAAGGCGTTCAAGGGTCTTGAATAGGAATGAGAGTTTTGAGATTGGACGATAGTTTTCGCAGGGGTTTGTGTCAAGATTAGGCTTCTTGAGTGAGAGAAAACAATGGCTCGCCTTTTCGAAGCAGGGATACAACCTTCTGAGAGCGATTTATTGAAGAGATAGAGTAAAAAGGAGCAATGTCCAGAATGTCACTAACAATAAAATGGTAAAGAGAGTCTATAGTCCACAAGATTTTAAATTAACCGACGAGAGAACTGAGCGAAGGTCTGAGTCCAATATGGGTCGGAAGTCGTCGAAGACAGATGACGTTGAGGTAAGCATCGGAGGAGAAACAGCCAAGGTGGAGGCTCTGAGTTGACCAGTCTTATCTGTGCGCATAGCCAAGAAGTCGTGTGCAGAGAAGGTTTAAGAACCTCTGAAGGGTGAGGTAGGCCCACAAGACCCGAGATGTAAGACCACAGCCGCTTTGGGTTCTTGGTATTGCGTGAGACCAAATTCTCCCAGTGAGCAGCCTCCTTGCAGTAGTAGAAGCGATGGAGGCACCAAGCTGGGCAAAGGGCAATCCAGGCAAATCGGTCGTTAGGATCTTTGGTCCGGCAAAAGCGTTGCTCCAAGCAATGGGTGCAGCTACGTAGCTTATGGCAGTCGGCGTCGAACCAGACGGCCAATGGTCGAAGACTTTACTTGACGACGTGGAAGCATAGCATCCAGCAGTCTGGTAACGGTATAGGTGTAGGCCCTAGAGATCAAACAGTTGAGTGACTCTGAGAGTGTCAAGAGTAGGGCCGGCGAAGAGGGTAGAGAGTCACGGATGGCGACGCTGAAAGCCCAAGAGTCGAAGGATTTCGATCCACGCATGATCCGAATGGAGTGGACTGGCTGCAAGTGAACAGAGGGAAGAGTAAACCTGAGATACGAGTGGTCCGAGAGCGTATACGAAGAAGAATCTGAAGGTCTGTAACTTGGTCATAGTCGGAGGTGATGACGAGGTCAAGACAACCACCCAGTTGATGTGTGGCTTGACTGTCATGTTGGCGGAGGTCAAACTGAGTGAAGAGTTCGAGGAATCGCGAATTAATTGGTAGAGTACAATCCTCTAGGTGTAGGTTGAAGTCGCCAAGAATGAGGAGTTGACTATTGCGAGTAACAAAGAACGGAGGAGATATCTTCGAAGAACACACATACACATACAATAAACATACATATACATTATACATCCACACACAGGCACAGATGTTTAGCAAATGAAGACGACATTTTGTTTTCTAAAGGTCATCAGTTGACTGGTAAGTCATCCGTTGAGATCTACCGCCAGACACTTCTTACCGGCTGCCGGTGTGTCAAACTGGGATGGTAAAGGAATCGACGAGCAACCCATAATCACTCTTGGTTGTACCATATGCATGGAGATCTCCCTCAAGGTGATTCACGTTTTCTTCGTGGTGCAAAACTAATAGAATTCTGTTCGTTATTCCAGTAGCCGAGCCAGGTATGTAAACCATGACGAGGGTAAATGAGCCGCGAGACAAGATGATGCTCA
Organism: Allolobophora icterica; assembly: GCA_963556255.1. NCBI lineage: Eukaryota > Metazoa > Annelida > Clitellata > Crassiclitellata > Lumbricidae > Allolobophora > Allolobophora icterica. The sequence goes on from OY744613.1 coordinate 30,520,514, forward strand.
TACAGAGAAAGCATATATGACTTCATGTCTAACTTCGTAATCTTTAAGCAGTTAATTCTGTTCTCTGATTTTCAGATATGTACAGTGATGGCAATGGCGTGATTCTGCACGAGCCTATTTATATGATAATTTCCTATTAAGACTGCCTGTTACATATTTTTTTCACTTAAATGACTAAACTTTTCTCAGTATACACTGTATAAGCAAACATACATAGGCCCTAACATAAAGAAAGCCAGCTGAATTTTAAGCCAACTTTAAGCAAAATCCATGAGGTCCAAAACAGAAGACCAACAAGTACTTTTAGGAATATTTGTCCTCTGAAAATTTAGGTTCTGAAGTTTGTTTTCAGCTGGGGAAAAATACAAAACATGAAGAAAGCTCAAATCAAAACAAAGGTATCCCGGCAATAAAAAAAAGTCATCATCTGTAAGGACATTGCATGCTAAAGCAATTTCCGGAGGTTGAGAACACAACACCAGTTGGCATTTGTAAATTATGGTTACTATATTTCATATATTTATTTATGTCACTTTAATAGTTAAAACTTATTTTTTAGCAAACTAAAAGTAAGAATAAAAACAAGAAATCCAGAAAACCGTCATCACTACAAAGCAAATCCCAGGTATTTCAAAATTCAGATTCCTCTATTTCATACTTTTGTCATTTTAGTTGGTAAAAATTGTTTTCAGAAGGTGATAAAAGTTAAAACAACAATGTAAATAAAACCAATAGCCAAGCAGTCAACTACAGAAAAGCCAAATAATCCAGAAGACCAGGTATTATTTTAAAATAAATTTTCCATTTCAAATCTCTGTGACACTGCGAGCCAAGGTTGCTTAAAGCAGTCGTCATGATAGCAAAGTCCAGAGGTCCTGGACAGAAGATCAGCAGGTATTTTCAAAGTCTGATTCCTCTGTTTCATATATCATTGTACTTTTAGGGGCAGACTTATTTTCAGCAGATAAATACAAAAGCATGTAAAGCCAAAAATCAAAAGCCACCAGTAAGGCAAAGTCACCATTGATACAAAGCCATTGACAGAGAAATGCACAGAGATACAGAAGAGTAGCCCTACAGTAGTACAGGTTATTTATAAATTAGATTTAAAAGATTCACATGTTTCACACCTGATTACAATTTTCAGCAGACGTAAGATATCAGTAAAGTCGACATCAAAGCAAAGCCAACACCTAAACAGCCATCGTCAAATGCCATAGAAGACCTGCAGGTATTTTTTCAAATGAAGATTTTTCTGTTTCATGTCTTTATGTCACAGTATGGGAAATTTTTTATAACAAACCAAATGATATAAAATATCAAGAGGCAGCATCAAGGGAAGCCTGTGTCAAAAGAAGGCAGTAAAGTCAGCACAAAAGTAAAGACATACAGTGCAGAATATCAACAGGTATTTTTCAAATTAAAACTTGTCTAATTCATGTCTTTTTCACAGTACTGTCAAAGTGTTTCTTTCAACATACACCTTAACAAGGTATCAATAAAGCCAACATCCAAACAGCAACTTTCCAAGCAAAGTGAATATGAAAACAAATCCCAATAGTCAAGTACAGAACTTCAACAGGTATTTCGAAATTAGATTTCTGTGTTCTATATCTTTATGACAATCGTCTGTTTTGTTTAATAGAAATACTGGAGAAAGTTCTTTCAGCAGGAATACAAAATATCTCAAAAAGCCAACATTGAGAGAAAAGTATCTTCAAAGCAAGAATATGAAACAGTTCAACTATGGAAGTTTTACAGGTATTTAAGAAATTAAGTTTTCTGTAATTTAAGGGCTAGAACTTGATTTAGTTCATCAAGCAAAAGAGAAAGTATGAAGAAAGCTGATGTTTTTCAGTAGATAAATACAGACGCCAAGAAGATCAAAATCACAAGAAAGACATCATCAAACAGGAAAAACAGGTGGGTATTATTCAAATAAAAATTTCTGTCTTGTATCGAATGCATTTTAATGATCTAACTGTTTTTAAACAGATAAATGCAAAATACCAAGTAAACCAACATCATATCAACAAAGCTCCTCAAAGTCCAGAGAAGATAGGCAGGTTTTTTCAAATTATGGTTTCTCTGTCTCATATACTGAAGTGGTTTTAATTGTAACAGTTTTTCTGCTGATAAATACAAAGAATCAAGAAGAGCAAAATCACAAGAAAGCTACCATCAAGAAAAACCCAGGAAAAATTGACAGGTATTATTCAAATCAAGAGTTCTCTCTTGTATTGAAGTTGTTTAATAATGAAAGTTTTTGCAGATAACTGCCAATTACCAAATAAACCAACATCACATCAACAAGGCTCCTCAAAGCCCAGAGAAGATTAGCAGGTTGTTAAAATTATGGTTTCTCTGTTTCGTATAGTAGTGGTTTTAATGATAAAATTTTTCAGCCGATACAACGAACCAACCAAGAAGACCGCAATGACAAGAAAGCCATCATCAAAGACAAGAGAAGATTGACAGGTAACCGTCAAATTAAGATTGTTCAGTCATATAGGGCCTACTGTATTTGAAGTCATTTTAATATGAACGTTTTTCAATAGATAAACACAAAAACCAAAAATCTAATCAAAATCACAACACAGCTATCATCAATGCCCAGAGAAGATTGCATAAGTACATGAGGTTGATTGCTACTGTTGTGCACTGTATAATGTTAATGCTGTTAACCACCACCATATTTAGTCAATTGGCCCTAGTTAGCGGGACATCTACCCCTTTTGGTCTCCCATTGTGTTCCAAAAACTGAGTTAATGTTGTTAGACTTAACAACAGTTAAAATCAGGCTACATGTTAAATTAATGATTTAGTATCAGTGATATTTGTGTATTCTGTTTTGTTATATTTTATTTGCACCAATAAACCATGATTGATAATGATGATAGTTTTTAACAGATAAACACAAAAACCAAAAATACCAAAATCACAACAAAGCCATAATCAACATCCAGAGAAGATTGGCAGGGATTTTTCAAACGACGGTTTCTCTGTTTCATCCTGAATGCATTTTAATTATGAAGGTTTTCCAGCAGATAAATACAAAAAAGCAAGAAAGTCAAAAGCACAACAAATCCATTGTCAAATTAAGCCCAGGTAAAATTGGCAAGCATTAGTGTAATAGAGATTCCTGTATTTTATGTATTTGGGTCACTTTTATTTACAGTTTTCAGCAGATTAACAGAAACCAAGAAGACCAAAATCACAACCAAGCCTTCCTCAAAGCCCACAGAAGATTGGCAGGTACTTTTCTAATTAAGATTTTTTTTTCATGTGAGTCATTTAATTAGTTTGTAAGCACAGAAACCAAGAACACCTAAATCACAACAAAGCCTTCCTCAAAGCCAAAAGATTGACAGGTATTTTTCTAATTAAGATTTCTTTGTTTCATGTATTTAAGTCATTTTAATTACTTTTTCAGCACATTAACACAGAAATCAAGAACACCAAAATCACAGCAAAGCCATCCTCAAAGTCTAGAGAAGATTGTCAGGTATTTTACTAATTAAGATTTCTTTGTTCCGTGTATTTAAGTAAGTTTAGTTAGTTTTTCAGTGCACACACAGAAACCAAGAAGACCAAAATCACAACAAAGCCATCCCCAAAGCCCAGAGAAGATTGGCAGGTATTTTTCTAATTAAGATTTCTTTGTTTCATGTATTTGAGTCACTTTAATTACTTTTTCAGCACATATACACAAAAACGAAGAACACCTTATTAACAGAAGGCCTTCCCCAAAGCACACAGAAGATCGGCACGTTTTTTTCTAACTAAGGTTTCCTTGTTTCGTGTATTTGAGTATTTTAATTACTTTTTCAGCACATAAACACATAAACCAAGAAGACCAAAATCACAACAAAGCCTTCCGTAAAGTCTAGAGAAGATTGTCAGGTATTTTACTAATTAAGATTTCTTTGTTCCGTGTAATTAAGTAAGTTTAGTTAGTTTTTCAGTGCACACACAGAAACCAAGAAGACCAAAATCACAACAAAGCCATCCCCAAAGCCCAGAGAAGATTGGCAGGTATTTTTCTAATTAAGATTTCTTTGTTTCATGTATTTGAGTCATTTCAATTACTTTTTCAGCACATATACACAAAAACGACGAACACCTTATTCACAGAAGGCCTTCCCCAAAGCACACAGAAGATTGGCACATTTTTTTCTAATTAAGATTTCTTTGTTTCTTGTATTTGAGTCATTTTAATTACTTTTTCAGCACAGGAGCACAGAAATCAAGGTAACTTAAATCACAACCAAGCCTTCCTCAAAGTCCACAGAAGATTGGCAGGTATTTTTCTAATTAAGATTTCTTTTTTTCATGTGAGTCATTTAATTAGTTTGTAAGCACAGAAACCAAGAACACCTAAATCACAACAAAGCCTTCCTCAAAGCCAAGAGAAGATTGGCAGGTATTTTTCTAATTAAGATTTCTTTGTTTCATGTATTTGATTCAGTTTAATTACTTTTTCAGCACATTAACACAGAAATCAAGAAGACCAAAATCACAACAAAGCCATCCTCAAAGCCAAGTGAAGATTGGCAGGTATTTTGCTAATTAAGATTTAAGTTGTTTCATGTATTTGAGTCATTTTAATTATTTTTTCAGCACATATACACAAAAACGAAGAACACCTAATTCATAGAAGGCCTTCCCCAAAGCCCACAGAAGATTGGCAGGTATTTTCTAATTAAGATTTCTTTGTTTCTTGTATTTGAGTCATTTTAATTACTTTTTCAGCACATAAACACAGAAACCAAGAAGACCAAAATCACAACAAAGCCTTCCTCAAAGCCCACAGAAGACTGGCAGGTATTTTTCTAATTAAGATTTCTTTGTTTCGTGTATTTAAGTCATTTAAATAACTTTTTCAGCACAAAAACACAGAAACCAAGAAGACCGAAATCACAACCAAGCCATCCTCAAAGTCAAGAGAAGATTGGAAGGTATTTTATTAATTAAGATTTCTTTGTTTTGTGTATTTGAGTCATTTTAATTAACTTTTCAGCACATGAGCACAGAAATCAAGGTAGCTTAAATCACAACCAAGCCTTCCTCAAAGCCCACAGAAGATTGACAGGTATTTTTCTAATTAAGATTTCTTTGTTTCATGTATTTGAGTCATTTTAATTACTTCTTCAGCACATTAACACAGAAACCAAGAAGACCAAAATCACAACAAAGCCATCCTCAAAGCCAAGTGAAGATTGGCAGGTATTTGCTAATTAAGATTTAAGTTGTTTCATGTATTTGAGTCATTTTAATTACTTTTTCAGCACATATACACAAAAACGAAGAACACCTAATTCATAGAAGCCCTTCCCCAAAGCCCACAGAAGATTGGCAGGTATTTTTCTAATTAAGGTTTCCTTGTTTTGTGTATTTGAGTATTTTAATTACTTTTTCAGCACATTAACACATAAATCAAGAAGACCAAAATCACAACAAAGCCATCCTCAAAGTCTAGAGAAGATTGTCAGGTATTTTACTAATTAAGATTTCTTTGTTCCGTGTATTTAAGTAAGTTTAGTTAGTTTTTCAGTGCACACACAGAAACCAAGAAGACCAAAATCACAACAAAGCCATCCCCAAAGCCCAGAGAAGATTGGCAGGTATTTTTCTAATTAAGATTTCTTTATTTCATGTATTTGAGTCATTTTAATTACTTTTTCAGCACATATACACAAAAACGACGAACACCTTATTCACAGAAGGCCTTCCCCAAAGCACACAGAAGATTGGCACGTTTTTTTCTAATTAAGGTTTCCTTGTTTCGTGTATTTGAGTATTTTAATTACTTTTTCAGCACATAAACACATAAACCAAGAAGACCAAAATCACAACAAAGCCTTCCTTAAAGCCCACAGAAGATTGGCAGGTATTTTTCTAATTAAGATTTCTTTGTCTCATGTATTTGAGTCATTTTAATTACTTTTTCAGTACATGTACACAAAAACAAAGAACACCTTATTCACAGAAGGCCTTCCCCAAAGCACACAGAAGATTGGCACATTTTTTTCTAATTAAGATTTCTTTGTTTCTTGTATTTGAGTAATTTTAATTAGTTTTTCAAGCACATTAACACAGAAACCAAGAAGACTTAAATCACAACAAAGCCTTCCTCAAAGCCAACAGAAGACTGGCAGGTATTTGTCTAATTAAGATTTCTTCCTTTCATGTATTTGAGTAATTTTAATTAATTTTTCAAGCACATTAACACAGAAACCAAGAAGACCTAAATCACAATAAAGCCTTCGTCAAAGCCCAAAGAAGATTGGCAGGTATTTTTTAATTAAGAGTTCTTTCTTTTGTGTATTTGAGTCATTTTAGTTACTTTTTCGGCACATTAACCCAGAAACCAAGAAGACCAAAATCACAACAAAGCCTTCATCAAGCCCACAGAAGATTGGCAGGTATTTTTATAATTGAGATTTCTTTGTTATTTATTTGAGTAATTTTAATTAGTTTTTAAAGCACATTAACACAGAAACCAAGAAGATTTAAATGACAATAAAGCCATCATCAAAGTCCAGAGAAGTTTGGCAGGTATTTTTCTAATTAAGATTTCTTATTTGATGTATTTGAGTCATTTTAATTCCTTTTTTCATCACATTAATACAGAAAACAAAAAGACCTAAATCACAACAAAGCCTTCCTCAAAGCTCACAGAATATTGGCAGGTATTTTTCTAATTAAGATTCTTTGTTTCATGTATTTGAGTCATTTTAATTACTTTTTCAGCACATGAGCACAAAAACCAAGAAGACCAAAATCACAACAAAGCCTTCCTCAAAGTCCACAGATGATTGGCAGGTATTTTTCTAATTAAGATTTCTGTGTTTCATGTATTTGAGTCATTTTAATTAATTTTTCAGCACAGAAACACAGAAACCAAGAAGACCGAAATCACAACCAAGCCATCCTCAAAGTCCAGAGAAGTTTGGAATGTATTTTATTAATTAAGATATCTTTGTTTTGTGTATTTGAGTCATTTTAATTGCTTTTTTCATCACATTAATACAGAAAACAAAAAGACCTAAATCACAACAAAGCCTTCCTCAAAGCTCACAGAATATTGGCAGGTATTTTTCAAATTAAGATTCTTTGTTTCATGTATTTGAGTCATTTTAATTAATTTTTCAGCACATGAGCACAAAAACCAAGAAGACCAAAATCACAACAAAGCCTTCCTCAAAGACCACAGATGATTGGCAGGTATTTTTCTAATTAAGATTTCTGTGTTTCATGTATTTGAGTCATTTTTAATTAATTTTTCAGCACAGAAACACAGAAACCAAGAAGACCAAAATCACAACCAAGCCATCCTCAAAGTCCCGAGAAGTTTGGAAGGTATTTTATTAATTAAGATTTCTTTGTTTTGTGTATTTGAGTCATTTTAATTAGCTTTTCAGCACATTGAGCACAGAAATCAAGGTAACTTAAATACCAAGCCTTCCTCAAAGCTCACAGAAGATTGGCAGGTATTTTTCTAATTAAGATTTTTTTCATGTGAGTCATTTAATTAGTTTGTAAGCACAGAAACCAAGAACACCTAAATCACAACAAAGCCTTCCTCAAAGCCAAGAGAAGATTGGCAGGTATTTTCCTAATTAAGATTTCTTTGTTTCATGTATTTGAGTCATTTTAATTACTTTTTCAGCACATTAACACAGAAACCAAGAAGACAAAGATCACAACAAGCCCTTCCTTAAAGCCCCAGGAGATTGGCAGGTATTTTCTAATTAAGATTTCTTTGTTTCTTGTATTTGAGTCATTTTAATTACTTTTTCAGCACATAAACACAGAAACCAAGAAGACCAAAATCACAACAAAGCCTTCCTCAAAGCCCACAGAAGACTGGCAGGTATTTTTCTAATTAAGATTTCTTTGTTTGTTGTATTTGAGTCATTTTAATTACTTCTTCAGCACATAAACACAGAAGCCAAGAAGACCAAAATCACAACAAAGCCATCCTCAAAGCCTGGAGAAGTTTTGCATGTATTTTTGTAATTAAGATTTCTTTCTTTCGTGTATCTGAGTCATTTTAATTACTTTTTCAGCAGATACACACTAAGAATTGCCAAATAACTAAGCCCACAGAAGATTGGAAGAGAGGCTATTTTTCTAATTAAGATTCCTTTGTTTCATGTATTTGAGAAATTTTAATTAGTTTTTCAAGCACATTAACACAGAAACCAAGAAGACTTGAATCACAACAAAGCCTTCCTCGAAGCCCACAAAATTGGAAGGTAGGCTATTTTTCTAATTAAGATATCTTTGTTTCATGTATTTGAGTAATTTTAATTAGTTTTTCAAGCACATTAACACAGAAACCAAGAAGACTTAAATCACAACAAAGCCTTCCTCAAAGCCAACAGAAGACTGGCAGGTATTTGTCCAATTAAGATTTCTTCCTTTCATGTATTTGAATAATTTTAATTAATTTTTCAAGCACATTAACACAGAAACCAAGAAGCCCTAAATCACAATAAAGCCTTCGTCAAAGCCCAAAGAAGATTGGCAGGTATTTTTTTAATTAAGAGTTCTTTCTTTTGTGTATTTGAGTCATTTTAGTTACTTTTTCGGCACATTAACCCAGAAACCAAGAAGACCAAAATCACAACAAAGCCTTCATCAAGCCCACAGAAGATTGGCAGGTATTTTTATAATTGAGATTTCTTTGTTATTTATTTGAGTAATTTTAATTAGTTTTTAAAGCACATTAACACAGAAACCAAGAAAATTTAAATGACAATAAAGCCATCATCAAAGTCCAGAGAAGTTTGGCAGGTATTTTTCTAATTAAGATTTCTTATTTGATGTATTTGAGTCATTTTAATTCCTTTTTTCATCACATTAATACAGAAAACAAAAAGACCTAAATCACAACAAAGCCTTCCTCAAAGCTCACAGAATATTGGCAGGTATTTTTCTAATTAAGATTCTTTGTTTCATGTATTTGAGTCATTTTAATTACTTTTTCAGCACATGAGCACAAAAACCAAGAAGACCAAAATCACAACAAAGCCTTCCTCAAAGTCCACAGATGATTGGCAGGTATTTTTCTAATTAAGATTTCTGTGTTTCATGTATTTGAGTCATTTTAATTAATTTTTCAGCACAGAAACACAGAAACCAAGAAGACCGAAATCACAACCAAGCCATCCTCAAAGTCCCGAGAAGTTTGGAATGTATTTTATTAATTAAGATTTCTTTGTTTTGTGTATTTGAGTCATTTTAATTGCTTTTTTCATCACATTAATACAGAAAACAAAAAGACCTAAATCACAACAAAGCCTTCCTCAAAGCTCACAGAAGATTGGCAGGTATTTTTCTAATTAAGATTTTTTTCATGTGAGTCATTTAATTAGTTTGTAAGCACAGAAACCAAGAACACCTAAATCACAACAAAGCCTTCCTCAAAGCCAAGAGAAGATTGGCAGGTATTTTCCTAATTAAGATTTCTTTGTTTCATGTATTTGAGTCATTTTAATTACTTTTTCAGCACATTAACACAGAAACCAAAAAGACAAAGATCACAACAAGCCCTTCCTTAAAGCCCCAGGAGATTGGCAGGTATTTTCTAATTAAGATTTCTTTGTTTCTTGTATTTGAGTCATTTTAATTACTTTTTCAGCACATAAACACAGAAACCAAGAAGACCAAAATCACAACAAAGCCTTCCTCAAAGCCCACAGAAGACTGGCAGGTATTTTTCTAATTAAGATTTCTTTGTTTGTTGTATTTGAGTCATTTTAATTACTTCTTCAGCACATAAACACAGAAGCCAAGAAGACCAAAATCACAACAAAGCCATCCTCAAAGCCTGGAGAAGTTTGGCAGGTATTTTTGTAATTAAGATTTCTTTCTTTCGTGTATCTGAGTCATTTTAATTACTTTTTCAGCAGATACACACTAAGAATTGCCAAATAACTAAGCCCACAGAAGATTGGAAGGGAGGCTATTTTTCTAATTAAGATTCCTTTGTTTCATGTATTTGAGAAATTTTAATTAGTTTTTCAAGCACATTAACACAGAAACCAAGAAGACTTGAATCACAACAAAGCCTTCCTCGAAGCCCACAGAAAATTGGAAGGTAGGCTATTTTTCTAATTAAGATATCTTTGTTTCATGTATTTGAGTAATTTTAATTAGTTTTTCAAGCACATTAACACAGAAACCAAGAAGACTTAAATCACAACAAAGCCTTCCTCAAAGCCAACAGAAGACTGGCAGGTATTTGTCTAATTAAGATTTCTTCCTTTCATGTATTTGAGTAATTTTAATTAATTTTTCAAGCACATTAACACAGAAACCAAGAAGCCCTAAATCACAATAAAGCCTTCGTCAAAGCCCAAAGAAGATTGGCAGGTATTTTTTTAATTAAGAGTTCTTTCTTTTGTGTATTTGAGTCATTTTAGTTACTTTTTCGGCACATTAACCCAGAAACCAAGAAGACCAAAATCACAACAAAGCCTTCATCAAGCCCACAGAAGATTGGCAGGTATTTTTATAATTGAGATTTCTTTGTTATTTATTTGAGTAATTTTAATTAGTTTTTAAAGCACATTAACACAGAAACCAAGAAGATTTAAATGACAATAAAGCCATCATCAAAGTCCAGAGAAGTTTGGCAGGTATTTTTCTAATTAAGATTTCTTATTTGATGTATTTGAGTCATTTTAATTCCTTTTTTCATCACATTAATACAGAAAACAAAAAGACCTAAATCACAACAAAGCCTTCCTCAAAGCTCACAGAATATTGGCAGGTATTTTTCTAATTAAGATTCTTTGTTTCATGTATTTGAGTCATTTTAATTACTTTTTCAGCACATGAGCACAAAAACCAAGAAGACCAAAATCACAACAAAGCCTTCCTCAAAGTCCACAGATGATTGGCAGGTATTTTTCTAATTAAGATTTCTGTGTTTCATGTATTTGAGTCATTTTAATTAATTTTTCAGCACAGAAACACAGAAACCAAGAAGACCGAAATCACAACCAAGCCATCCTCAAAGTCCAGAGAAGTTTGGAATGTATTTTATTAATTAAGATATCTTTGTTTTGTGTATTTGAGTCATTTTAATTGCTTTTTTCATCACATTAATACAGAAAACAAAAAGACCTAAATCACAACAAAGCCTTCCTCAAAGCTCACGGAATATTGGCAGGTATTTTTCTAATTAAGATTCTTTGTTTCATGTATTTGAGTCATTTTAATTACTTTTTCAGCACATGAGCACAAAAACCAAGAAGACCAAAATCACAACAAAGCCTTCCTCAAAAACCACAGATGATTGGCAGGTATTTTTCTAATTAAGATTTCTGTGTTTCATGTATTTGAGTCATTTTAATTAATTTTTCAGCACAGAAACACAGAAACCAAGAAGACCAAAATCACAACCAAGCCATCCTCAAAGTCCCGAGAAGTTTGGAAGGTATTTTATTAATTAAGATTTCTTTGTTTTGTGTATTTGAGTCATTTTAATTACTTTTTCAGCACATTAACACAGAAACCAAGAAGACAAAGATCACAACAAGCCCTTCCTTAAAGCCCCAGGAGATTGGCAGGTATTTTCTAATTAAGATTTCTTTGTTTCTTGTATTTGAGTCATTTTAATTACTTTTTCAGCACATAAACACAGAAACCAAGAAGACCAAAATCACAACAAAGCCTTCCTCAAAGCCCACAGAAGACTGGCAGGTATTTTTCTAATTAAGATTTCTTTGTTTGTTGTATTTGAGTCATTTTAATTACTTCTTCAGCACATAAACACAGAAGCCAAGAAGACCAAAATCACAACAAAGCCATCCTCAAAGCCTGGAGAAGTTTTGCAGGTATTTTTGTAATTAAGATTTCTTTCTTTCGTGTATCTGAGTCATTTTAATTACTTTTTCAGCAGATACACACTAAGAATTGCCAAATAACTAAGCCCACAGAAGATTGGAAGAGAGGCTATTTTTCTAATTAAGATTCCTTTGTTTCATGTATTTGAGAAATTTTAATTAGTTTTTCAAGCACATTAACACAGAAACCAAGAAGACTTGAATCACAACAAAGCCTTCCTCGAAGCCCACAAAATTGGAAGGTAGGCTATTTTTCTAATTAAGATATCTTTGTTTCATGTATTTGAGTAATTTTAATTAGTTTTTCAAGCACATTAACACAGAAACCAAGAAGACTTAAATCACAACAAAGCCTTCCTCAAAGCCAACAGAAGACTGGCAGGTATTTGTCCAATTAAGATTTCTTCCTTTCATGTATTTGAATAATTTTAATTAATTTTTCAAGCACATTAACACAGAAACCAAGAAGCCCTAAATCACAATAAAGCCTTCGTCAAAGCCCAAAGAAGATTGGCAGGTATTTTTTTAATTAAGAGTTCTTTCTTTTGTGTATTTGAGTCATTTTAGTTACTTTTTCGGCACATTAACCCAGAAACCAAGAAGACCAAAATCACAACAAAGCCTTCATCAAGCCCACAGAAGATTGGCAGGTATTTTTATAATTGAGATTTCTTTGTTATTTATTTGAGTAATTTTAATTAGTTTTTAAAGCACATTAACACAGAAACCAAGAAAATTTAAATGACAATAAAGCCATCATCAAAGTCCAGAGAAGTTTGGCAGGTATTTTTCTAATTAAGATTTCTTATTTGATGTATTTGAGTCATTTTAATTCCTTTTTTCATCACATTAATACAGAAAACAAAAAGACCTAAATCACAACAAAGCCTTCCTCAAAGCTCACAGAATATTGGCAGGTATTTTTCTAATTAAGATTCTTTGTTTCATGTATTTGAGTCATTTTAATTACTTTTTCAGCACATGAGCACAAAAACCAAGAAGACCAAAATCACAACAAAGCCTTCCTCAAAGTCCACAGATGATTGGCAGGTATTTTTCTAATTAAGATTTCTGTGTTTCATGTATTTGAGTCATTTTAATTAATTTTTCAGCACAGAAACACAGAAACCAAGAAGACCGAAATCACAACCAAGCCATCCTCAAAGTCCCGAGAAGTTTGGAATGTATTTTATTAATTAAGATTTCTTTGTTTTGTGTATTTGAGTCATTTTAATTGCTTTTTTCATCACATTAATACAGAAAACAAAAAGACCTAAATCACAACAAAGCCTTCCTCAAAGCTCACAGAAGATTGGCAGGTATTTTTCTAATTAAGATTTTTTTCATGTGAGTCATTTAATTAGTTTGTAAGCACAGAAACCAAGAACACCTAAATCACAACAAAGCCTTCCTCAAAGCCAAGAGAAGATTGGCAGGTATTTTCCTAATTAAGATTTCTTTGTTTCATGTATTTGAGTCATTTTAATTACTTTTTCAGCACATTAACACAGAAACCAAAAAGACAAAGATCACAACAAGCCCTTCCTTAAAGCCCCAGGAGATTGGCAGGTATTTTCTAATTAAGATTTCTTTGTTTCTTGTATTTGAGTCATTTTAATTACTTTTTCAGCACATAAACACAGAAACCAAGAAGACCAAAATCACAACAAAGCCTTCCTCAAAGCCCACAGAAGACTGGCAGGTATTTTTCTAATTAAGATTTCTTTGTTTGTTGTATTTGAGTCATTTTAATTACTTCTTCAGCACATAAACACAGAAGCCAAGAAGACCAAAATCACAACAAAGCCATCCTCAAAGCCTGGAGAAGTTTGGCAGGTATTTTTGTAATTAAGATTTCTTTCTTTCGTGTATCTGAGTCATTTTAATTACTTTTTCAGCAGATACACACTAAGAATTGCCAAATAACTAAGCCCACAGAAGATTGGAAGGGAGGCTATTTTTCTAATTAAGATTCCTTTGTTTCATGTATTTGAGAAATTTTAATTAGTTTTTCAAGCACATTAACACAGAAACCAAGAAGACTTGAATCACAACAAAGCCTTCCTCGAAGCCCACAGAAAATTGGAAGGTAGGCTATTTTTCTAATTAAGATATCTTTGTTTCATGTATTTGAGTAATTTTAATTAGTTTTTCAAGCACATTAACACAGAAACCAAGAAGACTTAAATCACAACAAAGCCTTCCTCAAAGCCAACAGAAGACTGGCAGGTATTTGTCTAATTAAGATTTCTTCCTTTCATGTATTTGAGTAATTTTAATTAATTTTTCAAGCACATTAACACAGAAACCAAGAAGCCCTAAATCACAATAAAGCCTTCGTCAAAGCCCAAAGAAGATTGGCAGGTATTTTTTTAATTAAGAGTTCTTTCTTTTGTGTATTTGAGTCATTTTAGTTACTTTTTCGGCACATTAACCCAGAAACCAAGAAGACCAAAATCACAACAAAGCCTTCATCAAGCCCACAGAAGATTGGCAGGTATTTTTATAATTGAGATTTCTTTGTTATTTATTTGAGTAATTTTAATTAGTTTTTAAAGCACATTAACACAGAAACCAAGAAGATTTAAATGACAATAAAGCCATCATCAAAGTCCAGAGAAGTTTGGCAGGTATTTTTCTAATTAAGATTTCTTATTTGATGTATTTGAGTCATTTTAATTCCTTTTTTCATCACATTAATACAGAAAACAAAAAGACCTAAATCACAACAAAGCCTTCCTCAAAGCTCACAGAATATTGGCAGGTATTTTTCTAATTAAGATTCTTTGTTTCATGTATTTGAGTCATTTTAATTACTTTTTCAGCACATGAGCACAAAAACCAAGAAGACCAAAATCACAACAAAGCCTTCCTCAAAGTCCACAGATGATTGGCAGGTATTTTTCTAATTAAGATTTCTGTGTTTCATGTATTTGAGTCATTTTAATTAATTTTTCAGCACAGAAACACAGAAACCAAGAAGACCGAAATCACAACCAAGCCATCCTCAAAGTCCAGAGAAGTTTGGAATGTATTTTATTAATTAAGATATCTTTGTTTTGTGTATTTGAGTCATTTTAATTGCTTTTTTCATCACATTAATACAGAAAACAAAAAGACCTAAATCACAACAAAGCCTTCCTCAAAGCTCACGGAATATTGGCAGGTATTTTTCTAATTAAGATTCTTTGTTTCATGTATTTGAGTCATTTTAATTACTTTTTCAGCACATGAGCACAAAAACCAAGAAGACCAAAATCACAACAAAGCCTTCCTCAAAAACCACAGATGATTGGCAGGTATTTTTCTAATTAAGATTTCTGTGTTTCATGTATTTGAGTCATTTTAATTAATTTTTCAGCACAGAAACACAGAAACCAAGAAGACCAAAATCACAACCAAGCCATCCTCAAAGTCCCGAGAAGTTTGGAAGGTATTTTATTAATTAAGATTTCTTTGTTTTGTGTATTTGAGTCATTTTAATTAGCTTTTCAGCACATGAGCACAGAAATCAAGGTAACTTAAATACCAAGCCTTCCTCAAAGTCCACAGAAGATTGGCAGGTATTTTTCTAATTAAGATTTTTTTCATGTGAGTCATTTAATTAGTTTGTAAGCACAGAAACCAAGAACACCTAAATCACAACAAAGCCTTCCCCAAAGCCAAGAGAAGATTGGCAGGTATTTTCCTAATTAAGATTTCTTTGTTTCATGTATTTGAGTCATTTTAATTACTTTTTCAGCACATTAACACAGAAACCAAGAAGACCAAGATCACAACAAACCCTTCCTTAAAGCCCCTGAAGATTGGCAGGTATTTTCTAATTAAGATTTCTTTGTTTCTTGTATTTGAGTCATTTTAATTACTTTTTCAGCACATAAACACAGAAACCAAGAAGACCAAAATCACAACAAAGCCTTCCTCAAAGCCCACAGAAGACTGGCAGGTATTTTTCTAATTAAGATTTCTTTGTTTGTTGTATTTGAGTCATTTTAATTACTTCTTCAGCACATAAACATAGAAGCCAAGAAGACCAAAATCACAACAAAGCCATCCTCAAAGCCTGGAGAAGTTTTGCAGGTATTTTTGTAATTAAGATTTCTTTCTTTCGTGTATCACAGTCATTTTAATTACTTTTTCAGCAGATACACACTAAGAAATGCCAAATAACTAAGCCCACAGAAGATTGGAAGGGAGGCTATTTTTCTAATTAAGATTCCTTTGTTTCATGTATTTGAGAAATTTTAATTAGTTTTTCAAGCACATTAACACAGAAACCAAGAAGACTTGAATCACAACAAAGCCTTCCTCGAAGCCCACAGAAAATTGGAAGGTAGGCTATTTTTCTAATTAAGATATCTTTGTTTCATGTATTTGAGTAATTTTAATTAGTTTTTCAAGCACATTAACACAGAAACCAAGAAGACTTAAATCACAACAAAGCCTTCCTCAAAGCCAACAGAAGACTGGCAGGTATTTGTCTAATTAAGATTTCTTCCTTTCATGTATTTGAGTAATTTTAATTAATTTTTCAAGCACATTAACACAGAAACCAAGAAGCCCTAAATCACAATAAAGCCTTCGTCAAAGCCCAAAGAAGATTGGCAGGTATTTTTTTAATTAAGAGTTCTTTCTTTTGTGTATTTGAGTCATTTTAGTTACTTTTTCGGCACATTAACCCAGAAACCAAGAAGACCAAAATCACAACAAAGCCTTCATCAAGCCCACAGAAGATTGGCAGGTATTTTTATAATTGAGATTTCTTTGTTATTTATTTGAGTAATTTTAATTAGTTTTTAAAGCACATTAACACAGAAACCAAGAAGATTTAAATGACAATAAAGCCATCATCAAAGTCCAGAGAAGTTTGGCAGGTATTTTTCTAATTAAGATTTCTTATTTGATGTATTTGAGTCATTTTAATTCCTTTTTTCATCACATTAATACAGAAAACAAAAAGACCTAAATCACAACAAAGCCTTCCTCAAAGCTCACAGAATATTGGCAGGTATTTTTCTAATTAAGATTCTTTGTTTCATGTATTTGAGTCATTTTAATTACTTTTTCAGCACATGAGCACAAAAACCAAGAAGACCAAAATCACAACAAAGCCTTCCTCAAAGTCCACAGATGATTGGCAGGTATTTTTCTAATTAAGATTTCTGTGTTTCATGTATTTGAGTCATTTTAATTAATTTTTCAGCACAGAAACACAGAAACCAAGAAGACCGAAATCACAACCAAGCCATCCTCAAAGTCCAGAGAAGTTTGGAATGTATTTTATTAATTAAGATATCTTTGTTTTGTGTATTTGAGTCATTTTAATTGCTTTTTTCATCACATTAATACAGAAAACAAAAAGACCTAAATCACAACAAAGCCTTCCTCAAAGCTCACGGAATATTGGCAGGTATTTTTCTAATTAAGATTCTTTGTTTCATGTATTTGAGTCATTTTAATTACTTTTTCAGCACATGAGCACAAAAACCAAGAAGACCAAAATCACAACAAAGCCTTCCTCAAAGACCACAGATGATTGGCAGGTATTTTTCTAATTAAGATTTCTGTGTTTCATGTATTTGAGTCATTTTAATTAATTTTTCAGCACAGAAACACAGAAACCAAGAAGACCAAAATCACAACCAAGCCATCCTCAAAGTCCCGAGAAGTTTGGAAGGTATTTTATTAATTAAGATTTCTTTGTTTTGTGTATTTGAGTCATTTTAATTAGCTTTTCAGCACATGAGCACAGAAATCAAGGTAACTTAAATACCAAGCCTTCCTCAAAGTCCACAGAAGATTGGCAGGTATTTTTCTAATTAAGATTTTTTTCATGTGAGTCATTTAATTAGTTTGTAAGCACAGAAACCAAGAACACCTAAATCACAACAAAGCCTTCCTCAAAGCCAAGAGAAGATTGGCAGGTATTTTCCTAATTAAGATTTCTTTGTTTCATGTATTTGAGTCATTTTAATTACTTTTTCAGCACATTAACACAGAAACCAAGAAGACCAAGATCACAACAAACCCTTCCTTAAAGCCCCTGAAGATTGGCAGGTATTTTCTAATTAAGATTTCTTTGTTTCTTGTATTTGAGTCATTTTAATTACTTTTTCAGCACATAAACACAGAAACCAAGAAGACCAAAATCACAACAAAGCCTTCCTCAAAGCCCACAGAAGACTGGCAGGTATTTTTCTAATTAAGATTTCTTTGTTTGTTGTATTTGAGTCATTTTAATTACTTCTTCAGCACATAAACATAGAAGCCAAGAAGACCAAAATCACAACAAAGCCATCCTCAAAGCCTGGAGAAGTTTTGCAGGTATTTTTGTAATTAAGATTTCTTTCTTTCGTGTATCACAGTCATTTTAATTACTTTTTCAGCAGATACACACTAAGAAATGCCAAATAACTAAGCCCACAGAAGATTGGAAGGGAGGCTATTTTTCTAATTAAGATTCCTTTGTTTCATGTATTTGAGAAATTTTAATTAGTTTTTCAAGCACATTAACACAGAAACCAAGAAGACTTGAATCACAACAAAGCCTTCCTCGAAGCCCACAGAAAATTGGAAGGTAGGCTATTTTTCTAATTAAGATATCTTTGTTTCATGTATTTGAGTAATTTTAATTAGTTTTTCAAGCACATTAACACAGAAACCAAGAAGACTTAAATCACAACAAAGCCTTCCTCAAAGCCAACAGAAGACTGGCAGGTATTTGTCTAATTAAGATTTCTTCCTTTCATGTATTTGAGTAATTTTAATTAGTTTTTCAAGCACATTAACACAGAAACCAAGAAGACCTAAATCACAATAAAGCCTTCGTCAAAGCCCAAAGAAGATTGGCAGGATTTTTTTAAATTAAGAGTTCTTTGTTTTGTGTATTTGAGTCATTTTAGTTACTTTTTCGGCACATTAACCCAGAAACCAAGAAGATCAAAATCACAACAAAGCCTTCATCAAGCCCACAGAAGATTGGCAGGTATTTTTATAATTGAGATTTCTTTGTTATTTATTTGAGTAATTTTAATTAGTTTTTAAAGCACATTAACACAGAAACCAAGAAGACTTAAACCACAATAAAGCCATTGTCAAAGTCCAGAGAAGTTTGGCAGGTATTTTTCTAATTAAGATTTCTTATTTGATGTATTTGAGTCATTTTAATTCCTTTTTTCATCACATTAATACAGAAACCAAAAAGACGTAAATCACAACAAAGCCTTCCTCAAAGCTCACAGAATATTGGCAGGTATTTTTCTAATTAAGATTCTTTGTTTCATGTATTTGAGTCATTTTAATTACTTTTTCAGCACATAAACACAGAAACCAAGAACACCTAAATCACAACAAAGCCATCCTCAAAGCCCACAGAAGACTGGCAGGTATTTTTATAATTAAGATATCTTTTTTTTCTTGTGAGTCATTTTAATTAGATTTTCAGCAGATACACACCACGAAACGTCAAATAACTAAGCCATCCTCAAAGCCACAGAAGATTGGAAGGTATTTTTCTAATTAAGATTTCTTTGTTTCATGTATTTAAGTCATTTTAATTACTTTTTCAGCACATAAACACAGAAACCAAGAAGACCAAAATCACAACAAAGCCTTCCTCAAAGCCCACAGAAGACTGGCAGTTATTTTTATAATCAAGATGTCTTTGTTTCATGTATATGAGTATTTCATGTATTCAACCCTGGTCATGTACTTCACAAATTGCTCCCACCCAAGAAACCGAAAAATTATGTTCTCTGACCTCGATCTCATGACAGAGTGCTTACTCCACTGGACAATTACATGAGGAAAAATTTCGTTCGGAGAATGCTGTACTCTTATTGATTGTGATGCTGCTGTTTTTTTAACTGTTGTATTCTGTATTGTATTATTTGATGCATGTACACTGGAGTGCTAATCTCTTGCAACCAGTTAAATAAAGAAAATACTTACTTACTTACTTTAATTAGATAAACACCAAGAATGCCAAACAACTAAGCCATCGCCAAAACCCATAGAAGACTGGCAGGGGGATAGAGTAATGGTAACACTCATGGCCAGGAGAGCATTACGTTCGCGGATCGATTCCCGTAACCCCCCTCTAGGGCGGCGTCTTGCATGACTGCCAAACCATGTGTTAGTTAAGATTTGAATGTATATTGTCATGTTTCAATGTAATCTTACTGCATCTGTCAATTTGAAATAATAAAGAATACTTGTTTCTAAAATGACATCCAGGGGTGACAGTTTTTTCCTCAATATAAAAATACAAAATACCAAGAAAGCCAACATTAAAGCAAGGCATCAGGAGAGTACAGAGAAGAACATCAGGTACTTTTTAAAAATTCACATTCCTTGATTTTATTCTGAAAGTCCTGTTAGGTGTGTGTTCTTCAGCAGAGATAAAGCCTTACAGAAAGCGATTTTAAAGCAAATACCTTTGACATCATCTGCAAGATAATGGCAAAGGTATTTTTAAATGGAGATTTCTCTATTTCACATTTGTATAGCACAGTAGGTGAGAAGTATTTTTTCAGCCAATAACCTACAATTATTATTTATCCACCAAGAAAGCAAGCACTGAATCCAAACCATCATCAGAGCAGTGTCCATCACAGCAAAATCCACAGTTCAAGAATAGAAGATCATCAGGTATTTATAAATGAAGATTTCTCTGTTTGATATTTTTGTAATTGTAGGGGCAAGAATTTATTTAACTATTCAGTAGGTAAGCATATAAAATGCAAAGAAAGCAGGCTCAGAATTCCAGAACAAAGGTATTTTCAAATTAATATTTCTGTCTCTTGCTTCTGTATGTCAGCATCATGGCAGAAGTTTTCTCATCAGGTAAATAAATTTATGAAATCTGACATTAAAGCAAAGCCAAAATCTAAACAATCATGGGCAAAGGCAAAAGAAGACCAGCAATTACTTTCTCTAGTTCAAATTCTTCTGTTCATACCACTGTCACCTTACGGCCAAAACTTATTTGCAGCAGAAGAATAAATTCAAAAAGCATAAAGAAGCCCAAATCAAAACAAAGCCAGCTTTTCAAAGAAGTCATTAGAGTGAAGCCATCAACAAAGCAAGGCCACAGGTACAGAAGAGTTGTTCTACAAATTATTTTTAAATTAGATCTGGTGTATTTCATATCAGGGTATCAATTTAGCAGTGATTTAACAGACAATCATATCAGTAAAGTCAACACCGAAGTAAAAGCCAGACGTACATAAGATCAACAGGTATTTACAAATAAGACTTGTCAGTTTCATGTCTTTTTCACAGTAGTGGCAATAGTTTTTCTTTCAACAGACAAATATATCAATTAAGCCAGCATCAAAACAGCCATCTTTAAAGCAAAGTGAACATGATACCAAAGGTCAAGCAGAGAAGATCAGCAGGTTTTGAAAATAACATTTCTGTGTTCTATGTCTTTATGTCATTTTTTAGCTTAAGATTGCTTTGTTTCATATCTTTTGACAGAACTGGAAAAAGTTTTCAGCAAAGACTACAAGTTATGAAAGAAGGTCAGCATTGAAATTGAAACAAAGCCACCTTCAAAGCATGACCATGAAACCAAAGCCCACGGTTCAAGTACAGAGGATCAACATATGTTTAAGAAAAGAAGCTGTTGCCATTTTAGGAACTAGAACGTGCATTTATTTCAGCATTAGATGTGAACTGAATGGCAAATTTACTTACACCAAGTGTCTTTCTGAAAGGTGTGGATAGATATATCCAACAGCAGGCACAAAATTCTCATTTATAAAGCATCTATTGACATTGTTCATATATTCTTATGTGGGTGCCCAATCATTGTTATATCCAGCTAAAGCGCTTAAAATTTTTAATGAACTATAAAGTCTTTTTAAAGTAAATTTAATCTACTTTAAATTTGTTTTCCAACTGTGGTAAATCTTGAAAGTTAAACAATTGCAAATTATTAACACGTGTCCTGTCTTAATCAGTGTTAACAAATGTAACTATGGTAATCGAAATATTTCATCATATTTTGTTAAACTAACACACTTCCCGTCACTCATTGGTCAGGACCTTGTCATTGTGAGCGGGCTTAAATCAACACTGGGCAGAATTTTTTTTACTTTAAGATTTGTGCACGCAAAGCAGATTATTTCTAATGGCAAATTCATGTTACCACATGTTGATTTATTGCAGTGTGCAAATGAAAATGGATGACAAATGCCTTTTCCACACTCTGTGATGTATGTGTTCATCAAATTCCAGCAATCAGTTAATGATTCTAGCAATCAGTTCATGATTCTAGCAAGCATTCCTCAATTCTAGCAATCAGTTCATGATTCAACCAATTAGTTCATTATTCTAGCAATCTAGCAATCAGTTTTCGATTCTAGCAATATTACATGATTCTAGCAAGGAGTTCATGATTCTAGCAATCAGTTCTGAATTCTGGCCATCAGTGCACGTGTCTAGCAATCGGTTCATGATTCAAGCAATCATTTCATGATTCTAGCAATCACTTCTTGGTCCCAGCAATCAGCTATCTAGCACCAATTCAAGATTCTAGCAAACAGGTCGTGATTCGAGCAATCCGTTGATGATTTTAGCAAACAGGTCATGATTCTAGCAATCAATTCTCGATTCTAGCAATCAGTTCATGATTCTAGCAATCAGTTCATAATTCTAGCTATCATTTCTCGATTCTAGCAATCAGTTCACAATTCTAGCAATTAGTTCTTGACTCTAGCAATCCCTTACCTCCCTCTACTCACCTTTCTGCCTGACCCCTTCTGATCTTGACTTAGAACCGATTTTAAACAATATCTGCCTATCGATTTTGCTGTAGACTGTGAATAAGCTGGTTTCTGCGACTTCAATATTTTTGGTGCTGTGAGAAATCTTGAGATTATGATTACAATGTGGATCTTAAATCTAATTCTTTCCTCAACTGGGAGTCAGCATTCTTGCAAATAACCAGATATGCACGATAATTAAGTTTGTCTTGATTTGGGAGACACAGTTAAAGGCACACTGTAGCTGTTGCCTACTAGTTTGGCAGGCCTGCAAGGTGTATAGTATAAAGGAGTATAGCATAGTACTTTAACTATTTCGGTTTGGTGATGTTAATTTGTGAAATTAGACTAATGAAAAATGACGACAATAAGAAGTTCAGATAACAACGTTAACGATTCAAACCAGACATTGGGGAGAGTCGCGTTCGGCAGGGGAAGACAAGGCTTCCTCGGTCGTCAACAAGCGAAAGCCTTCAAAACAGGGACGGAGACGGAAAAGGAAAGGCTAAAAATAGGGACCTGGAACATAAGAACAATGGCACGACCAGGAAAGCTCGCGAACGTCATAGGAGAAATGAGAAGAGCGCAGCTTGACATACTAGGTTTAGCAGAGGTAAGATGGAAGGAGGGAGGAGATTTCGTGAGTGATGGCTATAGGGTTGTCCACACTGGAGGAGACAAGGGACAAAACGGGGTAGCAATTCTTCTATCAGAAAAAACAGCCAAATGTGTGACGAAAATAGAAAGAGTCGAAGATAGGATGATAATAGTATCAATACATGCACACCCAGTAGACATAACAATAGTACAGGTGTATATGCCTACGTCGGCGCATAAGGAAGAGGAGGTGGATGACATGTATGAGAAAATAGAGAGAGGATTAGAAGACATCAAAGGTACGGATTATGTGATAGTAATGGGAGACTGGAATGCAGTAGTGGGAGAGGGCGAACAGGAAGGTATAATAGGGAAATTCGGATTGGGGAAGAGAAATGAGAGAGGAGAGAAATTAATGGAATTCTGCAAAAGGCAAAGACTGGTAATAACGAACACATGGTTCCAGCAGGAAAAAAGACGAAGGTACACGTGGAAATCACCAGGAGACAGGGAAAGATACCAGCTGGATTACATAATGGTAAGGCAGAGGTACAGAAATAGTGTGAAGAATGCGAGAGCCCTTCCCGGGGCAGATGCAGATACAGACCATAACATGGTGGCTATGACAGTGAGCCTACAACTTAAGTTCATCAAAAAGAAAAGAGTGAAGAAAATGAAGTGGAACAAAGAAATGATAAAAACAAAGATGGGAGAAGTATCGAAGAACCTAGAGGAAAAAGTAGAAAATCTAAAAGAGGGAACAAAAACAGAAGAGAGGTGGACGAACCTAAAAGAGGCATTGATGAAAGAGGCGACTGAAACGATAGGATTCCAAAAGGGAAACGAACCACGTAAACCATGGGTAACAACAGAGATGATAAAAGACATGGAGGAGAGAAGAAAATGGAAACATCAAAGTACAGAGGAGGCTAAACAGGAATATAGAAGACTTAACAACCAGCTGAGAAGAACAACGGATAAAGCAAGAGAAATGTGGTGGGAGGAGCAGTGCAGAGAACTGGAACTCCTGCAGGAACAGGGGCGAAGCGATTTGGTGTACGGTAAAATAAAATCACTAAGCAAGAAGCAAAATACAGGAAGAGGAGGTGCAATCAAGAGCAAGGACGGCAGACTACTGGAGGACGCAGATGATATAAGGGAAAGATGGAAGGAATATGTGGAGGAATTATATACAGGAAGTGGAAGCATCGAGGAAGAAATGAGGAAACAAGAACGGAAGCAGGAAGAAACACAGGTGGAGGACGGCATGGGTCCGGAGGTGATGAGAGAGGAGGTCTTGGCTGCAATTAAGGACATGAAGAATGGGAAGTGGGAAGGAATTGACAACATCCCAATAGAAATACTCAGAAATCTTGGAGAGAAGGCAATGAGCGAGGTGGTGCAGCTATGCCGGGACATCTACAACACGGGAGAATGGCCAAAGGACTTCCTGCAGACAATAATTATACCAATACAGAAGAAGCAGAATGCAACAAATTGCGAAGACCATCGCACGATAAGCCTTCTGACACATGCATCAAAAATCCTGCTAAGAATTATAACAAAGAGACTGCAGACAAAGGCGGAAGCAGAAAATTGCTTGGGAGAGGACCAATATGGGTTTAGAAAGGGAAAGGGGACAAGAGATGCGATAGCAGCATTGAGGATAATAGCAGAAAGAAGCATCCAACATGACCAAGACATATATATCTGCTTCGTCGACTATGAAAAAGCTTTCGACAGAGTAGACTGGAGAAAGCTAATGGGAATACTGAGAAGAAAAGGGGTGGATTGGAGAGAAAGAAGATTGATAGGTAATCTATACATGGGACAAAGAGTGAAAATAAGAGTTGATGGAGAATACTCAGAACCAGGAAAAATAGGAAGAGGGGTAAGACAAGGATGCCCACTGTCACCAATCCTATTCAACATCTATATAGAAGAGATCATAAGAGAAACGCTAGACGATATGGAGGAGGGGATAAAGGTAGGAGGAAGAAGGGTGAAGGCATTGAGATTTGCAGATGACCAGGCGATGCTGGCAACTAGCCAGGAGGGCTTACAAAGGATGATGGATCGTCTAAATACGGTATCACTGGAATATGAAATGAAAATAAACGTAAAGAAGACAAAGGCAATGAAGATAAGCAAGAGAAGCGGTATAATACCACAAACAATAAAGATCACACTAAACGGACAAGAAATAGAACAGGTGGAGAAGTTTTGCTATCTAGGAAGTGTGATCACAGACGATGCAAGATGCCACGAGGAAATAAAAAGAAGAATATTCATGGGAAAAGATGCATTTTACAAAAGAGGAGAGCTGATGAGAGGAACCTTAAGCAAGAATCTAAAGAAGAGAATGGTGAAGACACTGGTGTGGAGTGTTGTGCTGTACGGCTCCGAGACATGGACAATGAGGAAGGACGACATAAAAAGATTGGAGGCCTTTGAGATGTGGGTGTGGCGCAGAATGGAGAGAGTTAGCTGGGTGGAACGGAGGACGAACGAGGAAATCCTGCAAATGGTAGAAGAACAAAGATCACTCATAAGTACTATACGTGGACGACAAAGGAAATGGATCGGGCACATCCTAAGGAGTGAGACACTGCTAAGAGACATCATGGAGGGAAGGATGGAGGGGAGAAAGACGCGAGGAAGACCGAGGGCAATGCTGCTAGACTGGATGATGACAAAAGAAGAAGGATACAGTGGACTGAAGAGAAGAGCACAAGACAGAGAACGATGGCGTC
This sequence comes from Allolobophora icterica, assembly GCA_963556255.1. Lineage (NCBI taxonomy): Eukaryota > Metazoa > Annelida > Clitellata > Crassiclitellata > Lumbricidae > Allolobophora > Allolobophora icterica. The sequence goes on from OY744613.1 coordinate 30,546,494, forward strand.
ATTGGTCATACGAACCTGCCGATGGGCAGAGAACATAAAGAAGAAAAGACTAATTCCACTGGATATGTATTTTCAAAGTTTTAGCATCATTTCCAAATTTAACGAATTGTGCATTTATCGTGCAAGATGTTTCAAGTATTTTTCATCCACAGCTTGCAGCCTTGCATATACCTCTATCTTTCATGAATTCAAGCCTGTTAGTGTTCAAAAGGCAATCTTTTCACACCGCAAGTTTTAATAAGAGCACACTATGTGACTGGCTACTGACAGCACGAGTCGTTAAACAAACAGTCGAAAGAGTCAGGTAAGGGGCCATCCACATATTACGTATGCACTTAGGGGGGGAGGGGGGTCGGATTTTGGCGATTTTGCGTACGGGTGCGAACGGGGGGGAGTAACAAAATGTGTACGTACCCAAAATAAATTTCTAATTATGACGTCCACATTAGCCTATTTATAACTCTGTATTATCCTATAGTCGTCCCATGGCATTTTATTACATTATATACAAGCCATGTGCAGTTATTCTGTGCTGTGAACGACACCTATAATTTGTCTATATTGGCCCTTCAATAATCTGGCCTAAAGTGCAGACAGGCTGCCTGGAGACACTTTCTGCAGCTGGTCATCGGGGGGGGGGGGTGCGTCAAAAGTACGTACTCAGAGGGGGGGGTGGTGGAAGAAAGTACGCTTGCGAACAGGGGGGGGAGGGGGTCCAATTTTCCCGGATTTTTGTGTACGTAATATATGGACAGCCCCTAACTTGTTATTCACATAAACTGTCCAAGACGTGATGTATCATGATAGCTTTCAAAATTCAATCAATCCAGAATGAAATGTACAAGATGAATCACCAAAGATTCATCAAAGCATGTTGATTATGATGACAATGAAGGATCATGATGATGACAACAGTGATCATACCAACCTCAGGTAAGAAATAAAATTTCAACACCAAAAAATCATATCCGAGATAAAAGTTTGCATTAATAATAATAATAATAATAATAATAATAATAATCATAAAAACAATAGCAGTAACAATTATAGCAATAGTAATAGCAATAATAACCCTTAACCATAATTAATTATCAAACATCACTGTATACTGGCCATACTAGTCCTAAAAACTGCAAACAATGGAAACCCATTTACAACATAGCAGCTTACCAGAGTAGTCCATTCTCTAACCAATTTAATTTCATATTCAGCATAATTATTAAATGATATGCTGAACAAATCATTCACATTTACTCTGAAAAACTGAATTTCATGTAATATAAATGTTATTCACTAGCAATACAATTCATCAAACTCTGTCAGTGCAGACAACATGGATCCATCATGTCAAATGCCTCATTTGAACACAAAAATCAACAAAGTCTGTAAAGTAATTGAAACTAACCTACATCTTCAGGTAGTTAGTTGGCTAGCCAGACACTTGATACAGTGACACTGGGAGGCTTAAATAGAGGTTCTATATAAATATCCAGATACAGATATACATACACAGTGCCTTTTATATAACTGACAAAAGCCCTCAGATGCCAGCAATTCCGATGTTTCTGAACTGATACAAATGTATATGATCCTGTAGAATCTGCAGTAGTCTAACAACATGATGTTATAAGAAATCTTCCAATTGTAGATTAGACATTTAAAAGTTGTGGGAATTTTAAAATATTGTAAACATCGAAATATATGTACAAATGACTGAAAGTTTTTAAAAACTGCAGAATTGATATGGAACACATCAATAGTCTCTGTCTACCTGTCTCCCTTCCTCTCTCTCTCTCTCTCTCTCTCTCTCTCTCTCTCTCTCTCTCTCTCTCTCTCTCTCTCTCTCTCTCTCTCTCTCACGCAGTCACCAGTCAAGAGATTGCTTGTTGCTTGTAGATCTTCCAATAAAAGAATGCCAAAACATGATAATTACAGTATGCAGTTCAGCATATAAATTTGAAATTTAGAGAGAAAAGCACAGTCAATAACAGTAAGTACGTACCACGACCATAAATGGATACTTATGGAATATGAATGTAGGGTATGCATTATCATACATAGCACAAATTTCTTGTAAAGAACTTCATCAGTTACAATTCGGTTAAATTTCATTAATACGTAGTGTATTGCATTTCAATAACTATTTCCTATAACATAACTTTACACTGCATCCATGGCACTGAAGTCTCTCAAATATCTAATTATATTTCAAAGAACTGAACTCAACATCAGTTCCTGGTAACTTTGGCTCAAAATCCAAATCAGATAATGAACTTTTACAGATCTGTTTTTATAAAACAGATTCAGTCAAACTCCTCTAAATTTAGAGGAACTACATGATAGCACCTCATATTTATTGACTGACATACATACTTCACTTAACAAAAGCTTTTCGTCGTAGGCACCCATAAATTTACAGCGTCCTCATATTGACGCACAAAATTCAGACATTGCAGAAGTCGAGTTGCCAAACACCAACAGTATTAACAAGAAATCTCTAAAACGTTTGCCACATGGTCAACTCACAATCAGTTAATACTTCAACAGTCAAACTGTAAATTCAGTGTCTTACGGCAAGTCTCCTCATTTCCTCATTCTTATTGCCAGACGACTGCCAAGAATATTGCAAACATACAGACTGCCTTTATGGCATATTTCAAGTATCAAATGTAAAACAAATTCTGACAAAACCTCTAACTTAATTGGAAGACAATAGTACATCACACAAGAATAGGATACCCAAACCATGAGGGTAATAAAAGATTCACCCCTACAGGCAGCCATTCATTCAATCATTCATTAAGATATTTATATAGCACCTCTTCAAAAGGGCTACTCAGAAGCGCTCAATGGAAAGAAGTATCTGGGACTTTGTCTTTCTTAGCCTCGGTATATGAGGCAGGTGGCCAGCCCTCTTATCGCCTGAGCCTCCCACCAATCGTGTACAGCAGCATAATCTTTATAGCCGAGTTGGCTAGTGGAGCCAAAATCTTGAAATAACGTTATTTTCTGGTGGGGATTTGAACCGACCTCTCTATTGACATTACAAGATGCAAACCGCTATAATACACACCCTAGAACAGAAACCTTACAAAACATTAGCCAAATTGAGGGAAGCAGATTAACCTATAATCATGAAGGATATTCAGGTAAACACAGAAGAGAAATTATAGAAATCAGTGTACTGAGGCAAATCCAGATCCTAACAGACGCAGAAATCCAGAATGATTTCAGCATACCTATTTGTAAAACTGAAATACCAATGGAGTTTTCAAGCATCATTCTGTACTTGAGAAATTTGTTATGTGCAAAATGCACAAGGAGAAAGTATGGCAACAATTTGATATCCCTATGGCCATAATGGGACTGTCTATGCCAAACATTAGTAACGACGAGTAGAGAGAATGCATATATGGCCACAACTAAAGATTAGGGTTCACTGAAGCATTTGCACATGATTGAAAGCTGCTTTGAGTACAGCCAATATTCACCTAGTCTACCGATTCAGTCAAAACCATTCAAACCCTTCATACAGTTAATATTTAAAATTAAACAACTAAACAAGGTTAAAACTGCTAATTTGAAGTAATAAAATACACATATTTCCTATCACCTGATTTAAGATGAATCATTCTAAGCTTCATTGCAAAGATAACAGCAATGACAAATGATCCCAACTCATAAGTTATGGATGTCTGAAGATAATCATAACAGTCTGCAATAGTTTAAGTGTCAGTCAGATGATAGTTCAGTCAAGAATAAAACTATTCAAGTCATCGGACAAGTTGTATTCCGAAACTGATTCAGCCTCTGAAAGACACATACAGTATAAACCTCATAAAATTTTTTATTCAACTGAATTACTTGAAAAATGATGCAGTGAAAATTTAGAAATTAAGAAGTTAGTTATTTATAACATTTAAAATGTAATCAACCATCAAAACCTGCAGAAGAAAATTCAAAACCTAAACTGTAATCAAATTCAAAAATGGACTAAGTTAATAAACTGAAGACAAAAGGAACAGTCTTGAGCACCCCTCAAAGTGACCATTTGAAATTAACCCTTTGCATCCAACATACTCTTAGCCAGGGCCAGAACAAGTGCTTGAAGACCATTCTGTTTGATTGTGGTTTCATTGTGTTTGGTCAGGAGTGCCTATGATGAGACTTTCTTGAAGTGGTGCTATATATATTTGCAATTACCGTTACCGTTATAATTATTCGATAGAGCGTAACGATTTGGTTCAGTGACAATCTATGTACAATACCAATAATGAATGAAATCCTTATGAACTGACTCTTCACCTGTTTCCGAATGACTAAATATCATACATAAAATTTTATCTTATTTGCTATTGTGATGGGTAAAGTCAAACAAAAGAGATTGCCAACTTTCAGATCCAATATCGCCACAACTATCCCAAGTGTATATAAATAAAAAAATGGGAATCTTTTAGTGGAAAGGTTGGTAAAAGCCAGTACATGCAAGTAAAGCTGCTGATGTCCAAAAAAAACAAAATAAAAAGCATATGTGCTTCCCACAACATCATTTGAAACAAGTTTAACACTTTAACAAAGGTAGAGAATGAGCAAAGACAGGAACAATGAATGCAACTGGGTGTGACTGAGGATGTTCTCTTGAAAAGGTGCTATACAACTTTGTAATTACAATGCCACTTACTGCTTGTTTGTCTCGCTCAGCTCGGTCTTGAATTTCCTGGAATGGATTAACTCCATTGTAGACGTCAGGCTTTGGTTTCTTGAACTTCTTCATCTGGCAAAAAGGACACTTCAGTTCATGCATACTAATAAAGGAGTAGTAATTACAGCAGTCATTGTTAAAAGGGATAACTTCATTTTGGCAGACAGACGTAAAAAAAGATTAAAAGATAACTGACAATGACAACAAATTGCTTCAAAGAATATAGGGAGTCTGAGAATGCCAAGAACCTGCATGCAAGACAATAACAGACTACAAAGTACTATGCTATAATGTAAAATATCCAAGCAATGTAATGTAATGTGACAGGTAACACTCTCTTAGCCAGTGGCAAGCTTTTATTATTCTCTTTAAGGTACTCTATTCTCACGTAAATATACATGGTCCAGTTCGTGGATCATCCATCTAGAATAGCCTGTTTACTACCTGACATTCATGACTATGCTGTAATATCCAAGCTGTCAGTCAACCAATAAGGACATGACTAAAACCTTCAAACATATCCATGAGACTGGGCAAGTCTACAACAGCCCAGTCTGTAAGGGGCCATCCATATATTATGTACGCAAAAATCCTGGAAAATTGGACCCCTCCCTGTTCGCACGCGTACTTTTTTCACCCCCCCGCCACCTGCGTACGTACAGTTGACGCACCCCCAAAGACCAGCTGCAGAGCGAGTCAGTTACACACATCCAGGCAGCAACTGTCTGCACTTTAGGCCAAATTGAAGGATGAGTAATCCATGGACTCACTGTTGAGTTGTGTGATAGTTTAATAGCGTTCAGAGGTAAGGTCGTAAGATCTTATAAGCGACACCTCTCCCACAGTCCTACTTCCTCTGGTAATACTGGATAGCTGGAAAGACTGAACTTTAGCTCACTTGAAGGCCAATCAATTTGCGTACGTACATAATCAGTAGAACCCCCCCCCGTTGGCAAGCGTATGCAAGCACATGCATTTCGGTTACACCCCTCCCCCTCCATGCGTACGTATTATATGGATGGCCCCTAAGGGCCTTCAAACTAAAATACCTATATGATATTAATATTATCATAACCACACATCTCACACGTGAAAACGCATGCATTAATTGAGCAAAAACGTGATAATTAGTCCGGTTAACCAATGAAAGGCTACACAGAAACGAAATAGAGTGCAGAATTCATACTCGGCCCTGGTCCAGTTCGTCGTTGTATTCGTCTGAATGGTGCCTCTTCCTCGTCAGTTTATTTTCACTCTCAATCACCGTGTCCAGCATGCTCTTTCCTCCATCCCACGTAACAACTAAAAGGAACATTATGCACAACTTAAAACACACATCTGATGCATACAAGTCTATAAGAAATATGAAAGCAACCATTTCCAGCAGATACACCTTGCTCCAAGTTTCATACGTCTTGAAAACATCAAACGCATAAACCACGTACAAATTTTGCTCGATGAGTTCTTACCTTCAGCACCATAACCGAGTGTTGCAGAGGCCATCTCTTTCAAGAAGTCTTTCTGATCACGTTGACCATCCCACGTGACAAGTTTTTTCTTTGGTGACGTCACTGGATTAGTGCGAATATTTTTGTAACCAGAGCGCACTAAGTCATCCCACTTCTGTACTTCACCTTTAAAAATATTGAACAGATGATTATTATTATTATTATGCATTTATTAAGAGCCATTGTCTAATAACTAAGCATTGAGCGATGGCATTGAGCAAGTGCGTGAGTGAAGGACTTGTTCAAGCTCCTACACAGTAACCGTCTCTGAGAAGATTCGAACCCGTACTCCATGTGTTAAACAGAAGAACAATTTGAGGGTAAATTCAGACACTCAGATATCACCGGTGTTTTGATAACTCGAGGTGACAGTGGCCGTATTGCAAACGTGCCAGCTTACACCTCTGCAACCTGAGTTGAAAACTCGGCTGTCGAGCAAAATTGACACAGATTGCATTGTCAAACTGTGCGTAACTGTGGAGCCATCATCTTCAATATGAATGACTCCTTAAAAATGCAATAATAAAAGCTTTGCCAGCTCAGCAACAATCATAATACGACTTTCTTAATTACTTACAAGTACTTAATATTAGTTTCATATTAAATCAAAGGTTTTAAGATTTTCTGACATTTCTAATGACAGATTTCTATTGGTCACTCAAAGTGAGAAGTGGTATACACCAATATAAACAATTGATGCAGAAATTCTAAAATGGATGGAAATCTGCACCAAAGTCGACAAATCCATGCAGTAATGCCACTAACATAAAAGAAGCAAAATTGCAAAGGCCCAGATATTAATGTGGATCAAGTAGAGTACACAAGTTGCTAGGAAGAACAAAAAAGCAACTAGCAAAACATCAAATGCAGGAAGTAGAGTATGTAATAGAGCTGCAGACTCAGTGTAATGTAATAAAATATTTATATAGTGCCTTCCAAGGACATCCCAAAGGTGTTGTTTTCCCAGTGGTCTATGTGATCTAAACAAATGCAACTTAAGCAGTGCAATTGTTTGCATAGCGCCAAGTATGACAATAAAAGGAAATAGTCCAGCAATTCATTCACCTGCTATCAGCCAGATATGTGTAATTTATAACCAAAAACTTACAAAACTATATTCATTTTTTCAGTAGATTCAACTAAAACACATAAATGCAGTAATCGTACAATATCAGTAACTGCAGGATGGCGTGGATAGCAAGTACTGCAGACATCAACCATAATTGTTTCTCATTCTCAAGCAAAACAGTCCAGGGATAACCAGCAGCTCTGGATGGGAATCCTTAGGTTGGACACAATTTGCATGTAGGAACCAACCAGTGGTGGCTATCCTAGTTATCTGAGCACTGTGCTTACATAAGCTTACACGAACTTTAATGCCAATTAGGTTGGCATAAGCAACAGGTACTTAAATGCAACATACGTGAATTAAGTGTTTAGATAACTAACTAACAAAGTAACTACTGCACCCCATCAGAGTTGCAGATGACTGATCAACAGTCAGAAAGTGCTTGATATTTAGGCACATAAGAAATTCTGTCATACAATTTTAAGACGGTTTCTTGTTTATAAAACACACAACTCACATTGCGGATGAAGATTTCGTCGAGAAGGATCATTCTCTAATTTCCCCGAGTTAGACAACCTGTCAGCAACACCATTTTCCTCTTTATGGTCACCGTTGGTGGTGCCATTACATCCTAAGTTAAGAGGTGTCACAATCCAGGAACCAGTTGCGTTGAGATGCACAGATTCGAATGGTTTTGCAGGATTCACATTCTGAACGACAGTCCATTTGCCTGTGCCATTATAATGTACTTTTATGTCTACAGTCTTATTTGAGCCATTTGGAAGAGAGACCTGTGTCTTGCCAGGCGACGATGAAATGTTGCCATTTGTAGCTTGCTTGCCACCTGAAAAAGCAATACATCCAAATTTTAATATTGAAATAACATAGAATTTCTATTATTATTCTATTATTTCTCTGTTTATTATTTAATTATTTTCCTATTTATCAAATACCAATATTTATGACAAAGTATCGATCGACAGTTGTTCAATGCTCCTACACATTAAGCAACAATATAATATTTTGTTTATTATGTATCAAAGTTGACACACTGCAACTTCTTAAAAACAGAGTATACTACAAAAATGCATTAGTCTAGATTAGAATGTGTAAGTGGAAGGGGAGGATAGGAAACTATCTAGTTCCTGGAAACATATCGAAATAGAAATCTTGGTATAAAATTATGATTGTCCTTGTGTGGAAGTTCGAAATCGTGGGGTCTTGTGTATGGGCCATGGGTTGAGTCCTGAGCCTCATCACTGGGAATACAGACTGCAAAGCACTTGAAGAGGTGCTGTATAAGTGTGCCCTTTTAATTACAAAACTTGATTAACAAATGCCACCGAAGTTCACATAAACCAATTGACAAAATGCCCATGGTTTGGTAAATCATTCAGCAAACTAGCATTCCATTCTTTAGGAGAAACATATAAATCATGTAACTGATAGCAGAACTCACATTTCAGATTAGAATGCAGCAGAGATGCTGAAGGCCTATCTGACACGTGGTTTGGCTTCTTTGCCTCCATACTGTTGCAGACACCATTTTGCAATAACGATTTAGTGTTCACAGGCTTTGTCTGGGCAGATATTCCATTTTGTAACAAAACCGTAGTAGTCTTTGCAGGCTTTTTATCAAAACATACTCCATTTTGTGACAAAAGCTTAAACTTCTCAGAACTTTGGGAAGAACATGCATGATTCTGAGGCAAAACATTCATTTTCTTTTTGTCGCCATAAGCTCCATTATTTTCTGTCAAATGTTTTGTTTTTTCGCCAGATAAACCACCTCGTGGTAACAAAACATCCCCTTGACTCTTGTCACCAGAGACTCCGTTATGCGACAAAAGTTTTGTCATTACATGCTTTTTATCTGAAGATACACCATTCTGTAAGGTGACATTTGTCTTGCTTGGACTTTTGCCAGCACTGGTTCCATTTTGTGACAAACTTTTTACTTTTTCGAGTTTCTTGTCCGAAAAAGCGTTCTGTAACTTCAACCCATGACTTGTATCAGCATTGACACCTTTTTCTGATAAAACACATGGCTTGTTCTTAAAGCACAGTCCATTTGGTATTAATGTCTTTTCTGGCTTTTTGTCAGATGACAGTTTATTTTCAGACCCAACAGTTGGCTTTTCAGGCTTCTGAAAATCATACAAGAAAATCTGTTTAAATATAATTACAGATATGCAAATTTTTAGAGCAACTTCATAATAATTCTTCACAATTAAACTAAATTACATTATAAGCTTATATATAATTTTTCGACATAAGAAGAGACTACAGAGCAAAGATGTAATAAGCAATGTCTACAGATAAAAATAAGATAATTTTGGATTCATGAAAGACTTTGACTAGCACAAGCCATAATAACTTGCCACAGACACTGATCCACATCTCTGCACCTAAAAAATCTGATGCTGTTATGCGAAAGCCAAGTCAAGAGCATCAGCTTAATTAGACCAATACTACAGTTATCCTCTGACTTTGAAATTCTGGTGGATGAAGTTATTAAAGTAAAAATTCACAGAGATAACTGTTAATTTGTCATCACCATCTGTGAAGTGCCTCTGTTCAAAGCACTGCCATTTCCACAACCCTGCGAATGGTCCCAGTCTTGTCACCAGGTTGTGTGCAGTCCAAAGTTCAGTGGGTGAGGATCTACCTCCATCGTTCTTTTCCGTGTGTATTCTGGTCATCTAATCTGCACTTCCAGCTTTTCTGGGTGGTCAGAAATCAAAGAATCCAAATATCCATAATATTATTGTTTCGATCATCTCCCACAACCAGGGCAGATCATGCACCTGCAATGGTGATGTGCAGAGAATACTGAATTCACATTATCTTCTCAAGCACCACTGTGGAAGGCATTGATCTTCTTCTCTACGGCCACCACGAGCATCCACGTCTCAGCCCATACAGGTGCAGCGGTACTACAATAGGCAGACTTTTGTGTCCAGCCAAATATTCGTACTCCATATTCCCCAGCTAAGCCTCGATGTTCAATCCAAGGTGGGTAAACTCTCCTACCAGTTCCAACATATATGTGATTAAAAGTTGGAGCTAGTGCATAATGTTCTCGATACAAGTTTAGACCCAGTTGATCTTGATTCCAACCATGAGTGCTTAGCAGTCCAGCATTTCCACCAAGTCCCCAGAATTTCAGCAAGAAGGGTCCCATCATTAGCAAAAGCCCACGTCAGAGAACATCTCCACTGCAAGTACCTGCGTATCCTTTGGCGACAGTCTGCTTCATGAGCTCCTACACTTGAAACAAAGTTTGGACAAGTTTGCAGCAATTAATGAACAAAAATGTCACTGAATGTCAATTAATAAAATAAAAAAATGATACCTTTGTCAATTGAGGAGGATTTGTCCGTTTCTCTTTGACATAGAAAAGTACGTATGCTTGAGCATTTAAAACATGGTTAGCACCAACTGGACGCACCTAATAAAGCCAATATAAAATTGTAACAATTAAAACTTTAAAAATATTATAAATATATTAATATTTAAGACTATGGCCAAAATATACTTACAAAACAAGAACTCTTTGTAAACAAAAAAAATTGACTACCTATGACATAACTCTTTCTCTCTTTCTCAACATAACTCAGTCAATTCAGAATGTCCATAAGGAAATTCCTTTGCTCCAGACATATAGAATAGTCCTTGCTGGCAAAACACATGCAAAATTGCAAACATTAAAAGTGATATATGGAGCAAAAGCTCGGAAATAGCCTAAATATTAAAGAATTTATTCAATCTTTGATCTTTGCTCATAATAATGTTTACAGATGACTCATGAATGTTCAAAGAGGGACAAATGACAAGGCCGGCTTTCACTAAATGATCTGCCATTTTCACAATTATCATCTTTGCACGTTGGCCAAATTCTTTTTGCACTGTTCTCTCTTTGGCTTTTCCACTCAATTAGATGCACCCTCGCCAAAATGGACAGTTGATGCTGTCCTTAAGCTAACCATAACTAAATCCAGATCCAACCTGATTGTGGCACATGACCTTAGGTTCAGCATTCTTCCAATGAACTTGACTTTTAAAAGTGCTGCACAATCTCATCAGCCAAGACTCAATACAAGCAGAAATGTATCTCGAGCCACCTCAGGCATTCTGCTACCTATTTCCATACGGAGACTTATCTGCCTAATTTGCTGTAAGAAATGGAGACATCAGCAACTCCTTGTTGGCAGAGAAATTTAGCCACTTTTTGTATAAAATTCTTTGCATTTCTTTTTCTTCACTTGGAGCGACCATCGACTGGATGCCTTGCGCATTATGATAAGGATATGGTAATATTTACTAGATAATGTCAGAATATCTGTCCAAGTAAGTTTACAGAAACCATGAGAATCACAGAAACTTACATATGAATCATTCATGCAGTGCCAGATATTGTTGGGTGCTCGTACATAGCAGTAGTAGTGCCCTGATGTCGTACTTGCACCCTCATGGACAATCACAGCGTAAAGACGGTAGTTTATGGAATCGCCATGGCGATCACTCATGTACGGTCTCATGTTCAGGTGCTCGGTAAACACGACGTGACGCATGACTTTTCCGCCCATCATTGTACTCCTAAATGAGTAATTTAATTTAATTTAATAACAATACCATAGCAATTAGACTCTTTACTTTCCCAGCCATCATCATATCTCTTGAGTAATTTAATTTACTTAATTACAATACCCTATCAATTTTGTTTTTGACGAGCCCTCACTGTATCACAAGGGTAACTAAAATTATTTTAGTAAAAACATCTTATCAATTTAATATTTTTAAATGACTTCACAATCACTTACAATATGGACGTGTTTAATAAGCTAGCTAGCAACTTGAGTTTTAACAAAAGAATGGCATCTAAGTTGGTCAAAAGTAAAGCTTGGAAATAGATACTTAAATTTAATTTAAAAAAACTGTAAAATATTAAATGTAATGCCAATCAGAAAAAAAAGGAATGCTCTACAGCCAGGTCAGCATGCTGGTTTCCCAACTCGTTTCAAATCACCACAGCTGTCTCACCTAATTTTAATAAGACAGTACAAAACAATTTGATTAAACAAAACGCTAATGAAGCACGAAAGTTTACCTTTTAAACTGCAGTACGAGGACATTAGGAACCGTGTGAAATGTTAAGCACTTCTTTGCCTCAACTTCACGTTTGCACCTGAAACAAGGTATACCAATGAAAATGGATTCATTCTACAATTTTCAACACTTATCAATTTATGCATAAATTCACGTTTTAAGCGTATTTTGTGTAGAATAGTGATACAACACAACTGTATTTGACATTGCCCTCCTGCAAAGCTTAGACAAGCACATATGACCATATGATAGAACATATACAGCACTGAGCAATTGTGTGAGGACTTGCTCAAGGTCTCTATAAAGTAAGTGCCTCAGGTTATGCTAGAACTAACTCTCCATGTCACAAGCCAAATGACTTAACAAATGTCTACCATGCCCTATGTCACAGTAAAACATAGATGCCTCAGAGTTAGAAAACATCATTGTCTGTGGTTTGGATTGACATATGGCATAGTTATTTTGCAGTAGGTCAATGCAATCAATACCTAATTTCGTCTAAAAATCAAGATTAGGATTTTACACTCATTTTACCTAAGCGCACAAGATTGCATTACATTCAAATCAGAAAGTAACTGGAGCCTCTTTACAAAAAGCCCTATTAAACCACAAACGTTCAACATGGTGGTCTATTCCTACAGCACGCTGGGTTCGTAATCCAGTGTTGGTGGGTTGAAGCCTGCTGAAACAACCCTGGGCACGCTGGTTGCACACATAATCCTCTGTCAACAAGCAGTACAATTTTGTATCTGTAAAAGTTGGTATTAACAGTTTAGCCCTGTGATGCGCTGGCCTAATATCCAGGACCCTGGGATTCGTCCACTCCCAGCTCATGTCCCCAAGAAAAGGAATTTAGGTCAACAATGGGATACAGAACAGTTACTTTACTTCCTATGACATAAATCATGACAAAGCACGAAGATCCTAAACATAATTCAACCGTAAAATACAGTATCGTTACGACATTACACGCTGTGGTCATCATAGAGAAACTTAAAAGTTGGATTCAGCATACCATAAAAAGAAAAATGCAAAGTTCTAACCTTCCACAATTGTATGCATTTTTGCCTTGGAGAATTTCTGATTCGACAAACTTCTTGAGGCCCATTTCAACGCTGCCAACATTCTAGAAAAAGAACAAAAATTTTAACCAAAATCAAGTGTTCCAAGTTGATTTCATTTACATATTTTAATTAAAGCATCTGCTACATGTGAAAAGTCAGGAAATATAAATCTGGGGAGCAGATTGTTTAATACTTTAACCTGCAAACTTTCAGCACATTGCTTAGTACCGATATTAGTAAACAACTGAGAGGTTCCTAGGTAGCAACTGTAACTGCAATCACAAATTTATATAGCACCACTTCAACAGAAACTCATCAGAGATGTTCCTGGCCTAAAAACATGAAACATGAAAACAGGTGCTAAATAAAATTATAAAACTCAAACAGATGTATCAAACTGCCACAAAAGTTCTATGAACATCGTTAACTTGACTACACAGACTGAAGCAAATAAATTTTTTGTTTGTTTTAGATGAACAGTGGCATCTCAGTGTACATTAAGGCTGCAGACCATAAATGTCGCTAGTTTCCCTTGTATTAGTTGTGGTAATCAAACAACTTACTCATCAACTTTTTGCACGGAAGATAAAAATATTATTTTCCACGAATAAATGAAACAAATGAAATTTTCTCCCCCATCTGTTAATTCTGCTCTGACGCATTTCAGTCTCGACTCAAGACGTATCCACTGCAGTCTGTCTCTCTATCTCATTGGACTGACCTTCTAGGTATTGTCTCACAACTTGTTAAGGCTTGCCATCAATTGGTGCCTTGTGCAAAAAATACCAGTGCTACATAAGTTTCTAATTAATAATAACAACTGCTTCTTGACTGCTGACCAAATTCTACCCATCAGCACGCAGTCTTGTTAAATGTTTGCAGTCTTGTTAAATATTTGTACGACCCAAAGAGAAAAACTGTAAAATAATGCTCTACCTTCAGTTCTATTGATACATCGAGGAATGGGTCAAATTTATCAGATTTATGAAGGCACTTCTGACACGTCACTACGAGATCAAACACCAATGACACAACACATCAAGCAAAGCATAACCAGGAATTTATTTTTGAAACCTAACATTAAAAAACAAGCCCACATTTTCCATGGGAGTGACTATAGAAAAGTTTAACAGCTCCCAGTTTTAGCTATTGTTATCAGCTTTGTGTATATGGCTATAAATTAAATTCAGCATTCAAACTAATTAACTATTAACCAGATGCTACTCCATTTTAGATCAGTTTCTTTAGCAAACCTAGACACAAGCATTAGCAAGAAGCATTAGAAACATCATCTCTTCACTTCTGCTGTTCAACTCTACTGCTATTTATGAAATAATACTGTTTACAAGTTTGTGATTAATACAAATTACCAAAGACAGTAAATAAATACATTTTCCAAGAAGGAACATTAAGCAACAGGCATAAATTACCTTGGCTACGAAGTGTTCCACCAAAAATCTGATGCACAACAGTAGTTTCTTTGCTCGCATGATCTAACCTGAAACAGAAATTATTAAATTGCCTCAGACCACTAAGCATAATTTCCTATTTCCTCAGATACATTGGCATCTTGTTCAATGTTCAAAGCTTTAAACCAAAGACAAGGAACTGAAATGTCTCAAAATTTCTCTACACTTGCATATACTGTGAATCCTTCCTTAAGCTCTACCACTGACAACTACACCAAATATGATTGCATTATAACGACAACACAATCTCACTTGGAGTTTAGAAATCTGAGATTGGCATTTTGAAGTGCTATTTAAGTACAAGAATTCACGTTTTAATGATGCAGGTTAAACAAAATAAGAGCCGGTTTGTAAAACAACTACATCACAAAAACACAGTTCTCAGCTAAGGTCACAAACATGTCATGGTCACAGTTTCACTGTGAATGTCAGAGGAGAGAAAATCAATTATTTAATGATGCAGGTAAAACAAAATAAAAGCTGGTTTGAGACAGAATGAATTATCAGCCAGACCATACCTTTCGTATCCAGCGAGCTGTGACTTGACGAGCGCATCAACAAGAAATCGAAGAAATTCATGTGCATCTTCTTGATGTCCCCATTTTAAATGCTTTGCTATCACTATAAACAGACCAACAGAAATCAGACTAAATCAGCAAACAAATCACTTTAAAAGTTCAGTTAAGCTATTTTGAGAAAATCATATAAAAATTAACATGGGTATTTGAAAAAAAAAACATATGCTTTGGAAAGGAGGTTCAGCTGGTCATTAACCCCGAATACAAGTGTAATAAATTGCTATATTCTATGAGTAGTAACACTGACAAAAGTAATTGCGTATGAAAGGTGTCATATAACGTTAAGCATTATATCAGATACTATTGGTAGCAGTTATAAAAGGCAACAATTATGTCATTCGATGCAAAGCTAATAAGTGATACAGCTGTTAACTTAAATGGGTTCTACTATATATAATAGGTTATTTCCCTTAATATATGTACTTAGCATCGAGAGACTTAACAGTATGTTTTAAGACTAATGTAGTCTATAGCATAACGGTTTAGCAGACAATGTCATCGTAAGTTACGTGCGTGAAAAAAGATTTGGTCAAGGAAATGTTTTCATTGACTACCAGGAGAAAATCAAGGTGAACGATGTGCAACAGCTGTGCTATATTGTGTTAAGACCCTCTATCAACCATAAAAGCTATGGCAAGGTTGAGTCCACTTATTAAAGAATATTTATCAGCCATATTATTAGACTGCTTGGCTACAGCGCAGACACACTGACCCGTAATCCAATAACCACAGCGGTCCAAATAGTCAGCACGGATAAAGAACTAGCCTCAATTCCACACAATTCAACTTTTGAAGAAGAACGGAAACTGAATGATGCCTTAAATTCAATTAACTTCAAAGGTTTTCTTTGAAAATACAGGTACTGCAATTCAGAAGCTTAAAAATGCAGAAGCACTCATTACGTCGAAGGTTACGAAGGATGCAGTCTGGTCTGATTGCAGAGAAGCCATTTTCAAAGCATCTTTTCACGTGGTTCTGCAGCTCACAGGTCATACAAAAACCGGAGACCTTGCCTACATTCAGAAAAATAATCATGAGGTATAATGACAGTAGAGTCTTAAATAATAAGCAGTTTATTTCTAAGAAAAATAATGACTTTACTTTATTTAAAATGGTTTTGTAGATCCACTAAGTTAAGGTTATGTAAGGTACAGAAAGGCATTAGTCCACTATGTAGCCTTAGCCGACGATATTTGAAAATTTCTTTGACATCACTGTTACTTTTCTTATTGCTTACATTTTCCCACACTACAGGTGAGCATTATAAAAAAGCTGGCTATGCCTTACTACATAGTTTATTTATTTTTATTTATTCCGGATATTTCTATAGCGCCTCTCGAAGTCAACTACTACTCAGAGGCGCTCCCGACTACAGCATCTGATACTGTGCCGGAATTTTCACGCCGAAGCACCACGAGCAATTGCGAGTGAAGGACTTGCCCAAGGTCCGTACGCAGCGGCTAGAGTGGGATTCGAACCTGCAACCCTCAGGGCACAAGGCGCTGAACTTACCACTGAGCCACCACGCCCCACGACTGCGATAGTTGTCCATCACACACCACATCCAGGCTTCTGTACCTGGCATTAAACATGAACCACACTTTGTGCAAATGACTTTGCCCTGTACAAGAGCTTAGTTTTTTTGATGAATCCTCAGCCACCATTATGTCGCTGGTTCAATCCCAAGCAGCATGGAACAAAGAATTAAGGATGCTGTTTTTGTTTGAAAACAAGGGATTCTCCAATTCTTTAATTCCAGTCAGTTCTCACCTATAGCACTCTCATATGGCTCTTGTGGCAGTGTATAGATCCAAAGTCATGCCAATAACCGTGTGCAGGTTCTCGATTGGACGCAGAAGTACAGGGCCACTTACTAAGCAAGTTAACACATTTTTAGCATCCACTGGCTTTAACCTATTACGATAATTAATTGGCAGTTAGTGTAAGTCTCGACAGCTTTATAACAAAGGTGCATGCATATCTAACATACATACCATCATCATTGGAACAGATAAACAATGAAAAGAAACAACAAAGCTTAGAACAAAAACTACTTACATTCTCTCTTATGACACCCGCTAGTTAAGTAGTTGAACAGTGGAGGTGTGTATCTAACATACATACCATCATCATTGGAACAGATAAACAATGAAAAGAAACAACAAAGCTTAGAACAAAAACTACTTACATTCTCTCTTATGACACCCGCTAGTTAAGTAGTTGAACAGTGGAGGTGTGTACGTAAGACACTGAAGTGTAGCATTCAGAAAGCACGTGTTGCCTAGGTTCTGTAAACCAGCACCAATGCGTTTTGCACCTTGCCAGTTCAAGTGGACGTGTTCTGGTGGAAAGAGCACTTTTGTAGGTAACGGTATTCCAGTCTTTTCCGTTTTTGGCTCTAAAACAGTAATCCATTTATATCAAATTTATGAAGATTTGTTTCTTAGTAACATACATACATGCACACATGTACACATATGCAACATTGCATACACATACATACAACATACATACTACTTCGCTGCTAAAGTCCAATCGGTTCGCAACGACACCGCTGGTTCTCCTCCGCCAGACTTTCCTACTACCAACCATCGGCTCTCAGTTCTTCACGAGGTCTCCAGTCTTGAGCTGCGCAACATCATCTTGGGTTCTGCTGCGAAATCCTGTGAGCTTGACCCCCTCCCTCCTTTTTTGCTCCAGGATTACATCGATGTCCTCCTCCCTTTCCTGACACTACTATGCAACTCTTCGCTCCGTGACGGTACTCTTCCAGCTTCGCAGAAGAGGTCGATTGTTACTCCTATCCTCAAGCAAGCCGGTCTCGACTCTTCGGACCCTGCACACTTCAGGCCCATTGCGAACGTCTCATTTATTTCTAAAATCATCGAGAAATTAGTCGCTCAGCAATTATTGACTTACCTTGATGCTAATAACTTACTTCCTGTCTATCAATCTGGCTTCCGCAAAGGTCATTCTACAGAAACCCTTCTCCTTCGCCTCCTCTCTGATTTCTATGGCGCCATTGATCGCTCCCAAGTCTCCCTTCTTGCACTCTTCGATGTCAGCGCTGCCTTTGACTCGGTCGACCATGACATCCTCCTCAATCGCTTGTCTGTATCATTCGGTCTATCTGAAAAGCCCCTTGAGTGGCTAGCCTCCTACCTTTCTGACCGCTCCTCATTGGTTGTCTACTGTTCTACCAGGTCCCTCTGGACCCCAGTCCGTTTTGGCCTTCCTCAGGGATCAGTTTTGGGTCCCCTCCTCTATATTATCTTCACCTCTGATCTCAGTCGCCTTCTTGCCACTTGTTCTTTGTCCAACCATTTATATGCTGACGATATACAGGCTTACACCCACTGCTTTCCCTCTGACGCCGCCGCTGCAGTCCGCCTCATGTGCCACTCCACTGACTCTTTGACTGCCTGGATGTCTTCCAACCGCCTTCGCTTGAATCCCACTAAGACTCAATATATCTGGCTGGGCACCCCTAGGCAGCTTGCTAAGATTGATCATGCTTGTCTTACTTCTGAGTTCCCCTATATCGTCTTTTCCACCTCCGTCAGAGATCTTGGCGTCATCTTGGATTCAGAACTCACCCTCTCTCCGCATATCTTACAGCTGAGCCGGGCTTGCTACTTTCAGCTACGACAGCTTCGCGTTGTTTCCCGCTCTCTTTCCCCCCAATCTGCTGCTACTCTCGTTCATGCATTCATTACCTGTCGGCTTGACTACTGCTGCTCCCTCTATATTGGGCTTCCCCTCACTCGACTAAACTGTCTGGAACGCGTATTGCGTTCTGCTGCGCGTTTGATTGGGAGCATACCTAAATTTGGCCATGTTTCTGAATACATGCGTGATGTCCTCCACTGGTTACCACTCTCGCAACGCATTGTCTACCGGGTTGCCTCCATTGTCTGGAAATGTCAGCTTGGCTGTGCTCCCTTCTATCTGCGTGAGCTCTGTTCTCGTGCCTCTGTTCCACCTGGTCACCGCTCTCTTCGCTCTACCACCCGTGGTGATCTCTCTGTTCCTTTTGCACGCACCGCTACCATGCAGCACCGTGCTTTCTCCGTCGTTGGTCCCAAAATTTGGAATGGGCTTCCTTCTGAGCTGCGGTCTCTTCCTCGAAACTCATCCACCGCTTTCTTCTCTGCTCTAAAGACTTTTCTCTTTCGCCGGGGTTGGGCTGGGAGCGCCTCTGAATAGATTCCTTGAAGGGGCGCTATATAAATGTTTGATTGATTGATTGATTGATTGATAAGCAAACACATACAAATACAAACATACATACATGCACACATATACATACATATACACCAATCGATAATTAATTGATACCTGATAAAATCATGAAGTCTATTTCTAACCTAGCACTGAATTTTAAAGTTATATGATCAGTTTTTTGTTACTTAAACCTCTCTGAAAAGTGTTCAATTAACTGTTTGTCTTCTGCTCAGAAAATCATACTTTGCTATCTGGCACTCTTTAGAGGTGCTTGGAAAGTTTTAACACAAATATACATACCGGTATCTAAATGCAACCATTCAGTAAACACAAATAATATCTAAAAGCTTAATGTGAAGTCAAGGAAATAAAGCATTAATGGTCATGGTAATAAATGCCTCGTAAAGCACATACAAGCACATCCAATAACTCAGCAAATTTTTAAATTCTCCTTCCCATTCAAATTCATCAACTTCAAACTCTTACCTCAGTAGTTCAATTTGTAACATCAATCCAAGAAATCACACGGTTGAAAGTTAAAACATTCAGTCACATGCTATTGCATAAACATAAAATGCATACACTGTGTATTTGTAAGCAATGGCTACATTCTGAAGCACGAAAAAATGCTTACTTGCTGATGCCATCGCTTTGGTAACTTTAGCCGCCTGAACAGAGCTCATTTCTTCATTGTCACTTGATTCAAATTCTAATTCAACTACTTTGAACTTTGGAGGAAAATTATTGTAAGTGTCTCTTACATTTCCTCTGTTTTCATCATACTCTGTGCTTTTACAGTGGGTTTTCTTTGCTGTTGCAAAGCTGGTTGCATCAAATATTTCACCGGCATCGGGCAACTTCTTGCCAACCAGTTCCAACAGCGCATTTTCAAACCGTGAACCAGTTCGAGAACTACATTCAGCCATATTCATCAGTTTTTCACATTCAATCGACAAGTCTTTGAATTGCTTAGGATAAGGCAATAACCCTTTGTATTAGCTGCAAGAAACACACACAAAATCATATACAATCAAGGACCAGGTAAAGTACCAACTATTCAATATAGTGTTCAAGATTGCACGCACATATTAGTCAAGGGAAGATGCTATGAGCACTCACCACTGCACCTAGGCTTACTTTACTAGTAGTTTCCAGTGCTTAGTGACACCTGATGGCTGCTAACATTGTTGATCATTGACCTTACCACACCTTTCCTGTCCTTCACTGATAAATCACATAAAATGGGAATTACACCCAAGTGTTTGACAATCTTGATAGCACGTAATTCAACATTTCCATACTATGCTTTAGCGCTATACTCAGTACTTACTTACTTCGTAGCACTCTAATTCTACACCATTCTGGGGCGGCATTGAAGTTTACTTTGTCGACGGCTGTCACCGACCAACCGTAAACCTCTAATTATGTTGGGTTTCTTCTCTTACATTGGACTTTGTCACAAGTGCATGTTACAAACCACTAATGTTGGGTCACTGTCTGGTAGAAAGAAATGAAGTGGTAGCTGATGGCTTGACAAATAATAAACACCTTTCAAATGGAAACTAAACGTGCCAATAGTATTCGGATGTTTTCAATCAATGATAACCGTCAACCAGTGGTCCAAGTACAGTTATGACCTCCATACTTCTGCTATCTACCAGTTGTTCTATAGTAGAACAGCGTCTCTGTTTTCTTCAATGACATAAATAGTTTAACTCTCATTTTAAATATCCAGATCTGAATTTTGATTTAAATGTAAATTGTCGAGCGATTGCGAAACCACGTGAAGCAGTCTTTAAGATATGATGCTAAATCGAGTTTTACAACTTTCTAAAATCCCTCGTCAAAAGCAAGAAAAAGGTCTGTTATGCAATAAAAAATGAACAATGAATAAATCTTATCATCAAAAACCGTTAAAGTTATTTACAGCAAAAACATACCACAGGCACGTTGGTAAATTTAAGAACAATTTTCTAATCAGTCCATTTTAATCCGGGTATTTTAAGAACTCCGCGCAGGCTGGTTCTCTGCCTTCTCGTCGTGTTTATCTGCGCGTCATTGTTTCTTTAGCGCTATACAATACATTACGCTCAAAATAATACAATTGTGCATCTTCTGGAGTTTAGATGCGTGAAATATAGCATTCATCCAGAGTCAATCATTCTATAGGGTTAAATTATTCTGCGTACGTTGAAATAAGACAGAGTTTTACAGGATATGAGAAAGCAACATTTAAAATAATGCATAAAAGTTAAATGCATTTATAACTAAACACTAAAAGATAGGAGTGAAATCTTCCTAACAGCCACATTCGTTGGGCGCACAGTCGACAGAGCGGGCCCGCTCTGGGCCCAAATAACGTGGCTGTGGGACTTATACCGCTTTTGGTGGCTACAAGCGAATATCCTTTGTTCATATTAAGCGCTAAAAATTAACGCTGGAGAGATCACCCACGTTGCATACTCCCACCCGACCCACTCTCAATACACCGGTTTCCTGCATGTTGATCAGGCGTTACAGATGCCAATATTAACAGCATCCGGTGGAATTTGTTGATCACATCTCCTCAACTTTTTTATTATATAATATAAAAATGTGAAATTGTCATTGTAGTTGAATTAAAACAGACTAGCCTACATTTCGTTGAACAGAACATATGTCCAGTAGGCCTATAGCTAGAATGTAAACCGACTGAAGTCTTCCATGCATAGCTCTCATGTATATTAGTTTGACAGTTTCTATAGCCATTTTCATTTATCCCATTGGCTGGAATAATTTTAGGTAAAGTGTAAGTGATATTTACACAATAGACACAGTTAGGCTATACATCACCTAGCAGCAAATGACGTCATGTTCTATATAAAGTTAGCTATTTTAGGAATTCACAGATCTAGCAAAGACTAAAATGGCCGTAAAATAATTAAAACTGATTAAATCGCATTACTGTTATTGTTGTTGCTATTCTTTTATTATTATAATTATAATTATGTTATTATTATTTTTTGCCCCGGGTATCAAGGATCCCCCGGGAAGGCATAATTTTATGTAAAAAAGAAAAAGATTAGGCCTATACTCCTGGAACGGCCGAGCGAGTCTTTGCTGCGATGTTGTTAAGGAGCTTTGGTGAGCGACTGCATTAAAAAGTCGAATAATAATAGATAGACTTTGAAAAAGGAAACTTTTGTTTCCTCTTAATTGTCTCCAGAGGTACGTGTTGGTCAGGTGCCTGACCACATCAGCTATAATTATAGGGACAGGCCTTCATAGTTCATGCCATGGGCTCAGTTTCTATGGCCACCGGTATGAAAATAATTATAGGCCTATGCATGCAGAAGGTTATTATTTTTCCCCGAGGTAGCATAATTTGTTAGAAAGTGATCGTCTAAGACTAAGTGAACAACGATTTGAGCCATCGTTATAAGCTGAGTTTAATTTTCTGTTGAAGAACTTTGAGAAAGATTCGTGTTTTTAGCGACGATTCGAAGCGCTGAGTGAGTATTGGCGTGAAAACTGTTGTAGGTCCTAATTACCGAATCGAGCTATATGGTTGTCTTTTTGAGTTGACTGGAGTCTCGAACGAAATTGCCAAAAGAAATATAAAAAATTATATATAGTTATTCTTATATTGTCTTCCGGATTCACATTGTGGAACGGCCCGATTGTCGACCAACATCCAAGTCCTCCGCAAAGCCTACCACGTGCAGGAGGCCGGACCCCGAGCCCGGAAACTTTACTAGGCCAATAGACTTACTCGCCACTCCCGATCCACAGTCGGCATCCTGGTAGAAATCGGTGGGCGGGAGAATTTCGACGGAAGTTCGGAAGTTTGTGCCACATTATTATTGTGCACTTATAAAGCACCAGTATCTGAAGTCTAAACTAGGCATATCTAGGCCTATTGAACAAAGCACCAACTGATTGCGCTGAGCAGTTGTGAGTGAAGGACTTGCTCGAGGTACATGTAGTCTCATTCAATGCAATTTGATGATAGCTACAGAGGCCTGCCATCCTAATATTATAATAAGTTCAGAAGTGCACATTGAAGCCGGGCAACTATAGGCCTAGGTAGATTGAAAGCGACAAGTTTCAGGCTAGAGCGACAGTCTCGGTTGGAAAGCTCCGAACATGAGGAGGTAGACATGTAGTTCCGTTGGATCGAGGGACCAACAACTGTGACATTTTCCTGCCATGGTTGACAGTGGACTACAGTATGGCAGCAAATGTGCGCTGATTAGGTTAGTAAGCACACAAATTTCACAGTAATGAATGTCTACAGGAGACTGTATAGGACCACGGCCAAAGTGTGGTTAGGTCTGCATGGTCACCGTCGTTCGTCGTCATCATCATCATCGTCGTCGTCGTCGTCGTCATCATCATCATCATCATCATCACCACCATCAATAACAACAACAACATCATCAGCTTTATCACACAAAAAATACATTTATCATCATCATCAGCTTTATCATCATCATCAGCTTTATCATCATCAGCGTTATTATCATCATCATCAGAGGCGGCGACCTTGTTTGACAGTTGGGGGGTACAGGACACTTTGACCTGATCTGGTCAAATAAGAGGTAAAAATAATAATTTTTACCTGTTTTGGTGTTTCTTCAAAGTTGTTGGACAACTGTATACAGTGTGCCCCCGCCGTTAAAGAAGGTGGGGTCTTGTCCCCCTCAACCCCGGGATCGTCGCCCCTGATCATCATCATCATTCTACCGAATCACCATGACTATACAATCAGAATTTATCTCTGTTTCTACTGAATCCATCGCTCACTCAAATGTCTCATCAACATTGTCAACTCGGCAAGCTAAGCTAACAATCTACTGAATCATCCATCATCTCTGCTTCAGCGTCCACTTCCTCGCTCTTTTCGTCAAGCCCACCAACCGATACGACCTACAATCGCAACAAAATCATTCCCATTTCCGACGTCATGTCTCCATCCATTCGATTCTGCTCCCTGCTACCACTGATCAGCCAAATCATCATCAACGAGCAGCAATGAGCCTAACTCGACAGAGAGTTCGCTTCGCTCCACTTCCGAAGTGAGTCGCGGGACACTTACATGTAAGTGAACCCAGGGGCATAACTTTGGTCTAAAAAGTGGGGGTATCAACTTCTTACATACACGAAGCAAGGCGGAGATTGCGATCTCTGGGAAGGCACAATAATAAAATATTCATTGGCATCATTCAAAAAGTCCAAAAAGTGGGGGTACGGGTACCCCTCGTACCCCTCACAAATTACGCCTTTGAGCGAACCCGAGCCAACGGGAGCCGTTTCGAAAACCGCACCTTTGCTGTTCACAAACTTCTCCATGCAGACGTCTGCCTGTCTGACCCTTTCGATCTTGACCTATAGAACGAATTTTGACCTTATAATATACCTGCCTATCGAATTTGTTTTGACTGAGCGCCTGTGAAGAAGCTAGTTCCCGTGACTCCACTTTTTTCGGCGCTGTATACAAATCTAAAGGTTACGATTATAATGTTGACTCAGAATAACGTCATTATGATTATGCTAGGGCCTATTAAATTTTAAAGTCTTCCTATGGTTAGCGCGTTCGATCGATGCGAATTTAATATTTCTACGACTCGATAAGAAACGATATAGGCCTACGTCATATTACGTACGAAGGTACAGTATACCTGTGATGTCATATTGCAATGTGTATTGTGACGTCATGGTGCTATAGTGCATAAATCTGAGTCGCTTAATTAGTTAAGTTTAAGTATGGTTTAAGCATAAATAGTTCAACCAAATAATTATATTTAATAATAAAATATCTGTGGTTTAACAGTGTTTCTGAATCGTTATTATTATTATTATTTTTTTTTGCCCCGAGGTATACAGGATCCCTCAGGGACTTCAACATTATTTACAGAGTAGATTTGTCCGGAATGGGCCCTATTCGTCCAGGTTTAAGTTGTTGAAGGTACCCATAAAGGCCACCGCGTTGAAACGTTATTATTATTATTATTATTATTATTATTATTATCATCATCATCATCATCATCATCATCATCATCATCATCATCATCATCATCATCATCATCATCATCATCATCATCAACTCTAATTTTATGTATCCATATCTGAATTTGATTTAAATGTGAATTGTCGAGCGATCAATTGCGAAACCAAGTGAATCAGTCTTAATTGGAGATGTTGCTAAATCGGTTTTCACAACTTTATCAAAATCCATTGTCAATGGCAGGAAAATGACTATGTTTAAATATGCAATAAAATGAACAATGAATAATTTCACGCGTTAGGCCTATCGTGGCTTTAGCGTTATACCTTATGCTCAAAATAATACAATTTTACATATGGTGTTTAGCGGCCGGTGTGAAATATAGGCCTAGCAATCATCCAGAGTCCAAAAACATCGCTACGCTTTTGGCAAGGGCGTAACTTTAGCCTAAAAAGTGGGGGGTACCAATACCTTGGTCTAAAAAGTGGGGGGCGGGAGTACCAATTTCTTCTCCACTTTCGTTTTTCGCATGATAACCATTTTGAACATATTCCTACCAGTATTCTCATTTATTTTGGCTCTCAATTTACCTGTATATCTAAGCACTTTAATACTTTTGGCGGAGATTGTGTTCTCTGTGAAGGCACAATAATAAAATATTGATTGGCATTGTTTAAAAAGTGGGGGTACAGTACCCCCCAGTCCAAAAAGTGGGGGGTACGGGTACCCCTCGTACCCCCCACAAATTACGCCTATGGCTTTTGGTATCTATTCCTTACTACAATTTATGGCTACGTCGTGTTTGTCACTTTATCTGCTTTAAATAAAGCGTCATTTTGTGGCCGTCACAATGATCTCTAGAAATAAAACAGCATTTTCTTCAGTACTGTGAAATGAAATAAAGGAGATACATGTAAAGTCCAAGGCGATTGGGTTAGACTGCAGGCTGTTGCAGAAGCCCAAAGACTCGGGCCCAAGAAGTCAAAACTCCTACAGATAGGCTAGTCATGGAGCTAGCTCATGTTTCGTGTGTACTTCAATGTACCCTCAGTTTGACCTCACAGGATTATTATTGTATTGTATTTAAACATTTATAAAGCGCCTCTAGCAGGGCGAACCGTTCACAGGCGCTCCCAGTGCGCAAGGCCAAAAGAAATGAAATAGGTCTTGAGGAAAGCAAAAGATGAGGGGTTACCTATTAAAATTTGAGAGCGAGTAGGAGACAGTGTATTCCAGAGAGAGGGACCAATTGAGGCAACAATTTTTATAGGACATTGTGTTAAACAATTGATCACATGAGGCGCTTAACCGCCATATTGGATTCAAGATGGCGGAAGGACATTTTAAGTCGCTTGTTTCTCGGCCACTTTTTTTTATCCGAGTTCGAACTTTTCTTTTGTACATTGTAGGTCTTAATTAGTTATCTTTTTGGTCCTTATGTATTTTTGGTAATTATAGCCGTTTTTGAGAAATTTAGCAAAAACAAATTTTTTAAAACTTTTCTGTATTTTTACTTTTTGCCACTAAAGTAGGCCTAGTTGAAATTTGGAAAACATTACTCTGACAAGAAATAATCAGCATTTAATAAGCTTTAAAATGGTACTATTGAAAGTGGTATTATGTTGTGCCATATTCTTCTAGGAATCAAAATTTAAACCCAATGCCGTGTTGTTAAAGAGTAGCCAAGCGAATCTCTCACATGCCTGTTCACAGCTTGTTTTCCATTCGATTTCGACGTTTTCTTCTTTGAAATGTAGGTCTTAATTAAATTAGTTATCATTTTGATCCTTGTGTATTTTTTTGCTAATTATACCCGTTTTTGAAAAATTGAACAAAAACAGTATTTTAAACAAATTTTCTGTATAATTACACCAATTTTTCAATCTTAATTTTTTTGTTTTGTTTTTGGTTAAGGTATTATAAGTATCCAGGGGCCCTAATGAAGAGGGTACATTTAAATGATGTAATGAAGAAACTGTTAGAAACATGCCATCTTATGTGTTATCTGCCAAAAGAAGGGATTAAGCTTCCAGCTAACAGTGAGAATAATGGCAGGAAGAAAATTCAAGAAGCGTCTGTTGTTCTCCTGGATGATATCTTATCAGAAGTCCCAGAAGATGGTATGGACTCTTCCAGGTACCATATGCTTTGTTACAGAGCATACATCTTGAGAAGTGATCGAGCCAATAGACGTGCACATGAAATATGAGTTATAGCTCCTTGACTAAGAATCACAATGCACAAAAAACCAAAGGTATACTGTTTTGACACCGACCACACATAATAGATCACAGTTCTCTATGATGCTGGGATCTTAACGACCCACTAAAGGAAATATTGATTACTTGATTCACATCGTCTTGCTTTTGCAGAATGCTTCACCTATGTTACTTTATATATTTAAAAAATATTATTAAATAAATAACACAATTTAATTATGCTTTAAAATTAACATAAGTGAAGGAAGACTCGTTGTAATCTGTTTCAGGTAGAAATATATATATATATATATATATATATATATATATATCAATTATATGCAGGGGCGTAACTTTGGTCTAAAATGTGGGGGTACCAATTTCTTTCCACTGTCGTTTTTCACATGAAGATCATCTCTGGGAAGGCACAATAATAAAATATTGATTGACATTGTTTAAAAAGTGGGGGGTACGGGTACCCCTCGTACCCCCCACAAAATACGCCTATGATTATATGCCACATAATTATCACTAAGGTTCATAGATCAGCAGTCCTACACATGTACACTACAAGCAACTAGATAGCTGCAACTTTCCTCTTCACTTCTAAATAAATATAGGCAGTAACTAATCCCAAAAGCTTGAACGTTGGGCCTTTTAGCCCTTTAACGATGAGCTGCATTAGTTTCCCAGTAACTTTTAGTACATGCTCGTCGTTAAAGTGTTAAAACTCTAAAGATCCACTGTGACACCTCATTTCCGGAGGTCCGTTAAATGCCAACTCCCAGAAACATAAACTGTTGAATCCACTACAGCGCATAACAAGATCTAAGAACAATACATCACCCCACCACCATCTTTTCTTCCTTTTTCTTTTGACAGCTTTTGATATTGTGAATTTTAATATTGGTTTCACTTGAAAGCAGCCATTGATTCAAGCCTTCTGTATTATAGGCTACGTGCTATAGCAGTCATTAAAGTAGATAAGACAACACAAAGTTATCGACAAACAAGACATCTACAGAAAATACTTTGTTACACAAAAGAAATCAGTCTATTAATCGAGCCAACTTTGAGCGACAGCCATGGGTACTAATTGTTAGGGACTTAATATTCTTAGCCCGAGAGCAAGAGAAGGGCTTGTAACTAGGTCTCTATTTTCTTCCATTGACAGCGGATGTACTCATTTCATGTAGTAAGCCACAAATCTTGAAGTATCTTTCTGTCCTGGCAAGGACCGACCCCTTAACTCTGATAGTTCATTACCGAAGAGTTGCACAAATCAGTAGGGCAAAATTTAAAACTGGTATTAGGGCAAAATTTAAAACTGGTATTGGAAATAAGTACAGCATAACAAGGGCACAAATAATAATTAAGAGCTAATAATCAAAAGTGTGCACAGCAAAAATGTAATTTCAAATCATGAACATACGATTTGTGGTTTGTTTTATGCTAATTTTGTTTGGATCCATTCTAAGTTCATTGTCTGTTGTTTGATCATCAAATGGAGTGGCAAAATAGAAATGCTCGGAATGAATGAAACTTAAATTATGTTCTGAATACTTTATTATACAAAACTCTGTGCTTGTTCCCAAAAGAATTTGGAATAAGCTTACATCAACAGCAACAAAACGAAGGTGCATGCTTGCTTGTACGCATGAAGATACTTGATACAGCATCGTTACATAACTCACAAAAGCGATGTTGTTTCAGAACTTAATAATTTCACATTAAGGACAAAAAAATGCTGTATATCATAACCTTCTGATTTGTGGCCTTTCAACAGGACAGCTGACAGTCTATCGCACTAAGCATCACGCTATCACTCAAAGAGGTTCATTATCATTACTCCATTTTTCATTTAGGACTAACGACTTTAAATTTCCTTAGTTGAAGCCATGCTACAGTTCATTATTGTTAATTCATTACAACAAATAAACTGAATATAGGTAAGGTACTTCCAAAATTACGTTCTTCTAGTTAATATTTTACTGTTCACTCAGTATACATAACAGGAACAATTAAATTTGGAAACAATAACAGGAAATCTGAAACTCGGTGCCCAACAACTGTGTTCATAGAGCAAGCAATGCCACACACCTGGAGTCAACAGTTCACCTAATGCCAGTTGGAATGACGACCTGTTATTCGAACAGACGGCAGTCCACCTGCTGATTTTGGCTGCGATTGATACGTAGACTGGTGCTGACGTGGAGTTTGCGTCCGAGACGGCACATTCCCAACTGGTGCTGAAGTGTAACTGGACACAGCGGGGGCTGGCGTTCCGTAAGACTGGTAAGCTGCTGAGGCAGAGGGCTGTGGAGAAGTGACAGATCCATATGGCTGAGCCTGGCTATTACTTGTCTGAGCCAAATACGTGTGACCATATCCACTTGCTTGTGCATAGGCATTAGAATCGTACTGAGTTGTATAGGAATATGACTGGCTGTAAACAGAAACAACTGGTTGGCTCTGGTAGACGGTTGACTGCTGATAACTAGGTGCATGCTGTTGGTAGCTGGGCAACGGTTGCGAAGCCTGTTGCGGGTAGACTGTGCCAGAGTTATACTGAGATGCACTGGACCCATGACCCTGAAACACACAGAAACAATAGCTTTCAAACATACTGTCCAGCAAACTATTCAGTTGTGTTTGCTGACCAGCTAAAAACTTGAAAACTAAGGACAGCAACAAACTTTATACATAGTTTCAATTTCGTAGCAAGTAGTTCCTGGGGAACTTCTATGTTTTAAGCTTATCTCTGGACGTATATATATATATATATATATATTAGGGTGGTCCACGAGACCATGGTAAAAATTCACCTTTAGCAGAACTAGTCTCCACAAGTTTAAATCTGTTCTACCTCACCTAAGTAAGATTTAGTCCAAATCTGAAGCAGATTGGAGCACTTTTAGAGGTCGCTCAAGGCCCCCAGCATTTTCTTCATAATGCCACATATGTCCTAGTGGAAATAATTGACTGTTTTTTACTAGTACAGGCAATTTACAGTTAGAATGTCCTCAAAGGTTTGTAACGGTTTCCTGCTCAGGAGCCATTGCTGAATAACATATCCAAAATCCGACAAAATTGGACCACGGGAAAACCCCCAAAAGAGAATTTCAAAATGGCGGATTGGCTGTTTCCTAGGAAATACCAAGTTAGTAGCAATAATTTGTAGTTAGACCTCGGCTAAATTGGCTCTGAAGCTTTTAAACTGGTTTCCTGCTCAGGAACCATTGCTGAATAACGTATCTAAAATCCGACAAAATTGGACCACGGGAAACCCCCAAAAGGGAATTTCAAAATGGCGGGTTGGCTGTTTCCTAGGAAATACCAATATTGGTACCAATAATTTGCAGTTAGACCTAGGCTTACTTGGTTCTGAAGCTTTCACACGGTTTCCTGCTCAGGAACCATTACTGAATAATATATCCAAAATCCGACAAAATTGAACCACGGGAAAACCCCCAAAACAGAATTTCAAAATGGCGGATTGGCTGTTTCCTAGGAAATACCAATAATACTACCAATAAGTTGCAGTTAAACCTAGGCTAAATTGCTTTTGAAGCTTTTTAAACGGTTTCCTGCTCAAGAATCATTGCTGATTAACATATCCAAAATCCGACAAAATTGGACCACGGTGAACCCCTAAAAGTGAATTTCAAAATGGCGGATTGGGAAATACCAATAACAATAATGAATAATTTGCAATTAGACCTAGGCAATATTGCTTCTGAAGGTTTTTAAACGGCTTCCTACTCAGAAACCATTGCTGAACAACATATCCAAAATCCGACAAAAGCAGAGCACGGGAACAACCCCCAAAAGGATTTAAAATATAGGCTCCTAGCAATTAAAAAAGTAAAATATCATTCGTTTTTTAATTTCTATTTGAAATTTATAAAATGCTATTAAGTTTATTCAAAAATAATGCCAAAAAAGGACTCCACGGTGTCCATTGGCGTAGACTCTGGGGCAGCCGGGGCACGTGCCTCCAGTAATTGAGGAGGGGGCATTCCCCCCAAAAAAAATCCGAGAGAAGAATATCTTGAAATATTCAAATTTTATTACTAAGAGAGAGAGAGCCATTGCTTTTATGCAGCAGTACAATTCATCACTGACAAGGCATGAAGAGCAGAATCAGTTCATTCTTCTACTCGTGAAACGTCCTGCTCGAAGGTCACGCTGATGAAGGTCACAGAAGACAGTGAACGTGTAATTGAAGAAAAGTAAAAAGTTCTAGTGCATCCATAGCAACAATGAACACTGTGGTACCTTCTCTTATTTTAGTTGCTGCAATATATGTTTTAATTCAACTCAAATTCTATTTTCTGTTCTACAATGCAGATTACCGATTTCATGCTTAAATGGTGAACACAACCCTGACCTTGAGCGACCTCTAAATACCATTCAATCTCCCTCAAATTTTGTAGAAGTAATAGTGGGCAGTCATAGAACAAAAAGAGGGTTGTGGAGCGCAACTCTGAGCAAGTTCATTTTTCTGGACCACCCTAATATATATAATATATATATATATATATATATATATATATATATATATATACACGGCTTCCCCAGGGAAGGGGTCAAGTAGATGGCTTCAAATTCTTTTCATCTGAAGTTCTTATTATTTTAGAACAGAACCTAAAAAAATACAACTATTTTCACCAAGAAGTGACACAAGCTCTCCAAATTTGAAGGGTAAATGGTGTCTTGTTGTTGCACTGTTGCTACTGCCACAGCCAACATACCTTTGATCTGTGGGCTCTGGCAAAAGCAAAATAACAACACTAATGACCAAATATCTCATGGGCTTCCACAGAAGTATGATTAAGTGTTTACTCCTACCTGTTCACCTATTACTCTTACCTGTTCTTCTATTACTCTTACCTGTTCACCTATTACTCTTAACTGTTCACAATTACTACGATTTAATCACTAACCTGCTGATAAGGAACTGCTGCTGTCTGGCTGTGTGTGTATTCACTGTGGCCTTCAATTCCAATCAGAGACTGAATGGATTGAGATCCTTCTTGAGACATAAATGACGATGAGTACATCTGGCTCGAGACGTATGGATTTGTCTGTGAATAGATTGTTCCTGGTTTCTGAGGGGTTGTCACCGTCTTAATCACTCCTGAAGGTGCTGTGCCACCAACTGAACCAACACCACGGCCGACGCTACCGATGCTGGGCGATTCGGACTGCATTGCTATATCTGTCTCCATTGGCAGTACACCATGTGCCGAATCTAACAGGAAAATAGCACCCAATTTGGTCACATTACTGACAATCCAGAAGTTGCATTTTCAGTTTCATCTTGAAAAGTACAAGGTTCTTCAGTTTCATTCTGTGACCATACTAGACAACTTTTGCCATATTCTAAATCCTGGTGAGGATTTTATTAATATTATTCATTGTTATTTTTATTCATTGTTACTGTTGCTGCCTCTTTATATTGTGTCAGTAGGCAGGAGGATCAGACGTCAAGGGAGAAGATCAGTCACTTAATAATGCACTAAGGTTAACATTCTCTACCCATGAGAGGCCACTAGCAGAAAAACCAACTAGTCCATTTTCAAGTTCATCGTTTAAGTCATTTTTTCCAAGTCATACGGACTCACACCCTTAAGTCAGTTCTTCTAGTTGAGGCACCAGCGAAGCCTCAAACAGAAGAATGAACTCAGTCCAAATGACTTGAAGAAAACAACTAAACACATTGAAAATGAAAAAGGAAGTAGTTGGTTATTCCCTTGACGGCTTTGTATGGCTCAATGGACTGATAATTCATCACCTTCTGCTGTTCAAATTTAGTTTGCTGCATACTTTCTCCCTGTACAGTTTAAGAATTACTAAACATCTTAATTCCGATAATGTGCTTAAGAATTGCTGAATATATACTAACTTCAGTTCATGACCATAGATAACCACATACTAACACTTTACTTACCTTTAGCAATAAATATAAATTTCTGTCGAAGCATAAACTTAAGAATTTGGTCTTCTAGGGGCCATCCATATATTACGTACGCAAAAATCCGGGGAAATTGGACCCCCCTGTTCGCAGGCGTACTTTCTTCCACCCCCTCCCTGCGTACGTATGCTTGACGCACACACCCCCAAAGACCGCCTGCAGAAAGTGTCCAGGCAGCGACTGTCTGCACTTTAGGCCAGATTGAAGGATGAGTGAGGGCCAATACAAACAAATTATAGGTGTCTCGTTCACAGCACAGAATAACTGCACATGGCTTTTATATAGTGTAATAAAATGCCATCGGATGACTATAGGACAATACAGAGTTATAAATAGGCTAATGTGGACGTCATAATTAGAAATTTATTTTGTGTATGTACACATTTTCTTCCCCCCTCCCCCCCGTACGCAAAATCGTCTAAATCCGACCCCAACCCCTCATTGTGTACGTAATATGTGGATGGGCCCCCTACTGCATATTTTCATTTATCCCTCAAAGAATAGGCTATCATTGCAATAATTAAACAGGCCCTGCAGCACGACTGCCACTACTCTCACCTACTCCTTATTTATTTTAATAATAAGAAAGGCTACAATAGTGATCTTCCACTTCCTCAATAGTATGGTGCCACATACACATTTTGGCCAGTTAATAACTGCAGGCCGTGATACTGCACTGGTAATCTGGTTTGAATTCAGACAAAAAATTTCAAAACTTACTGCTGATGGGTTTTCGCTTGACTGACTGTGGCTGAAAGAGAAAAACAAGTCTTGCAATGTACAAAGAAAAGAATTTGCTAACAAATGTGTCTTTCTCTCTTACTAAAATACATGTACTTCCCCACAGTGCTATAACATCGAAAGATTGATTCTTCACATTGTGATTTTTAATAATTGTGTGCATTATTGGGTCAATAGTGTTATGTGTTGTCAGCCCTTGACACCAACTTTGGCAGCCATGTTCTTAGCCACATGATATACACCTTGAGCCAGCATCCTGCAGTTAACAATTGTTGTTACCTACACTGAGTGCCTTAATGCAATATGCTACAGCCTGTACATAGGAAAGGACAAGTTGTATTTGCATTGGGTTAATATACAGTAGACTCGTTAACGCGATCCTGCAAAACGTGTTGTTCCACTTAATGTGAAGTGTAGCTATGTACCTCAAAACTTGATATGCTGTATTAGTTAACGCGCCAGATGGATGAACAGACTGATG
Organism: Allolobophora icterica; assembly: GCA_963556255.1. Classification (NCBI taxonomy): domain Eukaryota; kingdom Metazoa; phylum Annelida; class Clitellata; order Crassiclitellata; family Lumbricidae; genus Allolobophora; species Allolobophora icterica. Next base: position 30,581,600 of record OY744613.1, read on the forward strand.
GTCAGCTGGACGGACGGTCGGTAGCATGGATGTACAGATGTTCGGATGGACTACAGACAGATTGATGGTCAGATGGATGGTAGGACAGACGGGCAGTTGAACGAACGAACTGATGGTCGGACAGAGTGGTGGACAGCCATATGGATTAGTTAAACAATAGGTCATTTCTGCATCAGTTCATTTTACACGCGGTCCAGATTTAATGCAGCGTGTCCAATAGCTTGTCTCCAATGACTTCGTGTTAATAGGTCTGCACTGTACTTCCTTTATGCCATAGACCATTACATAATTTAGTACTAAATTATGCAGAATTAGGGATCATCCTCTGAAACAATTAGTGTCGAGTTAAAAAAAATGACTTACCGGTATGCAATTTATTTCAACCTATCAAATTTTGGTCTTATTACATCTACATTTTATTTAATCAATCTGTTTCTGATAATTTTACATGGCAGTTTGTAAGGCAACGTACTGATATAGGAGTCTTGGGCGTATGATGCAACTGATCTTCTGATGGAAATGGTTGTGCAACAGCTGGAGAATCTGCACCCTTCTGTGCTGGCTTTGAATACAGATCGAGAACTTGATGGCAGATATCTGGAAGACATCAAGAGGAACAAACTAAAACATACTCAATATTTCTATCACTGTTCATGCATTCAAGTGGTCTGAATTTTATTCAGTTCTAAATACTTTCACAAATACATTAACATTGTAATTGCACTAAAAGATTTATATAGTGCCTCTTCACGGGAAAGATCGTTCAAAATGGTTTTCAAGTGCTTACAGAATAGAGGAAAGACAGATCAAGGATTACATGTCGTAAGATGCTAAGCAACCTATTCCAGAAAGTTGGACCAACCACAGCCAAGCATACAAGAACCTCGTACTAAGCCCAAACAGCATGCAATTATAGTACAATCAACAAGCAATCCACCCAACGTAATGGGCATAAGCCAATCAAACTGCAGAGATGATGATTTGTGGCTAAGTGAATCAATTAAGTACTTAAAGGATCCAGAAGCTTATTCTGAAGAACAACATCAACAAGTGCGTTCCTGAACTTATATCTAGAGTACCATTCCCACGTTGATGATACTCCATGATTCCTTTAATTTGACGTTTCCACATCTGATCATCTGATAAAGGCTTGATCAGATATGGAAACGTCAAATGAAAGGAATCACGGAGTATCAGCAACATGGAAATGGTACTCTAGATATAAGTTCAGGAACACACTAAAATCCTGGATGATAAGTCAGCATTTCCAGCAAAGGAATGTCAACCAGTCACTTCCTAGTCCACCTCTGCCCATGCCTGCAAAAACTTAGTTGCTCTGAAGACATTCTGACCTGTACTTGCAAGGAATGGCCAGCATTTTTGACACACTGGCAGGTGCTTGGAATGCTTTACGTGTTTAGCACAGCTTTACATTATCCGAATATTGAAGGACCTAATATCCAACAGCACTTGTGATCTGTACTAAGATTTTTAAAAAGAAATGAACAAATTTTAAGACTAACCTTCAAGGAGATCAAGAGTGACATCTTCCACAAGGAACTCGTACCATTTGCCTCGATATCCAATTGGCTTTCCTTGCCAGTCGGTTATCTCGAATTTGTTGAGCCGACTTGTCAGGTACATCAGAGCAACAGCAATGATTTCTGGCTCCCACTGGAGACACAGCATTGTACACAAACTGCAATAAGAAAACAATTGCAAAATTTAATAAATAACTCCAACTTCAACAAATTCAATTCTCTCTTGAGCAAATAAAATCAATGCAACCAATACACCCAAAGAAGTTCTGCCAAAGCAACAACTGTAAACAATTAACAGCATACGAACTGAAAGAAAAATCCCAGATGGCTACAGGTGAACTTTAACACATTACAATAATAGGGATGATAATAGAGTGGATGCTTGGTGCTGTGCATACAACACTGGCAAGCACATCAAAGTGAAGCAGCACAACCCATTAATACTTCTGTAGGTGAACCTCCATGGCCACTTCACATTGAAATGTGTGGATAAACCCACAATATAATAGCAAAACAATTTAAGAGTGTAAACAAAACATGCAACACAAAGTATACTTGTAAATGTGCACCATAACAAATTTAAAATATTAACTAATCTACAATATGTACTCATAGTTATTGTGCAAAATATTACTTACCTATCGTTGATAAATGTCCATGCCATCTGCACCATTTTCTGAACTTTTTCTTTATCACCTAAAATTATGAAAGTAAATAGTTCAGACTGTCAACCGGTTTTGGACGAGCACTTCAGAGCATTATAATCCACAGTTCAGTTTAGTCACAGGTCTTCTACCATGAAAATGTTCAAAAAGTTAGAGTTTCATAAAGAAAATTCACTTCAACTGCTGAGAATTGGACTCTTAACAAACATAACCCTCAACTTAGCTAAATCACTCTTCATGTACACAATGAACAAGCACAACAAAATCAGTATGCTCACAAGATACCAAAACAGGACAACAGTAAATGAAGTCATAAGGTAAACAAAAAATAATATACGGTAATTTCTCATCACCACTGAAGTCTATAGAACTCAGCTTGACCTCACGAATGAAGTGCATGCCTTTGATGAATGCACTCCTTTTCTGTAGTGGACAGAGGTGCTAGATAGTGTAGTGGTTAGCATGCTGGAGTAAGTTGAGAGGTCAGAGGTTCAAATCCCCACCTTGGCAGAAAATTGATTTGAGATCTCTCTTCCACCTGTGCCCCCTAGCCAACTCAGCTATAATGAGTACACTGACCACACACTGTCAGTGGGAAGATGAGATGGTGAGGGAAAGGACTGGCCACCCGCCTTCATATGCGGAGTCTACGCAAATGAAGTCACTAACATTTCATATCGAAGGCTGTCTCAGGGTTAGCTTAAGGGACTGCTCTTCTTTTTGTATACTAGATAACAGAAATCCCTACAAAGCAAAACTAATACTAATGTTGAAAATAAATATATTCAACATTAGTAGGCCTACACAGTTCTACAATTTAAAACCTCATCTGAATACCATACATACATACCTTTGATGAGTTTTGCAAACTTCAGCAGATATGCATATGGATGCTCCAACATCAAATCAAATTTAATCGTCTGAAGAAGAATTCGTTCTAGCGTCATGACTTCCTCCTAAAACAAACAACTCCTTTGAGATGTTCTTAACCGATTCACGATGAGATCGTAAAGGCGTTTTTTAATTGATTAACGTTTAATGCTTGCATGTATAAAGATGCACAGGTCCATAAGAAGGACTATGTGACCACTCTTCTTCATAAGCTCTGTAGTCTAGCCAGGCACACAACCACAGTCCTTGTAACTAATGCTTTCTCTTCCTTCAGTAACCTTTTGGCTGTATGGCCATATCAATCTGCTAAAGATAAACCACATTTCCACCATAGTCAATGATACGGTGCAAACCTGTTTATGCATGACCAATTAACGTGTGATTCTGCTCAGTGTATGGTTATGCCATGGCTCCCAGTGACACTCATTTAACACATGAGACACTGTACCTGCAATGCAGCACACCATGTTGCTCACCAACTAACACACTCTACTAGTAATCCCGAGCAGAAATGTGATGCAGGCTTTCCAGCATTTCCTCTTCCCATTGACTGCTGATTTTGGCAAAGACATGTCACACAACTTAATCAATGTCCCATTAAATAGATATATAGTTTATTTATTTTATTTATTTATTCCGGATATTTCTATAGCGCCTCTCGAAGTCTACTACTACTCAGAGGCGCTCCCGACTACAACATTTGATACTGTGCCGGAATTTTCACGCCGAAGCGCCACGAGCAATTGCGAGTGAAGGACTTGCCCAAGGTCCGTACGCAGCGGCTAGAGTGGGATTCGAACCTGCAACCCTCCGGTCACAAGGCGCCGAACTTACCACTGAGCCACCACGTCCCATAGTAGTAGTATTCATAGAGTAATATAAACATATATACAATGTTCACCAAAGTACACTAGCTACCTAACTATATACGATAGGTCTTAATTAGCTAGCATGCAAACATCTATGCTCCCTGTGTCTGCATTAATCAATAAAATACCTTATATAAACATTCAGACACATATATAAATACAAAACTTAAGCTAAAATAAGCAACTAAAATTTAAGAAACCATTATTTAAAATAAATTTGCATTGCAGTCAAATACACAATTGCACAATATTTTGATATCAAGTGATGAGTGGAAACCATCACATGCAATGACAACATCAAGGAGGTTTAACAGAGTGTTAATTTTTTTTAAATAAAATTTATGCAGTTAAGTATTTTCAAAACAATAAATTTTATGTAAGCAATAACTCATAGTGATATTATTTACAATACAGAAACTCATAGTAAAATTGGTTAACATACCTTTGGATCCTCACCAAAGACAGAAAACTGGGCTTCAGTCAGCATGCTGCGGGTTATCTTAATAAGATCTTTGCACTTCTTCGGAGTTTCTTCAACTTTTCCAGCAAGGAAGAGACAACAGGCTGCGGTCACCTGAAGAAATCATAAATTGTTGCTATTGAAGTAGCTCTTTGCTGAAGCTCCCAAAGAATGGATTCGACTACCAATGTTTCTCCGATGCTTCTTCTTCTTTCAAGAAATGCCTCCAAACTCACTACTTCTCACTGAGTTTCAAACATCTGGATATCTAATTGCTCTTCATCTGGCGACTGACTAACCACACCTCAGATTAACATTTTTTTGAGTTTGTGTGCGTTAAAAATGTTCATAATAAATAAATACACCGCTAGAAACCCTTCCATCATCGTTAAGATCAATCCAACAGCAACACAACCTTTGCTCATGGGTAACCTGGAAAGGAGCATTTTACTTACGAATCTGTGGAATTCTTTGAACGAATGGAACATGTAAAATCGATGGAAGTAGACAACTCCAGTGGCACATGTATCATAGCGACTAAAAATACGCTAAGGAAAATAAACGTGTTCCTAAAACCATACAGTATGGCAATCAAAGGTAATCCTTTAACAGGCCTTCTCAAAAGGTAAATGTAAATCTCGTAAGTTTCTCAGCGCCACACAAAAGCCACGTCAGGGAAACCAGTTTATTCACTGGCGCAATATCAAATCAAGTCCGTGAAGTTTGAAAGGCGTTGTAGGTAAGAGATACAATTTTGAAATGGATGCACTGAGGGACTTTTAGCAATGAAGTGATTTTAGAACAGTTATGTGGTGGTGCTTGGGAGGTAATGATTTTTAAGACTATTTGAATGCCATGCTAAATGTATCCCCCTTAACAGTTTACACTAGCTCATATCCTGGTGAAAAACACTTATGCTTAAGAGAATTTCTGATAAAAATTGCCCACAATGAATTGCCCAGACACGAGTACAGAATTCTACAGTCAACAAGGTCATGTAACCTCATGAGTTATTCAACAGCTATAGCAAAAAAGATACAGTCCCATCTTTGTGCCAGCATCGATGATAAACCTTGCACCATCTCTTCGATATCGGGCTTCAGTTTCTGGAGAAATGCCATCCTTAAGTGATGGTGTCTGTTGCAGATCTTTCTTTTCATAATACCAGCACGGCATCTTCCTAGTAATGATACACTGTTTAATATCTATTACTTTATCACTCATTTGTATAAATATGTGACATTTATTCCAATTCTACAAGTATCACGAGAACAAGACGTAAAAAATATTCTGAAGTCCTGAACTTTGCTGTAGCCAACAACTGTGAGGCTCTTAAGAAATCTACATAAATTGGTAAATTGGCTTTTGGCATTATACACTCTTGCATAGTAAAGGTAATGCCCATACTTCATGCAGCAACTTGAAACTTCCTATTTCACAAATCCATCAGTCACAAGTTTCCAACTAGAGTGTAAAGGTGTGTAGGGATTACTAGGGAATCCCCAAAACGAATTTCGGCCGGATCCCTGAAATCGATTTTCTAAGTCTATGTCATGTATAAGAGTTCAAACTTCAGCAATTCATTTTTAGACAGGGTGTTATATTTCAAACATTACAATTTAATTTTGGGAATACATGAATAGTTTTCGGGACTTCGACCGCTTTCTGTAAAACTGGTTTCAGGAAATCAGGCTGTTGTGTATTTTCAGAGTTTTTGGTGAATCAGATTTCGGGGATTCGGGACGACCCCGAGTGTAAGATAGCCCCAACATGAAGAACCTTATTTTCACACATTTGTCTCTACAATTGTTACATAACTGCTACAACTAATATTTGTATGCTTCTTATCATCAGTAATCCACCTAGTCAATCACCAGAAAATTTCAAACTGCGTCCAGTTAGTGGTGTGTAAATATTGTATGAATTAAATGGGTTGTGTTCCAACCTAAAGAACACGAGTGCATCTCAGACGTGACCATAAAGACTAAGACTGTCTACAGTTCTACACCATACAAAAAAAAATTATAGTAATATGTTACGTACCGTTTAACAACTAGCAACTGATTTTATTTACCTTTTGATATCTGAGTAAAAATATACTTCAAATATGCTACTTTTCAATAAATCCGTCGGTGAGCAAAACTAAATTTCACAGCTAAACACCGGTTCTTGCTGTTCGCAATAGAAAATAAATCACATCCGGTTTCCCTGGAATAAGTAAGCAAGCAGGCAAGCAAACAAGCAAGCAAGAAGAGGACGATGATGATATATATATTTCAAACTGACAGACGCAGTAAGATTACATTGAAACACGAAAGTACAATCAAGATCTTAATTAAACACACGATTTGACCAGTCTTGTTGCCAAGACCTAAAACCTCAAGACCAAGACTTTGAACCTCAAGACCAAGACCAAGACCAAGACCAAGACTTTGAACCTCGAGACCAAGACCAAGACCAAGACTTTGAACCTCGAGACCAAGACCAAGACCGAAACCAAGACCAGAAAAAATCACTTTCAGGCCAAGACTTCTTTTCCTTACAAAAAATTGTCAAGTCGGAATAGGCCTACTCGCTATTTAATGAAAACGTGTGTCTTTTATTTTATTCAAGCAATTAACTTTAAATGCAGACTGCAGAGAATTCCGAATTCGTGTTTACAAAAGCCCTTCATGCAAAATGTTATTCCAAATGCCTTTTGTATTTTATAAAAACCAATTCGCTCAGAATTTTCTTCCCAAGACGTGGCTTGTGGGCCTCATAAAAATTTCGCCATGTGAAAATATGGTTTCCAAAGGTGCTGAAGTCGCTGGCACACACAATAGCTTTTCAAGCATTGGATTTAAATGTACAAATCGTGAACCTTTTTTAAAATCCTTCCATGGTTTATCAGACCGTCTGGCTCAGAAAAAGTCTTGGCAGGGCTTCCAGATACAGCATAGGCCTAACTTAGTTGCTGCTGCTGCTAATGGATTTTCCTGACCAACAAGACTTGTATCCGTCCGTAGGTATTTGTCGTAGGCTATGATGCAAACAGGCTTGATAAATTGTTTTATTCTTGAGTTTTGCTAAATGACTGTTCACATTGACAGCCGGTCTTGGCCTTGGTCTTGCGAGACCAAGACCAAGACTTTGAACCTCGAGACCAAGACCAAGACTTTGAACTTCAAGACCAAGACCAAGACTTTTGGTCTCAAGACTAAGAAAAAGACCAAGACTTTTTAAAACGAACTCGAGTGCACTCGAGACCAAGACCTTGGTCTCGAGGACAACAAGTCTGGATTTGGCAGCCATGCAAGGCGCCGCCCTAGTGGGGGGGAGGGGGGTTACGGGAATCGAACTGCGAAACTAATGCTCTCCTGACCATGAGTGTTGCCATAACTCTATCTCCCTCCCCAAATGGTGGTGGCGGTGTTGGTGTGGTGATGATGATGATGATGATGATGATGATGATGATGATGATGATGAGGAGGAGGAGGAGGAGGAGGAGGAGGAGGAGGAGGAGGAGGAGGAGGAGGAGGAGGATGTTTCTGATATGCCTAATGACAACCAGGACGGGTGTGTGAAGGGTTAACAACTCGTGTTTTGTTAGCCACGTCGTCATACGACTGGCTAAGGGAAGGAGTCGAGGGCTGATGGCTACGCGTCTTTCCCTCGCCACCTCATCAAAACGACGTTGTGCGGTAGCTGTACATCTTTTTCTGGACGTCTTTTCGACCGTATTATATATATATTGGCAACTTGTATCATGAAGAATAATAAACGAAATTGAATTGAATGTCACGTAGGCCGGCGAGCCAGCATACCGACATCGGGCCAGTTTACACAAATGTCACAAAAACCACTAGCTTTATCCCTATAGATCGAATGCAATATTGGCGTAATGTAGGGTCACTAGGGTGTACGATGTATAGGCCTACATTCTACGTAGGACCTATACTTTTTGTAGCCATAGTAGGCCCTATTAATTAACTATTTAACTTAAATCCGTTTTTGCCTATTTAACCATGCATGCCAGAAGAAAATAATTCTGCATAATTATGTTGACACTTAGGCCTAAATATAATAAAATTTCCGATATTTCAATTGTAATGTTGGCCCTATACATACGTCCGACCAGTGCTTTTTTCTGAAAAAAAAGGTTCCGGAACGGAACAATAGGTTCCGGAACGCAATCATTATGGGCGTTCTAAAATCTAGAGAAAACCAGGATTGGGGGTTGGGAGGGGTATCAATAAACACTGAAATTAAATTAAAATAACTAAATTATTGTTTTTATTATTAAAATAAATGAACTATATTTTAATACCTGAAAAAAGTGCCGGAACGCCGTTCCGGCGCGTTCCGGCTGAAAAAAAGCACTGCGTCCGACCATTGTCGGGCCAACGTCACACCTAGGCCTAATACAGAATAGCCCTACCAACATAATTGGTCCAACGTTGATCCAATGTAAAAACATTAATGTTGACCCTATGTTATCCCTATGCCGAATGCAATATATAGGATGTACGACATGATTGTTCTTTGAAAGACAACAAGATGAGGGATGATGATGATGATGATGATGATGATGATGATGATGATGATGATGATGATGATGATGATGATGATGAGGAGGAGGAGGAGGAGGAGGAGGAGGAGGAGGAGGAGGAGGAGGAGGAGGAGGAGGAGGAGGAGGAGGAGGAGGAATAGGTCAAATGCCAAGGTCAAGCGAACTGAATCGGGCTCATCTGGTTTGACCGTTCCTCTAAGCTCTTACAGCGTGCTGAACTCTCACTCTACTTTCTCCTGTCTATAGCCTACTCTCTCCATCATCTGCTATTCGGGATCTTGGAATTATCTTTGACTCAACACTTTTCTAAAGCCTCAGATAGCTGCCATTTCTCGGGCGTGCCTGTTTCACCTCAGAAGAATCCAGAGGCGTAACTTTGGTCTAGAAAGTGGGGGTAGGCCTAGGCCTACCAAATTTGGCATCGTTTCCCCTTCAAGACTTACATGATATAATGGGGCCCAAGGAATCTATATTTGGCAATGCCTAATAATAATAATGATAGGCTTAATGATGAAGATGATGCTGATCAATAATAATAATAATAATAATAATAATAATAATAATAATAATAATAATAATAATAGGGCCTAATAATAATAATAATAATAATAATAATAATAATAGTAATAATAATAATAATAATAATAACAATAATAATAATAATAATAATAATAATAATAATAATAATAATAATAATAATAATAGTAATAATAATAATAATAATAATAATAATAATAATAGTTATAATAATAATAATAATAATAATAATAATAATAATAATAATAAAAATAATAATAATAATAATAATAATAATAATAATAGTAATAATTTTCACTTACTTAGTATCCGACTCCTGAGGGATTATACCTGAGGAAATATTTTTTAACTTAGGGACCTACTTATAGGCCCCCTAGTATCTGACTTCTGAGGGATTATTGTAGCCTACCTCGGGGAAAAATAGGCTGATAATAATAATAAGCGCAGGCTCATAAATAAATATCATAAGAATAACAACTATATAATAACCAGTGTATTAACCCGTCATAAATCATGACGTGACGACAGTGTATCATTATAGGCCTATATGTATCGTTGGCTAAAATGCTCTGATCGCCGTCGTCAAGACGACCGTCGTCAAGACGGCAGTATGGTGACGTCACAAACGGTTTCACAATAGAACAGAAAGCGTTATACGACGGACAAATTTGCATATAAGGAAACTATATGTTTAGATATTGAAAATAAAAATAACGTGATTCATTAATCATTATTATTGAAGTGATGATGTAACAATAGGCCTCTATTATCTAAATCTAAAATTCCATATCATAGACGTGCGTCGATTATAATTGAAGTGACGTAACAATAGGCCTAGGCCTTGATTCTATAAATGTAAACTTAATAACAATAGACTTTTCATAATTGAAGTGACGTAACAAAGGCCTTTATTCTCTAAATCTAAAATTACAGATAACTGACGTGTTTCACAATATATATATATATATATATATATATATATATATATATATATATATATATATATATATATATATATATATATATATATATATAGGCCTACACAGACCTTTGCCAAATTCATCTACAACATTATTCATGAATTCTTTTTTCTTCTTGCTAATTTTCTCTCTGTGTAGGCCTACACTCATCATACACAATCCGAATAGTCTGTCGTCTGCCATAGTAGATCGTAGCCAAGTTTTCACACGACGCAGAGTGCTGCACGATCTTTCGATTGCACATGTAGTGGTTGGCAGAGTTAGGAGAATAAGAATAGCTTTACGGCTAGAAGGGTAGAAATCAGTATGAGCAAGCAAGTCGATGTAGTCTGCGTCTTTCAGCCCTCTTTGCAATCGTGAAGCAGACCAGACATCATACCAAGCCGATGCCTGTATATAAACTAAACGCTTGCTGGAACAATGTTTATCATAAACTGTTTGGTTTCCACAAATGGGAATCAGTACGTGAATTTATTGTAGGTCTAGGCAGTTTGGACTTTAAATCTATGAGAGTTATTGCCATGTTTAAACTACTTAAAAAAATGCTAGCCGCTGGTAATAGTACACTCAACATACTGTCGTTGACATTCAGTTATGGACACGAATTTAAATATCTAGTTAATGGTCTTGAGGTATCAGTAAAGGACAACATGTCTTATGTCAAGTCGAAGGTATATAACGCTTATGCCTCCGGCGGAGCGTTAGCTTGAGCTGGCGGTTTTGTATTTTGTGGTTTTTTTGTATTTTCGCACTATTGTTTTTTGTCTTGCGATATTGTGTAATCTTAGTGTTTCTGCTTTGAGCGAAATAAAGTATATACATGCCTACTGACACAAACTTGGATCTTTGTCAATATTTATTTGTATGTGAGTCTAGCCTACCTGTCTGACAAAGGTCTTCCACGGTTAAGCTGCGAAGGTGTCCAACGACTAGTGATGAGCACAGTTAGGCGACGAACGAAAGTTTCGAACTACGGTCACAAATGTAGGCCTACAGTGAGTGTAGTGAATGTTTGGCGACGAGCATAGTGAAGGATATAATAAACCGGTTAAAATATCCTGCCAAGAGCGAGTAATAATGTCAGAAAGAACACGTTGCACAGACACTTCGTGAGAAATGTACCTCTGAGCACTTGGATGCGACTTCGAAATATTTCATGTATAGGCCTACTGATTTGTAGACTGTATGGTATATCTAATGCATCTGCAAAGGTCGCATCCTACAGGACTCCATCTCAATACCAGCAGAGCATTCCCCGCGGTTGGCTGATATATATATTTGTGCATTGCAGGTCACTTGAGATCAAAAGCGACATCAGCGCATCAGATCTAAGAAAAAGCAGCCCTGTAAACGATAGCTAATACACACACAGAGCCACAACATCTGGCATCTATACCACAACATGCCGACCGTACAGCTAGGTCATGACCTGGGAAATCTGCAGTCTAACACTTCCTCTGGACCTACAGAGGCGGAGTCGCGCGCTTGTTTGGGGACGTGGGAGAAATTCGGTTAGAAGGATGGGGTAAGGGGCGTGAGACACCGTCTGAAAGTAATTAATCGTTGGAAATATGACACGACAGGCGCTTAACTTGCTGACATAGGCGTAGACTCTGGGGGGTCAGCCGGGGCACGTGCCCCCCAATAATTGAGGAGCCGGGGCAATGCCCCCCCAATAATCGAGAGGAGTATTTCTTCAAATATTAAAATATTATGTTTCAATATAGACAAATTTCTTCAGAAACAGAAAAACAGAGACAAAGAACTGAAATACTATCAGAAATTCATAATGAAAACAAAGATTTATTTTTTTCTTCAATATCTTCAATTTAGAACAATTTACATGTACACAAAAAGCACTCATTTCATATGCATTACGTAACACCGGAAGCCTCTGAGACTCGCTGATTGTCCAGACCAAAGGTGAAAAGAGCTTTTTTCCGGTTTTTGGTTTAAAAAACACAAGGTGAAAACCACAAAACATTTTTTGTTTAAAAATTTTTGTTCTTATTCTTGTAGAAGTTATTTTAATAACATTGATTTAATGATTTTTAATTTTCGAAAATAGCAACTGAATTAAACTGAGTTGGAGCTCTTGTTCATGCCAATTTCATGATATTTGTGATCCAAAACCGAAAATCTTAAAGACAAATAAGCAAAACAACAAAAACCATAAAAACAAAAGAAAAGGGAAAAAACACACAAAAACTTGGTTTTTTGCACCTCTGGTCCAGACCCCATGCCCCACCAATATTTTGGACAAGTTTACGTCAGTGCTTGCTGACCCAGGGCTGGCATTCAACGACCTCATATGGGGGTTCCATTAGGCCTGTTTAATACTGTACTGTTATTTCTATAGTGCATTGAGGTCGTCGGCATAAACATCATCCTTTGTCTAATCACTATTAGAATTTAGGCGAAAATGATATTTTTTTTATTGTATTAATGACCAAAAAGTTGTGTCAGCAGGCGCCTGCCTCGGCGCCACAGAGCCAAAACTTGTGCGAGCATAGGCGCCTTCGTTCCAGCCAGCTAGCTAGCTAGTTAGGCAGAATTTCAAGCTTTCTGTTCCATTAGCGCCCTAGCGAAGTCAGTAATCAAAATGCATACATCCAGGGGCGTAACTTTGGTTTTAAAAGTGGGGGCGGGATACCAATTTCTTCTCCGCTTTCACTTTTCGCATGGAGACCATTTTGGACATATTAACCTGTCAGTAACTGATTATGAAACACTGATGAGCTTACCTCTACAACGGTAATTTATCGTCTATATTATAATGTCATCTAGGCCCCTACTCGTTTTCGTTTTAGAACAAATTTATCCATTTTCCTATCAGCAAAATCGGAACATGACGTAAAGGTCCCATATAAGTCAAAATCAACGACGTCCTAATGCTTATTAATTTTTACGTAACGGAGGAGCCTTCTTCAGGTAGCCGGCTCGGATATGTTTAACCAAGGACGTCATTGACTCTGATATTGTGAGAGGACTGATTGGTGAGGAGCCATATCAAGGCCGAAAATAAAGTGTGAGTCCATATATGGATTTATAACTGATGAAGGACATAGAAGCTTGCGTTTTGACCTACATCTCCACAACCCGATATGGCTAAGATGACAACAAAAAGGCGGAGAGAGAGAGAGGGTAGTGTCAGATCTTTCCAAGAAGAATGTAGTCGTGGCCCAGATCTGTGGTAGTCCCCGGCGCCGCCGCCATCCGCCGCCGCCGCCGCCGCCGCCGTTAAGCTCTCAAGTCGAAACCAGTCGCTAAGCTATCGACTGCTAGCGACTTCGTTTACTTAATATTTTGCTTGTTGTTTTTTTTACCACGGTTTCAAATTTTCGATTTGACGAAGACATCAGCGTCAGGACATGAGCAACAAATACAATACAGTACAATACAATATTCATTTGTTGAGGAAAACAAGCTGACATGCTGTAACTTGGTACACTATAAGTGAGAGAGTATGTTCTATTGGTTAGAGTTCTTACAGAGAATACGGGGTATATAGTAACTGTTGTCGTTTTTGGAAAAGTGAATTTATACATTATATTACGAAGATGGTGTTGATGATTATAAAGAGGGGAAATACGCAGAGGGAGAATTGCCTGGATTGGGGGTTCAACCCCCTAGTCTTACATTAACATCAAATTTCACAGTCATCGGTCTGTCCTCTGTCAGCATGCCCACGTCCCATATTGGACCCGTGTACAGCCCATGTGGGTCCATCTAATGCCAACGGAAATGATGGCACGGTCAGTACAGTATGCGGTAAAATGCATTATATTGTTAGGTAATCAGGTATGTCCAATAGAAATACCTGATTACCTGAGAAGTCGATAGCAAGTCGCTAAGTCAGTCGATAAGTCTAAGCGACTTAGTCAGTCGATAAGCATGCGACTTAGTCGACTGAGTCGCTAAGTCAGTCGCTAACTCATCAAGTCAGTCGCTAACTCCTTAGCGACTGACTCCGGGGACTAATCTGTGGCGCCTGCGGGCCGGTCATGGCGGTCAGCCTGTCGGGTGACCTGTTTGGCTGAAATTCTGCCTGTCTGTGGTTCAGTTCGTCTGGCTCTCGGTTTACCTGTGTATCTAAGTACTTTCGTACTTTTGTGGTCCACACTCCTCACTCTGTCTACATACACGAAGCTATGCGGAGATTGCGATCTCTGGGAAGGCACAATAATAAAATATTGACCGACATTGCTTTAAAAGTGGGGGAGGGGTACAGTATCCCAGTCCAAAAAGTGGGGGCTACGAGTACCCCTCGTATCCCCACAAATTAACCTTATGGAAGAATTCGACAGCCTCGCTTTACTCTGGATACAGCATAACTGAAAACACTGTTGCGCTGTCTTATTCTGACGCGACTTGACTACTGCAACTCTATACCCTATGGTCTTTCTGAATGTACACTGCTTCCTGTAACCAGAATTCTGCGTCAGGCTGCAAGACTATCTTGGACTCTCGTACTGAGACCATATCACACCTGCTCTTCGTTCTCTAGGCCTATACCCTTATTTCCTGTCTGTGTGCGCATCCGCTTCAAGCTGGCACTCCTCGTGTACAGAGCACGTGCATTAGGGTGGATCGATCATAATGGGAGAAACAAATTTTTTCTCATTTTTATTTCTAATAGTGCAAAGTAGTTGCCATTTGATGTCAGCAGTATTCTGGTGCAATTTCATCAATTTAGCACATGACCTTGAGGTGCCCCAATGACCTTGAAGTTTTGATATTAGACGCACAATGTTTGCCCAAGTAATGCAAGGAGTAATGTCCAGAAAAAAAAGCTTCTACAGCTTGAATCTGATGAGAAGTAGAATGCAATATTGGTAAAACATATTAGGTATATTATACCATCATTATTTCCATTACACCAATGATGAAACAGTGAGTTGAGACTAAACTACAGTAACGGTAAACTACAATAGTAGTCTTATCCCATTAATGCAAGTAAGCTTAGGCCTAAGTAGTCATGCTACGCGATATTCTTTCTTATTGTTAAAAGTCGGCATTATTCGCCCGGATTCCAATCTTGTTCTTATGAAACCGTTCCTAGCTTTGATGCCGCAGACTGCAGCTGCAAGCCTCAGTCCCTACTTTAACATAACGCTCCACTGCCTATGATTGGCATGGGAATCTAGGAAAGTCGAACTTTTGTGCTGGGTGCGTCGCTACAAATTGCATCATTTCTATATCAGATACCTCAATGTTAGTGGTGTTCTGCTACGCATATTTGCCAGAAAATGAGTTCAGAGGCATCAGAGGCATCAAACTTTAGCACAGGAACAACGAATTTCGAATTCCAGACCGTATAGTTTCCTAGCTTTCAGGATATGACGCATTCCCAGCTTTCAAATTTTCTTACAGCCATCAGTTAACATGGAGCAACAAGCGGTCTTCGTCCTTTCTCTGGACCAATTGGCAATGGTTTATTAACGTGTAAATAGTTACCAGTAGTGCTCTTTGATAGAATTGAATCGGATTTTCCACCTGAAACATTAACTGACCTAAGTAGTGACCGGCAGTATTGTCGTTAGAGGCCAGTGCTCGTTGAATTAATCTAGAAAAAGACCATGGGACATTGAATCACTTGCGGTGGTTGTCAGCTGCAAATAGAATATTTCAATTGTACATTGGCAGTTGCAAACCATCAGTAGAGCTTCAAATGCTGGCGATGTATGTAGTGAAAGTATATATATGCTCCGATGTGGTTAACAATTTTGCAAGGTTGATCTAGTCGTGGGTGATATGTCCGACGTAAGTCGATCCTGGTTCATTCATTCAGCAACGATAAGTTTTCCTCGGTAACAGCTCGCCGGTAGTATACTTATTTCCTTCCTTGACATTCTGTAGGCCTACTATAATTTTATCTTTCGACCATCAAAAATAAACGAGTAAATCACCTACGTTGTTCAAGTCTTCCAGCTCGTTGCGTTAATTTCATCGTTCACGTCTAATTTTATTTTGGTCGATAACATATTTGACAAATCAGCATTACATTTAACACCGAAATCTGGTGTTATCTCAGCAGCTGCTCTGTCTGCGACGCCAAAACGATCATAGGCTTAAGTTAAATGTTGGTAGTCTACTTCGAAAGTCTCTTGACTATAACGTTCGATGCAGGTTCATCACAAGTTGATTACTACTAAATTGAACAGTACGATCTTTAGTTTAATCTTCTGGTCGATTACAAGTGTTTGACCTGCTGGTATCGAAATTAGATTCAGAATCGTCTACTGAGTCATCACTAACATCCACGACCTTCCACCACATAATGACGCAATATATTTCGACCCGTCGAACTTGCTTAGCTTTTCTTTTCTGCTTGTTAATCTTACTGTTCTCTGGTCAGTTAGAAACTCCTTCTCATCTTTAGGAACTCGAATGTATTGCTACCTACCAGTGGCGGCGATCTTGTTTGACAGGTGGGGGACACTTTTGAAATTATATCTGGTCAAAAAAGTTTTTAATTGATCTGGTTAAAAAAGAAGTAAAAAATTGTCGCGCTCAGTCGCGATAACATTATTTTACCTTTTTTGGTGTTTCTTCAAAATTTTGGGGAGGGGACCAATGCATGGTGTGTCCCACACTGTTAAAGGTGGGGTCTTGTCCCCCTCGACCCCCTGGATAGCCGCCCATGCTACCTACCTACTAAAAGATCAACAGAACTCTTTAAAGCTATGCACAAAATTAGTTTGCCCTACAACAAATTACGTTTTATGCAGTGCTCGGGAGCCTTCAAATCATGAACATTTGAGGGTCGTTGGGGCACCTCAAGGACTTATCCAAAAAATCCCAAAATTTGCATGCTAACTACGCAGTATAAAAGGCAACTATCAGTAACTATTAGAATATTGTTTTCAAAAATTTTTTTTTAGATGCACCCTAACGTGCATGCAGATCATCTGCCATCCTACTTATCTTCCATGGTCACACGCAACTCTGTTGAAGGTCGCTCCTCTCTTCGATCGGCGTTAGGTGGAAAGTATGCTGTTTCTGGCATAGTATGCGTCTTGTCTTTGGCCGGCGGTCATTCGCTGTAGATTGTCCATCCATCTGGAACACTCTAGCTCCTCATGTTCGCAATTCTCTTAGCGAGACTGTCTTTCGCTCTAGACTGAAAACTTACCTCTTAGAGTCTACCTATGGATTAGTCCCCGGAGTCAGTCGCTAAGGAGTTAGCGACTGACTTGATGAGTTAGCGACTGACTTAGCGACTCAGTCGACTAAGTCGCATGCTTATCGACTGACTAAGTCGCTTAGACTTATCGACTGACTTAGCGACTTGCTATCGACTTCTCAGGTAATCAGGTATTTCTATTGGACATACCTGATTACCTAACAATATAATGCATTTTACCGCATACTGTACTGACCGTGCCATCATTTCCGTTGGCATTAGATGGACCCACATGGGCTGTACACGGGTCCAATATGGGACGTGGGCATGCTGACAGAGGACAGACCGATGACTGTGAAATTTGATGTTAATGTAAGACTAGGGGGTTGAACCCCCAATCCAGGCAATTCTCCCTCTGCGTATTTCCCCTCTTTATAATCATCAACACCATCTTCGTAATATAATGTATAAATTCACTTTTCCAAAAACGACAACAACAGTTACTATATACCCCGTATTCTCTGTAAGAACTCTAACCAATAGAACATACTCTCTCACTTATAATGTACCAAGTTACAGCATGTCAGCTTGTTTTCCTCAACAAATGAATATTGTATTGTACTGTATTGTATTTGTTGCTCATGTCCTGATGCTGATGTCTTCGTCAAATCGAAAATTTGAAACCGTGGTAAAAAAAACAACAAGCAAAATATTAAGTAAACGAAGTCGCTAGCAGTCGATAGCTTAGCGACTGGTTTCGACTTGAGAGCTTAACGGCGGCGGCGGCGGCGGATGGCGGCGGCGCCGGGGACAACTATGGATCTTAATAGTTTCCTGGCTTCGGTGTGCACTTCCGAACTTCGTAAGGAGGGCATTATCAAATTACAGTTGTATTAATTATACAGTGTCCGTATCTTCGTTCAAAGTTCATGCCAGGTTTCTACCAGGTCTTATGTATGGCTTTAAGATATTTGTATAATATCCAGGCAGTTCGGGTGCGAATATTGTCGACTGCCATAGATCAATTTTGACGGCAACATTCATCTTGGAGTCTCTTTTGCAGAATTGTCTGGTTTTGGCACTGGATCAAGAAATGTTTCCGGGACGTTACAGGTGTCGCAGTTTCTACTAAGGTGCCTATACGTCAGCGATGTAGCTGTTCCCTGTGCAGGCAGTGGCCGAAAAAGAGGCTGGCGATAGCTACCTCCTTTCGACGGTTGCCGTCCTTGAACTTGACCCAGATATCCTCTTGTGGTTTGATTTCTCGGTGTGACGCTCCGGTGCTTGAATTTTCCCATTCTTACTACGTATACTACCATTATCGGAGAAGTGGTCACGATAAATGGTTTGTGCTTTGACATACTCCAAGTTCATTGAAATTTCTATAGTGGTGCAGTCACACTCACACCTACCCAAACCCCTCCCCCCACACACACCCACACACCCACCCAACCCACCCACCAACCCAACCTACACACATCCACACATCCACCCATTCACACACCAACCCACCCAACCCACACACACACACACACACCCAAAACCAAACAACCCTTCCTTCCATCCATCCATCCATCCATCCATCCATCCATCCATCCATCCATCCATCCATCCATCCGTGATCCATTTCTCCATGCCGCTATGCATGGCTGCCTCTCTAACCGCCTGGATCGTCTGCCTGCGTTCGATCGTCGGTGTGTCTGAGCTTCCGTGCATTTCGATCTTTTGGCGGAGTGTTGAGCGCAGGTGCTCTGGTTGTTTGGCGCCACCTCAGTGGGAGGAATGCGCCGATCGATCCACCTACCACAACCGGGTGATGCAGGACCTAGCATGCTCCACTGCCACTGTTGCTGCTGCTGCTGCTGCTTGTGCGGAGTGATGCTGGTCTTTCGCGGGAAACAGCATCGTCTCCTATACATCGTCTTAGCGCAGTGGCATAGCGGCTGAGATCTAATGTAAGGACCAGGACCAGAATTCGGTGCGTCCGATATATCGTTCCCGAACAATGCCATTCATTTTGAAGGATGGTAATGTTTAAGATGATAACGTCCCTGTCTATGAACATGAACTGGGACCCAAATGGGTTATATAAGCCTACGGGTCCCATATGGGAATATGAGTTATATTATGGTTTTATATGGGCAACCTCGCAGGAGTTGTCGTTTTAACGCATCAGATAGCACTCTCTAGCCATGTCCATCTAGTGTTATAGAGTCATGTAAGAAACGTGCAGTTAAAACATTACCTCATTTCACCTCATATTCTGTACCTACCTTACTTAATCTAAACTAATCTTATCTTTTCTCCTATTTTCTAATCATCTTAATCATAAAAGCTTAAGCTTCATCGTCGTGGTCTTCATCTCTATCTTTTTCTTCCCATATCAGTTCCACATCCTATACATTTGGCTCATGACTCCCACCTGAGCGATATAGACCACTCTAGACAAATGTGACTGCGAGACTCAAACATGAAAATAAATTTCAAGAGCATTCAATGAGACTCGTAGACGAAGATAATTCCAAGCGCATTCAATGAGACTCGTACACGATGATAAATTCCAAACTCATTCAATGAGACTCGTACACAAAAATAAATCCCAGACGCATTCAGTGAGATTCATACACGAGGATAAATTCCAAAGTCATTCAACGAGATTCGTACACGAAGATAAATTCCAAGCGCAATCAATCAGACTCGTACAAGACTATAAATTCTGAGGCGTCGAACAAATTTTCAACTCTTATGACCGCCTGAAGGGCTCTGCTCGGCGCAAAACACAGCTAATTATAAATTGTACGATGTAACACGCGGCATGAAGATGAGTGGACTACTCAGGCAGCATCGTGCATCGAGTAACGAAAATGAAATTTAATTTAATGACCCTGAATGTCGACCGTGCTTGTGATGATGGACAGCAGAATAAAGAAAGACTAAGGAGAGAATGGCTGAAAGACTCTTTGAGCCTGATTGTTGTTCACCCGGTGAGCATACTGGCACAGTATAGAACCAAATGTAGAAGCACAGTAAGATGTGTGATCGAAACAAATGAACAGTGAGACCATGGACTTAAAGAAAAAGAGAAGAATTCGAAGGAGAAGAAGCAGTAGAAGAAGAGACAGAAGAAGACGAAGAAGAAGAAGCAGAAAAAGAAAAAGAAGAAGGAACAAGAAAACAAGAAGAAGAAGAAGAAGAATACAAAGGAGAAGAAGACAAAGACAGAGGCGCGTTTACACGTAAACGCACTAGGCGCGCGCCTAGGGCCCCAAACGAAGGAAAATAATTTGTTTAAAATTTTAATATTATCCAATACAGTTTGTGATGAATTCATCACAAAAATGGGGACAATTTAGGAGCTCAATTTATTCAAGAAGTAAAAATGGCCACGTATTTCGCATTGATTGTTGATTCAACACCCGAAGTCGCTTTTTTACTAAAATCATTAAATCAAATAACTTCACATTCCTTGAAAATAGTTCTATAACTAATAATAATAATAATAATAATAATAATAATAATAATAATAATAATAATAATAATCTTGTTCTTTAATTAAGCGCCTGCAAACGCACTGCGCTGTACAGTAAAGGCTGAAAACCCTAACGGAGTCCTACTGGGTTCGATCTTGGTACCTTCAGCTCTTCACGCCAGTGTGTTATCCATTACTCTACGGACCCCCCCCCATAATTATAGTGTCAATAACACTTACAAAACGGCTTCAAGATCAGCTTGCACAGAAGTACATGATAGGCTAAACACTACCAGAGTCTCAGACTCTCCGTCTACAAGTTTAGAAGGGACTATAGGGCCCCATTTTCTGTAAACGCGCCTCTGGACAAAGAAGAATACAAAAAAGAAAAAGAAGAAAAAGAAGAGCAACGCTTTATGATTTGAACATGTTATTGTTATGTATCTGTATTAAGTAAACTTCTATTGCGCCGGTGTATAATGCACAAGGCATCAACCGATGGCACACCAGAACCAAGCCGTAATCAGGTCGATATCCAGAGGGTCAGTCCGTAAGACAGAGAGGCAGCCTATGGTGGATAAGCAATTTGAAAGAGGTAAGTTTTAAGTTGGGAACGAAATGACACAAGCGACTGAGCAGAGCGCGCGGACACAGGGAGAGTTCCAAAATCTAGGTCCAGCAACTGATAAAGTTCGTTCACCAAGAACAGTTCTGGATTTAGGTAGGACCAGACAAAGATAATCAAATGCTCGTGTTGAATAATGATAAGTCTGGGGAGTAAGAACTGATTTTAAGCATTGTGGCTGGCCAGAATTCAAAGTTTTATAAACGATGAGCCCCAATTTGAAACTTATTCTTTGCTGATTATGAAACCAATGCAAGGATTTAAGCACAGGGGTAATACGTTTGTATTTTGATGTATTTTAGTTCTGGCTCTAGCAAAGAGTTCTGCACTCTCTGCAGCTTCAGGATGTTTGTCTTATTGATACCAGTAAGAAGCGAGTTACAGTAATCTAAGCGACTGGAAACCTATGCATTTGCTAGAGATATCCTAGCAGACATGGGATACGCCTAACGCCATAACGCCTAATTCTGCGAATATCACGAATGAACATATATGATGCCTTACAAATACTGTTAACATGGCTGGGGAGAGACATGGTAGAATTGAAAACAACGCCTACATGTAAGTTACGAGCATCATCAGCCAGCTCAACAATTGAGTCACCAAGTTTCAATGACTTAAGCTGATCAAATTTTTAAAGTTGCTGCTGAGTGCCTAATAGCAGAAATTCAGTCTTTGATGGGTTAAGGAGGAGTTTATTGGCCGCCATCCAAGACTGTACCTCATAAAAGACAGCAGACAACAGCTGCACAGATGAGTCACATGACAGACTGTCAAATGAAATGTAGATTTGAGTATCATCAGCATAGAAATGATATCCCAGTGAATGATTACATGCATGAACGCATCGGTATAACTGGGGAAAAAACAAGTCATTAACCTGAGCATGGGTGTCCAGAGGGGAGTAAGGGAGCATTTGCCCCTGGATTTTGCGCATATTTTACAAAAATTAACTCTTTTGATTATTGTGATTACTACAACAGTCCCAAGTCCCAACACTATTTTCAATGCGAAAATCACTTTATTATTTAGGTAAAGTCCCTGAACATTATTTAGTTTTTGACAGTTGTCACGTGTTCTGTGTTCATGAATAGCTATTCCGCAAAAAAAATTTTGCTCCCCCTACAAAAATTTTGACCCCCTCCTCCACAAAAATTTATGCGGACTCCCATGCAACCTAACGACACACCAATATTAAAACATGTGAACCTAGCAAACAGCGGCTTCGATAAGTTGTGAAGGTTGTCTTTTCTGTTGTCATTCTCACTTGTTAGAAGTCACACCACTTTTCCTACAAAAATTATGACAAATTAGTTATGTCCATCACGAGTTTCGATGGCAGTGGACCCCTATAAGCTATCATCGAAATTTATGACGACTTTTTAAATCAGCACGATATTTTATTTTTATATGCAGGTCTGTATACGACATATGTATGCATATATATTAATGATTTATGATGATCGTTAGAAAGTCGTCAGTTTATTTTTGTCCATTGGTTTACCGTTTTCTTTGTGTCCTTTCGTCGCATGCAGACTGACGACACACCAATACAATACAATTATTAGTACTGTTTTTAGTTTTGTGACGTAGGCCTGTATCCATCACTCGGGTTTACCATGTATATTGCTCATAAATTTTTAATTTTCAAATACTGAGAGAGTCAAAACCATGTTTGACTTCAAACTAACTATTGGAGCACGGCCCTCTGTCTCACCGAGAGCGATGCCTAGGTTATGCTCGTGAAATGCATAGTTGAAGATTATATTTTGTAGGCCTATATTATGCTTCTCAAACTTAGACCTATTCTATAGCGCAATTTATTGCAATGTTACTAAGCTAAAAGGTAACCTGCGTGTTCCTTCACATCACATGGTTTGACCTTTCAACTTACATAACATCAGTCACAACGAACACCAACTTGTTCCTGATTGCTGGTGAGTGTATTGATCTGACGTTAATGTTCATTATAAATTTATGTGTAAATTCTATCGCGCCAGAGTTCAAACTTCAACGCACTAGACATCAATCAGTGCCGTACTTAGCTTTTTCAGCTTATGCCTAAATCTGGCACTGGCATCAACTGATGAGGCACCAAGCTAAGCAGTAATAATATTGATGTTCCATCAATGAGTGGCTCTTTAAAAAATGACGGAGATTCGGACCCCGTACGTGCAGAGGCAAGAGCATTATTACCATTGAGCAACCGAGGAGCTCAGCAGAACAAGACGAAAGATGCTTATTATACTTGTGGATTTCTCGGGCGCCGGTCGAGAAGGCTGCGGTCGAGGCAGCGGCCGAGATCCAGTCGGTCTGGCGTCAGTCTGAGACGCAGGTCGTCTACCCGGCGATGGTACCTCCTCCTACAGGCGCGCCAATCATTCCCAACTCGCTTCGGTTATTAGCAGGTACGCGCCGCATCTTCCCTACTCCCATTCCCCCAACCTCCGGCGATGATGATGCTTATGATGTGCCGGAGAATGAGGAGGATTGCTCTGCTGCCGCAGCCGAGCGGCGATGGTGGCCTGCCATCCGTTGTAGCGCCGATTGATTGACGATCTGGTATTAACGCCACGTGTCAGCAGTAACTCGAGAAATTGCCCGTCAGTCGGCAAGATCTTTAAAGTGAGCTTTCGCTTCCAGGCGGTAAAACGATTCATGTACATGCACGCACATGTACATATACATATACATGTGTATATATATGTATGTATATATGCACTTACAGACATATATACATAATGCATATGTATATATACAGGTAAACTAATACTGTACTAAATATGCAGTTATATATATATATGTATATATAAACTGATTATGTAGGCGGATTGGCACGTCAGTTTGCGCTTTGGTAAACGGCTTTGACTTGTTAATTACCGATCTGTGGATGAAAACTGATATAGCGCCCAACGCTCTGTGTAAAGTTATACGTCTGTTGTATTGTTCACTGACATTGTTTGGTTATTAAGTGCCAAGGAAGTCAGTCACGTCATTAAAATGTCACTTAGCCATGCCACAGGTAACTCTTCTTTCTCTGTCTCTGTGTGTCTCTCTCTGTCCCTCTCCATTTATCTCCGACTCTGGCCCTGTCTGTCTGTCTGTCTGATTTTTAATTTGCACCACGGAGACAGAGGGCATAAATAAACTCTGTAGCAATCTTCCACTGGGTCCTCTCAGTTTTGGTGAAATTCTGAAAATGTTTCGAATGCCAAGATATGAATATAATTATATCAGGCAGAAATCCGATATCGTGAAGAAACTACAATGCAAAACTACTGAACTGAACCCAGTCTGGTTTGGTGAGCATAAGTTGAAACATACTCAAACCCACATCGACTTAAACCAGTGACAGAGACAGGTATGAGACTTTCCCAATGTCCTTCGACAGTTCCCAAGAACATAAACCCAAGTGTGTCGATTATGGACTTCAGAAAGCGGTCCAACTATTGAGACAGTGTTGTCCTAACATTTTCCAACATTGTAGAGTATTTCCAAATTTAATTGCCAGTTCTTCCCGGGCGTAAAGGGAAGGGGAAACTCCCTTTCCGCTGATTTCAGTCTGTCTTCCACTGAAGAAGCGTTTTCCACTCTTCCCATAAGTATTTCTGCCATTCCCCCACAACTGCCAATCACAAATTGGTAACTCGAGACCTGGTTCCTTCGCTATTTCGAGATGCAACATTTTGACGCTGAGCTCGAACGCAAAGGCCCTACACACAAGATCTATGTTTTGAGAATTCAGACATTATATACGGCTCTGACAAATTTACCATCAGATGGTAATGCAATCAACGTTGTTGTGCATACGCCGTCGATCAGTTGAGGAGGAATTGTTTGAACAGAGTTGGTTCTGGTTGCAGAATTCTCCGACAGAGGCGCTGTTGTCGGTCCATGGCAGGCGATCATATCATTCATTATCCATCATTTCACAAGACATACAAGTCGTACTCTGACAAGCGAGTTCACAAGTCTGCAGTTTCAGCATAATGCCCACGCTCACAGCTACGCAAACGTACATCCAGCCACACCCAGCCATACGCCCACACGCACACGAAGAAATACGTACAGGCACGCGCAGACGTACGTATATCTCCGTTTGCGTGTATAAATCGTGCGTTCTGCCAGACCATTAATTATAATAACGTTGGCGATTCTTTTATGTCGGATTCCCGCTCTATTATCGCTCGGTCGTTTCTGGCTTCGGCCGTCACTCTGGCGCCATCTATTAATTACTCCGTCATCATCAGTCGACGCAGAAGCCAAACACTGATCCGTGGCAGCGATCAATCCGCGTCTGTCAAGTAAGAATGACGCGAAAGTCCGCGAAACGCCTCTATAGCCATATGTAGCCCAGGGGCGGATCCAGGGGGGGGGGGCCAATCCGGCCACGGCCCTCCCATTTGAAATTTCTCTTTATTTGCACAGGCGTTTTATGGTGGTTTTATGATGTTTGCACAGGCGTGCCCCCCCCCACCACCGTAGGCGTGGATGAGTCAAATGTACACAGGATATCCCGTAGATGTAGACTGAAGACATTAAAAAGGTTAATGACTAATCGATTGATCAGATACGACTGCAAGGGTATCACACTGGAATACAGGATGGAAATAAAGAATCGGTTTGAAGTACTAGAGAGAGATGAGATAGAAGAGGAAGAGGATTCGAACAACCTATGGGAGAGGATGAAGAAAACAATAGTCGAAGTCGCAGATAAGCACATTCCAAAGAAGAAGAAAATCACAACAACGACATGGCTATCGAGAGAAGCCATATGCATGGCGGTTGATAGGAAGGCTGCAAAGAAGGCAGGAGAAAAGGATAAGGTAAGGGCACTGAACAGTGCCTTCCAAAAACAAGCACGGAAAGATAAAGAAATACATCTAAACGAATTATGCAGAGAAATGGAAGACGAGGGAAGGAAGGGACGAACCAAGGAAATGTTCTCAAAAGTAAAGACAATCACGGGAAAATTTGCACCTAGAATGGGCTCAATGAAGGCAGGAGATGGAAATGTAATCTGCGATGAAGAAGGGATAAAGCATAGATGGAGAGAATACACGGAGGAGTTGTATAGGGAAGACAAACGAGTCAAAAAAGAACAAATTGACGTAACAGAGTATGAAAAGGAACCGGAGGTCATGGAAGCGGAGGTAGAATGGGCAATCAGACAACTCAA
The DNA here is from genome assembly GCA_963556255.1 of Allolobophora icterica. Classification (NCBI taxonomy): domain Eukaryota; kingdom Metazoa; phylum Annelida; class Clitellata; order Crassiclitellata; family Lumbricidae; genus Allolobophora; species Allolobophora icterica. Next base: position 30,608,494 of record OY744613.1, read on the forward strand.
GGACAATAAGGCACCCGGTCAAGATGGGATACCTATAGAACTGATAAAAGCAGGGGATGATGCGATGATAAAAACAATAACAAAATTGTGCAATCAAATATGGGCAACTGGAGAATGGCCGGAGGACTGGAAGAAGTCGATCTTTATACCTATATTCAAGAAAGGAGATGCGAGGGAGTGTGAAAATTATAGGACGATAGCAATGATATCACACACTAGTAAAATATTACTGAAAATAATTCACAAAAGAATGGAAGGCACAATTGAAAGAGAACTTCCGGTGAACCAGGCAGGGTTTAGGAAATCTCGTGGAACTCGAGACCATATAGCCAACATGAGGTGGATAATGGAGAGACAAAGGGAGTATGGACAGGAGGTTCACATCTGTTTCATTGACTATAGCAAGGCATTCGACTGCATTAACCATGATTTAATGTGGAAAACCCTGCTTGAAATGGGAATTCCGAAACACCTGATAATGTTACTAAAGGGTTTATATGAAGACCAGATAGCGGTGATAAGAACAGAATACGGAGACACTGACAATTTCAGAATCAAGAAAGGAGTGAGGCAGGGATGCATCTTGTCTCCATTCCTGTTTAATCTATATGCTGAAAGAATAATGAGAAAGGCAGAACTGGAGGGGGCAATTGAGGGAGTAAAAATTGCTGGAAAGACACTGAATAACCTTAGATACGCGGATGACACAACATTAATGGCAAAAAGAAAAGAGGATTTGGCAGAACTGATAAGAAGGGTCAGGAGAGAAAGTGAAAAAGCTGGTTTATACTTCAACATAAAGAAGACAAAGGTCATGACAACAGCAGATTGGGATAGTTTTGAGATAGACGGAGAGGAAATAGAGGTGGTAGAAAGCTTCACATTCCTAGGATCACTGGTTGGAAAGGAGGGAAAGTGTGATCCAGAAATAAAACGAAGGATTGCTATAGGGAAAGCTGCAATGACCGGACTGGAAAAGATATGGAAAGACAAACATGTGAGCATAGAAACCAAAAAAAAGGCTCGTGAGAGCACTAATCTTTCCTACGGTACTGTACGGTTGCGAGACGTGGACAATGACAAAGAACATGGAAAATAAGGTTAACGCTTGTGAAATGTGGATATGGAGGAAGATGCTGAGAATATCTTGGACTGAGAAAAGAACGAACGAATCAATACGAGAGGAGACTGGAGTTGAGAATGAAGAGTCGTTAAAACAAACTGCGACAAGAATGAAGCTAAGGTTCTTTGGACATGTTATGCGATCTGATGGTCTGGAGAAGGAAATGATGCTGGCGTGCGGTGAGGGGAGGAGAAGACTGGGTCGCCCAAGGAGGAGATGGATGGATGAGATACAAGATGTAACTGGCATGAATTTGGCGGAATTGAGAGACTTGTCATCGAATAGGAGATGGTGGAGTGTGTTCACCAGGACGGTCGCTAGAGCTCCACGAGCTGACAGCACAAGGTGACAAGGTGACAAGGTGAATGACTAAAAAAAATAAAAAAAGGTCATCAACTTTTTTGGGATATGAATTATAAAAGTTTTTCGGTGGTCGGTAGGTAAACTGATTCCTCTCCCACCAGAAGATGGTTGGTATGTATAATTTTTGGCCCCCCCCCCCCCCCCGATAGACCTTATGGATCCGCCTCTGATGTAGCCTATCTACTACAGTAACTACACAACGCGCTGGCAATCACAGATTCACAGGCATTTGCTAGAAAAATTGCTACGAAGGCCCAAATATAGAACCTACACGCATTTCACACTACTAACGTTTAACAAAGTTTCTAATTAGGCCTACTGTTGTTTTCAGGCTGTTGAAAATAATAATTTCCGTTGGCGACTGGATTTGTTTTCTGCGGTTTTTGAGCTTGAGAGCTATTCGTTCGGGTATTTTAAGCCAGTGGAGTTATTTTTATGTATCGGTACTGTAACGGTTAAATGTGCTAAATCAGCGGTTCCCAAACTTCTCAGTGTGACGGACCGGCAGGAATTCACTATCAATGCGACGGACCGGCTGGCATTTTCCAATTATTGCAGCAGGACTGATACCCAATTTATTAGTTTTATTTCTTTCTCAATCACTAAAGATGTATTAATTATAAGATTTAAAAAACGAGAATTAGGCTAAAACAAATCTTGTGATTTTGTACAAATTATAAAGTTACATTGAAAGGAGCGGATATTGTTGGGACAATGTCACAAATTTAACCACAGTAAGTTCTAATGATAAAATAAGTTGTAAGCAAGTTAATGTGATACGAAATAATATCATATTCACTGGTCCAATATGAATCAAAACTTTGCATTTTGTTTAAAAAAATATAAATAATTCATGCTAATGCTTTTCATTAATATATTTATTATATTTTATTCTTGTAATTTTCAAATTTATAATATATTGTACTTACAATATCAAACCTAAAAGTAGACGCGTCTATTGACGAAAGCAGTGACCAAAATTATTAAAGACGAAAGAGATAGGCCCTACGTCACATCCGTTTTCTAATTGCCGGTCAAGAAACCCAAATGTGTATACGATCAAAATTTCTAGTAAAGGTGAACAACATCTATTTGACCTGTCAGCAATTCGTCGAGAAACTATTTATTCGGCAGTTTTAGTTTACAATAGCTGAAATACATTCACTTCCAGAACAAATCTTAATTTATGAGGCAATCGTGTTTTTGAAGATAGTTCGAAGCGACACCCAATCGAGAAAACGTAGTTTTTCCTGACTCACTTCGCGGACCGGCAACTGAGGGCTCGCGGACCGGCACCGGTCCGCGGACCATAGTTTGGGAACCACTGTGCTAAATGATTGGGATATACTTATCGTCGTCTGCAATTTTTGTCTTAGCTAGTCTCAGCGGGAGATTTCTACAGCGACGGATAATAAATTATTAATCGAGCGCCGCTTCAATGGGTCACCGCAGTTAGCAACTGTAAACTAAGGCCTAAGTGTTCACGTTTTCTATAGCGACCATATGCATGGTCTCGACCCTGATCACTTTTTGTCGTATACAGACCACCAATACACTACAACATTTAAGTACTGTTTTTGGTTTTGCGACGTAGGCTATAGGGCCTACCCTGTATATTGCTCGTCAATCTGCATGCGATGAAAAGTGATCAGGGTAGAGACCACACGGTCGCTTTAGAAGAACGTGAACATTTAGGTCTACGTTTACAGTTGCTAACTGCGATGACTCGTTGAAGCGACACTCGATTAATAATTTATTATCCGTCGCTGTAGAAATTTCCCGTTGAGACTAGCTAAGACAAAAACTGCAGACAACGTGAAGTAGGCCTATATCATTTAGCACATTTAACCGTTACAGTACATCAAATAACTCCACTGGCTTAAAATACCCTTTCCGTCGTTTAACCCGGTCCACTTCCGCCCTAACACTTCACCGCCCTTCCGTCACCTCATCACTAAAATTTGTGAATCGCTCCATAGCCATAGCTACCCATCTCTCTGGATCAAACTCCCGCTAGTAGGCCTATATATAACGACAAATACTTGACTATACCTGAGACATCCTACGAACTCACCAAAACCTCACCTCTTGCTATCTCTTCACAGGTCTTTTACTCAAAACTGAAAACAGTGCTCTTTCACAAATCCTATCCCGATTCCTCTCCTCTCCTCTCCTCCCTCTCCGTTTCAACTCTATAAGCACCATCCACCTTAGCCGTCTTACTGTCTGCCTGCCTGACTCCTTTGGATCTTGACCTGGAACCGATTTCATACCCAACCCACCAATCGATTATGATTTGACTGAGCGCCTGTGAATAAGCCGGTTTCCGCGACTTAGCTTTTTTGGGCGCTGTAGAAATTTAGAGATTACGTTTACGATTAGATTTGTCGTCACGCGTGATCAAATTAAGCCCCACGATGTGCATGAGAGACTCTATTATAGTATAGATTTGTTTTTTTCATACTTCTCATCCAGAATGATGTGCCAAATGCACCGCATATTCACAGAGGTAATGCAAGAAGTAAAAATGATCACAATCGCCTCACAAATATAAAAACTTTCCCGCAGTATCTCCAAAGACGAAACGACTATCATATCAACGGTGGCTGACTCTGATTTATCTCTTCTAAGTCACTTAGTGCATGGCGCCACCGTGCGACGGCAATTTGAAAAGGAGACGCACGTTGTCAAACGCCTGATAGGACTCAAGTAATAGGGCAAGCGGTTTGAAGTGGGAGCCTGCTTCCACAGAATCAACAGATCAAAACAGGTGTTGGAAAACCGCAGGGAGCCAATTCAAACGCAGCCTGCTCTCGTAAACTAATTTGAATTTCGCACCGTGTACAGAGTGGGGTTGCTCGACCTGCTATGCACCCAAAGAACGTTTGGTGTCCTCAGTGGGGCGCCCTTACTTGAGATAATTGCATAATTTGTGGTTTTTTCGCCGTAAATCCGTATATATATATATATATATATATATATATATATATATATATATATATATATATATATAGTACAGTAGTAATAATGAGCACAAAAATTGTCCAATAAAAATACGCACTGTTTACAGTGCAATTATAGGAATGTTCTATTCAGACGCTGCTTCTATGTACATGGTTGCATGATTTCTTTTGCCTGTTGTTTCAAACTTGAAACTTTTCGACAATGCATTATTCTGCCGACTCACGTGAATGACTTACCTTGTAATGCACCTCTTTTGGAGGTAGACTACATGTAAATGATTACCTAGGAAAATTTTTCATTTGGGCAATCTTTTCATATGGCTGCCTTTGTTCATGTTCAAACTGACTCTTTAACATATAGGACTAAATAAATATATATTATGGTCCATAGCATATAGGCCTATGTGGTCCATAGTGTATAGGCCTATAATGGTCTACAGCATGTAGGCTTATAAAAAAAGTCTATAGAATGTAGGCCTATGTGCAGTGGCGGCGCCAGACATTTTTTGTAACCAGGGCATAGCCAGTGCAGTCGTATAAGTAACCAGGGCAGAGGGCGATTTATGGAGAGCGCGGTAGCACGAGCTTAAATAGTGACCATAAGATCGCGCTACCGCGCTTGCCATAAATCGCCCTCAATACTGGTATAGTTGTCTATAGTCAGGAGGTCAGATGGGCGTTGCCCCCCCCACCCAAAGCTGAACGCTTTTGTACATTTGTAAACCACATTTTAACATTTAAGTCAATTAAGTGAATCTATATCTCAGGATATAACAAATATGCTGGAACAAATTTTGGACAGGGCAAAAGTTCTGGCAGGGCATCCACCAGGCAGGGCATCCACCTGGTGTAGCGCCGCCCCTGCCTATGTGGTCTAAACTCTTTTGCATGTAGACCTATATGGTCGAGTAGTAATGCATTGACCATACGTTGGATTTTGAAATTTTTTCAGCGCAAAGCAAAATTTTAATTTTTTGTCGTCTTGCAATGAAAGATTGTCTATCTCATGTGCAATTAAATGTTGATGTCTCTGTCTCGCTTCCTCTCTATCTTGCTGTGTTTCTGTATGTCTCTCTTTCTCTCTGTCTCTCTGTCTCTCTGTTTCTGTCTCGCTATTTCTGTCTCTCTATGTCTCCCTATCTTTCTGTCTGTCTCTGTTCTTGTCTCCGTTCCTGTATCTATCTGTCTGTTTGTCTGTCTCTGTCTTTGTCTCTCTTGTCTCTGTCTGTCTCTCTATGTCTCTGTCTGTCTGTCTGTCTGTCTGTCTGCCTGCCTGCCTGCCTGCCTCTCTCTCTCTCTCTCTCTCTCTCTCTCTCTCTCTCTCTCTCTCTCTCTCTCTCTCTCTCTCTCTCTCTCTCTCTCTCTCTCTCTCTCTCTCTCTCTCTCTCTCTCTCCCTCTCTCTCTGGCGTGGAACTCAGTTAAGCGTATTTGTATAAAGTTACGATGCTACACCAAGCTGTTCTGTCCTGTGCCTTGCATGTTGTATGAAGGCCAAACTTTAGAACTCTCAGGTCTTTCTCCGTGACTCCATGACTCTATAGTTCATGGACCTGATCCTATAGGTCGGCCACGCGCTATTCTCCAGTCTTTAGGGACTTGTTCATTGCGATTCGCAGGGCTGTTACCGTGTTCAAGAACCAGAACAATACGCCCAAAAAATTCTGCGTTACCGGTTTGTGTCAGAAATTGGTACTGTCATCGTTCTTCTGAACACCACGCTGCTGACATGGTTCACACAGGGAATCCGCTCAACCCTTTTCAGTCATCACTTTCGGAGGTGTCGAGTTTAGTATTAAAAGCCTCGTTGGTCGTTCAGGTCTCTCAAGCGTTGCGGAATACCGGCAATACCAACAGCTTCTTGAACCTCAACTTGTGTTCAGTTCAGTTGTGTGGCATTAAATGCTCTTCTCCGGGAAGATTATGCCTTTAAAGTATACAGACGGTCTAGTGCGCTAAACAATAGACTATCGCGCATAATATGTTATAAAATGTTAGCAAAAAGGAATTTCGCTTGACTGAGCGCCTCTGGATTAAATCATACAGGAACTGGTCAGTAGGCCTAATACGGTTCCTAAATAAATAGCGCTAAATAAATTCAACCTTTCCTAGTGCAGTCACAGTAAGGTGTCTTTGCAGAGGACAACTGTATACACCCTTGGCTGCATATCTGAATATCTTAGGAACAGTTGAATGTGAATGATTTATGGTTGGACTACACTGATGATTTATGGCAAACGAGAAATCATTCCCAGTCTTGAGCGTGCAAAACCAATTTCGGAATAAGTCTGGGAGGGGACGGTATTTAAAGACCCGGACTTAAAGTGATTTCATAAAAATGTTTCGTCATTTGTAGGATAAATAGGAGTCTTCTTTGAGTGCTCTTCACTTAGCAGTAGGTGTGAAAGGATGAAACATTGCAGAAAGGTTCGGTTTCTTCGTGTTTCTAATGCTTCCTAGACTGCAATCTGAACGTCAAAACAGGGACTCTTATAACAGTAAATTTCACCATAAGAAATAATTTGTCATAAGACTTGGTCTGCGCTGTTTTGGGCTGCACGAAAAATTAAGGATACGTAATAGTAATCGTATATACTCCCAATGGTAACCCGACAAAAGCGCGCAGGACAAAAGCGCGCCGACAAATGCGCGCCGACAAATGCGCGCGGTAACAAAAGCGCGCGGGACAAATGCGCGCCGACAAAAGCGCGCAGGGCTAGACATTATGAAAACATTAGTTGTCTGACTACACAATTAAAAACATTAGTTGTTTGATAGTAGCTTAATAGGAGAAACTATTCCAAATATACTAGAAGTAACCGTGTAAAATATACTAGAAATTATCGTGTAACGGAAACTAGACGTTTGATAGTAGGCCTATTATACTAAAATATACTAGAAATAACCGTGTAATGTTATTTATTTGTAAAATAAAACAAGTTTATAAGTCAACGTTTTGTGCGACCCCACGCAAGTACTCGTCCAGTGGAACTGTTCCATATGTTGGAACCAAAGCCTGAAAACGTCGATTTAAACGAACGTATTTACACTTTGATGCCTCCGGATGTCGAAATCCCGAACGATACCTCGCCATCTTCAATTCGTAATGGTCTTGTTCTTGTCGGAAGTGGTCCACAAGTTTATAAACGGACGTTAATTGCGTTTCACTTCCACGGGTCTATGGTTGTAGCCTGTATACCTACTTCTGATGGGTAGCCTACCTATGAAGTTAGTTAGGCTGAACGTTATTGACAATTAACAAACAATTAATTTCCTAAATTTCTAAATTAATTGTCTAGATTTGCGCGCTTTTGTCGTGCGCGCATTTGTCGGGGTTGTTTTCCATGCGCGCATATGTCGGCGCGCTTTTGTCCTGCGCGCTTTTGTTACGGCGCCACTCCCAATTTATAAATAGCAATAATAATAATATTAGTTTATTAAATTCAAACTGACAAGTACGCCGTAAGATTACACGATATAGTAGTAACATATGATAGCAAGTTTAACAGAAGTTGAATTTAACTGTATGGCAGCCTACAAGGCGCCCGTGTGTCCTACTGCACATTTTACAGTCGCCCCTTAGGGAGTGTAGGGAGTGAAAAGGTTGAGTCAACCTCTATGGGCTAGCGGGTATCAAACCAGCGTCCTTCTGATCTTCGTGCCTGCGTCTTATTATTCAACCATCTCCCCAACCATAAAGCTCCACTTGAAAGCTAAGGTCATGACCCCAGCTAATTCACGAGCGCTGCGTCGAGTCAGAGGGGTTGTCCAGAGGGTTTTCAAATGGAGATCCAAATCCGGTTACCAGGGAGTCCAGAGAGAGGGGCAGAGGAGCTGCTAAGGCGGGTATCGGTCGAGAAGAATTGGAAGGCGGAAGAACAGGCGAGTCAGGATGGGGTATAGAGCAGTCTTGGTCTCGAGTGCACTTGAGTTCGTTTTTAAAAGTCTTGGTCTTGGTCGTGGTCTTGAGGTTCAAGGTCTTGGTCTTGGTCTTGAGGTTCAAAGTCTTGTTTTGGTTTTGCAAGACCAAGACTTTTCACAATATGAACAGTCATTTCAATCAATCAATCAATCAATTTTTATTTAACAAAACGCAAGGATTTTAATAATTTTTCCAATGATTACTAATACAATTGCTTTAGTATTTACACGGTGTGAGTGATACTTTACTGTTGCTTTTGACATTTATTTTGACTTCCGGTTATTTACCATGGAATGATTTTAAAAAAGACTCACGATTTGTACATTTACATCCGGTACTTGAAAAGCTGTTCTGTGTGCCTGTGAATTCAGCACCCGTGGAACGTATTTTTTCACATGGCGGAATTTTTATGAGGCCCACAGGTCACGTCTTGCTCAGAAAATTCTGAGCGAATTGGTTTTTATAAAATGCAACAGGCATATGGAATAAGATTTCGCACGAAGGACTTTTGTAAATACGAATTCGGAATTCTCTGCAGTCTGCATTTGGAGTTGTTTTGTTTGAATAAAATAAAAGATTCGTGTTTTAATTAAAATAGCGAGTAGTCTGACTTGACAATTTGTTTAGTAAGGAATAGAAATCTGGATATGGTTGTGATTTTTGGGTATTGCTCTCGGTTTTGGTCTTGAGTTTCAAAGTCTTGGTCTTGGTCTTGAGGTTCAAAGTCTTGGTCTTGGTCTTGAGGTTCAAAGTCTTGGTCTTGGTGTTCACGGTCTTGGTCTTGAGGTTCAAAGTCTTGGTCTTGGTCTTGAGGTTCAAGGTCTTGGTCTTGGTCTTGAGTTTTAAGGTCTTGACAACAAAACTGGTATAGAGTAATGGTAACACTCATGGCCAGGAGAGCATTAGAACGCGGTTCGATACCCGTAACCCCCCTCTAGGGCGGCGCCTTGCATGGCTCATATTTATTATTGGCATCGATAAGATTCCGAGCGCCATTACGACTCGGCACAGGTATTCAAGTTTGTCGATACTGCGTGATGCGAAATGTTATTCATTTACAGACTAAGCATAATGTCACTGCATGTGTATACCGGGGAAATGACAATTTCAAGTTCTAGGCTACTATTGTTAAACGAAAAAGCAATGTGTGAAGCTGTAACGTCTATAACCTTCAAATTTTCAACAAGCCTGTACAGCTGCATTTTTGGTGTATTCTAAAATTGTGAAGTGGGCTTACTAGTTACTATAGGCTTATAGATTCGCTACCTGAACCGTTCTGTCGAGAGTTTATATGTACAATCGAGGTTACCCGAGTGAGGAAGGGGTTCGGGAAGGTTCGACGTTCCTTCGGGCAAGCTTATGAAAAGATGAGTGCAGGGGGCGTTTCAGGAGTCAGTTTGAGAAACAGAAGAGAAGGATCGAGAGTTTTGGTTTTGAACAGCTCGTAGTTATCAGCCACTTCTAGACAGTCAGAAAAGAAAACTATAGCAGTGAACAGCGACGAATTCGCTTAGAAAAGTACAAAGACGATTGTTTTTAAATAAAACGAACTTCGAGAAAAACCTGTCTACGAAAGAGAAAGAACATGGCGCATGCTGGGTGCAATAGGCCTACCCAGACTCGAGCCAACGCTCAACACGCAACAATTATATTCGCATGAGCTAACATACATAAGCTATAGAATGGATACTGTTTAAGACATAAACTTGTACATGTATAGTCATGTTATATGGATGGTGTAGTGGTTAACGTAATGTCAATCGAGAGGTCGGTGGTTAAAATCCCCGCCAGGCCAGAAATTTGGTTCGTGATTTCTGCTCCGCCTGCTCCCCTAGTCAACTTAGCCATAGTGAGCACACTGACCGTACACTGTCGTTGGGAAGATGAGACGGCGACGGAGAGGACTGGCCACCCGCCCTCATATGCCGAGTCTAAGAAAATGAAGTCGCTAACGCTCCATACCCATGGCTGCCTCAGGGCTAGCTTAAGGGACTGCTCTTCTTCTATGGTATATATATATATATATATATATATATATATATATCATATGATTGCATCTTAGTTTTACAATGCTATTAAGCACCCTTATCTCTTCGTTATTATAGGATGCATTGTGTTTAAAGAAATGCTCCTGCATCAGCAAAGGCAGGTGAGCCCTCTGCTGACGACCGGAGAAACCGCCGTGATTCCGGTTCTGTATAGCAGCACAGGCGATGTGGAGTTTACCTATGGGTCGGTGGAAGAAGACGAACAGCAAGGGCTGGAGGAGAAATAATAGGAGGAAGATGAGAAGTAGCAAGAGGAGGAAGAAGCTGAAGAGGAATGGAAAGAGGAAGAGGATGAGAAGCACATAGGCGCCGACTCCACAGGGGCAACAGGGACTTTCGCCCCAGTACTCACCAAGGTTCTGGGGCGAAAGTATAGTTTCGCCCCAGTACGTTTTTGGCCATTCAAAATATAAAAAATTCAAAATGCTTAATAAATCATACTTAAGGTCATTTTCTGGCAACTGAAAACGCAACTGCGAAACACTATGACACAGACAAGATTAAACACCATGGCAGTTTTGAACTGTCATCGAGCGTACACCTGGAAGCAGTGGACATTGATACAGTTCTTGACGAATTCATAAGAAAATGCGCTGTTCGACAAAACACATTCGCCATGAAGTTGAGAAGTTAAGACTGTACATAAAGTCTGTCTTACTGGCAAACTTTACGTGTAACTGCTACAAAATGAGCTTTGTTAGAGCAAGTAGCTATATATATAGAGTAGTACTAGTTAGCAGTTACAGAAAACTGAAATTTGTATGGTGAGTAGGGGCCTAATACTCGTGGGTGTTGTGTACTTGTCTGTATGATTGGGCAGAGGTAGCGCTAATACTCGTGGGTGTTGTGTACTTGTCTGTATGATTGGGCAGAGGTAGCGCTGTTCCCTAGTATTACAGTTAGTCTCTTCCCAGTTGAAAGGGCCAGGGCCTGCTACATGGAGTTGGGGGGAAGGAAGCAGACTGCTTCCAATTTGTGCCGGGGGAGGGGAGTTCCCCCTAATGAAATGGATGTTGCTGTTCAATTGACAGAACGCCTACTGATTCAACTGTTGCAATGTATCGGTTGTGGACTGTAATCAAGTCTCTAGTTGGCCAATGCTACAATTATTGTCGTGTATGCAGTGATAACGGGATTATCAAGTCTTGAAATATTCCTGCAAACAGAATTGTCACCTTGATAACATTGTAATAGGCAAGGATGAAGCCTGTTACCGCTGCATTACACCAGAAATATGCATTCATAATGCAATATTTAAAATCCCCATATAATATTATTTGCTGAACATTGTTGCATATTGCCTAATATTTTAACATGAGTCCCATATTTTGGATATTTCGTCCCATATTTATACAGCCTGTCCCATAAAATATTTGCAGTGCACTGGAAGCCCTGCAGAAAGTAATTCAACAGTTCAGCTGAACTAAAATGTATAGTTTTCCAAAACCAGTTTTCTTTCTCCAAAAATGCGCTAAAATTCACCTACGGCAATGTAGAAATCCAAATTTTTTCCGGGAGAGGACCTCCGAACCTCTGCTTCAAAGGGAGGGACAGGGAGGGAATGGAAAAGGAGGGGAAGGATGGGTTAAGGGGTGGGGAAGGGGATGGGTAGAGGTAGGGGAGGTAGGGGAAGGGGTTTACAGTAAGGGGATTGATTCTAGCTTGCAGGGGTATAGTAGGCCCTGGAAAGGGCTTGAGGAAAGAGGGGACTCGGGGAGAGGGAAGGCAGGGCAGTATGGGCGATGGGATGAAATTCTTGCCCCAGTACCTTTTACTAAAAGTCGGCGCCTATGGAGAAGCAGATGGATGGAGAAGAAGAGAAGGAAGAAAATGGGAAAAAGAAGAAGATCAGGAAGAAAGGAGCAGTATGAGGAAGGAGAAGAGTAATCTAAGAAGAAGTAGAGGAGGAGAGGATGAGCAAAAGGAGAATAATAGAGAGGATGGAAAGAGGAGGAGGAAGTAGAAGAACAGGAAGGATTGAAAGAGGAGGAGGTTGGAAGGAGGAGGAGGAGGAGGAGTTAGATGTGGGGAGGATATGGAGGAAAGGAATAGGACGAGGAAGCGTAAAACGGGAGGAGCAGGAGGCGAAAATCCTGATTGTTCGGCGGAGAGAAGGTGGCGCCAGCAACGCACAGCGACATTCGATTCTTCCATTATCACCTGCTGCGAACTTTCATCGCCCGTCGCAACCACAGCATTCCAAACCCTCCCACTCCCCGCTTCCTCTTCGCTATTAAACGATGTAGGCTATATATATATATATATATATATATATATATATACATATATATATACACTCTGACGATCGCACGGGCATATAAATACGTCTTAATCTGTGTATGTGATTTATAAAATGGATGTATATAAAAGTGTATGTATGTTACCGTTACATGAATTTATGATATTCTTAAGACAGTTCTATGTACGTTTATAGGTACGAATGTATCCATGTAATATGTGTATGACTGTATGTATGTATTTATGTATTTATGTATGTATGTATGTATGTATGTATGTATGTATGTATGTATGTATGTATGTATGTAATACATACATACATGCATACATACATACATACATACTATGTATGTATGTATGTATGTATGTATGTACATGTATGTATGTATGTATGTATGTATGTATGTATGTATGTATGTATGTATGTATGTATGTATGCATGTATGTATGTATGTGTGTGTGTATGTATGTATGTATGTATGTATGTATGTATGCATGTGTATGTATGTATGTATGTATGTATGTATGTATGTATGTATGTATGTATGTATGCAAGTATACAAGTATATGCATGTATGTATGTTACATATGCATGTGCCTTTAGACTTCAATATGTGCATTCTGTTAATACTAATTAAACTATACCGACGCTTTCTTGTAAAAGACGATTATACAAATATCTTCTTATTAAACGAAATTCTCTTATAGTAAGCTACAATAAGCCTGTTAAAATATAAAAAGTCAGCTTATAACCTTCTAGATCCTCCTTGGCTTAATCTAATCAAATGGTAGGTGCTGGTTTGGGGTCACTGTGGCATCACAATCCCCATCACTCGTCGAGAGAAACTACCAACCACCCCAACAAGCGGCGCCCCAAACCGCAGTTCGTGGCTCACGTGCAGTGGCGGCGATCTTGTTTGACAGGTAGAGGGGGACACTTTAGAAATGATCTGGTCAAAAAAAGACTTTTGACCTGAATTGGTCAAAAAAGGTCAAACAAATTTTTTAAATACAATTAAAACAACATTTTTTTGCGCTCATGTGCGATAACATTTGCTGACCTTTTTGGTGTTTCGGAGGGGACAAATGTATGGTGTGCCTCCACTCTAAAAGGTGGGGGTCTTGTCCTCCTCGACCACCTGGATCGCCGCCCATGCTCACGTGGGTTGCAAACCTCAGCCAGGTTATACCTCCAGCTTTTGCTGATACCACCAAGCCCCACCAACTTTTTTATATCAGTTAGTCTCTTTGTCTATTTCCGCCTTTCCTTATATGTAAACGTAGGCCTACATGTGAATTTTTCCGCGAAATGTAATGTAATGCAGACTGGTGAGGTCGGCCCTACCACGGAAATGCAGAGATGAACCCATGAGTTGGTGTCGCCGCGGACACTATCACAGCCTTTGAGAAGAAACTAGGAATCTGTAATTGCAATTGTAAATTTATGTAGCGCCACTTCAAGACAGATTCATCGGAGGCGCTTCCTACCTAACACAATAAAATCACGATTGAACATAATGGTCTTCAAGCGTTTGCCTGAAAGAGACAAAGAGAGGCTGAGGAGGAAGGATTGGCCGTTTAAGATTCCCGGTTACTTTTCAGTTGTTCTAACACAGATTGGGTTTTATGTTTTATGAACCACTGCAAATCAAATTATGCTATGCAAATATAAGATATGCGTATATATATATATATACATATATATATATACACACACATATATATATATATATGAAAAATATAAGATATGCGTATATATATATGAAAATATAAGATATGCGTATATATATATATTATATATATATATATATATTATATATATATTATATATATATATATATATTATATATATATATATATATATATATATAGTGTGTGTGTGTATGCTTCGCTCTGTGTATTTTTGCATGAAAAAGCATCAATGATTTGACGAAGAATCTTGTGTTCTTGTTGCATGTGTGCGCACCATTTTCAAAGCGACTTAATCGCCTTCGCTCCTCCTCCTCCTTACGCTCCTCCTATTTTACCTCTCATCTGCCTCTCCTCATCCTCTCATCCGCTTCCTCTGCTTCCTCGTCCTCCTTCTTCGTCGTTGCTGAACCCTATAAAAGCGTCTCTCTGTTACTCGAGCCACACAGTGTCCATCCGTCCATCCATTCATTGGTCGTCAGCGCGGTCTATCAGGGCCTAGGACGAGAAAAGCCTATTTGCGCCTTAACGAAGCCATCAGTTCTTCCGCGATGGAAGATGAACTGCTGCCTCCTCAGCAACCAGTTTAAAGGACGTATTTTCGTGTAATAGACTTACAGTGCATCGCTATTTTGAACTGCTTGCTCTCGAAGTTATCTAGGCCCTACAACGAACATGAAGGTAGGCCTAACGCACGTTTCTTCTTGTATGGAAATACAAATAACAAGGTGTGAACTAATCTTTTTCATAAACTGCTTTTATCTGTGTGTGTAAAATTGGTAAATCAGATCTTAAGCGCTACTGTAAAGCTAAACGCAGGGCACCAGCTTATTCACGAGGGCTGTATGATATTCGTGTTGGTCTTTCTATGTGCCTTTTAGGCTTCTGTGGTTACGGTGGCCATTCATAAGTCTGTGCGTGCGAGCAAGAATAGGCTTATTCTAGTTAATCTTGGAGCACCCGCAATACTGTTAGCATCGCCTTGTAGAGACATTTGCAGAGAAAGGCGCTATATAACGTGCTAGATACATACATACATAAATGTTGCTACCTGGACACGTGATATAGCGCCGTTTAAATAGCCTACCTCATAAAAGCGCTGCCTGCTAAGGCGCCTAAATGATATTAAGTAATTAAGAACAGAATGAATCAATAAGCCAGCAATGCTCAGATAACTAGGTGAGTCACCACTAGCGAGAACTCCCACAGACAACGCAGACCTCCGCCGGTTGAATCCCATTCAGAGCTGGCAGTAGACTCCATGCTCGGAGTTCTTTGCCTACGTAGCCTAGGCCTATATGAAATCACAATGCAATGAAATCACAATGCAATTATTACAAGAGGTTGCTACGGAAACATAATACTGTTTGAAGTCACAATGCAATGCGTCCTCTATGAAATCACAATGCAATTATTCCGAGAGGTTAGAAGAGGTTGCTAAGGCAATATATCCTCTATGAAATCACATTGCAACAATAATTGGCGTCGTGCATTTATAGTTTCGCCTACTTGCCAGAAAAACAGTAACGCCCGAAAAAATGGGGGGGCGGGGGGATTGCCCCTCTGACCCCCGGTAGTAAGCAATATCCTCTATGATGTCACAATGCAATTATTCCTAGCTGTAGCAATATCCTCTGTGAAACCACAATGCAATTACTTATTCCTAGCAGTAGCAATTGAATTGTACTGTATTTTTAGTTCGGTAACCAAACATTGCAAGGATAAACAAAACTTGTAATGCTTATAATCAATTAACATAATATGGCTGCACACTGCACACAGGAGTCCTATAAAGGGGTCGTAGCCCCACTACCAGGGCCACGTGGGTAGTAATAGGGCCTACAATTTGATGAAAAGCAGTCGATCTAACATCATTAGATATGTTATGACAACATTATACTTAACTAAAGACTCGAAAGCACATCTTGAGGCTATAGGCTAATTGTGTACGCTCATTGTATTTCAGTCGATTAAACTGTGGGGGGGGTGTTAAATAGTGTCCCTCGAACATGGAAGACCGTAGCTTTTGCTAAAAACGATCGTAGATTCGGTTGTTGCTGAATTAATGATGAATTATTGTCGCTATTATTATTAGTATCATCATCATCATCATTATCATCATCATCATTATCATCATCATCATCATCATCATCATCATCATCATCATCATCATCATCATCATCATCATCATCATCATCATCATCATCATCATCATCATCATCATCATCATCATCATCATCATCATCATCATCATCATCATCATCATCATCATCATCATCATCATCATTAAGCCTATAATAATTATTATGCCTGTTACGTAATACCGGTACTGTACAAACGATGACGTTATAATTACTTAAGCCGCAAAGCAGAAACAATGTGAATTTTGGTACCACCCCCTTTCTAGACCAAAGTTTACAAACACATAAAAACACATGCAAACACATACATTACATACATACATACATAAACATACATGCAAATACATACGAAAACATGCATTCATACATACATACAAGCACATAAATACAAACACGTCATACATACATACATACTAACAAACACATACATACATACATACATACAAACACATACATTCAAACACGCCATATATATACATACATACATACACATACATCCATGCATAGTGCATGCCCACACATACATACACATTCATACAAATACATACAAACTCGTCATACATACATACATACACATACATATATGCAAACACATTCATACAAACACGTCGTACATACATACATACATGCATACATACATACATACATACATACATACATACATACATACATACATACATACATACATACATACATACATACATATACTTACAAACACATACAAATACATACAAACACATACATTAGGGTGGTCCACATGCATATGGTAAAATTTGAAAGTGTTCAAAAACTCTGTCCACAAGGCTGCCCTTATTTCACTATGTATACAGAGGAACCATACCAAAAATTGAATCAATCTGAGTAGTTTTAGGGGTCGCTATGATTTCAACAATTTTCTGAAATACGCATTTCGGATGAAATTTTGGTCGTATTAATGCTTTGAATTTTGTTTTCAAATGACTAGAACAATAAGAACAAGTAAATGTTGCGTTTGAAGGCACTAACAGTCAGGGATGTCATTGGGTGGCGAGGGGCATTCCCCCTTGATTTTTGAAAAAAAAGGAAAAGGAATGGGACAAGAAAAAAAGGAAGAAGAAAGGGGTAAAAAGGAAAAAAATGATACTCAAATTCAGGGACATCATGTAAAGGGTGTAGGCCTGCACTGTATGGAATAGCTTATGGGCATATATAGGTACACGGTGCTGGATTTACCATGAGGCAAATGGGGCAATTTCCCCGTAAAAATACTCAACTGACCTCCCTGCCCTCCCCCACGAAAAAGCAGAATTCACGTCCCTGGTAACAGTGCCTGCAAACTGTTGCAGTGGCATTTGCTCCATTTATGTCTACTCCAAAGACAAATAATTTCTGGAGGAACATAGTCTCTAGTCCAGAGGTTGCTCGTGCCTCAGACAGGGTCAACTTTCCAGATCGTGGAGCTGTTTGTGGTTGCATTGGTGCAAAGGGGCTAGTATTTTGTTGCCACTTTGTCCAATACAAGTATCCATAGAGGAGCTTGTGTTATCATTGAAGAAGCAGTGGGTCATGAGCTCGTGATGATCGCCATCATGTCATGGAGGTCATTCTCAATGCTCAATGTCTTCACAGCTCTGTTTGACGCAACTAGGGAACCCGAGATTGGCCTATTCAAGAGATTCCAAAAGAAATGGCCATACGTACAGCAGGTGAGCTACACACCCGCAAAAGATGGGCTCTTTGGTGATGAAATCACAGCCTACGAGGGGGGAGATGATATCATTTTACACAACTGCCTTCAACCACCAACAGCCCAGGGAGGATTACCTTGACCTTCGATTGTGACTTATCTTCCATGGGGATCTGTGAAGGCCATCAAGTTCCGAGCTGCAGGAGCAATACACCATGCTCATACTTTTCCAAGACCAGCCGATGCTGATGGCCAGAGAGAAAAGTAGACTGACAGAGCTTTCCCTTTTTGTTGCACTTGTGCATGGCCGTTTCTGGCATGAAGCTACAATGCCATCGAATGCTGCACGAAATGATGCCAAGATGCTTAGTCTGCTCAAGATATATCCGAATCGCCTTGTTGCCGATGCCGGGGCGGCAGCATTGTCTCGTCCTCTATGGTACGTTTCTGAACACCTCATAGGACTCTGTTCTGTGTTCTGTTTTCTCCTCCGTCAGGTATACACCGACGATGAGGCTTCGACCAGACGTCTCCAAGTCTCTCTGTCTCTGATCTTATCCATAGCGTCTCTCATATCCATTCCTTGTGCTTTCAGATCCTCCATGACATTGTCCATCCATGTCTTTGTCTGTCTTCCTCTGCTTCGCACTCCCTCTACGTGTCCGTAGAGCGCCATAGCTGGTAGGCTGGTGTTGTCCATTCTTGTCACATGACCAAACCATGTGAGTCTTCTTTTCCTGATCTTGTCTATCACTGTTTCTTTTTGATCCAACTCCTTTCTGATCACTTCGTTGCGGATTTTATCCCTTCTAGTTCTGCCCCTTATTCTTCGCAGCCAGCTAATTTCTGCTACGAGCAACCTCCTTTCGTCTTCTTTGCGCAGGCACCAGCACTCGGCGCCGTACAGCAGGACTGGGATGACAAATGTTCTATATAGTTTCAGCTTTGTTTCTATCGATATGTTGTGTGTTTTCCAGATCTTATTCAATTTCCCGAACATTGCTGACCCAAGTCCAATCCTGCGCTTTATATCTCTTGTGCATTGCCCATCTTCTGTTATTAGGCCTCCTAGGTATACAAATTCTGCCACTTGTTCTAACATCTCGTTTTCCAGCGTAACTTCTAGCTCCTCGTGTTGTTTCCCAATGGTCATTGCTTTTGTCTTTTGTGTGTTGATTTTTAATCCAAATCTCTTACTACTCTCCTGTACTCTGTCAGTTAGCCTTTGTAATTGTCCCTGCGATTCTGAGACCAGGTCGATGTCATCTGCAAATCGTAGGTTGTTAATCAGCTGTCCATTGACCAGGACGCCGGCCTTTTCTGATCTCTTCGCAAAGCTCATCATTGCTTCCAGGAGCATGTTGAACAGGTCCGGTGATAATCCACATCCTTGTCTCACACCTACCGTGACTCTGAACCACTCCGTTAACTCCCCGTCTACTCTTACTGCGCTCATCAACTTGCTATACAAATCCTCCAGCAGCAGCACCAGTTCCTCCGGGACTCCGTAGTTCCTTAATACCTGCCACAGCCCCTCTTGCCATACACTATCGAACGCCTGTTTGAAGTCTATGAAATTGTTATACAGAGTTCTGGCCGAAATACTTTTCTGACAGTTGTCTAATTACAAACAGCTGGTCTATTGTTCCTCTTCCAGCTCTGAATCCCGCCTGTTCCTCCGCCAGTACCTCCTCGACATATCGCCTCAGACGCTGTTGCGGTACTCGGGTGTATACTTTCCCTGGGATGCTCAGTAGGCTAATTCCCCTGTAGTTGCTGCATTCCTTCCTGTCGCCTTTCTTGTGCACTGGTATAATCACAGCTCTCCCCCAATCCTCTGGGCATTTCTTTTCCTGATATACTTTATTGCATAGTGTATGCATCATTTGCACTGAGCATCCATCTCCAGCTTGTATCATTTCCGCCATGATGTTATCTTCTCCTGGTGCCTTCCTTGCCTTCAGTCTCCATATAGCTGTCTCTACCTCACTCTCAAGGATATCCTCCATATGTTCCTGTTGGTTGCTTCCTGGTAGCTCATCTAATAGTGTCATATCCACGGGATTACTTTCATTGTATAGTTCTTCATAGTATTGTTTCCACCTATTTTTGATTTCATTTGTATTTTCCAGCGTTTTTCCCTCCTTGTCCTTTACTGTCACGGATTTTGATGTAACCGTACCGCAGATTTCGTTAACTACCTGGAACAGTTTTCGAGTGTTCCGGTTTCCGGCGTGGCTCTCTACCTCTTTGCATCTGTCCTCCAGCCATTGTTCTTTACACTGTCTTGCCTTCTTTTTAATCTCTCTAGTCAGCTTGTTGTATCCTTTCCTGTTTTCCTCGCTCTGTGTTTTTGTTGCCCTCCGGTCTCTTCTCTGGTTACTCATATCAAGAACCTCCTGTGATATCCATGGAGCCCTCTTTTGTTGTTTCCTATAGCCTATTACTTGCTGCGCTGCTTCCGTATAGATGGTCTTAACCTCTCTCCATACTTCTTCTGCTGTGTTCAAGTCCTCTGTGTTAGCCCTCCTCCACTTGCCGTGTAACAGGTTGCTGTACTGTTGCCTGGTCGTTCCCTCCTTGAGTTTTTCTACATCAAATCTTCTTCCCAGTCTTTCCTTGTTGATTGTTTTCAGCTTTAATCTTATTCCGGCCATTACCAGCTTGTGGTCCGAGGCTATGTCTGGTCTGGAGAATGGTCTGCATGTTGATACACTGCTTTTCCATCTGTTGTTTACCAGTATGTAGTCTATCATGTTTCTTGTCCTTCCATCTGGTGATTCCCATGTCCACTTTCTTTTGGCTTTCCTTTGGTAGAATACAGTGTTCATTACTGTGAGGTTGTTGGTTAGACAAAAGTTAAGTAATCTCTCCCCTCTTTCGTTTTCTGTTCCATATCCGAACTTTCCCAGTGCTCCTCCCCATGTCCTCCAATCGCTTCCTACCTTTGCATTGAAATCTCCCATAATTATGACTAGGTCTTGGCTGGGTGTATCCCGGATCGCGCTTTGCAGTGCTGCGTAGAATTCTTCTATTGCCTCCTCTGTCGAATCTGATGTTGGTGCATATACCTGAACGATTGTCGCCTTTCCGCAGGATGTCCTAAACCTCGCCTTTACAATGCGTGGTCCTATTGTGTTATATCCTATCATCGCTTTGGCCATCTCCTTCTTCATAATCAGAGCGACTCCATCCTGGTGTCTGTTGTCCGTTCTCCCCGAGTATATGATCTTGTACTCGTCTTTGTCAAACTCCCCTGATCCTGTCCATCTCACCTCTGACAATCCCATAATGCTCCACTTAGTATCTCCAAGCTGGTGGAGCAATATGTCCAGCTGCCCGGCCGCGTGCAGCGTTCTTACGTTCCATGTTCCGATGTACATTTTTTCTTTGCAATTGATTATATATTCTCCCCTACATCGTCCGTTGCAAGGGTTTTTCTGGTTGACGACCTGAGTAGCCTTGCTGTTTCTACTCCTGCCGGACGCGACTCTCCTATGCATTTGCATCGGAGACCCGTTAACGTCGTTATCTAGGTCTGTACTTGTGTCTATCATGTCGAAGTTTCTTGGTCCTATACCAGGTGGTGACCATTCCTCTCCTGGCAGGGTAAGGAAGCCGGTGGGCCTTGATCGGCCTCTTTCGTCCTAAGGTGTCCTTCCAGCACCTACCTCCTGCGTTGGCCAGCCATTTTCGGGGTTCCTGGTGAGCCTGTCCACCTCGCGTATCGCCCTAGGTGGTTCTTCGGCTGAGCCTTCACCACTGATGGCATAGCCCCACCAGGCGATCCCTTACTTGGCTGTTCACCCCCCACCACGGTGAGGTGGCCTCATAGGACTGGCACTGTTCAAATGTCAAGAGGGCCTTAGGAGCCAACCTCCAGCTTGCAAAGACTCCATCGGCTCTGTGGAGGGTGAATGCCACCAAAGTCACTAATTCTGGAGACTGTAGAACTTTGTGACCAAGCAAACCACGCATCTCTTCAAGTTGCTGAGCATCACAGGGAAAGAGGAGGCTGAGGTTTTCCTTTTCAAAGGACCCAGAAGAATGGAAAGATGACGAGTCTTACAAGAAATTGAAAGCAGGAGTCCAAGCCATGAAGGTGGTCAATGACAGCACTGAATGTGGCATTGCGCTCATCCAGAAATGTAATGAAACGATCACAAAAAATAAAGATCAGAAGCATTTCTTGCTCCAATTTGTCAAGCGCCACCGCTAGCTCTACCCCCACCCCATCCAAAGCAGCCTTGGCAGCTGATGATCACTAAAAGAAAAATATTATAGGCCTAAACGGTTGCTGTGAATAGTTGCATACCCACACTCTATCCTTCAGACTTGACAAACTACATTTTAACCAGTTTTTAAATGTTGTATTCGTTCTGCATTCATTCGTGTCAATGTCAATAGTAACTTTTATCTTAAAGACTACTTTCAAAACTAATGCTTCTTACTGTTAACATTTTAGGAGACCAGTCAACAGTTTTTCAATTGTTTTCTTATTGTTCACATCCTATTACTCAATGTCAAAAAATAAAAATAACACAAGGATGTAATTATCAAAATTAACTCATTATTTGCTGGTTTTCGCTGTTTATCCAAAAAGTGGTAATTCATAGCGACCCCTAAATATTCTCAGATTGACTTCAAAATTTGTCACAAAATTCACAATATTACATGTAACAAGGGCAGCCATGTGGAGAAACCAATTTCTAAATTTTACTTTTTTGGACGACTCTAACATACATACATACATACATACATACATACATATATACATACATACATACATACATACATGCATGCATACATACATACATACATACATACATACATACATACATAAGTAGTTAACTATTGGTTTGTTCTAACGCAATCTCTTCCGAGTGAGGGTTGGTTCTAACGCAATCTCTTCCGAGTGAGGGTTGGTTCTAACGCAATCTCTTCCGAATGAGGGTTGGTTCTAACGCAATCTCTTCCGAGTGAGGGTTGGTTCTAATAAAATACATAGTTTAAAATTGCTATCAGAAATAAGTTTATTCAACATCTGAAATAAGCTGCTCCAATAACATAATTAAAATAAATCGTTCAAGAGTACAAATTAGGTTTCAAATATAATTAAACTATATTAAATATAAAAGAATTCATTTCGCTAGAGCTAATAGTCTATCGGGAGGGGCTGCGCCAGGACTCATAGTCTATCGGAAGAGATTGCGTTAGAACAAACCCTCACTCGGAAGAGATTGCGCCAGGACTCATAGTCTATCGGAAGAGATTGCGTTAGAACCAACCCTCACTCGGAAGAGATTGCGTTAGAACCAACCCTCACTCGGAAGAGATTGCGTTAGAACCAACCCTCACTCGGAAGAGATTGCGTTAGAACAAACCAATAGTTAACTACTTACATACATACATAAAAAGGCATATTTCAGAGATTTAAATATCGGGTTAGCATGGCCCATAAACAGGGACCTTGAATGGTGTGGCATTCATTCAAGCGGGCAGCGGTGGTGAAGGATTTCATCTGATCAATTGTTGAAAAATGAGCAGAGCCGAGGCTGTACGGTTTCTGAAGATCAACGTGCACATTTGTCATTTACAATATAAGAGTGGGACAACCAACGTTGAAACTGAAGTGGCGATTTGTATTGGCTTTAACCACTCCTGATTTTGATCTGATTTTGAAACTGACTCGATGACCTTAGCTGCACACTTTGTTTCACTGAGCGTCGGTCAATAAACTGCAGTCTCCCAGTCTCAGCGGTTGCGTGGTTGGAAGAATTCAGCGGTTACGTAGCGTGAGATGTGAGAAAATGGAAAGTAGTCAGGGTTTAATGCGCAAACAGTGCTATCGATTAAACAGAGGACTCACGTATAAGGTTAATTAATCGCAATATGGTGTCCGCAATTAGGCCCTAACCTCAGTGGCGGCGCCAGACAGTTTTTGTAACCAGGGCATAGCCAGGGCATTCATACAAGTAACCAGTGCAGCGGGTGATTTATGGAGGGCGCGGTTGCACAAGCTTAAATGGTGACCATATAAGATCGCGTTACCGCGCTTGCCAAAAATCGCCCCCAGCACTATTTTATATTTTTTTCTATAGTCGGGAGGTCAGATGGGCGAGGCACCCCGGAAGCTGAACGCTTTTTGACATTTGTAAAGAAATTTTGACATTTCAGCGAATTAAGTGAATTTATATCTCAGGATATAACAAATATGCCCGAACAAATTCTGGCAGGGCATCGACCAGGGCAAAGGCTTTTTTACCAGGGCATTTGCCCTGGCGCGCCCTGGTGTAGCGCCGCCCCTGCCTAACCTTCATGTAGTTAACATTTTGTGCTATGACAAAATCATTGTAAAACCAGCTAACAAACGTAACGTACGAACAAACGCCTCTTTGCGTTGTCTGAAATAATAGCTATTCCGTTAGCAATTGCGTTAATTAATGAACACAATAAATAAATAATATTGTAGGTCGACAGACTACAGATGAAGTTGAGTGTAACATCGTTAACAATGGCTCTGCTGGTGGCCATTGTCTGCGCTTCAGTGTCTTCGAGTGCAACGGACAATTTAGAGACAGTTGAGAAGAAAAGTCGGCGAATTGAATCTAACGCCCTCCGAACGCCCCTAGCAACGACTACGACTATCCTCAGCAACAACGAAAACAACGAATCGATAGAACCATCACCTGCAGATGTTTCAGTATCCGTAGCAACCACAGCCGACAGACGGGGAAGCGCATCCTCGCGGAAGTCGGCCACTCCTCATCACCTTAACTCCTCCTCCTCGTCCACGTTGCTACAGCGTCATCTACTGCCGAGAGCCAGACCTTCTTCGCGTCAGAACGTTATCCACGGCAGCGACTCAGCCGTGGTCATTGCACGCATGACTTACCTCAAAAAGGAGATGTGCAAATCGGAGCCGCTGGAGCAGGTCATCAAGGAACCGGGCTGCATCCGTCGACGCATTGTTAACCGCTTCTGCTACGGCCAATGCAACTCCTTCTTCATTCCCAGGGTGGTCGTCCAATCGGACCGACACAAAGACCGTCCCTCGTCCGGCACACATCGCGCCGGTGGCGGAGGCGGTCGCCGGAATCGTCAGGGGCGGAAGCGGCTGCCGAAGAACGAGGAGGACGAGGAGGCATCGATCGCGTCGTCCTCGTTCAGATCCTGTTCGTTCTGTCGGCCAAAGACGATCGAGTGGGACGTCGTCATCCTTCAGTGTCCCAACTCGAAGCCACCCATCCGCCGGAAACGAATCCCCGTCGTTAAGCAGTGCGCATGCGTCGCGCTCTCCTTCGACAGGTCATAGACGCTAAGCCAGGCACACGCCACGACGCTCGTAGGCGTTCTACGTCTATAGTGACGGTTAAAGAGAAAGAACTCCTGGGATGGTCCCTAGGACGCAATCAACCACACGGGTCCATGTAATAGTAGGGGAAGAGTGCCACATAATTTGCACACACATTCGACGAGTTTGGGAGCTATTAGGATTGACTATGAGGGATAATTTACACCAGAATAATAGATAGAAAAAGTGTGGCTGGCTGTGAACCAGACTAGCACCATCCTCGTGATGGCTTTCTAGTCGTAGAGAGCAAAGCACCAACATTTCTTACGACATCTCTCCTTCGCTCGTTTCTGCGATTTTCGTAGCTAACGGAGTCCGGTGTCGCATCACACTCACCAACTATTGAACAGCTCTACCCATCTCACTCTTGTAGCCTATCCAAACAATTTTCGAACCAAAAATTGTTTTATCTTCGGCGTCGAAACTGGAGGGTAAAGCACCTCTGTTCCTCGCACTGTCTCGAGCATCAGTTATATCTCTGCTTGTACAGCGTCACTGTAACAAAATGTACCTGCTGGGTGTATTGTTTTCGGACGAATTTTGCTCGAATCTCACTAGTCTCACGAGGATAAAAGTTAAGCATCGGCTGCAATATATGTCTACGAGATTTTTAGCCACTCGAGTGCTTGCAATTACCAGACATCAACTGTATACGAGGGCTGTGTTTATATAGACTATACAGCGTTTGCTATTGCAATAGACCAATATCGTAATCGTAATCCATCTATATGATGTGCACATAGACCTACATTATTCTCTTAATCTCTTACATTACGGTATTTCATAATGCTTCGATCACTGCTGTAAATGTGTGGACATGACTAAATATGTGGGAATACGCCATAAGCATAGTGATCGCTGCGCAGGTAAGCGATACTCAAAACTATAGGCCTTTAGAAGATAGCTCGACAAATTTATAAGCCCATCAAGTGTAAAGGCCTGGTTGTGTGCTTATAATACGGTTATTGATAGGCAAGAGGTTACCTATCAATATAGGCTTATAGTTGACGCTATAATATATTATTTGAGACTGTGCTAATTGTGCGTGTTAACGCTGTTTGTTTAATAACGATGATAATGATGAGGATGATAATAATGATAATGATAATGATAATGATAATGATAATGATAATAATAATAATAATAATAATAATAATAATAATAATAATAATAATAATAATAATAATAATAATAATAATTTTTCCAAATCCTGAGGGATCCTTGATACCTCGGGTAAAAAAATAATAATAATAAATAGAAATAATGAAAATAATGATGGAAACGGAACTGTTAAGGTTATCCTAAAGGATTGCAACAACCTATTAGCCTATATTAGGCTACCTACGAAAAATCCAAGGATAAACTTACAAAATGTTCAACCTGGCCTCTGATTTAGGAAAAATGTCAAAACTGATGTAAGATTCTTCAAAAGTTGGAATGTTCGAAGAGTGGCTTTGTCTCATTGCTTGTTTTCATTAACAAAACGCGACACATATATTAGGCCTACTGCTTGAACCACGACGAGTTGACGAAATGTCGGACATGGCAGTTAAATAGGTAGATCTGTAGAATTCTTTTAGACACGAGTTTGTGTTAGCCTCAAAGACTGAGATGAATAATTTTAAATTAAGCGTCTGTTTTACTTGAACTCATCATCATGCCGATGTTGTTTGTACAAAGTGTAACAATATATTATGATAGAAATCGGCGTTAACTTCTAATTTCTTGAAATGGCCCTTCTCTAGGTCTATATATGTTTACAATACAATACAATACAATACAATACAATACAATACAACTGTATTGAGATTGTCCTCCTTCCCAAGTTCAGAAGCGCACACGACCATACGACAATTAAAGCATCGTGAGTGAAGGACTTGCTCGAGGTTTCTACACACAATAACTGCCCAGAGGGGGGAGGCTGGAACACATGCTCTCCGCGCTACAGGCCGAGCTCTCTAAACCAATAGGCCACGCTATATATTTAATATGTTATTATTAATATTTTTAATACAATAAATACTGGCATCCACGTTATGTAAGCTTTACAATAATAGTGTGCAACGGATGCATTTTATACCTATCTATTATTATATAAAAACTAAATCAATGGCTTTACTAGGAATTAACCTGCAGTCTGCAGATGTGGTAAGACACACCGTGGGGCAACTTATCCCATTTCGAGATGGGGTGTCTTGCCATACATCAGGACTGAGTTATTCAATTTTTGAGCTGGCAGGCGCTGCTCGTAACTTAGGCGTTGTTTTCAATTCTAGTAAGCTTATGTCACTCACCGGCCATGTAAACAGTATTTTGTAAGTCATCACAATGTCATGTTAAACGAAGATTATCATTATTAGGGGGCCTATGTTCATTCGTGACATAGGCTACGCTGAATTAAGCGTTGTGCCCATGTCTGCAAGAACATCTCTGGCAAATGCGTTGGTTTCCAGTCGATATATAGATTACTGTAACTCGCATCTTACCGATATTAATACACTTGTCGTTACTATCGACTGTGCATTCTTTCGTCACAGCTAGTCTCGACTATTGCTATAATTCCTTTACTCTGGCTCCTGTTTGCACGCTGCGCGCCTTGTTGGCAAAATACCCTTTTGCCGATGTGTCACACTATATGCTGAGGTCCTGCATTGGCTCACCATCCGACAGCGCATAGAGTATAGGATCGCCTCCCTAGGTTGGCCATGTCAGCTGGGTCTCGATCCATCTTACTTGCTAGACCCCTTACGGTCTGTGTCGGCTTCTCAGACTGCTCGCGTCCTCCAGTCGGCGGGGAGGGGTGCTCTCAGACCGCATCATGCAAACCCGCGCCTCCTCGGTGGTCGGCCCGACCACATGCAATGGCCTCCCTCTTGAGCTACGCTTACTTGCTAGGTCTTCCTCTGACACCTTCTATGACCGCTTGAACACTGTTGTTATGGTCGTGCTGCAGTCGGGAGCGCCTCTGAGTAGTTCTCTTTAAGAGGCGCTATATAAATCTAGGAGTGAATAAATGAATGAATAAGTCAAAACATGCTCAAGCTGCAGAAAGTGCAGAACTCATTGGCTAGAGCCATAACTAATACATCCAAATATAGGGTATGAACATATAACCACTGTGCTTAAAACTTTGCACTGGCTTCCTGTTCAGCAAATAAAGTATCAATTTGGGGCTCACAGTTTGTAAAACTCTGAACTCTGGCCAGCCACAATACTTAAAATCAGTTCATATTCTCCAGACTTATTCAACAAGGTCATCTGATAATTTACTTTGTCTGGTCATACCTGAATGAAGAACTGTTCTTGAAGAACGAGCTTTTTCGGTTGCTGGACCTACTTTTTGGAAATCTCTCCCTGTGTCTGTGCGCTCTGCTCAGTCGCTAATTGTATCATTTCGTTCTCAACTTAAAACCTACCTCTTTCAAATTGCTGCCTCTCGGTCTTATGGAATGATCTTCTGGATATTGACCTGATTGCGGCTTGGTTTTTGGTGTGCCATCGGTTGATGCATTGTGCACTAGACACCGGCGCAATAGAAGTTACTAATTACAATTACACCACCTTCAACAATTAACAGAAACAAACGGACCATAAGTGCCTCGCATGGCAGACACATGGGTCTATATGATCACTAGGGCATATATATAGGCATGCATCTTCTTGCATTCAAACTAAGCACTAATAGTATTAGTTCATACCTTATAATGTAGCAGGGAGATAGGCCTAGGTATAAGAACTGCAAGAGGAATGGGAATAGGAGCAGATCTGAGTAAATTATGGAAAAACTATAACATAAAAATTACCACAAAGTTAAAGTTAATGAAGACACTTATATGGCCAGTGATGATGTATGGCTGTGAGAGTTGGACAATCAAAAAGAGGGAGGAGGATAGAATAAAGGCATTTTAAATGAAATGCATACGAAAAATCCTTGGAATATCATGGACGGAGAAGAAAACAAATGAATGGGTACTGGAGACGGCGGGGGTGGAAAGGAACCTATTGGAATCAATCAAAAGAAGAAAGATGTCATACTTTGGGCACATAATGAGGAAACAGAGGGATTGCCTAGAGAAAGAAATTATGCAGGGAACGGTACCGGGAACAAGAGCAAGAGGAAGACCAAGAAAGAAGTGGATGGACAACATTGGCGAATGGTTGGGATTATCAACAGAAAGTTTGCTGCGAGTAGCCGAAGACAGGAAAGGATGGAGAAGAATCGTCTACAATGCGACCAACCCTCGTATCGAGGACGGTTAAAGAGAGAGAGAGAGAGAGAGAGAGAGAGAGAGAGAGAGAGAGAGAGAGAGAGAGAGAGAGAGAGAGAGAGAGAGAGAGAGAGAGAGAGAGAGAGAGAGAGAGAGAGAGAGAGAGAGAGAGAGAGAGAGAGAGAGAGAGAGAGAGAGACACACACACACACAGAGAGACAGAGAGAGAGACAGAGAGAGAGAGACAGAGAGAGAGAGAGAGAGAGAGAGAGAAAGAGAGAGAGAGAGAGAGAGAGAGATATATACCTTATAATAATAATAATAATAATAATAATAATAATAATAATAATAATAATAATAATAATAATAATAATAATAATAATAATAATGATAATGATAATGATAATGATAATAATAATAATAATAATAATAATAATAATAATAATAATAATAATAATAATAATAATAATAATAATAATAATAATAATAATAATAATAGCAGAGATTTAAGTGCCATAGTTCGTAAACAGTCGAAAGGAAATCGATGCAACGATTACAGGTATACCAATCAAAATTTCTATACTTGTCTAATTAAACGAAATTGTGAAGACTTTAAGAATACTGCAAAACTTCGACGGCCCTAGTTCGTGTAATTTTACTTCAAAAGCGTGCTAAACAAAGCTATATAGGCTATACATGTATGCATAGGCGTAATTTGTGGGGGGGTACGAGGGGTACCCGTAACCCCCACTTTTTGGACTGGGGGGTACTGTACCCCCCACTTTTTAAACAATATCAATCAATATTTTATTATTGTGCCTTCTCAGAGAACGCAGTCACCACAAAAAGTACGAAAATACTTAGATATACAGGTAAACTGAGAGCCAAAATTAATGAGAATACTGGCAGCGAATATGTTCAAAATGGGCGCCATGCGAAAAGCTAACGTGGAGAAGAAATTGGTATCCCCCACTTTTTAGACCAAAGTATTGGTACCCCCCACTTTTTAGACTAAAGTTACGCCCCTGCATGTATGTGTAATCAAGGATTCCTTGGTGTGTAATGTGTATGTATTTGTGTATGTAAGTATGTATGTATAATGTGTGTGATGTAGGCCTATGTATATGTATGCGTGCGTATGTAGGGCCTATATGTATATATATATATATTATGTGTATGTATCAAGCAATTTCATGAAAGAAGTGTATAGGAAGAAGCAATCTGTTTTGAAGGAGTTTCCTGGAGGGCTGCAAAATTAGTTTTAGTTTTTAATCATTATTATTAAATTTACGTCATAGGCCCTATTAAACTCGGGCGCGTAGCGAATCGCCGAATCCCGAATCGCCGAAATGGTATACCGCCGAATTGCCGAAACTATTTTTTGAAGAAAACCTGTATCGCCGAAAATGCTGTTCGTAGCGAATCGCCGAATCCCGAATCGCCGAAATGGTAATATCGTAGTTTAAGCGCTTTCGGCGAATCGGGATTCGGCGATTCGAGTCGGCATTAGTTTTCGGCAAATCGCCCACTCGGTAGAAAACTGCTTTCGGCGATTCGGCGGATTTTGCAGTTTAAGGGCTTTCGGCGATTCGGGATTCGGCGATTCGGGTAGACCCCTTAAACTCAACCGTCTTCAATTTCCATCATATTAAACTCTCTGTGAAGTAACCTCTTGGGATATATAGACCGTACCTACTTCTATGAACCAACCACATCCAGTGGCGGCGATCTTGTCTGAGAGGTGGGGGGGACAAAGTCGGCCACGATCTCGTCGACGACCGTTTTCGGGAAAATCTTGTGCCAAAAAATTTTTCTCTGCCACTTTACTCCGAAAAATTTCCATGTCATCTCCGAAAAAAGTTGATGACCTTTTTTTAGTCCTTCACCTCTTTTTACAACTTTTTCTTACACTTTTTTTCCCCACCCACTTTTTACTTTTCCCACTTCCATTTTCTTTTACCAACTTTTCTCCGAAAATTTTCCATTTCATCTCCGAAAAAAAGCTGATGACCTTTTTTTAAAGTCATTCACCGCGTTTTACTACTTTTTCCCCGTCTCCCAACAGATAACAATCTAACCCTTTCCCTTTCTTTCTTTCTTTTTATTTTCTATAATTTCCTTTTTTTTACAAATTCCTTCTTCTTTCTCTTAATTTTGGGGGACACTTCTCCTCTAAATTTCCATTTTTACCTCGTCTGGTCACAAATTCTCCCAAAACCCTGCGAAAACCCTCACGCGTAATTACATTTCTCAGCCATTTTTGGTGTTTCTTCAAAAGGTGGGGGGGACAAATGCATGGAGTGTCCCCCCACTCTTAAAGGTGGGGGGACATGCCCCCCGTCTCCCCTAGATCGCCGCCCATGACCACATCACACAAACATTCTCAAGCCACGCCTAAAATATCGGTCCCCGTCTGTTCCAAACTGTCAATGCCATTCCTTACACAGTTAAAATGTAAAACATCTGAAGCAACACTTTAAAAAATTTTTATTACCAGTAAATTATTTTGAAATCACTTAACTACGGACAATATAAATCACGTAAGGTATTCAGCATTAATTTTAGCAAACATCTTGGAAAACAAGTTAATAAAGTCATCAGGTTATAATGCATAAAAATAAACGGACTACAAAATGTAGCCACATACAAAATATTTAAATTTAAGTGATTAGTGACATTCCTGATTAATAAATATAAAATACCTTTAAAGAACTTCTACACAAATATAACGTAACTTTAAAAAACGTCTCTAGGTCTACTAGCAGAATGTAAATTCAAATTGTCTTCTGTGAGTGCTTTCAAGACTCGTGATTCATTGAGCTAAAAAAAATAGCTCATAAAAATAGGCAGACATTTAGACGCAAGTTCCGATGTTATAGTTTTGCCACACTTCTACCTATCCTGAAATGCGGTAAATGCTCGTCGAAATTAACGCAATGCATGTGACACTAAGTGAAAGTTCAAGCAAAAGAGAAAATTCGTGAATTATCCAACAATTTCAGATGACTAGAAGTCACCACTGACGGGTGACACTTACAGAACCTAATAAACAAAGTCGGTTTGACAACTGGCACCATCTAAGTCTGTAAAAGTAGAAAATAATACTGTAACAACATTTATACTGTCCATGTTCATGCAGGACAAAGTTGGGTATTGTATGCTGTACCGGGGTATAGTATTCACATTTGCATCCTGAATATGTATAAGGACACTAAATATAACGCACTTTAAGTAAGTCACAATGGTCCTGTACCTATGACTATCTAACAGATCTAAACAGGGGCATTGTAAGACAGTTAGCAAATGTATGCTGCAGCCTGTAGAGAGTCACAGGCAACATTATGCAAATGTAGTGGCAGACTGTTCCAAGAGGACGGTCCGACACACGAAAAGCCACGAAGAACTCCAGTTGATATGTGACAGTTTGGCACTTGCATATCTCCACGGGGTGCCTCGCGAAACGATCGCCGACCCAGCTGAGAAAATTCGTAAATTATCATACAACTTCATTTGACTAGAAGTCAATACTTACAAAACCTAATTAACAGTCAGTTTGACAACTTGGCAACATCTATATCTCTGTAAAAGTAGACTATAATGCTGTTACGGCATTTATGCTGTTCATATCCATGAAGTTCGGGACGCTTGTAGAAGTGAAGTAAAGCACGCATGCAATTCGGAACTTTGTAAGAAGCATTACCAAACGGCGCTGTACCTATGACTATCTAACAGATCTAAACAAGTGCATTCTAAGACAGTTACCAAATGTATGCTTCACATAGTCAAAAGCATCAGTATGTAAGTAGAGTGGCAGACTTTTCCAGGAGGATGGTTCGACACACAAGAAGGCACAACGAATTCGAGATGAAGTGCGACAGCGTGGCACTTGCATATCTCCGTGGGCTGCAGAGCGCAACGATCGCCGACCCAGCTGACTCAAGACTGGAACACAGAACTCCCTGATGTATGCCAACAGTGCATACAACTGAGGCACAAACGTGAGATCATGATGGCCTTGAAAGCAATATGCCGCACAACAGGAAGCCAGTGAATTGTATCTCGCATATATTCAGTTATATGCAAATACTTGGGCTTGCTGTGCAGTTAAGGATGGCTTGGATACGACGCAACCAGCACTTTGGCAGACCAGGAAGGACAGAATTGCAATAGTCGAAGCGTGTCATGATGAATGAGGAATGAGGGTCACTGCAGCGTTGAACGACAGATTACACCGTTATGACCTGTATCTGGTGCAACTGGTAGAAACAGAATCTGGAGAGGTAGTTCACATGGTGTCCATGTATAATAATGTCTCTGTCTAGAGCCACACCCAGGCTGCAAACGACTGACCATTGATTCCAGGCATAGAATCGTGATGTAATCAAGTCTATCACCTTTTGATCGCACCTGACGTGTGCCCAACCAAATAAACTTCGTCTTTGTCGGATTCAGCCGCAGTCGGTTTGAAGACGTGTACAGCAGCTGTACTTCGTCAGTTGGACACTAAACAAATTTTAAATTTCAACTCAGATGAAGGATCTGAGAAACCTTTTCATTGTGAGTTTCTGCCATAAACCACTATGAACATGTGTGGGGTAGCATAGTAGTCCAATGCCAACGAAATTAGATGAGGTATACGAACATCCATTAACTCATTAACTTTTGTTTATAACATAATCATCTAATATAAAAGGCCTGCATGCAAAGCCAAGCCTCCAACCTCCTCTATTGTCTTTATAAAATTCTTATCCCAAAACTTTTTGTTCTATTTGTAATGGAAGCAATCGATCAACTTGCATCATTCATTCCGTTTCTGTGAAATCTCGCTTTTGCACTTTGGTCTTGTTTGCTTTCATCTGTAGTCTTCTTTTTCTGTTGGCACTCAACCTAACGTGCGATCCACTTTGGCTGTCTGGCTGAACCATCTGCCCTGTCACAAGAGACTCCGACTGAATGCGTCGATGTATGACCTGTTTCTTCTCAATATATGACCTGTCCTTTGACAGTTTCCTCATTACCTCTTCCCTGTTGAACTTTTCACTAAGTGGCTCAGAAGTTGGAGGACAAAAGTCCCCTGGAGATTTTTTTCTACAAACTTTGCAATACAACTCATGAGCAAGCGAAGGGTATTGAAAGCTTGATTCATTCAGAAGCTTGTCGTGATTAGATTTCAAGTAATCTTCGATTGGCAAATGAAAGGACGGCATCATGTAACACGGAAGGAAATCCTGTTGGTAAAACTCGTAGAAACATAGCATCAATTTCTCAACAAAAAATCTGAGTTCTCGTGGTTTTATGTCTTCGTACAGTAAACTGTTACTTGTCTTGTCCTTCAACGCTTCGATGCAGTACAGAAGGCAAGTCTTCAGAACATATGTCAGTTTTGGTTTACCATGATAGTAAAGCAGCTGTTTGCCAACCATATAAGCTGCTCTTGCCACAGCTGAACACTCTTTGATGATTCTACCATCTGCCGGTGCAAAGGATATTTTGGCAAATGGATCTGAAAATGGAACCCATGGACAAACTTTTTGAGGTTGATAAAACATCAAATGGCAGCCCTCTAGTTTTATTGCATCATTTAAGCTGGACAACGCCTTTTCTGGCCACCATCCGTTTAGTTTAATGCAGGGAACAATATCTAAAGATATCAGTGTGAACATGTATCTGCCATCAATCGGACGATTCAATTTCAGTTGAACAGTACTGCACGGATGATATAAAGGCATAAAATCATCAGAAACTTCAGGAACTTCATACTGTCTTCCCTGTTTGTCATAAATCCTACCGACTTCGTTGTGTGGGTCCCACTCGAAAAAATCTTCGCCTTCCCAAAACTCTGGTTCACTCAATACTTGCAAATACAGAATTGTGAATCTACATGCGATTTCTGTCGTCAAAAGAAAACCACCACTGTTGAAAAGACTATCAAAGTCCTCTTGACCTTTAAAATCTTGACTTGCTTGCCAGTATTCAGCATTATTATATTTGCGTTTTAGGTGAACATATCCATTTGGCACCTCCGGTGATGGAACAACTTCACACAAGTCACTGAGTTTTGTGAGAATGAAATTGAAATCAAATTCATCTGGTAATCCAGTTTTTGTTCCTTCTTGAGCACTGCCAATTAGCACAGGCCGGCATTCAAATCTCGAATCCCTTTTTCTAATTTCGTCTGACAACCTATTCATGAATTGTCGGACTTTATTGCATATCTTTTTTGAAAACTCATCACGGTAGGCGTATTCAAAATCTTTCCAAAGTATACAAGCATCAATGTTTTCTTGGTCTTCTAATTCGTCGGGCAACTTAAGTCTATTATGTCCTTCTTTTCGCAGATTTTTTAGATCTTGCGGTGTTTTTTCATCAATATCTCGTATTTGTTCGTCAGCTCCTTGCGTAACAAGTGACTCGTAGACATCTTCGTCTTCACAGTAGTGCAAAGGTGTTCTTCCATAGTTATCTCTTTCATTAATGATGTGTGCCAATTTCAGGACATTTATCAATAGAACTATGTCTTCCGACTTCACAGCTACATCATTACCCGTAGACATGACGGAATAATGCAATACTGTTCTTGCTCTGTGGTCCTTTGCAACTGTCATTTTTTCAAATGCTTCTTTATGAGGACTGCTATTTAAAAGAAGTCTGAAGCCAAAGACCTCAATCCTTTTTCCCAAAGTAAGTTCTGGCAGAACAACAGACAAACGATGCAGTGGAGTTTTTCCCAGTTTGTCTGTATATAGCAAAATATTTTCTTTATATTCTGGGTGTTTTGAAGTAGCACCATATCCTTTAAGCTGCTCAACTGTCTTCTGACTTATGCGAAATTTTGACTTCAAAGCCACATCAAGAACTGTATTGCCTTTGAAATCTAAAGAATTCATGTTTGCATGACCACGTGTCATTAACAAGCTCACTGTCTTCTGCATTGAATCATTTCCTCTCGAATCATTTCCTGTCCATTGTATGCAAAGCACGTTTCCGATTGAACTATGTGCAGCGTATTGTTTCAACACCACTAGTGTTTCTTCTGATGCAAGTACTCCAATTAATGCAAGGAAATCACTTGAGGCATTGCTGATTAAATCATCACCATGAATAACCGCATGCAACGCATAAAATCCGCGATGATCTTGAAATTCGTCCAAGCATCCGTGCTGCAAAAGCAAATCAACTACAACAGCGTCGCCCCCTGTGGCTGCCTTAATAAGTGCAGTCTCTCCATATATGTTTCTCGCATTCAAGTCAACTCCAGCACCGTCTTTGTCTCTCCAACCCAATAATAACTGGACATTATGACTGCATCCATGATGTGAGGCCCTCATAAGAGGTGTTTCTCCATCGATGTTTTTCGCATTAATATTGGCATTATACTTTAAAAGAAGTTTGATAATAGTGTTAACCAGATCTTTATAATCCTTGCAGATGTAAATCCTGCACCTACAGTATTCAACTGCAAGATGAAGAGCGGTCTCGGATGAATCTGCCAAAGCATCCACGTTAAACCTACCAGACTCAAGAAGAAGTTCGACAATTCGTCGGAGTGCTTCAGGGTTATAAAAGGGATTCAGATGTTTGTTTGCCTCATTTTTAGAACGGGCAATTTTGACTGTTCCAGTGTCGATTTGTGCTACTGCGGTATGCAAAACCGTACGATAATCGCTGTCTCGGTACTCGACTTCTAAATCACCTCTCAACAACTCTTCAACTTTGTCGACATCAAAGGATTTAATTGCTGATATCAGAGATTCTGTTGCACTGATTGCCTCACGATCTAGACTGCCAAAAAAATAATATATTCGAACATTTATTTATGTTTTACAGGCATACTGTAAGTTGTATTTTATGATACATGTGGTTAATATTGAATTAATACTAACAGGGTATATTTGTAAAGGACAGTAGACTATAACTACAAGATTAAGCCTGATATCAGCAATTCAGTAGTGCACAGGGTCTGTATAATCCAACGATTGTGAAATTGCGAGTTCGCATCAGGGCTACTGAGCGAACTCTATGCAATGACTGGTCGAGTGTTGTTTGTGCACATTTCACATCGGATTCAAACCTGACTGTAGCAATGCTAGACTTATCAACTGTCTTATTAATTCATTTTATCTTATACATGTATGTGTAGGAGTTAAGCTAGTTTAGTATAGCAGCATTTAATTAGATTTTAGCGGCACAATAATATAAAATTTAGGAGCTTGGGTTTGGCTGTTGTTGTGGATTAACGGTGCATCACATGATCTGCAATATTAAAGGGATTGCCATAGCAACGGACGACGCTGATGAATCAGAGGACAATGGAAGAGTTCTTCTAGATGTCGTTAGGGAAGAATGATGCGGCTGCAATCCAAGTTCATATTAGACACGAGTAAGGCTGCGGAATAAGTCCGACAATTCATCAGATGTTATACATATATGTGTAGAAGATTTGGTCATCAAGTCATTACGCTGTCAAGAGGATATTTGTTGGAAACTGAGTAGAATCTACACGTCAGTTTCTAGCTAGTCAGTAAATTTGATCAAGTACTAGAAGCAATAATGGTCGTTTGTGAGTTGAGACCAGAGAACTTCTGTATTTACGTGGTGATCCACTGGATTGTTTGCGATGTCGGATGCTCAGACGTATGCATACATCTCAGCATCCAACATCGCAAACAATCCAATCCAGCAGATGTTATTATTAGATGCTGCGTCTTCCTGCCACGCATCGTAACATCTGCCTGGTAAATGTAAATCTGTGAAACCGGCCACAGACAGTGTTGCAGTAAGTGCAATCACGTTATTAACGTGTATATGTTACAGGGAATGTGTATTTTCAGGGAATATGTATATTCCCTGAAAATTTCAGGGAATGTGTATAGAGATCACTTGAAGATTTCAGGGAATATGTATATGATTTTCATCGCTAATCCAGCTTCTAGCCTTAGTTACATTTTCATCGCTAATCCAGCTTCTAGC
This sequence comes from Allolobophora icterica, assembly GCA_963556255.1. Classification (NCBI taxonomy): domain Eukaryota; kingdom Metazoa; phylum Annelida; class Clitellata; order Crassiclitellata; family Lumbricidae; genus Allolobophora; species Allolobophora icterica. The sequence goes on from OY744613.1 coordinate 30,647,177, forward strand.
CTTAGTTACATTTTCATCGCTAATCCAGCTTCTATAGTCTTAGTTACATTTTCATCATAGATCCCTCTTCTATACACATTCCCTGAAAATTCAGGGAATATACATATTCCCTGAAAATACACATTCCCTGTAACATATACAATATGTCATCCAGGCTAATGTCTTGGTAATGATATCACGAAGTGTATTTAATATGTCTGAGAAGGACTGAGGGAGAAATATATTATACTATGTGTTGTCGGCTTATATAGATGGTGACCAAGAGAACATGAAAAATGAGTTTGCTGATAACACAGATGTAAAAAACTTGATCAGGAAGAAACCAAGTACAGAAAAGAACAAGAACCAGAAGAAACTGTCAGTTTGGCCGAAGAGCGTGCACAGTCAGCCTACAATTTGAAGAAAGGATGATGAAGCAAAGAGCCATGAAAGTGACACCGCATTTGAAATATAGGCGGATAGCTAAAGAATATCATCAACACTCCTACCTCGACATTCTGACTACACTCACGATCGATCGTCTACATCTGCTAATGGATTGAGCACGTGGACATCCAGGCAACTTGTTCTAAGCTGAAGCAACAAACATGGCGCAGCTTAGTGTTATGGTTACGAGGCATAGGCCTACAATCGTACACAGCAAGATAAATCCATGCAACTGACTCTATATGCAAAACAGCACCGGATTTAAATGCAAGGTATCTCAGAACACAGCCCACTAGAAATCTTCAAACTCATCACAATGCACATTTCTTCAAAACTAAAATTGGTGGTAAACCATATATTGCCCACATATCCCTACTAGGACATACATATATAGTACTAATGCACAAATATCAGTGGCAGCTTTCTTGTGACACATTTTAAGCCATATATAAGACCATCTAGGCCTACACCATTGATACCCGACAACTTCAGCTCACATCGACTGTAGAATCTTGGTGTCACCAGTGACAGTTGATGTTTACTGTAGTTATTACCTAAGAACTCTACAGTCTACACACATATTACATAAGGTTGGGTATGGAAATAGATTTACAAGAGTCCTAAAAAATTAAAACCCTGCAGTTTGTACCTATGCAGTGCATTGCAGTAGACTAATGCAAATATGATAACAATGCAACATCGGGTGACTAACATGTTATCAGTAATGTTAATTGTGTCATCATTCACTGGTGAAAAATCAAAATACTTTAGCTTAGAATGTTACATCAGATAATTTTTTATATAGCATGGGTTGACCCATCCGCTCCCAGACAGGGCCTTCTTATCCACTAGGCACAGTAGGCACTAGGGTTGCCACCCATACTGACTTTGTCGGGACCGTCCAGATTTCGAGGTATACGTCCCACGTCCCTACTCGACCTAGTCGGGACAGCCAAATGTCCCTACTTTCAGATTTGTGATAATTATGTTCAGAACTAACAAAATGCTGAGGCTTAAAACACATTACCCATACTATATGTGTTCAACGATGACAAAAGACAAACGTTAGGTATCAAAACAACTCTGCTAGACAAAGTCGTTCAACGAAGACTCCGATGGTTTGGACATGTAGAGAGAATGCCAGTTGACCGATTCCCACACAGTGCACTACATGCATGATTCGAAGGGAAAAGACACAAAGGCACACCAAGACTACGCTGGATAGATAATATAACTGAGGACATAACATCACCTGGACTAACTAAGGGGCACTAGACTTGACATTGACCGAGGACAATGGAGATCATTTACTCGTGCCCATCGCCATCAAAATGGCTAGCGTCAGGACCTGATGATGATGATTTGTTCAACACTATAAATTTATAACGCAGACGAAGCTTGTTTTGTCCGTGTCAGTGAGCAATGCTCCAGTTGAAAGACTCTTCTCTACAATGAAGAACCTATGGACTAGTACCCGGAGTCAGTCGCTAAGGAGTTAGCAACTGACTTGATGAGTTAGCGACTGACTTAGCGACTCAGTCGACTAAGTCGCATGCTTATCGACTGACTAAGTCGCTTAGACTTATCGACTGACTAAGTCGCTTAGACTTATCGACTGACTTAGCGACTTGCTATCAACTTCTCAGTCTATTGGACATACAGGTCTGATTACCCAACAATATACTGCATTTTACATCATACTGTACTGATGGTGCAATCATTTCCGTGAGCATTAGATGGGACCCATATGAGCTCTATTTCGGTCCACTATGGGAATATTGGTCCTATGTGGGCATGCTGACATGGACAGACCGATGACTGTGAAATTTTAGGCCCAATGTGAATTTCTTAAAGGTGACAGACGCATTTGGGTGTTTATAAAAGAAATAAAGCATACGACTTAGTCCAAGGCTGCATTGTAGTGCTTGTTGAGCCTACAATCCACTCAGAATTGATAAATCAAGTTAGCAGCAGTGTTTTAGTTGTCGGGGGGGTTGGGGGGTTCAACCCCCCTAGTTCTCTTTCTGACCCCCTCAGCTAAGTAACTGAAAATATGTTGGGGGGGGTTACTTTACTAAAAAAACTGGTGTTTGGTCTATGTGATTATGTGATTTGGTAATCTGCAAATTTTTTACCCCCCACCCCCTGTTGTTTTTGGACAACTAAAACACTGGTTAGCAGTTTGCAGCAGTTGAAGAGTTTAACAAGTCCACTATAAGTTCACTACAAATAACTGGATAATCATAAAACTTAACAGTAACGAAACCAATTTCAGAGGATCTAGAGAGTTTAGCTTTAACCAGTCTTGTTGTCAAGATCAAGACCAAGATCAAGACTTTGAACCTCAAGACCAAGACCAAGGCTTTGAAGCTCAAGACCAAGACCAAGACCATGACTTTGAACCTCAAGACCAAGACCAAGATTTTGAACCTCAAGACCAAGACCAAGACCCCAAAAATCACAATCAGGTCAAGCAAGACTTCTGTTCCTTACTAAAAATTGTCAAGTTGGAATACTGGATATGTTAATGAAAACATGAGTCCTTTATTTCATTTAACTTTAAATGCAAACTGCAGAGAATTCCTAATTTGCATTTACAAAAGTCCTTCATGCAAAATGTTATTCCAAATGTCTTTTTGTATTTTATAAAAAACCAATTTGCTCAGAATTTCTGACTAAGACATGCATTGTGGGGCCTCATGAAAATTCCGCCATGTGAAAAAATACGTTCTACAGGTGCTGAAGTCGCTGGCACACACAGTAGCTTTTCAAGCACTGGATGTAAATATACAAATAGTGAGTGCTTTTGAAATCCTCCCATGGTTTATCAGACCGTCTGATACAGCATAACTGTTTCTGCTGCCGATGGGTTTACCTGACAAACAAGACTTTTATCCGTCCGTAGATATTTGTCGTATGACACAAGCAGGATTGATACATTTTTAAATTATTGAGTTTTGTTAAATGACTGTTCCTATTGACCGCCGAGTCTTGGTCTTGGTCAAGACCAAGACTTTGAACCTCAAGACCAAGATTTTGAAACCTAAGACCAAGACCAAGGTCAAGACTTTTGGTCTTAAGACCAAGAGTTTAAAAAACGAACTCGAGTACACTTGAGACCAAGACCTTGGTCTCGAGGACAACAAGACTGGCTTTAACACGCTGAAATTACTTTGTGCTGGTTAAAATAAAGTACAGTTTATAATTGTCGTTGATGAATGATTGAATGAGAGCCAATTAGCTGTATGAGGAGCGAGGGTTGACCTTTTGCAATTCAATATCTGCACCATGGTCGAAAACATGTTCTAAACCGGGACTGAACAGGCGCTTGAGTGAGAACATTCTTAGCAAGAGCTTTAAATCAAAACTTGGAACCGCGATTACAACAAAAAGCAAAATATTAAGTGAACGAAGTCGCTAGCAGTCGATAGCTTAGCGACTGGTTTCGACTTGAGGGCTTATCGGCGGCGGCGGCGGGGACAACTATGGACTGACGAGGGTAAATGAATGCGAGTTTAGAAAGGTGACAACGCTGGTAGGCACTGTGTCTACTATCTAGGGTCTACGAAACTTTCAGGGCCTACGAAAGTCTGAAAATCTCACAATGAGACATTGAGTGATAATAACTTCTTACGCCGCGACTATTTACATAAAAAAATTATTAAGCAGTTGTCATATTTTAAGTAGACGAAAGATTGCTTCAATGTAACTTACCGAGGCTTTATAAATACTAAAAGTGAAACCGGATATATAAGGACTTATTATACAAAGGACTGAAAGTCCATATGTGACCTAAGAATAGGTATAGGGGTATGTGACATCGTGTGATAGTAATGGCGTCCGCAAAGCGTGGCGCCCCTAGCGGCAAAGAACTATAACGTCATGTTTACATAACAAAATGCATTGAGGCTTCTGTGAAGAAAATCGACAATTATGTTTTAAGCAATAAATAATTGCCTGTGTATAGTAAAACATCATATTTAACATGCGCTGTATTGTCAATTACCATTTATATGACATTTAATTTAATTTTAAAGCTAGTTTTGCATAACTTTTGCAATGCGCAACACTGCCGCAGTGGCCCACACTATAATCAACAAATATTTAGACGTGTGTGTGTGTGTGTGTGTGTGTGTGTGTGTGTGTGTGTGTGTGTGTGTGTGTGTGTGTGTGTGTGTGTGTGTGTGTGTGTGTGTGTGTGTGTGTGTGTGTGTGTGTGTGTGTGTGTGTGTGTGTGTGTGTGTGTGTGTGTGTGTGTGTGTGTGTGTATAGTGCCATACACGTAGGAACATATGCCTGCACACGTACATTTACATACATACATATAATATACATGCATTCACACATAGATGTGCAAACATATACACACATACATACATTATAAAACAAGCATGCATGCACACATAACATATACAAGTACAAGCGTACATACATACATACCTATATATGACATATATGTACATATATACATGCATATGTACATATATACATGTATATGTACATACATACATGCATACATACATAACATAACTACATAACCTACATACACATACAGGCATAGGCCCTACACACATACATATAAAACATATGCTCTATATACATGTATATGCTTGAAGTACCACAGATTTTTACTGAATTGCTAATAAGATTATAACATTAACACTTTCATTTGAATTGTGTTTGCCTGAACTAGCAAATTATAACTATGAAATTCTTAAAAGTTAAAACCTTTGAATGTTACTGTTACATGCAAAATATCAATATTTCAACCTATTCTAATGTGGGTTACGAGTATCTGATAATCACAGTAAGCGTTCGCAGCTCTAGGCATGTTATAGCATGTTATTTCAAGCCAGTATGGGGATTTGATTGCAGTACTTCCAACTCATACATTGGCTGGCATATGTAATGCATGTACTTAAGCCATTTATTTCGTAGGATGAGGCAATTTCAATTCGTTTCTCACTAGTTTTCTCCCTTCCATGCCTGCTCTGTCTCTTAAAAAACTCTAAAATGTTCTCTTGCTGCAATCAAATATCCATGTTTATTAGTTTCAGGGTTCAGTTAAGTGATGAAACACTTGGGCACTCGGACATCCTCCAATCATTACGAATTGCATGTCTGTGTCTATATTTTTCGGAGTGGGATCAATTAAGCCAAACTGCCCTACAAGAACTGATTCCTATGATAAAACATGATTAGACTTAACACATACCCAACATTTAAATAATGAAGCTAAGTATTTTAATGAATAGCGCAGGAACAACATTATGATGATTTTAAACAATGGGCTAATAATATGACATTATGCAGATATCTTGGAAATCATTCTTATTTACTGAAGACTATAAGAAAAAACAGTATATGCTATAGAACTATGCAAATAATTCCTCTAATTAACAACACAACACGTAAACACATCTTAAAGACACAAAGTCTTTGGACAATATTTTGTAACACAGCAAAGAAAACTCTAGCATAGTTACATAATAAATACACTAAAACCTCATTACACCACATATCATTATAACACAAATTCTGGTGTAATGGGGCTGAGGAAATGAATCTCAAGCTTCATTCAACTTCATAAAGAACTCCATTACACAGGAAGTTCTTTTTATCACATTAGCATCCAGAGTTTGCATAGTAAAGAGGAACCAGTGTATTATAAAACCGCCTTTACAAATTTGCATTTGCACACAAATCTAACATAACAGCAAATTGGGCAGCTATAATTAAATGAAGAATCTATACCAGCACATAAAAGCTATCTCCACAATTCCGATCATTTATACTTGCTAGATACAGATCATTTTGAAATCATTTGAGATCATCATGTTTCAATTGAGTTTTTTAAAAATCTGTTAGACCATGACAACTAAAAAATTGTCAAATGAAATAAAGAAGACAGAGAAAGTCACACAAAAATTAGCTTGTCATAGATTGCTAGGTAACCCTTGCAGAATTGTGGGCTTTAATTACATAGAATGTATATATAACATGTACTGAACTACTGATACAGACCTATAAGGCAAGCAGTTAACCATATGATGCTTTATGAGAAATTACCAGAAAAAGACTGTAAATTTCATTCATTTCATGCTGACATATAATAAATTCATGCAAGATACTGTAAAGTAACCAGGTATTTATACAGCAGTATGTTAAATTATTTGACACTTGATAAATCCTGCAAAGCTAATGTTTATGATGTAAACAATTGGTGGCAGATAATTATAATCGTCTTTTATCTAGTCTACCCCATCTTCATTCTCCTCTTCACGGATGACTGGAACACCTGCGCAACATCAACAACACATTCTTATGAGCACCTGCATGAAATAATAGCAAGAAAGTTTCATATGATGATGATGATGATTATGATGATGATGATGATGATGATGATGACGATGATGACGATGATGATAATAATAATAACAATAATAATAATAATAATAATAATAATAATAATAATAATAATAATAATAATAATAATAATAATAATAATAATAATAAATAACAATAACAATAGTAATACAGCTGCATGCTCGTTACATGTTGGCACAATAGATCATGTTACATCGCATTATGTCCAAATAATAATAATAATAATAATAATAATAATAATAATAATAATAATAATAATAATAATAATAATAATAATAATAAGATGATTTGTATAGTGCCGTACACAGCCAAGTTGAAGGTAAGGGCCCAGTAGGAACCTGGAGAAGCAGTCTTTGTTATTTTAATACAAGAAGGTTTAATTCTGGCAATTCGATCAAATCAGGAAAAGCAAAGATGTGAAAGGTAGGGATTGTATCTCCAAAAAAGGTGAGGTCTAAAACAGGGTTATCACAAATTTCCACCATATCACACCTGAATAGTGGTATAATCGACCCTCTTCTCAACTCATCTACCTTGTAATGAGTTAAGTAATACAAGCAATAGTAACAACATTTCTAATCACTGATGGTATGATCACGATGATTACAATGACAAAATCATGATGATTAATTGATAATACTGTAGCTTACCATCCAGTTTTTTAAGTTTCTTCAGTCTTGTGGCAACCATATCTCTCCACTCCCCATCCAATGAGTGCTTCTGTTCAAGAGGATTTTCTGACAGAAGAAGAAAATCTCAATTATTACTTCACAAAGAATTATTTTACTTCAGTTAAAACTAAATCTCATTTCGTCATTTTGCCTTTAAATATTTGTTTTTGCAGTTTCACTTGACATTCTCTGCACCCTCTGGTATGCAGCTAACTATCAACTTGTCTGTCAAATGACATGCAGCATGATACGAATACAAACTATACATTAGCATAATAATTATTTGAATAAATAATGATTACTTATTAAAAAGAATGTAACAATTGATACTATCACCTGTACAACATTACTTTGTATTTGGGTGACTCTACATAGCAGGACCCATATGGTTCCCTTTCAGTTCTCCATTTTACGCCTATTGATGTGAACTCAATTATGTATAAAATTTGTAAGCTTTTGGTGATCAATAAAATGACTGGTGACTACTACTACTATGAATTGATAAATAATATGTAAAAGGATGTAACCAGTGAGCTGCGTCTAAGACAGAGACAAAGGCATCAGCCGTTTCTAACACTCAGACATGTGCAAAAGCAGATTTAAAGACTCTGAAAGCTGCCTCAGTCTTACATAACTTAAACTAATCCAGCACATACCAACGAGCAGAAGGTCTTCCAACAACGGCAGCTCAGCCTAAACAGATGAAGAGAATCATGGATAAGTAACTGTTAACGCTGTGTTGTAAGGCAAATAAATTTAGACAACCCTATAATTTATGAAAGCACAAAACACGAGTCATTACAGTAAACTAATAAAAAGATTTATAACTTGCTGTGTTAACTTTTAACGTTTACCAAGAAACATGTACCTCAGGCATCAGTATTGAATCTGGTGATTAATTGTTGAAGTGTATTTATTTGTTAATTGCTAAGTGATTAGGAATTGTATTCAAATTAAAATATTTAATATTTAAATATTTATGTACTTAAATCCTAAATATTAAAACAGTTGTGAGATCATGTGCTTTGAACAGCTGCTCCATCCAAACATGGAATGGATGCCCAGTAAGACTCACCTAACCAACTTCTTACTGGCTTTTAATACTTTAACGATGAGAGTGTACTAAAAGCGACTGGGAAACCAATGCAGTTCGAAATTAAAGTGCTAAATGCATTCAACAAAGGCTTTCAACTTAAAATACACCTATATTTAACTTTTTACTTTTGCATAAATTTGTTTCAGCCCATATCAGCGTTTTACTGTGCCTCAGATTTACTGACTTTGGGCATGTAGTAATGGAATGAAATTTAAAAAAACAAATTATATATAAATAAGCACATATTGACTTAACTGCTGTTACACTTACCAACTTCTGAAATTCGCCCCAGTCTTTAAGGTAGTTATTTGACATGTACAGAACCTAGTAATACACAAACAACACAGCTGGTTAGTTATTTTAGTAATAGCCATTACTAATAGCAACTGTTAGTAATAATGAAACAATGGTAATATTGATAAAAGTATAAGAAAACAAAAGATGTTGCTGATGATTGTTGATTGTGATTTCGCTTCAGACCACCATCAAATGCCCAAGTTATCATGGCTCACTGCCCGTTATCGTAATGCCCAATAACTTGGGCATTACGATAACGGCACTATAGAAGTCATCATATTTTATTACGTAGATATATTACATTCCTAAAAGTTAGTAGTTAGAATAACTTTCAAAATTCACCTTTAACTTCTTAAGAACATTAATGCCTTTCAATTTTTCGATCTGATTGTACGAAATCCAGAGCTCTACAAGGGTGTCTCCGACTGCTTCCTAGAAGAACAGCAAAAACCAAAACAAAGCCAGAATTCACAATCTACTTTACTATAATACTGTGAGCATAGTGCTGCTTTAATAATGTACAATAACACACGGAGCATGTACTTCTCAGTCTAACAATATGCATTAATTAATTTTTTGACTAGACTGTAATCGTAATCGTAATCTCAACATTTCTACAGCGCCAAATAAAGTGACGTCGTGGGAATCTGCTAGCGCTTAGTCAAATCATAATCGATAGGCGAGGTGGGGGTGAAATCAGTTCCAGGTCAAGATCCAAAGGGGTCAGGCAGGCAGACAGTCAGACGGCTAAGGTGGGTGGAGCTTAGAGTTGAAACGGTGAGGGAAGCTAGGGGAAGAGGAGGATTCAGGATAGGAATTGTGAAAGAGCAGTGCTTTCGGTTTTGCGTGACAGGCCTTGGAGAGATAGCAAGAGGTGAGGTTTTGGTGAGTTCGTAACTACTGAACAAACTAACAGACACAAAAGTTAGGTTAAACAAAATGACTGGAGGTTGTTGAAAGAGATTTCTATCTATTACGAAAAGAATAGGAAACTTACAAGACCAGTTAAGCTCTTGATGTTGTTCCGACCTAGCGATAGAATTTTCAAGTTTTCTGAAACAATCCGAAATTACAAACTAAACAGTAACAAGAGAACCTAACCAAACAGTTACACATAATTATAAATTATTTCATATACCAATACTTTGTTGTTGGAATCTATAATATGACAACATTTTTGCACAATATCCCTAAAATAGCAAAGTTAAACTAATAAATAGAAACTCACAATTTAACCAAAACTGTTATGTTTCATATAAATTAATTACAGATATCTGGATATTTACAAATACAAAGTAAACTATATGCAATTTTCATTCATATTCATACATATTTCAGAAATTTACTTTATCTATATACCATTAATAGAAATTGTTGGATACGAAAGCTTACTTAATCCGTTCAAGTTGCCAATCTTTTCAATGGCATTTGTTGAAAGGGAGAGACGTCTAAAATTAAGAAACCACAGGATTGAACATGGCTTCATGTGACTACACTACTGAAGAACAAAACTGATTAAAGTTATGATATTAAAAACTTTGTTTATGCTATGATTAAGTTATGATATAAGTCATGATTGTGTCTATGAACTCCAAGAAAAAGCGTACTACTCTGAGCTCATATTTATATTGTAACATTTAACAAGTTAGAAAGCACGACAAAAGGTTTCAAGAATGAACATGATGAAAAAGACGAACAAAACAAAATCGGCAACAGTTCAATTAATATCTCAATGGAGGTGATCATAATGATCGCAATCAAAATCTTTTCGACAGAAACAGCACAATCTGTGATCAACATCATAAGAATTGTTGTTGCCATCATAATCACCATCACAGTTGTAATCGTCATCACTTCATCATAATCAAACTTTTATCATTATATGAAATGATTATCATATGTTCATTATTGTTAGTGACTACATCGTTATGGTTTCCAATGTTGTTGTTGCGCCGACTCACTCGCATGCTATAAGTGTTGATAAAGAAGCATCCATCTTTTCAATTGGTGTAATCTGAGCGTAGAGTTCAACTCGAGTTGCTTCTGAAGCTTTTTGACCTGTTTTCTCTTCCTATGAACCATAAACAAAAGCCTTCCTCAAACATCTGTCATTCCTAGCCACTGGTTAGTCAAAACTCTCCTAATTTCAAATGTTAAAAGGAATTTATTCTGTGTCTGCTTTTAATAATTTCTTCATTATTTAGTAATAAACTTTCTTTATATTTTCCTCCATTAATTATTGGACTTGCAATACCTTCAGAACATTAAATTAAACATACCCATCGTTGCAACGCTTCTTTGATAGTCGTTCCTTTAATTGCCTACAATAACCACAAAGAACTAAAAGTGTCATTCAGCATTGATTTATCTAACTTTTATAACCCTTGATTAACAGAAAATTATGTTAACTATACGTATGCTGAAGTACAGCATATGGTATCTCCATATGACATCTGATGGGCTAATAATTCTGCACATAAACATTGCAAATGAGAATTATAAGAATTATGATAACACAATCTCCAAATAAATACATTTATATGCATAAAATTCTTTATTTTCTGATGTTAGAAATATTCCAAAATACTGTGGAGTTATTCTGACCAGTTCAGTTAGTGTGTATCTACTGCATGTGCCATATAATATAGTGCAAAAACTAATCATTATCACAAATGAGGATGTATCTTTTGTTTATGCTGGAGGTCCACTGTCACAGATTAACTTGCAGTGATTCTAAGCGCTCGTGAATGAGCTGGTGCACTGCGCTTAGCTTTACAGTAGTGCTTTGGAAATTTGAAGGTTACGATTACAGTGAACACAGACTACACGTA
>OY744613.1:30663884-30758884 GCA_963556255.1 Allolobophora icterica
AACTATTGGCGTCAATAAATTTAGAAAGAGGGAAGTTTTTGTGGTGCATAAAAGAATGTTTGAGAAAAATTCTAACGAAATGCTCTTCCCCAAACAACTCCTGCAGATACTTTGGAGGCAAATCATGACTTGTGTGAAATTGTCTTTTTCAATTTGCATTTGGCTCCCTTCCATATGTTCTCCGCATTTTGTGTGTGTGATCCTCAGTGTGATTCTGATCTACAACTTTAGCTTTCTTGACGCACAATTTTAGAATGCATAAAAATCCCACCTGATAAGTTCTCAAGATTGGAATAAGCACTGCATCCATCAGATATGATTTGAGTTCCAAGAATAGTTTTTATATGGGCGATGGTGAGAGTTTTCAGTAATTCTCTTGGGCATTGGACCATCCTTCTTGCCCTCTTAGGCACTGGTTCATTCTTCTGACACAATCTTCCACTACCATTTCAAACAATTCCACCACAGCTCAAGAAATATTTTGAGCACCTTTTCAGGGCTGTCAAATTGCCATGTTTCAGCACCACTGACAGGTTCTTGAATGACACACACATGCAAAAATGTGTATAAAGTATGTATGCATATATGAGGTATGTATGTATATATGTATTTACATGTCTTTGAATATAGTTCATTGGTGACTATAGGTATAATATGTAAGAGGAATGAATGCCTTCAATCGTTTAATAATTTATTATTACTATTTGACTTATGTTTAGTAAACTGTAGAAAACTACTTCAGATGAACCCATCCAGTCTGACAGTGTTTTGCATTTCATAAAGAAAATTTTTGTATGCTTTGAACCATTTTTTCCACCATCTGTTGTATTGTGTGAACCTCTATTAAAATCCTGGCTATGGCCTTGCACCAAGTTTGCATCATTCACCCAATTTCTGCTTATATACTATAAGTGCCCAGTTATTAGTTATTAAGCATCACCTTCATCGTCGTCATCATCATCATCGTCGTCACAATGAAGACAATAATGAGAATAGAAGATATTTCAGGTAACATGGTTCCTTCAGTTTTTAAATTCTGCTGCCAACAAAATATTACAAAGCAGCAGTGTTGGGTAAACTCAGACAAGAAATGAATTAAATCAAAACTCGACTCATGCACCTCAAAATGAGTTTAAACTCAAACTCAACTCATCCTAAGTGAAATGAGTTAACTCAAACTCAGTTGTTAAATGAGTTAAATCATCAACTCACACGTCTCATACTAGCACGTTCTAATCGAACATTGTACAAATACACAGTTACCAGGAAATGGTATCATCAGTTTATAATTACTAGTATAACTGTTATTATTATCCATTAATGGGGTAATGGATAAATCAGGTTATTATTACTGACTCACTAAGTCAAAGTAAACACCACAGTCCACATGTTTCACATCTCAAACATGACTGGTATTAGCTTTAAGCAGAAGAAGTTTTTCAAAGTTGGTGTCTGACAACCTGTTCCGGGTTAGTGGTTACGAAAGGACTACGCACTATATGTATAACAGTATAATGTATCTTAGTGACTTACCCTCAGATGCCTGACGAAGTTACTGGTAGCCACAGTTGTTCCGCTAAGAGATTTATTAATGCAATTATTGCATTTAGCAACAATTTTTCCATCACGCCTACTTGTAACAGAAAAATATTTTCCATCAAGAATACACGGTACTTCAGCCATGTTGTTCTTAACTGTTCACAATATATACAAAATATGCAGTGCTTAAACACTGTCTGCCCACCGCTGCTGGCCGTGTTTACGACTCTCCCTGCCGTCACCACTCACCAGTATGGAAAGCCGACGATATAAAAACGGCTTGTTTCAACATAATATGACTGCCGAGTGCCGAATAGTGAGTTGATTTTAAAATAATTGACAGTTACAACTCAAACTCACAGAAACTATGAATTGAATCAAACTCATTAGGCCAAAAAAAAATAATGGTGTGTTTCCGGTAACGCGACCGAGTCACTTTTTTGGCGCGACTCGGATAATTTTGGGAAAAAAATTTTTTCCCGTAACCCACAGCGTGTCAGAGTTGCAGATTTCCGACAATTGAAAACATTGCATTCCGTGCAGACGTGCAGAATTGCGACATTATAGCTGCGCTCACTAAAGCAGGTGGCTTTGGGAAATCAGCGGTCTTTCTACGTAAATAAGTGCACCGTTAATTAGAGCAATGAACTGGCTGTAAGTTTCCCACGGTCAGTTTTCACAAAAGTGGGAGGGTCGTGGAGATAATAGATCCGAAAGTCGGCGATTTTCCCACGGTTTCTCGCCAGCGTTATTTCACTAATCCGATCGTCGTACGTATTCAATCTTTCAGCAATTTCTACGATTATCGTAGGTACCAAAGTAGGCCTACAAGTAAAGCTTCCTTTGTAGAAACCAGCCTCAAGGTCACCCTCAGCCTCCTAAGCAAACAGCAACATCTACGATTATCGTACGTACCAAAGTAGGCCTACAAGTAAAGCTTCCTTTATAGAAACCAGCCTCAAGGTCAGCCTCAGCCTCCTAAGCAACCAGTCTACTGTAGCATTTAACCATAACCATCCTTCTTGGCAACCAAATTTCGTAGCAAACAGCCTCAATGTCAGCCTCTTTAGCACTCAGTTTCAGAGTTAGACTCGGGCCAAGTCTTTAGCAACCAGCCTCTTTAGCAACCATCCGTAACAGCCAGCCTCCTTTGCAGCGAGTGTTCTTAGCAACCGTCCTCCTTAGCAACCGCCATCTTTAGCAACAACTTTCTTATCAACAGCACTCCTTTGCAACCAGCCTCCTTGAATATCGATCTCTAAAGCACTCCTCGGTCACGGTTTGGGTCCGCTACTCCGGGGTCCGCTATACATGCCCTATATACATACCTACATACATACATACCGAGATACATACATGCATGCATACATACATGCATGCATACATACATACATACATACATAGAGTATGCATGCATACACACATACAGAGATACATACATACATACATACATACATAGAGTATGCATGCATACATCCATACATGCACACAAGTATGCATACAAACATACATACGTACACATGTATGCATGGATACATACATACATACAAGTATGCATACATACATACATGTATGTATGTATGTATCTCTGTATATGTGTATGTATGCATACTTGTATGCATGTATGTATGCATACATACATACATACATACAAGTATGAATACATACTTAAACATTCATACATACATACATGTATGCATGTATGTATCTCTGTATATGTGTATGTATGTATGTATGCATGCATACTCTATGTATGTATGTATGTATATAGCGGACCCCGGAATAGCAGACCCCCGAAATAGCATTGTATAAAACTATTTTACCAAAAAAAAATTATTTTCCTACCTACCTACCCAGTTTTTTAAAACTCTGTTACCGGAAACACACCATTATTTTTTTTTGGCCTTACTCACACTCTTTAAGGTGAGTTAACTCAAACTCATAAATCACAGCAAGTGAGTTAATTCGTGAGTTTCAACTCATCTAAGTTAACTCGTACCCAACACTGCAAAGCAGAACAGCAAAAGGTGAAGTCTTCACTCTAGTTGCAGTGATTGTTGCCTTAATTTAACCCAGTGATCACACTGGACATTGAATAAAGTTTAGTTGAATTCAATGATGTATCTTTGTCACTCATATATTTCTCATTATCTCTTTGCAGTGCTGTAGGTAAGACATGCCTGCTGATCAGCTATACAACCAATGCCTTCCCAGGAGAATACATACCAACCGTGTAAGTGTTGACTATTTGTCATTAACTGTAGTGTAATTTAATATTTCTCAATCTTGTATATTTTAATTAGTGTATAATCTTAGTATCTCTCATTTCTTTAAATATTGTGAATAATTGTCTCATTTCTGTAAATATTGTGAATAATTTAATTGCTCTCAATGTTAGTCGCTATATTGGAAATGAAATATATGTTATAAAATTAAAATTGGAAACAGTTGATAAATTCATTCTAGAAATGTTCTGGCTTTTTAGCTGCCATAAGCAGAAGTATTCAGCTATATAAAATTTAGCGTGGGGAGACTGGAACTTGTTTGCAGTTGTTTATTTGCATGTGAGTGATAACAAAATCAAATGAAATCAATTTTTTTTGGTAACCACACATTTCAAACAAGTGGATAAGGAAACAGGCATGTGAACAAACTAAACATATCTGGTTACACAGGAAAACGCTTGTTTTGAAATAATTTATACAGATTGCATAATTTTTAAACTGTAGCTTTGTTTAGAATGATTACTTACAAATGTACTTATCACGACACATAATATAGTGCATTTTAAGTACCTTATAAAAGCACTGTACCTACTACCTATAAATATGTACCAGATCTAAACATGTGTGTTTTAAGACAGTTAGCAAAATAGTATGCTCAGTGTACTGAGTTAATGTTTACATGGACAGGCAACTTCAACAATGGTGTGAAAGTATGTTCACTTCATTTAGCGTGAAATCTTTAAATGTATGCATCTATGGTTCAACAATTGCAGTACTGGGTAGAGTGATCAGATCTATCACTAAGTGAATTCATTCAAGCTTATTTGTATAATTTTTCTGAACAAACATTTTGTGGAAATACTTTTGATGACTCCACAGGCTGATAAAATTTTACAATTTCTACAGTAACTAGTGATCAGTTACAGTCTTTGTCTCTGTCTGCAGGCTTCGCTGTAAACCATATTTAGCCTGTTTTAAAAACTTTTAAACCATTTTAAAGATGAAATTAATGCACATTTAACCACTTTTAAGGCATACAGATTACAGACTGTGAATATTCGTAGAATGCCCAGAATTCTGGAGTCACAATGAACTTGCCAAGGGCACAGTTCAGGAATGTCTGTAACTTGTAACTATCAACATTAGGCTGATCTTGTGGTTGAATATTTTAAGCAAAAACGTGTATCCTTTGTTTCTTAATTCTGCTCTATCTGCAAATTTTCAGAATGATGAATGTGGTTGTAACTGGGTTAGTTGCAAAAATGTTTCAGATTTGATAATTATTCTGCCAACGTGATGGTTGATGGTCGACCAATTAACCTAGGACTGTGGGATACTGCAGGACAGGAAGACTACGACCGACTCAGACCACTTTCCTATCCACAGACTGTAAGGAAGCGTTTATCTGATTACTTAACAATTAAGCAAGCAGCCTGAACACATGTAGAATGCTATAGTTTAACCTGAAAGTACAAGCAATCTGGGGTTGAACTGTGGACAGTCGCATGGAATTGACGTTTGATTGCCAAGTCAACCTGTAAGAGAAAAGTGTTCAGTTTTTGGAACTTCCTTTTTGGTTCCTCCTAAATTCATTCCTGCAAAACAACACGTGAGGCTTGAGTTGCCAGTTTGTATTCAACAATTAAGTCACTTGTTAAATGAATTAGTTATATCATTTAACCGGCAGTTCATGGCAAACATACATTTAACAATTTATGTTACTATATATTTCTCTGAGTAATGTATTGATGATGGACATTTATGATTCGCTAATACAAGGAAACTCCTCAGCAGTGCTGTAGTTTTAGCAAATCAGTATGTCGCTGTAATAATGATGGTTCACATGAGCATAACTAGAGTGTAGAGTTGTGTCTTAGTCTCACTGTTATGGAAAAAATATATTAGGTCTGTCTGGCTGCTGTTTAATAGTGATGTTCGTTTCTGACTTGCAGGATGTCTTCCTCATCTGTTTCTCTCTGATTAGTCCAGCCTCATTTGAAAACGTTCGAGCCAAGGTAAGACCTCTGAGGCTGTTAGCTTGTTTGGAAATCTTTGTTAGTAATTGATGACTTATTCAGTACCGGTATTCATCATCATCATCAGTTCCTGACGCCAGCCATTTGGCGGCGATGGGTACGAATAAATGATCTCCATTGTCCTCGATCATTTGTCAAGTCTATTGCCCCCTTAATGTTAGTCCAAGTCGTGTTATGTCCTCGGTTATATTATCTATCCAGCGTAGTCTTGGTCTGCCTTTGTGTCTTTTCCCTTCGAATCTTGCATTATTCAGTATTAATATCTAAGAATTTGTCTGGATCTTTTGAAGTCCAGACTAGTCCAAAGTTTTGGAATTCGCTGCCCAGATCTGCATTCTGTCGATTCTTTCAGATCTAAACTTTCAACTTGTCTGTTTGAGCTTGCTTACCCACTTCTTCGACTGAATTTTGGTTTCCTGACGTATCAGATTTCAGTAAATCTTCTCCAATGTACTATGATCTTGACTACATTTTTATACTAAACTACCATTGATTGATGCCTTGTGCATACTATAATGGGTAGGTTTGTCGACTAGGAGTGCAACATTTTTGTGTCAACCGAACTTCACCACATTTAAGTGTATCTAAGAATTTTACAGATGATGAAATGGCCTTTTACAAGAAATATATTGATAATCTTCCCATCTGAAATATACATGCTGAAGGGCTACGTTATTTGTCATGTGACAGAGTGATAGGTAGTTGGGTAAGCACTCAACACTGATTCAGCTATATATAGTGATCAAGCCATGTTTTACCTAAGTTCTCACACCTCTAATAATGGCTCTTTGGAAGTTGTTAGACTAGAATAGAGTTTCAACCTAATGCATGGTTTAGTTGGATTCCTGTTTGGCTGAATTGCCATGCCAAAAAGGACAGATTCAATACATCTGCGTCTTACCATCAGGAGGTTTGATTTCTGATGCATCATGGTGAATTGATGCTACATTCATCGGGGAGGTAAGGTAGTTGCTCAGTGGTATAAGTGGTCTTCACAGCCATGGTCTTTGCGTTGAAAGATAATTGCAACCACCATGCTAACAGTTCATCTGTTTCGTGTGTAAATTATGCTGCTGCACTAGGATTTTTCTTTTTTGCAGTAAATGAACAGAGGAGGCATAGTGGCAAGTTGAGTTAAGTGTGAGTTTCTGGGTATAGGCAAGGGAAACTCTCAGGTGGAGCATGGTCTGATTAGCCTCTGGATCTCCATGCAGTTTCACAAGTGTTGTTTGAACCTGATGTAGAGGCAAAACATTTTACCAATCTGCCACCATGGGCTACTACAGTAGTTCCCTTTTAGACCAGGGCTGTAACTGGTGTAAATGATTGTTTGGTAGAATGAGAAAGTTGTTTTTAAAATTCAGGGTTCAGCTTTACGATGGTACATATTTACTGATTTTCACTTTCTGTTTGCTCTGTGATTAGTTTTATTGTGTTTATTTTTTATTATTATTATTAAAGCAGTTTTATTTAGCACCCCTTCAAGACTGCCTACCCAGGAGCACTCCCAGACGTGGTTGAACAACGCATCATTGTTTCATATTGGGGGGAGATAGATGAATGGTAACGCTATTGTTCGAAGAACATAATATCTTAAAAGATGCGGTTCGATACCTGTAAACTCTCTATAGGTCACTCAGCCTTCCACTCCGTAGGGGTCAGCTGTAAAATGAGCGGGCGCCTAACAGGCTGCCAAGACGTATGTTCTATAAGATCTTGATAATTGTACTGTCATATGTTTCAATGTTACTGCGGTTTGTCAGTGAGATTGTCAATAAACACGAATATTATTATTGTTATATCTTTAAATCAACGGTGTTAGCTTTTCTTGTGAGTTAAGGACTGTTTCATGGTCTTAATGCAGTGACTAGCACACCTGCATTAGAAGGCAAGCTATCAACCAACTGATTAACATATCACACCACACCTTAACGATGATTGTGTATTTAAATGTATGGAAAAACTAATCCATCTTGTCATTAAAGGTTTAACCTTTGCTGATATTTGCTGAGTTTGTGTTCTGTTTTTCTGCAGTGGTATCCTGAGGTTAGCCATCACTGTCCGGCCACCCCGATTGTCTTAGTAGGCACTAAGCTGGACTTGCGTGAGGACAAGGAGACAATAGAAAGACTAAGGGACAAGAAGCTATCACCAATCACCTATCCGCAGGTACTTATTCAGTTCTGTTATCTACTGTGAAGAGACACTTGTATAAGTTGATTCTTATGTTTGCATTGTTGACTAAAGGGCTGGTAGTGTGATCTGTAGCAATGTGGGTACAGAAATAGACTTGTATGTGGTTGATGGATTGATTAGCTGATTAAATGTTAACTGATTAGCTGATTGGTTTACCTGATGCATGTCTGTGTATGTGTGTATCAAAACACTTATGTAACGTTTTTGTGGTAGCTGATTTGTTTACCTGATGTTTGTCTGTGTATCTGTGTATCAAAACACTTATAATGTAACGTCTTTCAGGTTCTGTGGTTGTAGGGTTTGGCAGTGGTTTTAAGTCGATTCTTATGTCTGGTTGAGGGCCACAGCTCTTATCATCAGTCCTTGTTAACAAAGCAAATGTAAGAATCAACTTATGTAAGGATTTTAACATTTAGGCTTTGAAATAAGGACTACAGATGTTAGAGAGTTTCACTGACTGATTTGCTGTGCAAACGATGAATTGATTGGTATGATATTGGACTGTTAAACTTGTGTTAATTGAATGACCGAATGTACAGTGGTACGGTATTTTTAGGGTTTGGCAATGGCAAAAGAAATCGGTGCCGTGAAGTACCTGGAATGTTCGGCGTTGACTCAGAAGGGCCTGAAGACAGTCTTTGACGAGGCGATTCGTGCCGTGCTTTGTCCAAAGCCTAAGCCGAAGAAGAAGAAGACTTGCATCGTGCTGTAATAATGCGCCTTCGGATGTCACTGCTGGTTGAAACTGGGGTCGCTACCCTGTGACCAGTTCTTGAAATAGTTACTTTTATGTAATGACGTGTGTTTGTAACCCAGTCATCTTATTATATTGAGTTTAATATAATAGTAATACTAATGTATCAGTTCCTCAGAATGCTAAACTTAGCCTTGTCTGCTACTTACAGGAGTTTCTGCTAGTGTTTAATTAAATTATTGCAGCTAACATATTATATATTATTAGTTTTTAGATAATATATATTTATGTTGATTGCTTTCAAACGATATAATTGTAAAATTCTCTCCATATATTTACGTGTTAATGGGATTAAGATAGGAGTGATTTAGTCTTTCCTTCTATAGATAAGAAACCATTAATGATCGAATGCTTTGCATTTACATTGTGGGTTTTAATAAATAGAACTCAATATGTATCTCGGTATCTGATATGTTTATATATATACACAACCGGTTCTTTTATTCAAGGAAGTAGCCAGGGTTTCTGAAGCTTTTGAGTCTTGACGTTGTAGTTAAGCTCATGTATTAAACATTTAGGGATGGTCATTTGGATGCAGTGGTCAAGGGATTAAATAATAGGGTAGAGGCTTGAAGTTTTCCACCTAGTGAAAATCCCATGGTTTCAGGTTATGTGTATATATATAAATGTGTATAATTGGCCATTTTCCACGTTTATCCAGGTTTGGGTTCTCTGCCAACTTTTTCTACTCTGCAACTAAGAGCAAAGAGAAGTCGGACTTATCTCCTTTAAATTGTGTAAATACACTGTTTCGTTAATAGTGCCTGCAAGGTAGACGTGTTGAGTGAGATGTTCAGATGGCTTGCACTTCGCTTGGTGCAAGGCCTTTCAGTCAAGGCGATGGAGCATTATGATATTGAAATGCTGGATTTTAAGTGCTCTGTCAATGATGTGAATCTTGATATATATAAGGCACATTTTCAGTAAATTGTTAAATGGGAACTGCAGGAAAATTTGTCATGTTGGTACACTGCAAATTTTTGGCCTGCAAATCAGCCGAAAGCTCTTGAGCCTTGACGTAGTAGTTAAGAGCACGTGTTAAACCTTTTTGAATGGTCATTTCTGGGTTATGTTCCACCATCCTGTCCCTTGAGACATTCTCTCATGACCTTAGGGCCGCAATATGGCCTTGAACCCAGTTTCACCATCATAGAAACCTGAGATCCATTCACAATCAGCCATTTTGTTAGAATTTTAACAGTTAAGAGATAATGATGCAAATTGATTGTTTTTCTGTGTTCTTTGTTTCTGTGAAATTCTGTTGCGATTCTATGAGTTTTAGATTTACGTTGGCGATTCTTGTCGACACTCTGGCCCTGTGAACACTAATTTGTGTCCAGACTATGCGATGTCCTACTTTCATGTAATCACTTTGCAAACTAGCTGTAATCGTTCTGGTTATTCTTGGAACAGAACAAAGATTTCAGCCCTTCACAACTACTCTGCTGATGAAATGAAGTTAGCCTTTAAAGTGAAAAATTCAATGCATTGTTTTGTGGTGATCACTTGTCTTCAGTTTACATTATCGAGTTTTTCTGGCTGACAAACTGAGCCATTAATCCAGCTATCAAGACAGATAGGTCAATCTGATCGGTCGATTGCCTGATTGATTGTTTGGTGAGTTATATGAAACTTTCAGTTTGTTGTCGGCTATAAGAGCTGACTGGCTGTGAAATTGCTGTACAGTATGTACATGTATTTCTGCTTTTGTCAAGAGATCCTTGAAAACCATTATAGAGTTAAGGACTATATGTGCATGTGACACCTTTTAAAGTTTAATGGCACAATGTAAGCGATCACGTTCATAGCAACCTGTGTCTGAATGAATGTATAAATGCGAAAGAAGCAACTGTTATATATT
Source organism: Allolobophora icterica (assembly GCA_963556255.1). Classification (NCBI taxonomy): domain Eukaryota; kingdom Metazoa; phylum Annelida; class Clitellata; order Crassiclitellata; family Lumbricidae; genus Allolobophora; species Allolobophora icterica. The sequence continues at coordinate 30,674,496 of OY744613.1, forward strand.
GCGGTTTTAGAAGTGACGATCAACTGGTGTCTTGTTCTTTACGATAGCAGAATTAAGAAGTTCCTGGTAAGAAGGGTTTAGATTAGATCAGCGGTGTTCAAACAGTGGTATGCATACAACTATTGGTACGCCAGGTGTTGCTAAGTGGTACGTGAAAAAAAATTTCTATGAGTTTATGCCCATCTGTCTTTGATTAGCTATTTATTGACTATTGAAGTATCTATTAAATATTGTAAATCTGTGCTCGAAACAACCCCACAGCTCACATTAACGCTTTCTAATAGTGATTTATTCTTCCTTTTTTGACATGGTTACATTCTTAAAATTATATATTAATTTAAATCTACTTGCGGTCCTACGCTAATTGCAATGGGATTTCGCGCTCGCCTGTTGTTTTGATGTGACCTTTGCTGGTGGTATGCCAACATTCGACTTTTTTTACGTGGTAGTACGATAAAAACAAAGTTTGAAAGCCGCTGGATTAGATACTATTATAGAGCTATTAGGGATCAGTTAGACCCATGAGTGATCACACCTTGTGTTCAGACTCTGTGGTAGTTGCTCTGTAGGCCCCTATTTAAAGTTGCAAGGCTGGCAGCCTGTTGATCATTGACCATGAAACTTTTAAGCTAGCGGTTGCAGAATTGAGGTCTTCATATTAACAAATCCTCTATTACATTTAGATATTTTCAGTTTGATACAGCATGCAATGATCTCCAAGGGTGTTTACATTTACGTAGCATGCATTAAACCCTTTATGTTGCCATAAATAGTCAATTACGCTGAAGGTGAGGAGATTGCTATATTCGATTCATCAGATGTCTTGAAATGCTTCTGGTTTTCTCCAGCAAATAAGAGGTTTTACAATTCCTTAATTCCTGTGGTAAATGTACCATTCACTTATTTGGGGACACAGCATACACTTTTCGCAAGTGTCTGACTACAGTGACGCCTCTGCCAGCATTCCTGTGGTTCTTAAAGTGGTGGTCCGCGGACTGGCGCCGGTCCGCAGAGCTCTGGTCACCGGTCCGTGAAACAGTCCTTAAAAATTCATAATTTTTCAACTTATTCACGAAAATGTATAATAAACGGTTTAAATTGGCAACAGTAATAACAATATAGTTGTTATAAACAGTGACAATGTTATATGAAATATAATTTTTAATATAACATGTCAAGCATGTAAGCTGATGTTGAAAAGCACCGGTCCGCGAAATGGCTGGTAAAGCAATCACTGGTCCGCAGCATCCGAAAGTTTAAGAAACACTGCATTAGACGACACCCATATGGGCTCTATACAGGTCATATATGGGTTCCATGTGGGTATGCTGGCCGGGACGACTTGTGGAAGGCGGGCCCGGTCTGTTGATGCTGGCGACACATGTGTATATAAATCTATAGAAATAGTCATATACATACATATAAAATATACACACTTGTGTAAATATATGTAGGCTATGATGGAGTATTCAGTTGTAAATGACATTTGACAATTTGATCAAGAGATTATAGATATTGAGGCATTGTAATTAGTAACTTCTGTTGTGTTGGTGTCTAATGCTCAAGGCATCAACTAATAGCACACCAAAACCAAGCCGTAATCAGGTCAATATTTAGAAGATCAGTCCATAAGACAGAGAGGCAGCCTATGGTGGATAAGCAGTTTGTAAGAAGTGTTTTGAGTTGAGAACGAAATTACACAGGCGACAGCAGATCGCACAGACACAGGGAGAGTTCCAAAAAGCTTATTCACAAAGAATAGTTCTTGATTTAGGTGTGACCAGACAAAGATAATCAGATGACCTCGTTGAATAATGATAAGTCTGATCAGGGGCGTAGCCAGACTTCAATTCAAGAGGAGGCAACTACTGCTTGTCTAAACTTTTATGCAGTGGTGGCGATCTTGTTTCAGAGGTGAGGGGGAAATTTTCAGCGTCCGAAGGGCGGTCGCAAAAACTTCTGAGAATTGAAGAATTTTGCTCTGAGAATTTAAAAAATTTCGTCAGGAAAAAAGTAAATTTCGTCACGAAAAAAGTTGATGACTTTTGTTTTTAGTCATTAACACATTTGAGGACTTCCTTCTCGGGGACTAACACACAAATCAGGAGGAGGCAAAATCCACCTCTCCTGGGGTGTACTTCAGAACACAGGGCTATAACCCATAGAGAATTTTAAAATTCGCAAAACCAAGAGGAGGCAAATGCCTCCTCTTGCCTCCATGTAGCTACGCCTATGAGTCTGATGAATAAGATTTTAAGTATTGTGGCTGGCCAGAGTTCAACGCTTTATAAACTATGAACACTAATTTAAAACTAATTCTTTGCTGAACAGGAAGCCAATGCAAAGATTTAAACAGGGGTTATATGTTCTAATTTTGATGTATTAGTTTTGGCTCTAGCCAAAGAGTTCTGAACTCTGCTGCTTCAGTATGTTTGACCTATTGATACCAGTAAGAAGTGAATTACAGTAATCTAATCTAAGCGAATGGAAATTAGCCAGAGATATCCTTGTGGACATGGGCACATAATACCTAATTCTGCGTACATCACAAATGAACATACTGTATATGACGTATGAATGCTGTTTACATGGCCAGTGAGAGACTTGGTAGAATTGAAAACAACTCCTAAGTTACAAGCAGCGTATGCCAGCTCAATAATTGAGTCGTGCAGTTCCAGTGATTTAAGCCGATCAATTTTTTCAGAATTGAGTTGTGCAGTTCCAATGACTTAAGCCGATTAAATTTTTTCAGTTGCTGTGGAGTGCCCACAAGCAGGAATTCAGTCTGCTTGGTTAAGGATGAGTTTATTGGCTGCCATCCAAGACTGTAACTCATCAAAGACAGCAGACAACAGCTGCACAGATGAGACACAGGACTCAAATGGAATGTAGATTTCAGTATCATCAGCATAGAAATTATATCCCAAGGAATGATTATCCAGCAATGTTCCCAATGGTGAGGTGTATACTGTAAACCAGAGGACCAAGCACAAAACACTGTGGAACACCGCATGCCAACAAAGTACTAGATGAATAATTACCATTGAAGTACACTGATAGAGTGCGTGGACTAAGATAAGTACTAAACCAATTTAGTGCAGGACCAGATCTACCAAACCAGTGCCTGAGATGAAGAAGAATAGAATGATCCACTGTATCAAAAGCAGCAGACAAGTCAAGAAAAACAAGTGTCACCTTACCCCTGTCCATTGATTATGATGTCCTTATGAACAGTAATTGAGTGCGGATTCTGTTGAGTGAAACTTACGATATGCAGACTGAAAGGTGGAGATTAGTGAGTTTTTGTGTAATGACTAGTTTGATGCTTATTAACGACAACTTGTGGAAATATACTACGTCTCTTCATAAAGAAGTGTTATATTTTTTTGTAAAGTTGAACTCAAAGTCATGTCCCAAACATTTTTATAACTTTGGACATTCTTTTAACTCTGCCAGTTTCTGTAACTACTAACTGGGAATAACAATAACTTTATCTGTGTTCAACAATGCTGCAGAATAGATTTTAAATATGCTAAACTTTAAACCGAGCATAGACATTTAATGGTTAAGAAGAAAAGAAGAGTAGAACAGCAGTCTCTTAAGCTAGTCTGAAAGGCAGCCATGGGTTTGAAGCGTTAGCGACTTCATTTTCTCAGCCTCCGCCTATGGGGGCGGGTGACCAGTCCTCTCCCTCGTCGTCTGATCTTCCAACCGATAGTATGTGGTCACTATGTACTCATTATAGCCGAGTTGGCCAAATGGAGCAGAAATCTTGACACACATTTCTGCCCGGGCGGGGATTTGAACCTCTGACCTCCCGGTTGACAGTCTAGCACGATAACCACCAGACTATCGCACAGTGGTTGGGAAACTTGATAAAAAAAACCAAATAGTTACCGAATTTGAAAGATCAATCTGCTCACTCTATAAAACCACGGGAAGAGGGGTTGTCAAGGGAAGAGGGGTTTTCCTGTGTTATTATTATTCTATTTATAATATTATTGTCATTTTGTAACTTTCCGTTTAGCCAACGAGATAACGGTTTAATATAATGTCTGGTACTTGATGTGTAATAACCATACGATTACTAACACATATAATTTACGAATAGTAGGTCACCAGCCGGGGTAAAACTCGTAAAAGCAATTTAAAGTTTTGAAGCCTCTTCTGGTGTTTAAGACGACCTTGCCATGAAAAGTCAGATCACTTAATATACGAATTGCAATCCATAATTATGTACTCCTGATGCAGCGTATACATAGGCCTAGCTAGTTTCGATAAACACTGCAACGGTTGAATTTTGGTTTTGTTGTGAAACATCACGATAATTTGAATGTCATGTTAACAAATTTAGGTTATGTCCTCTTCTGGAATCATCTTATAACTTGAGTTCGGAAGAGCTTCACGCTTTCTTCGTGAGTACGAAATAATATCTGGAGTCGTCAAGATTTTTTATAACCGCGCCCAGAAGAACCTTCGAAATTTATAAGAGCTATCTGCAGTAACCGGTAGATTCACGAAAGCGCGTCTTCGAAACCTGAAAAGTTGACAACTAGGGGATTTTCTGCGTCATAAGGTCGACTGCGTCTTTTACGAAGCATTGGTAAGTGATTTTTTAAATTAATTTTAGTATATCATTGCCACTTTAATGAATTGCTGAAAGTTTTAGGTATGTTATTGTTTATTTTGGTGCTTTTGCGTAAATTATACTTTCGTCTGCGCAAGCAGTAGCCTAATCTGTTGTGATTCTGAGACAGCGAGACCCTCTTGGCCTTTAACATAAGAATTAGTCAGGGTGACTTTGGTGAGTAATGAATTGCAAACTGTTCCAAGTAAAACACGGTGCGTAGGAGTTTTGTATCTTTCGTTGAATATGTAATTAGTCGTCACAGTCAAGTAGTGTGCATCAACGTGAACGCATTGCATTGCATACAAATGCTTAGCACTCAACTCATTCGTAAACAAATGCATAACACACAATGAGAATGCAGCAGAAATGCGCATACCAGGGCATACGTGGGAATGCTTGAAGCTTACGAAGCGTTTAACAATGCCGTGGTGTGCAGTATAGAGCTCAGAAGCTGTGCTTTGCAAGGTCGAGATGTTACATTATGTGCTGATATGTCAACAGACAACGTGACGTGGCTTGCAAATGCGTTTACGGGAAGCTGTCTATTTAAAAGACCAGTCACTTATCTTATCTTATCTTATCTTATCTGAACATTTATAAAGCGCTTCTCGCAGCAGGGCTATACAGAAGCGCTCTCAACGTGACAGGCCCGTAAACAAGTAAGTCTTTAGGCAGCGAACGAAAACCTGCCACGTTGATGTGTACACACGACAAGCGCAAACACGGAGCTTTTGTACACATGCTGCGTGGCTTTGGTAGTTTTTACAAACAAGCATGTGACTATGTTGCATCACATCTCTGTCACTTGGTAAGTTTTGCCTAAAGAACTAGTTAAAAATCACTTTATAAGTTAGAACTCTGTTTTGTTAGTATAAAGGCAAAGAGTAATTGTAAAGTAATAATACATTTATACATTGTCCTTTAAGAGCTTCTCAGAGGTGCTAAACACGCGCCATCAGTCTGAGAAAAACTGCGTTTTAACGACCGAGTAAAGGAGACAATGGTGTCACGAAGTGACTGAAGCTGATAGTGGTAATGGTGTCACGGAGTGAGAGCGGAAGGTTGTTCCAGAGCAAGGGTGCTGCCACAAACAAGCCCTTTTGTGTGCACATAAGAGTATGAGACCATCAGATCCCTCTTAGTAGCCGATCGAAGCATCATACGCTCCGGCTGAGTCGAGACTGGCTGACAGAGCTCAGCAATGTAGTCCGGAGCTGGATATGTCCAAGTATTGGCATGAAATATCTAATACCTAATAACCAGGGCTGTAGTGGTAAAATTAGAGGTGAGTACACGCTACCGGTTAGTTTTCCTAAACAAATTAGAGGGGAGTATACGCTACAGTATTTTGTGAGTATACGATATAGTATTTTAATATAAATAAGTATAAATATTTTGTGAGGTGAGTATACAGTCTCTAAAGGTGAGTACACGCTGTATACCCGCGTATACCCTCGACTACAGCCCTGCTAATAACAACTTTTTCAGCAACTGTTTCATTCAGTTTGGATGTCCATGGCTTATCTTTTCACAAGAAATTTAAACTTTTAAGCATTAGAGTTGGTTTATATCAGGTAAACTTGTGGCCAGTTTATCACATGCCAGCTGCGGTGCTCAGACTTACATACAGATCAAGTCTTTTGGTATAAGGTGGATTGCAGGAACAAGAGAAGCATTACAACAGTATTTCCCAAAGTTGTGGTCCACGGACCGGTGCCGGTCCACGAGCCCTCAGTTGCTGGTCCGCAAAGTGAGTCAAGAAACTGGACAAAAAAGACGAGAGACTTTTTCTCAGTTGGGTCTCACTTCGAACTGTCTTCAAAAAACACGACTGTCTCGCAGTCAAAACCATATTTTTCGTCTAAATTAAAAAGATTTGTTCTGGGAATAAATGTATTTCAGCCATTGTAAACGAAAACTGCCGAAGAAATAGTTATTCGACGAATTGCTGACAGGTCAAATAGAGGTTGTTGTTTGCCTTTAGTAGAAATTTTGATTGTAACATTTTGCGGATTTTTGCCCAGCAATTAAAAACTGGATGTGACTTATCTCTTTTGTCTTTAATAACCGATCCTGCTGCATTGGGAAAATTCTTGCCAGTCCATCACACTGAAAGGTAAATTCCTGCCAGTCTGTCACTCAGAAAAGTTTGAGAAGCGCTGCATTACAATATTTATGTTGCATTACATTAGCAGAATTGCCTTTTGTTGCAGGTAGAATAACAGTAAACGAACAACTGATTGCCAGTATAATTGTAGGCCTAATCAGCATGAAAGAGTAGTGCTGGCCTACCAGCCTTGAGTATATATAGTACCTTTGGGTATATATACCCAAGTGTGTCTTTCTTTGGCTGTATTCTGTCCAAGTTGAATTCCATTTGGTTTGATCTTGGTTTTTTTGGCTTCGAGTTGTTTCCCTGTGAGAGGTGCTTTTAAGTGGTAGAATTACAATTACAAAGATATCTGCCTTGTTTGCCTTGCCATGGGACTGAGCCTCTGCGTTCAAGGTCAGACCTTAGATAACTTAATAGGTGCGAAAAGTTGGTGAAGCCTACTATACTGGTGGATGATATTTTCAGAAATTTTTATTTTAGGTGGAAGAAAGATGCAATGCTGGGGATCGACATAACATAAAGGTATGTGTTTGAGGCTTGGCCAGAATTTTTTAGTTTTCAGTATCGATTACTATGTTGAACATATTCTGCGTTCAGGGATGCTATGTTGTATGTGTAAGTGTATGTATTTTAACACTTATGTAGCACATTTTAAGAACCTCACAAAGGCGCTGTAATGGTGCATCCTAAGATGAGCTGAAATGTTTTCTGAGCTATCTGTGGCAGGAAAGTTCTAATTTAAAGTGGGAGACTCTTCCATGAGGATGATCCAATACATTTGCTCGTTCCACGACTTTGCAAAGTCGAGCTTTTTCAGTGGTGGGCCCGGTAGTCTGGAACAGACTTCCCTTAGAGCTCCGCATGTGCCCTGGGGTCACCCCTGGCATATTTCTTGCAAAACTTAAGACTGTCTTATATGAACGTGCTGGTGTCGGGAGCGCCTCTGAGTAGTTCCCTTGAAGGAGCGCTATATAAATATTCGAATGAATGAATGAATGAGAAGGATCAATGTGAGTGAATCGCTGTACAGGAGCACAGGACTAACAGGTCTGCATGAGCTGAAGAGCACAGTGTTGGTCGACCTGGTTGGCTCGATACAGAAGAGATCCCTGATGTATTCCTGGAATGAACTGACCATTGATGCTCAGCTGCGGAGGAATATCTTGAATGTAATTTAATCCTTGTCTGTAAGCCAGTCTTTCGAATGTAGTTTATTTTGGCAGATTGGCCATGACCTGGGCAGCACAGTTAAGAACAGGCTGAAGCTGATAAATTCTGACCTTTGGTATGCCTGCAAGGACAGTGTTGCAAAAGTTCAAGTGCATTATGACGGCGGAATGAACAAGGATTACAGTAACGTCTTGTGATAAATTCCGCTGATATACGTTACATCGAACCATTATCGTAATTAATGGCCTTTTGTCTTTCCACTTTCCAATGTTTTATTGCTTATTCTGAAAGGGAGATGGTGATCAAATATTCATTGCTTTTGATTTAACCTTTCTTTACAATTTCTGCATGAAAGAAGGAAACAAACTTCGTAATTTTCAGTCATCTTAACCACGGAACTGTCATTTTGTTGATGTGAAGTGCATTGCTAAATAAAGCAAGTTTTTTTGTGACATCAGCACTATGATGTAGTCCCAAGATTGACGGATGTAGATCCTTTTGTATTATGTTTATTAAATCAGAGGAGTGTGTTATGGGTTGGAAATATTATTACCAACATTAATTGGCTGGCCAGGCACAGCATGCTTCGGAATTGCCAGTGTCTGTTTATTATCATTTCCTAAGCATGTGCCCTTGCCATGTATAGAGTTACGTCATCAGTGTCACTTGGTATCTGATGTCTGCCAGGGTCTGTCTCTTCATGTATCTGTCTATTCATCTGTGTTTGTAGTCTCACTGTCTCAGTTACTCTGTCTCTAAATCCCTCCAACTGTTCTTCTGCCCTGAGGTCTATGACTTCTTATTATATATTTCTCGTCCTACTCTCTTCATGCCTTTATGTTATGCAAGTACTTGAGTGCAAACCTTCCTCTGTTTGCTTACACATAGATGGTAAGCTATTCTTCTGCATTACTGTTTGACTATCAACAAAGAATATCCTACAACTGTTTAAATATGTAAAGTCAATATAAAGACTTGGTGGACCTATGACGTGGTTTCATTGGATGCCTTGTGCATTAGACACAGGCAGGCACTGCAGAAATTGTAAATGATGTGTTGTCATTATTTCATATTTTATATTAGATAAGTTTATGTTCTATAAAAGTTTGTCTGAAATATTTTTTATTAAATGTTTCTGTATTGTTGATTTAGTAATATGGATGAAGTCGATGGAAACAGCAGAGACACGTCAACTGAAGGCAGTTCCGGTGGTTTGTCCAACATTCGACCGGAACAACATTTGTCAAATTCTGAAGCTTTACCACGACTTCATTCAGCGTGGTCAGCACCACAACTGCTGGGAGAAATAACTTCCAGCCCACATTTAAGAGGACATAATATTTCATCGAGCGACAGGACTGATTTTGATAGGACTAATTTCAATGATGATCCCACAGTATCATCTAGTGGTGGTTACCAATTCGGTACGGAATTGGCACTAAGGCAGAGGGAAATATTACATCCAAGATCTGTCAAACATGATGAAAAAAGAAATGCTAACAAGAGCTCTTTGACTAATTTTCCTGCTGGTGCTTGTGAGGATACCAAGTCACCAGAAACGAAGTTGCCATTATGTCGGCAGTCTCGTACAGAATCACAGTCGGAGTTTTTATTTCGAGAGGACGAACATTTGCTTTCGAGCGGTGGTTTAAATTCTGGAATATGTCAGGCACGACCTGAATCCAGTAATAGTCTCACATTTGAATTGAGGTCAGACTTAAATTCACAGTATGATAAGGATCTGGATAAAAACAATTTCTTACCAAAATTACAAAGTGAGGTGTCACTGCAGTCCCTTAGGCACGATATACAGCCACCTCAGCAAATGGACTTGCGGGAACATTTGCCGAAACCAGACCCCACAGCACGGAGAGAAACCAACACTGATCGGAATGCACGGATGCAAGGAGCATGCCAGCTTTCAATGACTGGATCTGTCGTTCAGCAGTGCTCGGACGTGAATGATTTCGAGAGTTATGGCCAAAATTATCTGGAGGACCTTGGCAACAGCTTACCTTTTGAAATGCGTCAGGGTTACAATGGAGCTGGCCACTTAGAGGTAATGTTGTGCATTACTTTATTCCTTTCTCCAGCAGTTTTTATTTTCTCTGTGTTAGGATTGATGTCCTTAGTGTCTAATATAGTTTATCAGAGAATGTTGAACATTTACATTCAAGTAAGAAACACTTACGGAGGAATGTATTCTAAGGTTAATACTATCTGTTGATTATTGATTATAATTGTAATTGTAATGGCAAATTTATATAGTACCACTTCAAAAGAGACTCTTCAAATGCATGCATGTTGCTGAATATTTACACTTTTTAATGAGAAAAATTAAAGGATAAATATATTGTGATGTTGCGATTATCTGCCTGTGTGCTTTAGTGCAGCGGTTTTCAAACGGTGGCACGTGTACGACTAGTGGTACACCAGGTGTCGCTAAGTGGTACATAAAAAAATTCAACAAGATTACATTCTTAAAATTATATGTTAATTTTTAAATTGTCTACGTATGGTCCTATGCTAATTGCATGGGGACTCTGCGCTCGCCTGTTGTTTTTGATCTGACCTTTGCTGGTGGCATGCCAACATTCAATTTTTTACCTGGTGGTACAGTAAAAATAAAATTTTAAAACCGCTGCTTTTGTGGTTAGAAAGTAGAATGTCAGTTTTGGGTAACCTGCTGGATCCAATTGAAACAGTTGTTGAAAGGGTTATAGATTATAGCATTCGGCCAGCAAAATAATGATGTCATAATGTTAGGTACTTAGATTCCAACCTAGCTGAGCTGTGGATGCATTCATTTTATTTTGACACTGATACTTTCTCAAAGCAAGGTTCATAATTGAATGGTGGGGTATGTTGGCCAATTGGTTGGAGTGTTTAGTTTGTAGCGTAAAGAGTACGGGCAAGCCTCACCCTAGGTTGGGTACTGTGTAGAGACCGTGAGCAAGTCCTTCACGCACAATTCGGCACCATCAATGGTCTATTGTATAGTCGTTGTGCATTTCTGAACTTTGAAGGAGAGCAATATCAAATGTATATATACATATATGTGTGTGTGTATGCATGTAAGCCTATGTATGTATGTATGTACCAGTGTGCTTGTACCTATGTGTATGTGCTGGTTTGCATGTACCTTTATGTATGTGTGTTTTTGTGTTTATTTGTGTACATTTATGTTATTCTGTGGAATATTTACAGCGTATTATTCAAAATCAAGATGAAATCCTTCTTGCTCGTGATCAGGAGATCCTGCAATTGAAAGAAGCAAACCACAGACAGTCACTGTTTATCGAGAAAATCTTGTGAGTGCACCACTTAATTTTAGTAATTGTTGGCAAACAATAGATAACAAGATAGACTGCTAAATTGACTATCAAACATCCTTTGTGACAGAGCTTCTGAAACCTTCTGTATGGATTGATTGCATTAACGTTCAGATGGGCTTATCAGGGTTATGGCAATCCCTTATTTATTTTATTATTGTCAACTACAGCCTTCAAAGATGCAGTGCTGGTGTATTCATCTTCTGTCAAAAATCAAGAAATACTGCAACTCACTGAATGACTTTGGCAAAATGATGTTTTAAGCCTTGGAGTATTCAGCGGTTGGACATTCATTGACCTCTTGTTCCTATGTTGAGATAGCACAGTCATAGATATTTCTTTACACATTGCTATATGAAACAATTGCACATTAAATCCGGATGTTTTGAAACTTTTTCATGTCAGTTTTGTGTACTGCTAAACATTGCCTCAGATTCAGATCACCTGGTACTGTCTTTCAGATTGTCTTTACGATATTTCTGACTTCTGATGACAATCTGATAAATGTGCTATATTTACTTAAATAATTTCAGAAGTGAAAAGCGACTTTTGGAAAGTGCAGTTGGTGAGCAAGCACGGCTACTTATGTTGCATGGTGCCCAACGTTCCAACACACAACCAGCACGACAGACTGGCCTTGGTGCTGGAGGAACTTTTGATTCACAGTTGTATGAGGCACAGGTTGGATCTACTTAAATCTTTTCTTGTCATATTGTTTTCATTAGTTGTGGTGAAATTATCTGCAGTCTTGATATATGCTCAAATCATGTGGCATGGTTTGTGATTGGTTGAGTGCAAGGCTTGTAATGCGGAATATGTTGGCTTGAGCATCACCTGGACGGTCATTGTGTACAGAATCCTTAATTATTTTCTTTCGTATTTATAACATGCCACTATACGATGAAAAAATATCCATCGAGGGCACTGAGCAATTGCGCAAAAACTTTTTAAAGCCTCTACAGCAGCGGTTCTCAACCTTTTTAATGCGGCGACCCCTTGACAATATTTCCAAAGTTGTGGCGACCCCCAACAATAAAACTGATTTTTGCTACCATTATGATGCATTTCACTTCTCACCATTTGACAATCCATACATAATGAATCATTAATCAACAAAACAATTTGGAATTTTTTGGTAATAGTTTTGAAAATTTTAAAAGTTAAATTTAGTAAATGAAATGTTTACCTGACGCTTAATATTTATTGTGTAGGCTACTGTGTAGTGTACTATGACTGTACAATTAAGATTAAAATTTTCAATGCCAGCTGTTTAATTTAAAGTTTAGACATTACTTCAGATTTAAGAAAAATAAAGCTAGAGAAGGCCAACAATATTATTTCAGATAACTAGACAAATGACGGAGTTTGCAATCCAAATTTCTGAAAGTTCCAGCCGACCCCTGACAAATCGTAAGGCGACCCCCGTGGGGGTCGCGACCCACAGGTTGAGAATCGCTGCTCTACAGAGTAACCATATCAGAGCAAACACACACCCATGCACTGTGTCAAAAGGTGAGCACTTAAACGATTTGGATATGATGTCGCACAGTCGACTGCTGTATAACAAAGTTGGCTACTGTGTCATACAATGCTTCACATAGGCGTAATTTGTGGGGGGTATGAGGGGTACCCGTAACCCCCACTTTTTGGACTCGGGGTACCGTACCCCCCACTTTTTAAACAATGTCAATCAATATTTTATCATTGTGCCTTCCCAGAGATGGTCATGTGAAAAACGAAAGTGGAAAGATATTGGTACCCCCTTCTTTTTAGACCAAAATTACGCCCCTGATGCTTCATGCTGAAACACTCTAATGCCACTAGTGATAAGTTTATATCTGTAATGATGATAATGCTTGTCATTATAAATATGGTCAAGATTATTCAAATATAAAATTTTCTGTGGGATTCTTAAATGGACAATTTGGCATTTACGAATGCACAGACGCTTGTAATATTTCCTAATTATCACAAAACACTGGGATTTGAAACTGTGGAAACAAAGCTGGGTGCTCAGCAACCATGCTTTAGTTTTCCTTTTATTTTGCTAATGGCTGTGACGTGTAATAAGCAATTACCTTGTCAGGTAGCCCGTGTTTTCTTACAGGCAGCATCTCCACAGACCACTTCTCTGTTTCACAGATGAATAACATAAGCTTAAATCAGTCATGTGTTATACTGATGGAGGAATATTGTTGCAGCTTGAAGTTGCACTCTGTATATTTTGATATTTTCTTCAGTTGGCTGCTTATCGGGAGGATTTTGAGAATGAGAGAAAAGAGAAACTTCTGATTAAAGGATCGGCTGATTCACTCAAAGAACAACTGCATACTGCTCTTAATGAAATTCAGATAGCTAAGGACAAGGTGAGTTGGAAAACTTTGAACACTGAAGGAGTGCATCTGTTTATGACTAGAGAAGTGGGTAATGGAAGGTGACGTGTGAGAAGTAAGAGTGCCATTATTTTTGTAGATGTTAGATGAATATGGAAAAGTTTGAGCAGATGACGTAGATAGTGTGAAATGTTTGATTTAAGGTTAAATCAAGTATTGATTTAACCTTAAGTATTGTGTGACCCTTTAATAACGAGAGGGATTAGTTTTCCATACATTTTAGGGCACGCTTGTCGTTAAGGTGTAAGTGAAAATTGTAGAAGTTGACTGCATAGATGATGGGCATTGCAGAAATAGATGAGTATTTGTTGCTACTTAAGGACTTATAGTGTGTATTGTGTGTATTCACCAACTTTGGCTGTGATTGCTGACATTCTGTGTATTGCAAACGCTGTAGGGAGGGGAGGGTAGATGAGTGGTAAGACTCTTGCTCGAAGAACATAAGATCGTGAAAGGCATGGTTCAATAATCAATACCCATAAGCTCCCTATAGGTCTACTCAGCCTTCCACTGCGTAAGGAGCAGTTGTAAAATGAGCGGGCGCCTAACAGGCTGTCAAGACGTGTGTTCTTTAAGGTTTTGATTACTGTACTAATAATTATGTGTTTCAATGTTACTGCAATTTGTCAGTGAGCTTGTCAATAAACAAGAATATATATTATTATTTTCATCGCTCCACATAACTGATGAAGCTTGGTTCAGTAACTCTGAACAAGATGTTGTCAACTTTGGACAGGAGGAATCTGCTGGTTTGATTCCACAGGTGTGCTTGAGCCCTCTGCTCGTGACTTCCAGTTCTCTGTGCATTGTTGTGCGTTAATGCTGTATAACATCATTGTTTAATGGAGCTATATTAATTTCGTATTACAACTATTATTACTTTCCACCAAGGAGCAAAGCTTAGAGCTGTGAGAGCTGAGTTTCTTACTTTCTGTACCAGGTTGATATTGGGGACAGTTGAGTAAGCCAGAGTGATGTTTGGGTATACAATGTTGAAAATTTCTCTATCTGGACAATCATAATTTATGTTAACAGCTGTATACATTGGTTCATTACAGCTCTATCATTTGGGCTGTCCTTTGGGCTTGAACTTTGTGCTGAAATTAAGCCACCTCTTACAGATGTGATATGCATTATCAGTGAATAAGCTGGAGTAATGTAGTTTTTATAGCTTTTGTAGGCACCCTTGTGATGGCAAGGCTGTGTCACAGCTCCATAGAAATTGCTGTTGTTATTATAGGTTTATTAGTAAGTGAATGATGCTGATTTTGAGTGGGACTGAAAAATGTACATGTGTGTATATGTAAATGGTAGTGCTAACCACGGTATCTATTTTAGCTTAAGAAAACCGAGGACGAGTTAGATCGAATCAAGAATCCATATAGAGCAGCAAGAGCAGCTTACCAGGTAAGATAATTACCATATTACAAGAAGCTCACTATTATTATAGTTTAGCAGCATGATTTTGATTATGATTATTATGCTTGCTTTGATATGAAACTATGATCTAGAGTTTCATGTCAGATAGTTATTGTGCCTCTGAATGGTTATTCTGTGACTTCTTTCAGGACTAGGATATGGTTGTCATTGACTTGCTGCTTGGCCACTCAGTTTTTCTGAGTGGCTGTAGTCTGTGTTCAGATGAGATATTTGTCTTATCTGACTGAACTGAATATTCTTCTAACCTCTGTAGGAATTGAAACTGGCCTGAAATTGTTCTTCATTTCTGTCTTGTTCCAGCCATACCCTCAGTCGTCTTCAAGCCATCAAAATAGTACAGGCAAGTAATATCTGATCTTCTGCAGTTTTTGTTTGATTGGTTTTAAAGAATCTCTAGCAGTTTACTAACTTATGGGTGTTTCTGTAGACCTGGCTGCATTTTTTGTATTTGTTTATATGTAAACTGGAAATGCCTTATATTGATACCTAAGTGTAGAGCCATTTCAAGCACAATCTATTACGTAATGAAGTTGTGGAGCTTAAATAAATGTGGGATTCATTATGCTGTAATTTGTGCTATGATGGTACATATTAGATAGGTACAATTGTGTCAGCAACTAAGACTAAAATGGGCTATGAGGCGCTTTGATCCAAGTACAAGCATTTCGAAGACCATTTTGTTCGATCATAGTTTCATTGTGTTAGGCTGGGAGCGCCTCTGATCAGTCCCTCTTGATGTGGCGCTATATAAATTTGCAGTTATCATTACCATTACGATTTTGGGTCACTGGCCCACGCACCTGGAACAGTCTTCCTGCACCTACTCAGGAGAAGAAAAGCTGCCATGTTTAAAAAAAACGGTTTAAAATGTACTTGCTACGTAACTCTTGGCATTTGCACTAATAGTGTAAAAACCCTAAAAGTAGCTTGCTAGGCCTACTGACGATGCTATAAATTGTCATAATTACAATTATAATTAGATAGGGCTATTTTGTAATCATCCTCGCATATACTGTACATTGCACCTCTACAAGAAAACTTTATGTGCACATTTATTTAGCATCTGTATGGAAATACAGGACGGAGAGACTACAGGGACACCTAGTCAACATTAGAACATATGAATGCATGTATCAGAGTAGAAGCAGCCTTAGGACAGAGCGAATAGCGTATAGTGCAGATCTCACGTGGGGCATGGTGGCTCAGTGGTAAATTCGGCGCCTTGTGACCGGAGGGTTGCAGGTTCGAATCCCACTCTAGCCGCTGCGTATGGACCTTGGGCAAGTCCTTCACTCGCAATTGCTCGTAGCGCTTCGGCGTGAAAATTCCGGCACAGTATCAAATGCTGTAGTAGGGAGCGCCTCTGAGTAGTAGTTGACTTCGAGAGGCGCTATAGAAATATCCGGAATAAAAAAAATTATAAAATATATATTTAGTTCCATACGGCTTTGTTTATGATGATGTGATGTGTTTTTAGCATCGTCATCGTGGTCATCACAGTCTGCTGCAGCAGCTGCTCAGAACAAAACACCTTTGTACAGGAAGCTAGATCAGCTGGAGCCGGACCGAGTCAAACAGACCATCCGGACTGAGTCAAGCCAGATGGATGTCCAGAAGACAACTGGTCATGAGGCTGCAGTCAGACAAATCAAGTTGACTATACCTGATCAACCATTTTGGACTGAAGAGGCCGGGTTAACCAGGCCGAGTCAACGAGTGTGCTATATCTGTGCCAGATAAACGAGACTGGCGCAGCCAAGAGACCGCTTGGTCAAGAATTCCAGGTCAGCCAGAATGAAATGAGAAACTGTGGTCAAGTAAATCAGATTGAAGAGATGAGCTTTACCAGAGAAGGACAGTGCAAGTGGAGGAATCAAATTCTACTAGCTTACTAACAGTCAGGGATTTACAGAGACTCTGAATATATGTACGGTTGTATTGAATCACGCACACGTAGCGGAGAAGCCACTAGAGATGATGTTGTTGTGAAGTACAGAGAGTGGATATTCTAAAGAGATACTACTGACATGTTACTTGAAATGATGAGCAAACGAAGTCCAAAGCATGACTTGTCAACTGGTACCTCGTTACCTTCGTCCGATAATCGGTAACTGTTACTTTGACTCCTACAAAAGCCATTACTATGTATGTACAGGTGCTAAAGACTAATATGTCTGAAGATGTGACAACTGTAACCAACATTTGAATCTGATCTTGGATCAGTTCATTTGATTGAATAATAGCAGTCTGCAATATGACGGTGATGGCTGATGGCTGTCAGTACTTTTGACAGTTATTTGTTATGTGGTTATGCTCTGCGTCCACTGACAAAATTCAGGACTGTCCAAGTTTATGATGAGTGGCAGAGTACATCATAAGAAGTGAACCTGAGTTAGCAGACATAACCTGGTCAGTGGTCAGGGATGGATCTGGAGATTAATCTATCCGTGGTGCTCGTATGATTTATGAGTACTAAAGTATTCTCGTAGGCAGAGCAACATATGCTCGTAGGCAGAGCAACATAGTATGATGCAACATTGCTTCTGATGCAACAGTGTTGTGTAAACAACATCAAGAGCATATACTGAGAAATGGTTTGTAAATATTGACAATGAAGTTAGATTTGAAAATGAAGTGAATGCCGACTTTAGTATCATGAGAAAAATAACAATATAGAATATTTTCTGAAAATATGCTGAACGATTTATTTAACAAAATGTTTTTACAGTGTTTCTTAATTACATGTATATGATGAACGTCTAATCTGCATTGAATGGATGAAGTTTTTCATAGATTCCTATCTGTTGAAGCCAAATAACTTTCTATGCACTGAATTCCAATGTGTTCAGTTAATTTTTCTGCCTTAATGGGTACTTGATATGAGAAACAGCATAAGTAGGTATTGGTAAGCAGTGTTCAAGAGCTGAATGAATTGCCTCATTAGGGTCTTTGGTGAGTGCATATGTGCAGTTACCTATAGCTATGCCTTAGAACTTTGAAGGGTTGAACTGCAGATCTGTAGCAATGGAAACAGAAAAGCATAAATCAAGCATTTCTGGCAGACTGTTTCAGAAGTCCATAATAGCAACATGACATTGGTACATAGACAGTTAATGAAAAGCGAATTCATGTGACAACCCATGTCAAGTTGATGCAGTTGCACAAAAGAATTTTATGAAAACATTATAGAGTGTGATAACATGCTACCCTGCTTCACCCAAGAAACCATAGAAAAGCAGTATGAAATACAACTGCCCCAGTGCGCTTTAACATACAGTATAACACTTGCAAGACAGCTACTTTTGGGAGGGTAAATGGTTTGCTAAGCACAATGAATTTTTTATTAACATATCGAAGTTGGTCCAAAAACCAGTTTTGGTAAGTCCAGAGATATTTGTAAGTAAAAATAGCTATGATAGTATGGTTAAAGGAAACACTGGATGAAAAGGAAGAGACTTAAGTGAAACAGTCATAAAAATGTTGAAATGTATGTATCAGGACATTTATGGCTAGAGCATTTTAAGTACCGGTACCTAACAAATGTGCTGGAATGGAGAGAGAATGGTCAGAAAAGGCTTATGACTCGACAGGTCATCAAGGTCAAGTTGTGTCATGCTCAACAAATTTGGCCTCTCCCCTCTCAATTTCTGGCTCCATCAAGCCACAATGAACATGCTGTTGGCCATGTCAACTGTACAAGTCAAATAGGGTGGGACTGCAGATTTGTCAACAAAACCATTATTTCTAGATCATAACAAGTGTGCTAATTGAAAGTCATTATTATGCATTTTTAGAATTAAATTTGCGTATTTTATGTTGATAGCCTAAATGCATGTAGTTTTGCATTGTTTCTGCAGTTTTCATTTGTTGTATCCATTCAACAGTACATTTCTGTTGAAGTGAATTGACTGTTTTCTAGTTGCGGATTTTGAATAAATACCTGAAAGACTAAAACTGACTTATATTTGGTCAGAGTTGAATTTGAATATGTGTATCAGTGGTTAAATTCAGCTGGATCCCGCCGGGTCTCAGTTCTGGCACCTCTGATTTGAGACCTGCCACCTGAACTATGAGATTTGCCACCTAAATTAAGAGACCTGCCTCCTGAATTGGGAAATCCATCACCCACAATTTGATGTTTGGTTTTTGATTGTTTTCACATTTGACATTTGTAATATGTAAAGCATTTTTGAAAGTTTTTGTTTCAAAGATTGACGACGTGCATCATGTTTCACATATTATATAATTTGTCTGCATAGCAAATAGGTGTAGGCTTTAGATTAGCACGTATTTGAATTTGGATAGGCTATCCATGACGTCTGGATGATCAATTTAACCACTGATTGGTATGTGTGCGGTGTGTTGTGATAATCAACTTCATAGTGGTTATTAGGTATTGGAATAACTAATATTCTAGTAGTCGTTAATTTACAGTATGCTATCATAGTTGTGATGTTTGTAGTTCATTATCTAAATTAATGTCTTGTTATAATATAGTTTGTTAGATTAAGTGAAGTTATCTTGATTAAGTTTTTTTGTTATAATATAATTTGTTATATAAAAGTGTTCTAATTTAATAACCTGTGTATTGCCTTTTGATTATTTTCATTTTTGCTATTTTATTATCAGATCTGTATATATCAGTTGCCAGTATCTAATGACAAAGGATCACTTGAAGCTGCTGAGCAGTTGAGCATGAGAGACTTGCTCGAAGTCCGTATGTATACATGTGGCAACTGCCTTGAGGAATGCCCAAACCCATAGGCCTATACTTCACATAACAAAGCAAGTTCTCTAAATCCAGTCCGTGTATTGTGATACTTTATCCTTTTACAGAGCTACTTTTAATGAAGTAATTGGTTCTATTATGAAGCTTGATAATTTCAATCATTCCCACCCTATATTATTATTATTATTATTATTATTATTATTATTATTATTATTATTATTATTATTATTACAGAGGTTTTATATAGCGCCCCTTCAAGGTTATCTACTCAGGAGCGCTCCTAGTCCAACCCAGGTCAAAAAAGACAGTTTTAAGGCAAGAGTGGAACAGAGAAGAGCTATCAATTGGGGTCAGGCGCAGCGCTACTGGGAGCCCATTCCTGGTCGCTAGGCCAAAGACAGAGAAGTCACGGTGTTTCCGAATAGCAGTCCGTGCGCGGGGGACAAGGAGCTCAGCCTGCGCTGCAGAGCGAAGTGAGCCACGACGCTGGACAGCCACAGGGAGCAGCAAAGTTCCCGGAGGTAAGGAGGAGCCAAGCCCTCAAGGCATCGCCGAACCAAAGCAGAGACCCAATAAGCAATGCGCTGCGGGTAGGGGAGCCAGTGGAGCACCCCTCGCATACACTCCGAGACCCGGCCGGGCAGCGGTGCGCAGGACCCGATTGAGGCACCTCAATCGGCAGGTTGGGAGCCCATCATATATGGCGCTATATCTTCATCCTACTTGTCAGTGGGACCTGTGTTTCATCTGGAACTCTGTGCCTCCTCATTACAAGCGCCGACTTCTTGAGAGCCTTGGGTGCGAATGCACCCAGAGAGTTCAGTGGGGGCCTGGCACCCAGAAGAATTTGGACCTTAAATTCAAATTTTTTACAACGAAGTAATCTCACAACTTGAGAAATACAACTACAACACAAATACCCAACATTGCATGATCTTACAGTCACAGCCCGTACTTAAATAACTTATTTATTTATTATTAAAAAAAATTAAACTGGAACGTCGTCACCGATTTACATCACTTTTTCTAACCTCGTAACCTTTGACAAGAAAACAATTTTCTTTATCTGAAAATCTGCTAAAACTCGTACCTAAGGAGAGTGGAAAGGGGAAGGAAAGGGAGGGAGGACCCAGGCACCCTGAGACAAAAGCAAGTCGGCGCCTATGCTCCTCATGTCACAAGTCTCCTACCTCTCCTACCGAGATTATCTCTTGCTTTAAACTGAAAATTTTCCAGTCCGTTTAGGGGTCTTAGTACGTGTAGGCCTACTTCGTGTTGTTTGGCTTCAATATGCACGTTTGGACTTTGTAAGGATGCATTGCCAAATAGGGGCCTACAGTATTGTACATGTAGCCTATGGCCCTGAAAGTTAAATTACTGTTGTGTTGTATTATATAGCACTCCAACTTAAAGTTAACCATTTTCAGAAACGAGCAATGAAAGAATTGTAACAATTGTTTTTAACAAATTAATTAATATCCACGAAATAAATAATTTCAGTAAAGCAAATGCTGTTTCTAGCAGTTATACAATGTTCTCTAATCAACGTGTAAGTAATTCACCTGTGCAAAATGTAGATGCAATGGCCTAATATTTTAAATGTTAATACAGACAGACATGCCTAAGCTTATACACAGACAGATAGACAGACAAGCAGACAGACAGACAGACAGACAAGCAGACACACACAGAGACAGGCATTAATTAATACTTATATGCTGACAAACAAGTACGTAACTCAAGATAGGTAGGTATTCAACACATTAACACGTACATTGGCCGTAGGTTCTTGTATTCATAGGCGTAATTTGTGGGGAATACGAGGGGTACCCGTACCCAACTTTCTGGACTGGGGCAGGAGCGTAACTTTGATCTAATAAGTGGGGGGAGTGCCAATTTCTTGCATACACGAAGCAAGGCGGAGACTGCGATCTCTGGGGAAGGTTCAATAATAAAATATTGGTTGGCATTGTTTAAGAAGTTGGGTATGGTACCCCAATTCAAAAAGTGGGGGTACGGGTACCCATCGTACCCCCACAAATTATGCCTATGACTGGGGTACCGTACCACACTTTTAAACATGCCACTTGGGACTGACATTTCTACACGAGACCCTTCTCTAGTCCATAAAAATTAATAAGAATACTGGCAGGGTAATATGTCCAAAATGGTCTCCATGCGAAAACGCGAAAGTGGAGAAGAAATTGGTACTCCTCACCACTTTTTAGACCAAAGTTACGCCCATGCTTGTATTAATTGGCAGGCCTTATGTGACCTTGTAAGGTCCTGTATGCATCTATATGCATGCAAAGAAAGTTAATCATTTGGACCACCACGTCTACCAGCACTGGTCCTATGACACAGTTATGCATGTAAATGCATTAGCCACTGCTTTTAGGAAGACAGTGAGATTGAAAGTCTCTTGTCACGTTTTAAAAACATTTATAAAGTGCATTTTAAGAGACTGAGTCAAGGCTAAGGCTACCGATCTCTCACGAATGAAACAATAGGTCTAAGCATGAAATGGTGGCAGTGGTGAGGATGATGAATAGGACAATACTAAAATATGTGGTAAATGTAACAAGTCAGTGTACACGTTTTCAGTATAGCGGCAGTATGGCCTCGACCCTGCTCATTCTTCGATGAACTGAATTATAGGTGAGGTTATTCCCCACCGCTGCCATAAGGTTGGTACTTTATGATTTACATGGGGGGGGTATCCCGAGGTAAACCAGGGACGTCATTTGGGGCAAGAGGGGCATTTGCCCCCCTGATTTTTGGGAAAAAAGATGTAAAAAAGGAAAAGGAGGAAGAAGAAAGGGGTTAAAGGGAAAAAGACTCACAGCATTGGCTTACAGTTTTGCACATGTAGACTAAGTACAAACATGGGCAGCGATGTCGAGGGGACAAGAACCCTCACCTTTAACAGTGGGGGAAACACAGTGTGCTGTCGCCGCCCACATGGTGAAAAAAGTTTCAAATATTTTTCCCCCCCCTTTCCCCGGAAAAAGCTGAAATGACGTCCCTGAGGTAAACGTATCAGCAGTTCGCCACAAATATAGGCTATGCGAATAATAGTGTTGCTCTGCTCCATCAAACATCATTGGCATAAACAGTTGAAACATTGATACTAAGACAATAAATAAGTAAATAAATGATAGTTATAAATGATAATAACGAGGAAGAGGCATTTTGTGAAAAGTCTGTCGAGGCGAATCAGTTGATTTCGAGGAATTAAGAATCGACGGATCTTTGATACTTAGATGCTGTTTCTGCAAAACGAAAAGACACATCTAGGTTACGTGTCACATAAACAGTGTTAGATATAATTATATGCATATAATTATATTATTGTACATATACAGGCATATGCATATATCATCAGCACAGGCCTATGACTCGTGGAAATTATTAGTTCCATGTAGGCTAATGATCAGTTGCATTCGACGGGAGTAGACCTGTAATCATAGGCGTAGACTCGTGGGGGGGGGCAGCCGGGGCACGTGCCCCCAATAATTGAGATGGAATGTACGCCCAATGCAATTAGTATAGAATGAATAACCAAACCCCCCCAATATTTTGGACAAGTTTACGCCAGTGCCTGTAATAGGCCACAAGGTCAAATCTTTGTCATTCACGACTGATGGGTAGGCCTACTAGGCCTACAGTACGCGATCGACCAATTAATTATTCAGTTAACAATATTATTCACATGGCTAACTAACTATAGGCCCTACGTCGAAACATAAAGAATCTGCATCAGCATTATATATATATATATATATATATATATATATGTTTTGTTCTACCAATCTATGTGCGTATGGGTGTGTATGTGCATGTGTTGTTTTTCTTTCAGTTAGGCTAACTGTGGTAGTTAACTGACTACTTTCTGTTGTCATCTGTGTAGGCCTAATATTTACTTCTTGGTGGTGATAGTTTATTCAAGTTAGTCGATAGCCGAAAGTAGGCCTACCTTTTCAAAGGATGCAACATTCTAGGCCAATAATAATTGTAACCTGAATATGGCGTCAACAACCTTTATAACGGTTTTGTTAGGTAACTGATCAAAACTCATAACAACCATATGTGTAATCTGTATATTTCCACTTTTTGGACTAGAAGGTCCCGTACCCCCACTTTTCAAATCCAATCTTGTTGTCAAGACCTTAAACCTCAAGACCAAGACCAAGACTTTGAACATCAAGACCAAGACTTTGAACCTCAAGACCAAGACCAAGACCAAGACTTTGAACCTCAAGACCAGGTCCGAGACCAAGACCCAAAAAATAACAATCAAGTCAAGACTTTATTCCTTACTAAAAAATTGTCAAGTCGGAAAACTCGCTATTTTAATGAAAAAGTGAGTCTTTTATTTTAAATGCGGACTGCAGAGAATTCCGAATTTTTCTTCACAAAAGTCCTTCATGCAAACTGTTATTCCAAATGCCTTTTGTAGGCCCTATTTTATGAAACCCAATTCGCTCAGAATTTTCTGACCAAGACGTGCCTTGTGGATCCTAATAAAAATTCCGCCAAGTGAAAAAATACGTTCTACAGGTGCTGAAGTCGCCGACACGCATTCTAGCTTTTCAAGCACTGAATGTATAATATACAAATCGTGAGTCTTTTCGAAATTCTCCCATGGTTTCCGTCTGCTTCAGAAACAAGTCTCGGCAGGGGTTTCATACAGCATACTGTTGCTGCTGCCGATGGGATTGTATCCATCCGTAGATATTTGTCCCATGACGCAAACAGGCTTGATAAATTTTTAAATTCTTGAGTTTTTTTAAATGACTCTTCATATTGACAGCTGAGTCTTGGTCTTGGTCTTGCGAGACCAAGACCAAGACTTTGAACCTCAAGACCAAGACTTTGAACCTCAAGACCAAGACCAAGACTTTTGCTCTAAAGACCAAGACCAAGACTTTTAAAAACGAACTCGAGTGCACTCGAGACCAAGACCTTGGTCTCGAGGACAACAAGACTGTTCAAACCCAGAGGAAACAATGCCCATTGTTATTTTATTGGACGAAGGCCTTCCTTTGAGCGCTCATGACTCAAAACAATGACCAAGCATCAACATCGTGATTACAATCGTCATCTTCATTGCTATAATTAATAATAATAATAATAATAATAATCATCATCATAATCGTAATAATGATAATAATGAAAATAATAATAATAATAATAATAATAATAATAATAATAATAATAATAATAATAATAATAATAATAATAATAATAGTAATTTATAGCGCAGTAAAAATAATTTATTATTTTTATTATTATTAATATTATTATTATTATTATTATCATTACTATGATTATGATTATGATGATGATGATGATTATTATTATTATTATTATTATTATTATTATTATTATTATTATTATTATTATTATTATTATTATTATTATTATTGTTATTATAATTCTTATTATTATTATTATTGTTATTATTATTATTGAGCTTACTATTATGCATGAATATAAACGATGCCATTAGATCCTAATTTTTAAAGAGGCGTGAAGGGTAAACAATGCGAAATTTGTTACCCCTGCCCGCTTTCTAGACCAAAGTTACGCCCCTTGACAACTATTAAATTTCTCAAATGTACGCTGCAGTCTATGACTATGTTTTGCTGTACCAAAACTATCTGTAGCCTAACGTAATGAACAAATATTTATAAATCTACATAGGCCTACTGTAGACTCAAGCAAAAAAATTTAAGGCACTCGCCCAACATTGAAAGGATTGAGCTCGATTTCAGCCCTAAAGTTATGGGAACTGATGTCAATGCGAAGAAGAATGTTGTGAAGGAGAAGAATGTGAAGAAAGAGGAGGAGGAGGAGGAGGAGGAGGAGGAGGAGGAGGAGGAGAAGAAGAAGAAGAAGAAGAAGAAGAAGAAGAAGAAGAAGAAGAAGAAGAAGAAGAAGAAGAGGAAGAAGAAGAAGAGAAGTCTCTTAAGCTATAACTCCGAGAGGCAGTCATGAGTATGAAGTGTAACGACTTCATTTTCTTGGCCTTGTAACATGGCGGCGGGTGACTAATCGTCTCCCTTGAAGACAACCATTTCCACAGTGTACCATCAGTGTACTCAATGTATAACCGATTTCTCTAGGGAGCGAAAGAGAGGTGCATGGAAATCTCAACTCTGTTTCTACCAGCATCGCTTGGTAATCTCGGCACATTATCAGCATAACAAGCATAACAGAGCATTATTAATACAATGATAATACCTAAACATCAGCACATTGTCAGCATAACAAAGCATAATACAATGATAATACTTACTGGCTAAATTTGGTTTGATGTATATGCAGTTGCTGTCATTCTTCAAATTCATCCAGAAAGCTAAACGAGCTAAAAGCTTCGAGTATCAGCCCCTTATCTGCAGAAAAATTTACAAAGAAAACATGGAACTTCATATTCTGGAACTAACAAAGTGAGTATACGATGAAACTGAACTACTGAACTAAGTGGGGTTAATTCTTAACGGGATTGATTCTTTTCCACCCAAGTATGACACGAGTTAACGACCTTATTGGATGATTGTATCCTCACAGATTAGTCTCTGTTCCGAGCTCCAGTTTGGTACGGTATTTCATAAACTTTAAGTTGTAATTTTATTAGTAGGGCTGTACCGAACATTCGCTTCGTATTCGCCTCGGGGCCGAAAAGTGGGCCAAATAGCTATTCGGTATTGGGCCGAATAGTAGCGGTCGGACCGAATACGAATAGTGGTCACGTGACATCTGTTTCTGCATATGCGGCTGCTATAGCGAGTGGGAGTGAACGTCAAGTAGGCCTAAGTGACAATTTCTAAGTTTAGTTAAATTAGTTCCATTCCTGGTTAACACAGACTGGCAGAAGGATGCAAAAATTACATGTAGTTAACTGTTTACTTTTAGTTTAAGCAATTAATTTACTGAACTGAAACTTTTGCTTACATTTGAAATTTTGGATGTTGTCGGTAGACCTATTTGTACCTTATTCGTATTCGTATTCGGCCGAATAGTTGGTCTAATTATTCGTATTCGGCCGAATAGTGATAATCACCTATTCGGTACAGCCCTAGTTATTGGTAACTTCTGTCGTTCCGGTACATGTATCTAACACACGAGGCATCAAATAATGGCGCACTAAAACCAAACCGTAATCATCCAGAATATCAGCCTGTTAAGGCACAGAGGCCTGCCATGGGCATATGGGACCCATACTGGCCCAGTTAGCTACATTGGTAAGAGCGTAGGCTGCATCCCATAGTCCTCTGTGTAATAGAGCATGCAGATCGCAGTTCGCTTCCCGAGGGTGGCTTATTTCAGAAATTTAAATCTGGTTAGTACGGTCCATACACTGGGACCTTAATGGCGTGGTGAAGGATCTCACCCGATCAATTCACTGAAAATGAGCAGGGTCAAGGCCATATAGTCGCTATATAAAATCGTGTACATTTATACATTTTACATAATTATAGGTCTAAATAGACCTACGGGACTCATGAGAAAATGGGTCATCTATGAGCTCCATGCGGACATGCTGGCAGGGAGGCAGCCTATGGTGGATAAACAATATCAAAAGGTAAGTATTAAGTTGAGAATGACATAAGCGACTGAGCAGGACGGACAGATACGGAAAGAGAGTTCCAAAATTTAGGTCCAGCAACCGAAAAAGCTCGTCCACCAAGAACAGTTAGCTATGAGATAAACGGCAAGTTCGACGCGCAGATCGAGGTCTCGAGTCCAGGATTCGGGACTCGTTCCCTGTAGATTCCGTGACCGAAGAAAAGAAACTTAGTTACCTGATAACGTGAGATGAGGAGATACTTAGGGATAGCCTATGTTGAGAGACTGCAATTACTGGAAAGACTCGCGTGAGTTGGTGACCCAGGTGCGGCGTGTGATTCGAGGTTCAAGCACCTCGCAATGGATACCACCTTAATTTCTGTGACTCACCCAATGTACTCTGCGCGGGTCAGCTTCTGTGTTGAAGACTTCTGATCCTCTATTTGAGACCCCACCGCCCAGACAGCCATGTTCATTGAGCCTCAAAGAGAGCCCCCAATGCACCACAGTAGCTCAAAAATATGGCGATAGGTCACATGGGTCAAGGGACAGATGGCCCCTCGAAAGGCGAAGGTACGTTAAAAACCTACTGACTAGCTTCGGATGATCCTAGGTTGGCACAATGTAACTTTCCGTGACCCGAGCGTTATACCCTGTATAATCCTGTCAGCATGCCCACATAGAGCCTACATAGGACCCATGCTCACATACTGGACCCGTATAGAGCCCATATAGGTGTCATCTAGTGTCCATGGAATTGCTGGCAGAAGGCCAACTCCAGGATGTTCACTGCCGATGGCAGCTTCTATAGGACCCTTCCCCGAGATTATGCCAGTGACTAAAGAGTCAGCTGACCCGTAGAGGGTTAAGAGTCAGCTGTTCCTCAGAGAGTTAAGAGTCAGCTGTTCCTCAGAGAGTTAAGAGTCAGCTGTTCCTCAGAGAGTTAAGAGTCAGCTGTTCCGCAGAGGGTTAAGAGTCAGCTGTTCCTCAGAGAGTTAAGAGTCAGCTGTACCTCAGAGAGTTAAGAGTCAGCTGTTCCTCAGAGAGTTAAGAGTCAGCTGTTCCGCAGAGGGTTAAGAGTCAGCTGTTCCTCAGAGAGTTAAGAGTCAGCTGTTCCGCAGAGGGTTAAGAGTCAGCTGTTCCTCAGAGAGTTAAGAGTCAGCTGTTCCGCAGAGGGTTAAGAGTCAGCTGACCCGCAGAGAGTTAAGAGTCAGCTGTTCCTCAGAGAGTTAAGAGTCAGCTGTTCCGCAGAGGGTTAAGAGTCAGCTGTTCCTCAGAGAGTTAAGAGTCAGCTGTTCCGCAGAGGGTTAAGAGTCAGCTGTTCCTCAGAGAGTTAAGAGTCAGCTGTTCCGCAAAGGGTTAAGAGTCAGCTGACCCGCAGAGAGTTAAGAGTCAGCTGTACCTCAGAGAGTTAAGAGTCAGCTGTTCCTCAGAGAGTTAAGAGTCAGCTGTCCCTCAGAGGGTTAAGAGTCAGCTGTACCTCAGAGAGTTAAGAGTCAGCTGTTCCTCAGAGAGTTAAGAGTCAGCTGTTCCGCAGAGGGTTAAGAGTCAGCTGTCCCTCAGAGGGTTAAGAGTCAGCTGTCCCTCAGAGGGTTAAGAGTCAGCTGTCTCTCAGAGGGTTAAGAGTCAGCTGTCCCTCAGAGGGTTAAGAGTCAGCTGTCCCTCAGAGGGTTAAGAGTCAGCTGTCCCTCAGAGGGTTAAGAGTCAGCTGTCCCTCAGAGGGTTAAGAGTCAGCTGTCCCTCAGAGAGTTAAGAGTCAGCTGTCCCTCAGAGGATTAGAGGGTACGTGCTGTTCGCTGAGTGACCGACTGACCTTCGGATGTGTTGGTCATCGTTCGTGTAACGGGTTGTTTCGGTTGGATTTCGATGACTGCATCGACGTCCACTGGTGCCGACGGTGGGTAGATGGTTCGTCGACTGTCCCTTTCAGCGGCGGAAGGTGCAGATACTGCTGCAGAACGACCCAAATCATCTGAATGACGGTGACGGACCTGAACCACATGATGATGAGGTTCGCTGCTGGGCGGAAGGGCTTTGTGGTGTCCGATCTTCGAACCTAAATTCGACTCTTCTTCTATAACGGACATATCCGGCTCCAGTAGTTCCGACTTGCGCTGGCTCTTCCCCTTGTTTTCCTTGTTCTTGTTCTTACCTTCCGGTTTCTTGTCCCTCAAAATAAGTTCCGACTGTGACCCGTAACTTCCGATGCTGCTGCCAGTCGTTGAGTCCATTGATTCCGTGGATTCATGCATATGCGACGACTTCCGGTCTTTCCAGAAACCATTCGACTACAATCAACAGAAAGCGATACAGTATACAGTTCATAATAATTATATACAACGGAGATAATTTATGCTATAAAAGTGTTGGTACTACAGTTGTCCACACCAACACTAATGGAATTCTTGTGGTACGCTAATAGGCCTGTATGGCGTAGCACAATCATTCCACATTCAAGCCAATAGGCGTATACCCAGTTAGTCAATCCACTAGAACAGAGAGACCGGGCTATATGAGCCAAATGAAAAGGTACATCTTGAGTTGAAACCGTAATCGCGATCATATCTCGAGATTTATACAACGCCCATGTTTGATGTTTGTTTTAAGCTAATGGGGCTGAAAGAATGACAGACGCGATCAGGACGCGAAGTAGGTAGTATGTTAAGGCGTGTGCAAATGAGATTCATTTATTAATTCATTTTGATAATTTATATAGCACCTCTTCTAGAAGCCTATTCAGAGGTGCTCCCAGTCCAACCACGGTTAAAAAGAGAAGTCTTAAGGAGGCGGTAGAAAGTAGGTGAACTGCCTCGTGCGAATAAGCGCAAAGTAGGTGGGAGCCATTCCACGTAGAGAGGCCAGCCACTGAGAAGGCAAGAGGCTGTTTAACTGAGGAGATAATGATCGGGTGATGTATCAAAAGAGAAAGAGATTCATTCATTCATTCATTCATTCTGAAGATTTATATAGCGCTCCTTCAAGATACCTACTCAGGTGCGCTCCCAGCTCAGCCACGGCTAAAAAAGAAAGATTTGAGCGATTTATGAAATGCAGGCAAATTATTCAGAGGTAGTAATCGCAGTTCCAGCGGGAGCCCATTCCAAGTGGAGGGACCCACAACTGAGAAAGCCCGGCGCTGCCCAATAGAAGAACGAGCACGCGGGACCAAGAGCTCCCCTCTGGCCGAGGAGCGTAGTGCCCGACGCGCTACGACGTCGGACACCGGGCGGCAAAGGTCACGAAGGTAAGATGGAGCGCAGCCTAGAAGACAACGAGAGACTAAGGCAGCGATCCGATAGGAAATACGCTGCGCGATAGGGAGCCAGTGCAACACATCGCGCATGTAGGCAGATACAGGAGCGAACTTGGGGATACGCCCGACAAGTCGAGCGGCTGAGCGTAGAACCCGATCCAGACGCCCTAAGACTCCGAGTGGGAGACCAGCTAGAATCGAGCAACAATGGTCAATTCGACTGGTAACAAAAGCATGGACGAGAACCACAGCAGCATCGTGTGAAAGAGAACGAGAGACCACTCGAAGCTGACGAAGCTGATAGTAACAGCTTCGGGTAAGCAGATTCACGTGCTGCGAAAGAGTAAGCACTTGGAGAGGGATGATGTGATGATGCGGTCAAGTGTGACATGTTGGACCAGGTTAGTAGACTAGAGGAATTCGGGGGCAAATGAGTCAGAAGGATTATTGACATGTATGTTGAAGTACCCTGTAATCAAGAATTCATGGAGGGTAAAGGAAGCGATGGAGAGGAGGGTGGTAAATTTTTGCAAGAAGGCAGATGGAAGACAAGAACAGGAGGAAGGAGGACGCTAGACACTGAAGATGGTTAGGTTTGTGCTAGGGAGTTTCAGAGTGAATTAGATTGATCAGAACGAAAAGATCATGAGAGAGATAAAGATTTCAATGTTTAGGTACAATGACCGAAAAAGTGCTATCACCAATAGCTGTTATAGTTCATGGCACAATCAGTTACCAGTTGAGGGACTGGATCAGGATGTGGAGTAGTTAGTATGTTAAGGAGTCTGAAAATGGGGCAATGATCGGATGCTGTATTAAAAGAGGAAGAGATATCAGGTGATGACTTAGAGAGATGATGTGATGATGAGGTCATAGAATAGAATGAAAATTGGCTTCAAATATTGTGGTTGGCTACAAAAAGCTGAAAACATGTTTTAGTTTGATTACTTTAGCTAATGCGTTGCTATTAAATCGGTTTTTCCTTCATACTTATTCATTCTCTGCAACTGTATATTTTATTGCTAAACTATTATTTATACTAGACCTGTTTGTTCTAAACTGTCTGTTCTAAACGGGAGGGGGTAGCTGAATGGCAACGCTCGTGCATGAAGAACATAAGATCTTGAAGAGACGACGTTCGATATCTGCATGGGCGGCGATCCGGGGGGGTTGAGGGGGACAAGACCTCCACCTTTAAGTGTGGAGAGGGGCCCCAGGGGGACACATCATACATATCCCCCACATTTTGAAGAAACACCCAAAAAAGGTCAAAAGTTTGAGCGAAAAAATTGTTTGACCTCTTTTTTGACCAGATCAGTTCAAAACTCTTTTTTCACCAGATCAGTTCTAAATTGCCCCCTGCACCTGTCAAACAAGATCGCCGCCAGTGGATATTCGCAAGCCTCCTTAGGTCGTCTCAGCCTTCCACTTAGCAGTACACGATCTTCCGTCGCACCCGTTGCTTGGAGCGACGATCTCGCCGGACCAAGGATCCCAATGACCGGTTGGCCTGGATTACTCAGCTTCGTGCCCTTCATCGTCTCTACCATCGCAAGGAGGCTGCTCACTGGGAGAAGCTGGTCTCACGCAATCTCAAAAACCCAAGACGCCTTTGGTCTTCCATCTCGGGTCTGCTGGGCCGGCCTTCTCGCCCTTCAGAAATTCCTGCCTTCTCCGCAAATGAATTCTTGACTATGCTCACGGAAAAGACTGATCGACTTAGAGCCTCCACATCGGATGCTCCTCCACCGACCTTTACCACAACGTTTTCTGTTTTTGACGATTTCCGACCCATATTGTACTCGGACCTTCGTACAGTTCTTTCATCAGTTAATTTAAATTCTTGTGAATTAGATCCTCTTCCCCCTTTCATTCTTAGTGACATTTTAGACGATTTTGCCCCATTTCTGCTTTATCTGTTTAATAGGTCCCTCTCTGAAGGTTGTGTCCCCGCCTCGCAAAAGAGGGCCATTGTTTTTCCCTCACTCAAGAAGCCCAATCTTGACACAAACCTCCCCCAAAACTACCGTCCAATCTCTAATCTATCATTTCTCACCAAAGCCCTTGAACGCCTTGTCTCTCTTCAACTTCTTCCCTATCTGGAACAATCTGGTCTTCTACCTCCCTTTCAATCAGGTTTTAGGGCTCACCACTCCACTGAAACAGCCCTCCTGTCTTTGCTTTCTAAAATTTATTCAGCTATTGATAGGTCCGAACTCACTCTTCTGGCGCTATATGATGTCTCCTCAGCCTTTGACATGGTTGACCACACCATTCTTCTACAGCGCCTTGAGACCTCTTGCGGTCTGAAGGGCCCCCCTCTCCAGTGGTTCCGGTCATACCTGTCTGATCGCACTCAGATGGTTATCTCTGGTGAATCTAGAACTCTGTGGGTCCCTATTAAACTGGGTGTTCCGCAGGGCTCTGTTCTAGGCCCTCTCCTCTTTATTTTGTACACGGCCGGTATCCCATCTCTGCTCCCCATCCATGGGGCTTCAGGCCATCTCTTTGCTGACGATGTCCAGGCTTATGTCCATGGGCCTCCTTCCTCGCAGCTTCTTCTTGCTCAGCGCATCGAAGCTCTTTCTCATGATCTTCATACCTGGATGTCTTGCAATCGCCTCTCCCTTAATTCGTCCAAAACCCAATATATCTGGTTTGGCACTCCTCAGCAACTTCTAAAACTCGACTTTGCTGTGCTGTCTCAAAGGTTTCCGCTTTTAACTTTCTCGTCTAGCGTTCGTGATCTAGGAGTGACCCTTGACAATTCTCTCACCTTTACTGAACACATTTCCAAACTCACTCGCACTTCCTATTTTCACCTAAGGCGCCTTAGAGCTATCCGTCGCTCTCTCTCATCTCCAATTTTCACTTCAATTGTCCATGCATTTGTCTGCTCTAGACTTGACTATTGCAATTCCCTCCTCATTGGTCTTCCTAAAGTCCGTCTTGCTCCTCTTCAGTCCGTTCTCAATGCTGCTGCTAGATTAATTGCCCGTCTTCCTCGATTCTCTCATATCACCACCTTTATGACAGAAGAACTCCACTGGCTCCCGCTTTCTGCCCGCATCCAATTTAAGGTCCTCATCCTTGTGTGTAAGGCTCAACTTGGTTTCGCTCCTAAATATTTATGTGACTTAATTCATCGCCCTCACTCTGCTGCTTCTCTTCGTCCTCTTCGTTCATCTGACCGCTTGGACCTCCTCGTTCCCCGGGTCAGGACTTCTCTGGCTCAATCTAGGTCTTTTGCCTCCATTGGCCCTGCTCTTTGGAATGAGCTTCCTCCGTACGTTCGTTCTTGTATTCTCTCAGGTAACGTCTCTTCCTCTTTTAAGTTTCTTAAAACTTGCTTTTTCTCTCGGGGTCTCTCGCACTGGGAGCGCTTCTGAATGGCCCTCCCGCTATAAGCGCTTTATAAATATCCAAATACAATACAATACAATACAATACACGAGCAGGCGCCTAACAGGCTGCCAAGACATGTGTTCAGTAAGATCTTGACAGTTGTACCGTCGTGTTTCAATGTAACTTACTGCGGTTTGTCAGTGAGCTTGTGAATAAAGACGAATGTATATTATAACCAACAAAGGCTCGTCCTACCTGTTTATGTACGTCGTCCGTAGATTTGTGAACCACTGAAGATGACGTCTTTTTGTCACTTTCAGATTTCGCTGAAAATAAAAAATGCTTTCACCTGTTTGAAAATGTCTTTTTAAGTCAGACACTGGCTTGCATTAGCCTATTGTAGACACAAATGAAATGCTCACAATGGGAATGAGTTGGCAAGGGAGTGAGTATGTACAAAAGTTAGAAATTATAAGACACGATAGTTACTGTATATGTACTGTACTATACTGTATTTAAACATTAAATTTTGTAAAGCGCCTCTAGTAGAGTGAAACGTTCAGGCGCTCCCATGGCCACAAGAATTTGACAGCAAGTAGAAGACAGTGCATTCCAGAGACACACACAGAGAGAGAGAGAGAGACAGACAGACAGACAGACAGACAGACAGACAGACAGACACAGAGGCAGAGACAGAGAGAGACAGAGAGAGAGACAGACAGACAGACAGACAGAGACAGAGACAGACAGAGACAGAGACAGACAGAGACAGACAGAGACAGAGACAGAGACAGAGACAGAGAGACAGAGACAGACAGACAGAGACAGAGAGAGACAGAGACAGAGACAGAAGAGACAGAGACAGAGACAGAGAGACAGAGACAGAGACAGACAGACAGACAGAGATTAAATGAGGCAAAAGATCGGGACTGCGCCATAGCTGAATTCTGCTTAATAAAATCCTTCACTGAAGATTCCGTTGGTTTGGTCACGTGGAATGAATATCAGCTAACCGAATTTCGTACAATGCGAAAAAGCGTGAAAGATTCGAGTGAAAGAGAATTAATGGAAGACAACGACTACGTTGAATGGACAACACAAAGGAAGTCACCGGTCGAACGAGAATGGAACTAAACATGAGAAAAGCACTATGCAATACGTTTGTATATTGTATAACCTATTATACACAAAGGAAGTCTTCGGCCGAACGAGAATGGAACTAGGCCTAAACATGAGAAAAGCACTATATAATGTATAGTGCTTTTCTCATGTTTAGTTCCATTCTCGTTCGGCCGGTGTCTTCGTTTGTGTTGTTTTATTGCGTCGCGTTGTGTTGTATTGATTCGCCTCTGATTAAACTACCAACGGCGGATCCAGAGAAGTTTATTTACCGTACTTTATTTACCTTACTTTATCTTACCTACCTTGCTGCCCTTTACCTTGTGCTTTGTTTACCTTAAGCGCCACATAAAAGCCACGTCAGGGAGATCAGCCTAACACCAGCATATACATATATAGCCCTATGAAATTAAGTCCACTATGGCCAGGTTGTTTTGTCGGTTCCGGTGCCAAACCTTACCTTAACTTAGGCTACCACACTATACTTTACCTCACTTTACTTGACCTAACTTTATTTGACCATACTGTACTTTATACTTGCCTCACCTTGCCTTGTTTACCGTCACCGAATGTTACTTGCTCGCAATATGAGCATTTCTGCCGGTCACTCACTGAACACTGGAGCAAAGAGAGCTGAGCCACTGGCTCACTTATGCACTAACCTTCGACTGGAACGATAGGTTGGGCCCACTGCTGGGCCGGGGGGACTGCTTGTGTCGTCCAGAGGCCCCCGTGTGGGTGCGACTGAGTGGATGAGGGCAGAGGGGGCATGCCTGGCTTCTGAAGGGAAAACGTTGTGTATCCGGAGTCAACTGTGGCGTCTCTAGAACTCAGATTGCTCCCGTATTGTTTCTTCCTCTGACGCAATCTGGATTCACAATCGTAGTCAATCACAAGGACAATTAATGAAACGAATTCTGATTACGACGACGATGATGAGGACGACGACGAAGATAACGATGATGATAATAATAACAACAGTAAAAACAACAACAATAAACTAACAACAACCATTCAAACGGGCTGCGGTGGTGAAGGATCTCACCGACCAATTCATTGCAAACTGAAGATTGTAGAGGCCGTACGGGCTCTATATGAAAAATATGTAGGCCTACATTTACATTTATATGAACTTCTATTTATTTATAGAATTTCGCAGTTGAGTTTGCTATGGGTGTAAGTGGAACACAAAATCTTTGAATCTGTCCTGGCCCTGATTTGAACCCATACTTCTAAGTTGACAGTCCATGCAACAAGCCCACCACTAGGCTACACTGTCACGCAGCCGTAAAGACCTAAAGTTTCCAGATTTAAGCCATTTATGATTGCATAAAAGAGGCTTAAAAGTTTAATGCATAAATTCGTGTCTGTATTTATGTTTCTATAGACAATATAGGGCCTTTTAAGTACCACACAAAATCGCTGCCGTATACGGAAGCCTAAGTGGTACGCACATATGATATGACCATGTTAGCGTTTATTACAAGGTCAACCTATAGATAGGAAGTAATGCTCAGATAATTGGAAAAACCCACCGAAGGGCTTTCGTAGGCACGGAGAACCACCAAATGGAGTCCCATCCAGAGTTATGTATGACATTGTATGAATGTATGTAATATCTGGTAACGGCAGATGCCACTGTGACCATGCAATGCTCATAAGCCAATAGCATTGCGGTAATCATGGGCAGTCAGTGTATTATATGCTATACTCTGGGTAATTATAGTGTGGCCTTTCAGGAAAATCAGACAAAAAGTGCGATAGTAGGCTATCAGACAAATTTTAACGCCACCGAGCTCTTTTGCAACACTGGCTACGAGACATCATAATGAAGAACTACACGCCTAGGCTAGAGTTCATATCAAGCTGTATCAATCAAAGGGAGCAAACTGGGGTCTGCCTTGCAGAAGAGATCACTCTATTTGGTTTGCTAATGGAAGCATCCATCGACCGGTGCTCTGTGCATTGTTGCTAAGCTCAGTATAATACATTTGGATCATAAAAGAAAGATGTACGATTTGCTATCCAGCTTAGCTAATCTGTCTTTTTGTCTTTTTACCTGTCTGTCTGTGTGTATGACTGTCTGTCTGTCTATCTTGCTGTAGATAAAGTGCGATTTGTGGTATGATTTAAAGTATGCACAGGGAGGACTTACAAGAAGGGTCGAAATCTTTAGACACAACGTACACGAATAGCATTAACCAGTGACGAGATTTCCAGACTGGCACACATAGGCCTATTGTATCCAAGCTAAAGTTGACGGCTTGAAGTTGAAACTGATCGCAATACCTCTCCAAAACCAGGACAGAAGTTGTTGCAATATGTGCATGACACTTTAACGACGAGCTGCATTGGTTTCCCAGTCACTTTTAGTACACGCTCGTCGTTAAAATGTTAAATGAGTGTGCTCTGAAGCGACGCACAGGAGCAGCCTGTCGTTGCATGCATTCATGCACTGTATAGTGTGATATTTCGTAGTTATTAACAACCGAATAACTCTATAATTACCTGTAACACCGGTAGGTGATGACAATGACAACGGCCAAGATCAAAAGAAACCCTCCGACGCTGCAACCTATGATTAACGGAAGTCTCCAATCGCCATACATGGCTTCTTCTTTTTGTGATCGACCTTCATACATAAAAGATATACACGTAAAAGTTAATGATAACTACATGTATAATAGGTCTGCCAGTCTCTAATAGACGCTGATCCTTCATTAATAAAATGTTTGCCTACGTGGAAGCATATCTTTTGTGAGGTACTTAGTTATAGCGTTACATAAATTGTCTAGGCATATTGATAAATCAATCAATCTCAATCAATCTTTTATTTGGTAAATACACGTATACATACATGCATACATGCATACATACATCGACGCATACATAAATACATGCAAATATGCATACATACATGCGTACAACTATACATACATACATACATACATACATATACATGCATACACAGTGCTTTTTTTCTAGAAAAAAAGGTTCCGGAACGGAACAATAGGTTCCGGAAAGCAACAATTATGGGCCGGCTAAAATCACGAGAAAAACGGGATTGGGGTGGGGAGGGTCTCAATAAACACTGAAAACAGTTAAAAAACACTGAAATTAAATTAAAATAACTAAATTATTGTTTAAATTACTAAAATAAATAAATTATTTTTTAGTAGCTGAAAAAGGTGCCGGAACGCCGTTCCGGCTCGTTCCGGCTGAAAAAAGCACTGTATATACATACATACATACATACATACATACATACATACATACATATTCATGCATGCATACATGCATACATAGATGTATTCATACATACATATACAAATATTTAGACTTTCATACATGTGCATGCAATGCACGCATAGGCGTAGACACTGGGGGGGAGCCGGGGCATGTACCCCACAATAATTGAGATGGACTGTACACTAGGGTGGAGTGAATATGGCAAAAAAAAATTTTTTAAGCAAACGTTTTCTAATAGCGATGGAAAGTTGCCAGCATGTGAGTGTAAATAGTGCTCAAAATATTGTTGATTTTTGCTTTGCGTCTTCTGCCCTCTACCGACGGTTTTATATTTACCATATAAAATTCTTTGAATAACGTCAATGTGGTGCATTATTTTTCTTTTTCTTCAACTGACTGTCTTCAAACGGTTACAATTCATGAGGTACACGTTCAAATCAGTTGCGGAAATCGCCTCTGGTGTGTTACAGGATTATATAATTGTAACCAGGGGCGTAAAAAGGTCTAAAAAGGTGGAGGGTACAAATTTCTTACATACAGGAAGCAAGACGTTGACTGCGATCTCTGGGAAGGCAAAATAATAAAATATTGATTGGCATTGTGCATAAAGTGGGGGTACGGTACCCCAGCCCAAAGAGTGGGGTGGGGTACGGTTACCCTCGTTCCCCCGACAAATTATGCCTATGATTGCAACTCCTAATGAATGCAGCGACATTACTGAAAGGAAGCAAATTAGCAGAGAACCAAAGCTCTGTTCAAGCAGGATGCGCCAGCGTACGACTGTGAGTGTTGAGGGGGTTTTCCAGAGAGTAATCCAAAAGAGGTCCGAGTCTGGTTTCGGTGGGGGGGGGCAGATCAAGAGAGGACGCAGAGCAGCTGTGACGGTGGGTGCTATTTAGGGCGAGGAAAATTGGAAGGCAGAGGATCAAATGAGTCAGGGTAGGAGTAGGCCCTACTTGAATAGGTAAGACTTCAGTTTGGAGTGGAAGGCCCGGAGATGGATAGAGGAACATGAGGAGAAGGATGGAAGACGGGTTGGAATGATGATGGTGGAACCAAGAATCTGCGGAATTCAAGGGGGAGATCGTTCCAGAGGCGTGGTGCTCTGTTGGATATGGCTGGGTTGGAGAACTTGAGATGGGTAGTGACCGGAGATCGAGAAAGACTGAAATAGGAGGAGGATCGGGTGGAGCGGGTTGCCTGGATGGTGACCACAGAGGTACTTGGGCTGGATATATTGTAGGGAGTTATAGGTTAGTGATAAGACTTTGAAGTGGATTCACTCTGGGATTTTTGGCCAACGTAGTGATTTGAGGATGAGAGTAATATGATGATGTTTGGGCATTCTCGTGACAGCCCTAACTAGTGACTGTTGGATAAGTTGCAGACGCTTGATTTGGGTGGATTCAAGGTTGAGGAAGAGGGAATTGCTGTAATCAATGAACAATAGAGGTAACAATGGTAGAGGCAGTTTTAAGGTCGATCTTGGGCCGGATGCGACGAAGGTCACAAATGTTCCTGAAGCAGGAGCGCGAGAGGTTGGAGATGTGGTTAGAGAAGGAGAGGTGTAGATCACAAGTAATGGACGGATTGGGGGGGTCCGATGTGAAAGTTAAGAAGCGATGAGTTAGTCGATGGGTGTATGGAAGGGTTAGGGCTTCTCTTGATATGATCAGGGAGGCCTAGGATTATGAATTCTGTTTTGGAAAGGTTAAGGCAGAGGAGATTGGATAACATCCATTGTGATATTAGGTTAATCACGTTGAAATATTGCATCGACGGTAGAGGGCAGAAGATGTCATTTGAAATTTAAAATATTTGGTGTGTTTCTTACTCTACCTAAGTTGAATCTTTGGCCCACTATTAGAATTCATTTATTTAAAAATCATTTTTTCACTCCACCCTACTGTACACCCAATGCAACAAGTGTAGAATTAACAACCAAATCCCCCTCAATAGTTTGTACAAGTTTACGCCAGTGAATACATTATGCCATTATGCATAAATATATAGGCCTATAGCATATACGTCTACATGCATGTATGTGTGTGTATTAATGTATCTGGATATTGAGAAACATTTCAAAGGCGTTAGGCCCTATACGGCTTTCCACTCGAGTGAGTGATGTTCAGTTTCAAGAATTAAGACGAGTTCGCATAAGTTCGTTTGAAGAACGATGACAAGGTCTCTCGATCACACACAGCGAGCGAGCAATTAAAAATCTCAGCTGTGTTTGATATCTGACATATAGCACTATAATGAGTAACTAATCCATATTGTGCTGAGACTGGTCATAAACCATATAGCCGAGCGAAGCGTTGGCACACAGCGTATCTATCTAGATACTTAAACACGTTCTTAGAAAACAGCGCTGCCTACGCTAGATTAACTGGTGCAAGTTCTTAAGAACAAAAGATACATCATTTGGTACAGAATATTCAGACTACAAGAAACGTCCCCATAACGGGCTCCTACACAAGCACATACAGAAATACATAAACGCACACATGGACACAGAAATACATACACGCACAAATAAACACAGTGTCCAACAAACGAATTCCTATAGGGGGCCTATCCAGAGCTGGTTGTTGACAGGATGTTCAGCATCTCTGTTGCGTATTGAAGTATCACGTCAGTGCCGGCCTTAGGATTTTTCGGGCCCCGTGCAGAGTATAGGGCCTACTGCAGTGCGGGCCACGTCCCCATGACACAAGTCAAATTATTGTTTTTCATTGCTAATCATTTTATTTTAGTATACATTGTTAACAAGTACAAGTGAAATTTAACTATACACGAGAATTTAATTTCTGGGATTTATAAAAGAAGTTGACGTTTATAAACAAAAGAGAAGATTTAATCGAAATCATAATATTATTATCAGGGTGTTATTATTATTCCACCATACTTTGTTTCCGTTTCAAAGAACATCCCTATGATTTACATCCCAGATCGTCTT
The DNA here is from genome assembly GCA_963556255.1 of Allolobophora icterica. Lineage (NCBI taxonomy): Eukaryota > Metazoa > Annelida > Clitellata > Crassiclitellata > Lumbricidae > Allolobophora > Allolobophora icterica. The sequence continues at coordinate 30,715,800 of OY744613.1, forward strand.
TAATTTGAATATTTTCCACAGATGACCTTCAAAGTGTGAATCTAGCTGATAACCTCATAACACCAGAACACCGTAGAGAAAAGCACGAAGAGGGAAATGCTAGGCATACATATAAGGCCCTATTTGACAATGATCTCAGTGCATGTGAAGAGTGTGTATGTTGAACGTGATTTTGTCACCTGCGTCAGATTCGTACAATACGCCGTTCGCTCACGACATTTAAGCCGCCATAATCTCTGATGCACGAAGTCATAATTTATGCACCAGGGTTAACTATAGCAATGACATTTACGCAGGCCTAACTCTTTCCTGCACTAATTAATTCCAATCAGTGGCGGCGCCAGCTATACAATTTCAGCAGGTCGCGTCAGGGTCATGGGAGTTATTCAGCAGGTCCAAGAAATTAATGCTTGAGTTTGACGCATCAAGCAGCATAACCTCAACATAAGCAGCGTAACTTAGAAGTTCACACAGCAGTAGGTAGGCCCTAGTAGGGTGGACATAAGACAGGTAAAGAGTAAATTAGGCAGGTCAAATGACCTACCGCGACCCATGGTAGCGCCGCCACTGATTCCAATCTTGTTCAAATGATTGGCGGCATACCAAGGTTTAGGAATAGTATATTCAGCTTCACGTGGAAGGAACTGCACTGGTTACCCATGCAAAAGCGCAGCGCACTGAGCACAATTAATGCTAATGTGTAATTGCGATGCAGGCTGTGGTCTATCTTATCTTATGGAGCATTGCATCCTGTTCTCTCTCATCTCTGGTCACAGACTTCTTCTTTATGTTGCTCAAGCTGACTTGGTTGTTCCAATGACCTGAACTTCTACAATGTCATGTACATCCAGCATCGAGTGGTTTGCTATGTTCGGCCCATTCTTCTGGAACAATTTGCCTAACGATCTGCAGCATAAAGTCCTCAGCCTCTCTCTACCTCTTTTCTCTTTTCGGCAGCACTTGAAGACCATGGTTTCGCGTTGTTATGTCGGAAGAACCTATGACGAGCTTCTATTGAAGTTGCGCTATATAAATTTATGACTAAATTACAGATTACAATTACAGACATGTACTTACACGATACTTTGGCTGCAAGAATGAGTTAGATAGCTGTTTTTGTCAATTTAGACTACATTAGAGCCAGAAGCGTAGCTGGGGTGGGAGCAGGGGGAGCGACCGCTGCCTCTGAGACCATTTTCCAAAATGTGGGGCCTTTTTCACAATTTATTTATTCCAATCGTTCGAAATTTCTTTATTCCAATCGTTCGAACGACATAAAAAAATTATGTTACATTGTCCTTAAACGGTAAACCTCTTTCAATCCTTCCATAATTGTATGTATTATATAATGTATTTACTAATTGTATGTGTATAATGTAATATGCATCACAACAAATTTGCTTACAAGGTAAGTAATTTTAGTTTAATTTCATTCGATAGTCTGAACAAAGTGCCGAATTCACAGTTTAGTTTTTGTTACTGTTTCACAGATAAAGTTTACAACCGGAAGTTTATTTACTTTATTTATCGTCTCAGCTGCCTCATTCGTCTGCTTTTTTATAACAAAATAAAAACAATAAACTAATTGAAAGTAAAATACTGTGATCTGGAAACTGAATTCCGGCAGTTTACCTCGTCTTTCAATATTAAAAGGAAAACAATGTAATCGTTTAGAATCTTTCGTGTTAACTCTAAAAAAGGCTTTGCGATAGGCTACCAGATGGGCATCATTTTAGCAAAGTTATCTATTACTTCGTTATAATCCACTTCACTAGCGAATTGTATTTCGATCGTAATAAAGGCTAAGCCAGACAATCTGTCCTACGTACGATATTACGCGTTTGAGTGGGCTGAAAGATTGTTTCGCACCATCGTTGTTCATTGGCAAGTTCAGAAAAATGCGGTATAATGTGGACAGGCTAGGAGAAATGGACAGGCTAGGAACACATGTCATTGGCGATCATGAATATTAGTACGTTATTGATGTTCACTCAGGGGCGTCTACACCATAGAAACCTTGGAGCAAATGCTCCATCCAAAAAATAAGGGGGAAGATCTGTCAGTGTATGTGCCACCATTTTAGGGGGGAAGGAAGGGGAAGGGGAAGAAGAAGGGGGAAAGGGGAAGTTGCTCCAATGACTTAGGGGGGATAGACCCCCTGTGTTCGCTTCTTCAATACTGGAATTTTCTTAATTAATAATACTCATTATTTCCTTGTACATGTCTTTAAATGAAAGAAGCTCTTGCATAATTTCACTTCGACTTTCGATGACATCCGAGCAGGCGTAGGCCTACATGTCTGCCAAAGATTCTAATTTGGTCACATTATCGCACTTGCATTGCTAAAAATGATGCTTTGGATCTAAACAACTAAATTTGGAAGCCACATTTGTAAAATGCTCACATCTTTTAGTTATGCTATTTATGACACAATCTAGTCATACTATGCAGGTTTCAACCATGATTTTTCTTGGAATCAGATATTCCACCATAAACTGACATTTCTTCATGTTTTTTTCCGAACTTTATGTTGCTCATAGTCAGTTGTAACACACATTTTTGAGCCAGCTCAGTTGCTTCATTCTCAATCCGTTCAAACTTAACCTCAAATTCATTTCGCATAAGCTTATTTTTCATATCGTTTTAAAATAACAAGTGAGAAGCTGTTACCTAATCAATGCTACTTCTCTGTAAGCATGTGGGCAAACTGCAGCCTTCCATAGCACTTTTCCAGAATATTAGAACTAGGAATTCGAACATATCAAGTGTTACAAGAATACCCAATCCACGATTCTATGCATTGCAACTATTAATGTTATTAAATTCTAAAGTGCATCTACTGATGATTTCCTGGATGTAATTGGTTTGCGTTTGTACTGTTGTGTTATACTATGCTATACTATTACTCATTTTACTATGCATATTGCTTTTGCCACCTTTTGGGTCATTCGGTGTTTCTATTTAAAATACAAAAAATACGTATAATCATAATGAATGTAATTAATTGAAATTATTATCTTTTGGTAATTTGGGCCTTTTTATGTGCTCGCTCCCCCTGGTGTTAAAACCTGGCTACGCCACTGATTAGGTCACTTAAACTACAGCCGGTTCAAAACTCGCTTGCCATGCACAGTCACAATAAACACATCTGAGTATCAGCATTAAAAAATTATTACTCTCATATTGCATTCACTGCACTGGCTTCCAGCTGAACAAAGAATTCATTTCAAAATCTGCCTTAGCATAAAGTACTACATTTTAACCAACCGATCTAACTATATCCATTGCTCACCCCTCATACAAATAGACACTGCATTCGATCAATGGGTGCGTTGACTCTTTAGGTGACTTGCACCAGAATAGTGTCGGGCTCTCGAGCTTTCTTGGTCCGAGGCTTTAGAATTTGTTGCTAACAAATTCAGTTTGACCTCTCAGTCCTTTGATGTAACTCAGGTCAACATTTAGGATTCATATCATACCCATGGCGCACCATAGCCTCCTTTTGGTTTCCCTGATCTATCGGTTAAATCCCAGTTTCTCAAATGAAATTTTATTGTTGATTGCGATTTTACTTGATGCGACCATTGACTAATGTCTTAGAGATAGCATTTATTATAACATTTCTACATAAGTCATTAGATTAGATTAGATTACATTAGTTCAAACATTAGTATAAGACGTTTTAGCATTCCTTGCTCGTGAAATTTTAATCATACGTATGCAAACATATTACCTGAATTGTGATTTTGTCGAATCTATAGATTTCTAATCCAACGACAACGATCTTAAATCGCGAATTGCCTACTGATTTATTCTTCTATAGCCTATTCGTCGAAATAGGAAAATACGCATGAAGAATAATTGCAGTTTACGAAAGACTGGGAGTGAAATTACTCCATATAAACCGCGTTAAATCCAGAATAAGGGCAGATCGGAGTTCCTATGCTGCTTCAGACAAGCTCAGGTTACTTCTCACATGCAGGCAATGGCGAAGTACAAAGACGTCTCTGCCCAAGGCTTACAACCTCTGTTCAGGCACCGCGCCTTCGGTATATTGACCGAAGAGTTTACGATAGGACGATCGATGTCACGCTCTGTTGGTCAGCTATAGGCCTACAATGAGCAAATCTCAGGCTTTAAAAGACGCTACAAGCATGCTTATACTGAATTCATCAACCAGAGAACGCACTCCGTATTTATATAATAGGTCTAAGGTGCCTAGTCTGCATACATGCATTGTGTGTTTTTCATGTGCGCGCATGTGTGCACAGTACGATGCTACGTGTGAATATTGGAAGATATATGCCCATGCTATAGATATCTTTTCACAATGCACACTACTCCGCAGCTTAGGCCCCTACATGATTTTGAACACACAAGGAAGTCAACGTCCAGTGAATGAACTAAATGCCTTCGTAGGCCCTAACCTGATTTTTAAAACGAATGTATATTTAGCAGCCTGCAATTTTGTGTGTATCTGAAGTTTAAAGAAACACAAAGGGTTACCGTTTATTTATGTAATTAGGGGCTTACTAATTTTATGGTTCTTAAGAATTTACATAAGGATTTACATGATTATTATAATTTATATAATTATTTATTTATTACTTGATACATGCGATTGTTTATAATGGCTTTGTAATTACAAGTTTCCTGTATGGTTTTAAGCACACTAAGTTTCAAGGGCCTGCATTGTGATTGGGGGCAAGTCACATAAGTGTTACAGTCCATCAGGTATGCATGACTATTTCTTTCGCGGTCCTGCTTACATTCCCCGCTTTATTAAGCACAAGAAATGTTGATGCAAATCTACATGACTCATTACTATTTCTGCATTTATTGAGCGCCACTATCTAACGACTAAGCATCAAATGACGGCACTCCGTTGTTGCCAGTAAAGGGCTTGTTCAAGGTCCCTACTCAGTAAGCGGTTCAGGGGAAGCCCGAACCCTTACGCTCCCCGTTAGAAGCCGAGTGTCGTAACCAATCGGCGACCGTTCGACTGCAATCAAGATTCACCAAGCGTACGTGGCATAGAAGTAAACACGCCTCTAGGGCCTAACGTTGAATTCCATCGTATTGTGTTTTTAATTTATTGAAGAATGTGTCCTATTTGTTATCGTAATCATCTGTAGTCTTTAGAAATAGAAACCTCTACACTAGGCCTATTGGCGGCGACTACAATGTTTTTCAAAATCTGCCTTGCAATGTTTTTGTTACGTGCCTGCCATGGTTGTTGTATAACTGTTGTTGACAAATGTGTCTGTTTTTGTTACGTGCCTGGTTGCTGGTTAACTGTTGTAGACAAAGGTGTCTAATAGCCACAGCCTTGTCGTATATTCCATACCTTTTGCATATTAGCTTACGTTTCCTTAAATGTGCTTCTTAACTTCCTGAAAGACACGAGGCACAAGGTTAGCTGAGACGGTGAAGCTGCAGCTTATCTCATATTTCTGACAGTGTTGACTCTGGACACTTGACGCTGTTTGCCAAGTTGGACGTGGATGGACTGTTTTCTGGGTGTGACTGCCTGTCGTAAAAAGTTTAGGAAATGTGTTCCCCGTTGTCCATAAGGAATTTACGCTTCTATACACTTCTACATTTTCTTCGCTTTTAGGCCTAGGCTGTTGTACTGTATACGTACAGTAAGCATAGACAACTTTTAGGCCTAAATACTTTCTATAACCTACTTTATCAGTTACTTAAAATGACTTGGGCTGAAACTTTCCTAATGACGCCTCTATACTTAGTCGTTGTCTGAAATAGGGCCTATAATCTTTTAACTGATTCCATGATGAATCTACTAAGAACCAGTAGACGAAAGTAATTGCAGAGCAGCTGCATCGTCAGCAACCAATACGTTACCGTACTATCTATTGAAATCCAAATCGGTCGTTTCTCTTGGCGCAGCTCCCCCTAACCTGCATTACTCGTAGTAACATATCCCAACCACCCCATGTTCGCAGAACGCTATAGACCAGTAATTGAAAACCTTAACGCCTACATCTGAACACTACACACCTCTTGCGCAAAGACCGTTGCATTCAAGCAACAATAAGTGTAGCAGTATTATATGCAATTCAATTTATATACTTATATTTTTATATTTATACTGTTTTCGCCCGTGTATGTGTGCGCGTGTGTGGGTGGTTGGGTGTGGGCGCGCGCAGGTGCGTGGAAGTCGGTGAAGTAGAAAGACTGCAATCGCAGGTCCCAATGAATGAGCCGGAGACCAATAAGGCAACACTTGTCTTGACATTACAAAGCACTAGAGTAGCTTGAGGGAGATTGACAAACGCACAAAGGTAGGCCTCTACTTAGGCCTATAGATCTACAAGCCCTCTAGGTCTATGGCCAAAGGAATGAGGAACTAAGTAAGAATGAAAGTATGTGTGTTGAATTTATTTTCTGCTGGAGATTTTTACATAGTACATCTAACCTAATGGCTTCTGTTGCGCAGTGATCATTATGACGTCAGTCGATGACCCTTCGTGGGCGTCCGATGGGGGGACAGAGGGGCATTTGCCCCTTGATATTTCAAATATTTGACACAAATAAAATCTTTTGATTATTATGAATATTACAACAGTCCCAATACGATTTTTAATTTAAAAAAAACACTTAATTATCTAGGTAAGTCTTTGACAATTATTTAATTATAAAGTTGTCACGTGTTCTGTGTTCATGAATATGGGAAAACGTCATTTTGCTTCCCATAAAAAAAATTTGTCCACCAGAATATTTTTGCTCCCCCTAGAAAAATTCATGCGGACGCCCATGGACCGTTTTAAGCGAAATCTAGGTAAAACCATAAGACACTGTTGACGCCAGGTTGAAATCCGATAGATCAGATACACCAGAAGCCAGGCTGCGGTTGAATTAGATGAGACTTAAGTCTAGACCTCAGTGACATCAAAGAATTTACAGAGAAAAAAAAAACAAACAGAGGAGAGAATTCTAAAGCTTTGGATCAGCCACCGACGAAGCCCAGAGCCCAACACTGTACGGGTGGGGGCACAGCCAGATTTACAGCGTCTATTGACCAAGTGCAATATCTGTAGGTTTATGGGCCCCTGTGAGGGGTGAGCGTGGAACATAGATAGGTCGGCTGGTTAATATGTATTACTGTGTGAACTGTAAGGCAGAAATGGATTCCTTCCTCAGTGAGCACCCTGTGTAACGAATACAATATGGGCATAAAATGCAGATAGGCCTACAGGCTCCTCTCGGTGTGTTCAAAATGTTATTGCTCTGGCAATAAAATTTTGAACCATTTGCACCTTGCGCAGAGCTGTCTTAACGATAGGCCTACCAGATAGATTTTATTATTAACTTGTAACTATAGCCCCTCTGTATAATACACAAGGCATCAACCGATGTCTCACCAAAGTCAAGCCGTAATCAGGTCAGCATCCAGAAGATCAGTCCGTTGAGATCGAGAGACAGTCTATGGTGGATAAGCAATCCGAAACATATAAGTTTTGGTTGAACACGAAATGACACATGCGTCCGAGCAGAACGCGCAGAGACAGGGAAGGAATTCCAAAATTTATGTCGTCAACCGCAAAAAGGCTCGTTCATTCAGCAGAGTTGTAGTTTTAGGTATGACCAAAGATAGGAAATCGGATGATATTTTGAATAGTGACGAGACTGAGGAATAAGAACTGATTTTAAAAGTGTGGCCGGCTAGTTAAGTGTTTAATACACCATGAGCCCTGATTTGAACGAGATCCTTGGCTGAACAGGAAGCCAATGCAGTGATTTATGAACAGAGGTTATATGCTCATTTCTTGATGTATTGGTTAGCACCATAGGCAGAGTTCTGAATCCTCAGAAGCATCTGTTCTTGTCGTCGTATTCTTAGTGATACCAATAAGAAGCGAGTCACAATAATTCAGGCGACTGGAGACCAATGCATTCGCCAGCGTTATCCTGACAGACACAGGGATACGCGGCCAAACCTCGGTGCAAGTTACGAATATGCATGTATCACGATTTACATAATACCATTAATATAGCTGACAAAGGACATAACAGAACAAAAACTACGCCCTGCAGGTTACAGTGTTGTATACAAGACTTAAAACCGAGACCAAGACGAGACCAAGACACTGTTGAGTTCCGAGAACAAGAGGAGACCAAGATAGCTGAGTTCCAAGACAGAGACCGAGACCAAGACACGAGGTCCAAGACAATACAAGACATTTTCGGCATTTATTAAAGCGTATCACAGAATAAACAATAAAAAATCATATATAGTTTCCAAGCTATTCTTAAATACCATTACATTTTATGAAATAAAATCCTCAAGCATAGTGTCACCTAGACGTGCACGATGAAGACGCATAAAGAGCCACTATAGCTGAAAACTCTACAGGAGCTGAAGTTGCCGGTACGTTGAATGTTTTTTCACTAAGAGACAGAACAAGACTTTCGCTTCAAGACAGTTTCTAGAAATTCGAGAAATTACTGTGAGACCAAGACGAAACCAAGACAATAGGTTCCCAAGACCAAGAACGAGACCGAGACATTAAAAAACCTATCTTGAGACCGAGACTGATTCTCGAGACCACACAACTCTGGCAGGTTACAAGCAGAATCAGCGAACTCAACAGTCTTCCAGTCTGAAAAATTTAAGCCATTCAAACCGTTCCAGCTGCTATGGAGTGCCCAAGCAGCAGAAATTCAATTATTGATGGGTGAAGGAGGGATTTATTTGCCGCCATCCACGACCTGTGGAGAAACAGATGGCTTGACTAATAGGCCCTAATCATGAAGCGGCTAATACGAAAGAGCACAAAAAGCATACAGCGAATAGGACTATAACACGTTCCAGACAGCTGCATTCACTGTGCCCTGAGTGGGCCCCGCATTGTGACACTAGTGACACCTGATACAGCGAATAGGGCAGGTAGGTCGACTCAGTTTTGTATACCGTAGTGGCCGTATAAAAACCATTAAAAATGACCCACCACAGACATGTTAAAACTCCCAAGATTAGCATACGGGACATAGCTAATCGAGAAATGCGAGTGCAAATATAGTAACCCATCAACGGCGTTCAGAGTTTGAAAAGGGACTAGGATATATTAAACAAGTCTGCAAAGGAAAGGGGTCTTTTGGGAGTAGGTCTACATGTTTCATTAGAAGTATTGTATTGTATTGTATTTGGATATTTATAAAGCGCTTCTAGCGGGAGGGCCATTCAGAAGCGCTCCCAGTGCAAGAGACCCCGAGAAAAAAAAACAAGTTTTAAGAAAGGCAAAAGAGGAAGAGACGTTACCTGAGAGAATACAAGAACGAACGAACGGAGGAAGCTCATTCCAAAGAGCAGGGCCAATGGAGGCAAAAGAACTAGATTGAGCCAGAGAAGTCCTGACCCGGGGAACAAGAAGGTCAAAACGGTCAGATGAACGAAGAGGACGAAGAGAAGCAGCAGAGTGAGGGCGATGAATTAAGTCACATAAATATTTTGGAGCGAAACCAAGTTGAGCCTTAGAGACAAGGATGAGGACCTTAAATTGGATGCGGGCAGAAAGCGGGAGCCAGTGGAGTTCTTCTGCCATAAAGGTGGTGATATGAGAGAATCGAGGAAGACGGGCAATTAATCTAGCAGCAGCATTGAGAACGGACTGAAGAGGAGCAAGACGGACTTTAGGAAGACCAATGAGGAGGGAATTGCAGTAGTCAAGTCTAGAGCAGACAAATGCATGGACAATTGAAGTGAAAATTGGAGATGAGAGAGAGCGACGGATAGCTCTAAGGCGCCTTAGGTGAAAATAAGAAGTGCGAGTGAGTTTGGAAATGTGTTCAGTAAAGGTGAGAGAATTGTCAAGGGTCATTCCTAGATCACGAACGCTAGACGAGAAAGTGAAAGCGGAAACCTTTGAGACAGCACAGCAAAGTCGAGTTTTTGAAGTTGCTGAGGAGTGCCAAACCAGAATAATTGGGTTTTGGACGAATTGAGGGAGAGGCGAGAAGTACCTGATTAAGGGCCAAAATTTAAAAGAAAAGTAAAAGGAAAGTTGTGTGAAAGTGTAGTCTGCCTGGTGGCCAGGCAGCACTTGGTTTAACTTTAGAATTTCAGCATGCATATGGCACTTAAAATCTCATCCCAGCACTGCTGCTAAACAGACATGTTATAAACTTAAGTAAATTAAGCTAATGATGTAACTAACATGAAATATAGGCCTACGGATTTGCTTAGTTAGGCCAATGGTTAAGACTATAGTTTTCAGAGGCGTTACACCTTGGTCTGGAAAGGGGGAATTCCAATTTCATAAACGCGATCTTTTACCTTTCCGCAATATATGTAGAATGCGAAGCCATTGGAGAATACTACATTTAACTGACATCGTTTATTTACCCTTTGAAAGTGAGAGATACTCCAGTCAAAAATGTGAATGGCACGCGTACTCTCTCTGCAGCGTAACATTTCAGCCTTTGTAAAATAGCGAAGACACGAAAGGGCCTACTTTACTGTTCTGAATATTTGCCCCCCCCCACTCATACACGTAAATGTTTAGACCTACAACGACTCAAACGAGAGGCTCCATTAAGCAGAGCCTAACTGGAAGTTCGTCACTAAGGCTATCCTAAAATGCACAATCGCTTTCAGTAACATAGCCCTACTGAAAAGCGCAGTTTGTTTAATTAACGACGTTAGAATGGTCCGTCGTAACGATTTTCGCGAAAGACCCACTGGGGTATCCAACTGCCCAGTAGGGCATATCATGAACGTGACTGTTTTCATTGAAAATGAATGAAATGACCCTCCACAGTCGTGTCATGACTCTCAAGATTAGCATAATATCTGTGATCACAAAAGAGAAGATATTCTTGCGAGTAATTTACACAATAATACAGTTCCGTAGTTTATGAAGCACTTATGCAGTTCCTTGAAGTAGGGCCTATGCCTTTCTATAAACCACTTCCAGCGAAGCCACCAAAGCGAGACGCACTTCGCCACTGTACTATATGCAGTTCGTCACAACAGCGTCTCGGTATTTGCTATACATGCATGAATGTATGTATGTATGTATGTATGTATGTATGTATGTATGTATGTATGTATGTATGTATGTATGTATGTATGTATGTATGTATGTATGTATGTATGTATGTATGTATGCATGCATGTATGATGTATGTATGTATGTATATATGTATGTATGTATGTATGTATGTATGTATGTATGTATGTATGTATGTATGTATGTATGTATGTATGTATGTATGTATGTATGTATGTATAATTGTATATATATGTGTATGTATTTGTGTATATATGTGTATATATATGCATATAAGTATGCACGCATGCATTCATATGTGTGAATGCGTTTAAAGAACCGCACTATGCGCTAATACCATACAAAGGTGTTACAAAACATCACATACACGCTTGAAAGTAGCTCGTTTTAGCCAATACTGAACAATACTGTAGTGAAAACTTTTCTACGCAAATTACTTTGTTCAATTAAAGAAGAACATAATCACTAGGTGTAGGCTGCATCGAGCCAAACACTGGACTTGGTTCTGAATGACGATACAACTGTTGGTTAAAATGCTTCCCTTCAAGAGGACCTAAGTTCCTCAAAGTCATGAAGATAGTTTGACTGGTTATGACGTTAACTTCAAATTACTTCAATTTTGTAAGTGTACCGCTTCAAAAAATCGTTCCAAATTCCTCCTATCACACTACTAGCACACTAGGCATGGTCGATCCATATGAAACAAGAGGAAAAGTCACCTGGATACATGGTAAGCCCCTATGGGGAAACAAAATATACCTCCAGTATCTGAGAATGGTTTCAATATAAGAACACAGTTAAATGAAAAACATTGATGAAGTGTGAATTCGTTAGAGAAGACAGGAAAAACGTTGTCAGGCATGAACAAAAAGTCAGAAATTTTGAAAACAAGAGATGAAAGAATGTCCGAATTTCTGAAGACTTTAAAACATAAAATTTTGCATCTACCATCAAAGTCGTCAAAGTCTGATCTAAGCCCTGTCTTTCAATTTTTTACGAGCCGTATTGGCCTACCCTCAATGTGTTGAGAACATATCTACGCCGCGGCTTGAATTTACTTAAGCCCCTCCTAGCATAATATAGCCCTTGTCTAAGAATGTCCTGCACTTTATCCTCACATAAAGTCTAAGCAAATAATGCCCTTTCAGGTAGCCCAACTTAAAGCAGCGGTCAACCGTGACCACGATATAGGTTAACCAACGTTAAGCCAACAAGATCGAGTGCCTCCTCAAATCCACCGCCAAATTTAGCGCTGCCCGATAGACAGGTTCTACCGCGGCTATGTTCTGATGTATAGGCTCTAGTGGTGCGTAAGCAACGTAACAAGCGGACTAAAACTTGACATGTTGAAAATTACTTGCCTCAAAACTGGAAAGTTTGTACAACGAACGAGAGTCAAACTGCTGTAAAGTAAGGTCACTGGAGTGTTAAATTAAGACTTTGTCCTACAGTCAGTGACCCAGTTGATGTGTAGGCCATCCTGTCATCTGCTGACACAGCTGCCTTGTCTTGTGTTGACACGGTTCAGTGATCAAAGCGATCATCAGTGTCACGAACATAGGGTTTTAATGCCTTACATTTCGCAGAAGTGAAACTCATCACGAGTCCAAACTGTACAAGTCATATATAAAGAGAACATCAAGTAACCGCCGCTCCTTGAAAAGCTTCACACTTACACCCCCCCCCAACCATATGCTGCATATGCTGGAGGTAAAGCACTCGACTTTCTCCACCTGGCTTAATTCTCTGCTCACCCTCAAAATCGTGATGCCATTAAATTATTGTGGCCTACCAGAACGACCTTGATATGTCCTCTGACCTAGTACGAGGAATCAGTCGCTAAGGAGTTACCCACTGACTTAATGAGTAAGCGATTGATTTAGCAACTCAGTCGACTAAGTCACGTGCTTTTCAAATGACTAAGTCGCTTTTACTTATCCACTGACTTAACGCAGCGGTCAACCGTGACCACGACTTGCTATCGACTTCTCAGGAAATCAGGTATGTCTATTAGTCTCTTAACAATATGACGCGTTTTACCGCATAATTATACTGACCGTGCCGTCATTTCCGTGGACCTATATGGCTCTATACGGGTCCAAGTCACAAAAGTCTATATTTTGGAGCTACAAATACTTACCAAGCCAGAACTACAACGACATCAGTTGAGTTTTAGCATAATTAAGCCGAAGGCGGTGGGATGACATCCACGCACAAAACACTTCAGATGACCATTTTTCCTCAGTTAACGAAATTGCCACTGCAGCTATGGACTCTGAATACATGTTCGAGCACAGAAAGTATCGTCAGCACATTGGTAAGCAGCAACTTTCAGAGAGAAAAGAACATGGCTTAGGTGTGTAGTGTAAAAGATATAAAGCAGCTGGGGGACTTAGGATGGAATCCTGTCACAGCCAAAATGTGACCGGGGACCACATAGAGCGGGTAGATCCAAAACCTTAGACTGGGTGCTTTCAGTGGGGGAGAGGGCACAACCACTGCAGAGGACGACTCACGATATCTTGAGTGACCCTTCAATGCAGACTAATTAAGGCGTGGTCGATATTGTTAATTGCCGCACTTGCATACCAACGAGAGCAAGCAGAGTTACGTGACTGTGACCAGCGGCTCAAAAGAGATTAGCAAGAATCCTGGTTAGCACAGACTCTACGGCCAGAATGAGGCCTGATACCAGATTATTGTTGCAATGGGTAATAATTATAGACAGAAGGTAAGCACCATTCTTTAGGATTTTATTCCCTAGAGTCACACGATTTTACATAAGAACTTTCCCGTCCTGCGCATAATATATGTCCTTGTCGTTATTTGCCGGTTGGTCTCACATTTAGAATATTATATTTCATGTTATAGCACCGCGTACCGCTTTCTCATTAGGCCTACACCCAACGCTGCTTGCAATAAACTATATATCTTATGTCATGTCATGTCATGTCGCCGTGGTCGCTTATATATAGCTTATAATAACATCTTTGATTAAGATTAATTAAGACAAACAAGGTATTTGCGTCTCTCCTGCAGTTTTCACTACCATTATCCATGTATTTATCTGTTGCCGCATTGATTATTGCAACTCTTTACTGGTAGGCCTTCCGAAAGTCCATCTTTCTGCCTTTCAATCGGTACTTAACGCATGCTGCTCGCCTTATTGCTCATCGTTCTCGGTTCTCCTCCATCTCTACTTACATGACTGATGTCTTGCATTGGCTTCCTATCTCCGCTCGTATCCACTTCAAAATCATAGCTCTTGTCTCTAAGGCACAGCAGGGCTTAGCTCCAGCCTACCTTTGTGACCTGATGCGCAAACCTCTCTCAGCTTCTTCTCATCGAAACCTACGTTTTCTGAATCGGCTTGATCTAGGCCCTATTCGTTCCCCGGGTCAGGTCTGCCCTGGCTCAGTCTCGCTCTTTCGCTGTCGTGGGTCCATCCCTATGGAACTCCCTTCCATTGGTACTGCGTGGGACCCTACTTACTAAGTTCTCTCTCTCTGTTGTTCATCGTTTAAAGTCATTTCTATTTCCGCGAGGCTCACATGCTGAGAGCGCCTCTGAATAGTTCACATTGTGAGAGCCTAGGCGCTTTATAAATTCTCAGATACCGTACCATACCATACCATTTGATAGCTCTAGCGTCGCTACATACGGATACACAATAATTATTACACATCCACGGCGCACAACCAAATGACGTCATAATACGAATGACTCTCTCACTACTTCTATAATTTATTCTATATTGACATTATACTGGCCTGGTTACAAGTATAGCCTACGCAATACATTTGAATTTGAACCAACGTTTGACCGTTAAGAGTAGCAATTGCACAGCAGTATTTATAATTCTACACCTTTTTATGAACTTGACAAAGAATGGAATAAAACTTCACTTTGCGTTTATAAACGGGTTTAGGTGAGTTATATTATCGCTTCTGTCAGTAAGCAGTATAGGACTTGAGAATATTATGGTAATTTTATGGTTGTAGGGCAGAAATAACCCCGAGATATAATACATAGGATTTGACTTTATGATCGAACAGGGGTGGCAAGACGAAACTGTGATAAGATTGTAATAATGTAATCTGACATTTATAAAGCGCCACTTCAAGAAACTAATCAGTGGTGCTCCCGGCCCGAACCAGTGAAATCACTGTCGAATAAAATAATACAGACTTCAGGTGTAACTTGCGAAATTGTGGAAGGGATAAACTGAGGAGCTCAAACCGAGAAAGGCGAATGTGAAAGGAGATGCCATAGCACGGACGAGGTAATCTTACAGTATACAAAATCAAGTAGAAAGACGGGCAAGAACTGATATAGACACACCGACCAAAATCGTAAGAACAGAGAAGTGCACACATTCAGTTAGACAGACTTTGGATGAGCTGCATGGGCTCGAAAGAAGCCAGTTACAGCGAATGGAAGTGGCAAGATCAAAGAGAAAGCAGCAGTGATGTAGTCGAGTCCGAGTCAAGTCCGAGTCCATCTAAGCCGAGTCCGAGTCGAGTCCGAGTCCTGAGGTGTTCGAGTCCGAGTCCGAGTCACTAAAGATCGAGTCCAAGTCCGAGTCCGAGTCCAAGTCCATCCTCATCAAAATACACTGAACCACGCAATTCAATGCCATAGAAAAATAACATAACTATTTAGGCCCGGTTCCGGTCCGCTATTCCGGGGTCCGCTATTCCGGGGCCCACTATTCCGGGGTCCGCTATTCCGGGGTCCGCTATTCCGGGGATCCGCCGGAATATACATACATGCAACATACATTCATACACAAGTACATACATACATACATATACACAAGCATACATACATACCTGTATGTACATACATACCTACACATACCTACACATAAACATACATACATACTTGTATGTACATACATACATACATGCATACATACATACATACACGTATGTACATCCATACATGCAATTAAGTAACTTACATATATATATATATGTACATACATAACTTCATACATATACACGTACATACATACATACATGTATGTACATACATACGTATATACATACATATATACATACACGTAAGTACATCCATATGTATACATGCAAGTAACTTACATATATATATATATAAATATATGTACACGCATAACTACATACGTATACACGTCCATACATACATACATACATGTACATATATATGTATGAACATACATACATACATACATGTACATACATATATACAAACATATACATACATACATATATATGTACATACATACACACGTTCATACATGCATACATACATACACGCATGCATACATGTATGTTCATACATACATGTATGTACATACAGACATACATACATACACACGTACATACATGTACATACATACATACATAGATACATGTACGTATATACATACATACATACATACATTCATACATACATACATGCATGCATACATACATACATACATAGATGTATGTACATACAAGTCCGCAAAGGTTCACCAGTCACTCTGTCACAGAGTAAAGCAGGGAGGCGACCTGACCGACGTCTCTCTTGAGCGTAGACTCGGATTCGACCTGGGCTGGTGAACCAAAGTCCTCCGTGCCCACCTTCACGCGGTGCGGACTGTTAGTACCCTTCCTTCCAAAGGAAGGGGAACGAACGGGCACGGCAGGCAAAACCAGGGGAAGGCAATGGCAAACCACCCCTGTTAACATGCCAAGAAAATCGTCATGCGACACTCCAAACCACGCCGATGGTCGCTGATGGTTGGACTCCCAGGCCGGAGCGCTGATGGTGGGACTCCCAGGCCGACACGCGACTCAAGGGCTGCTGGGGAAGTAGCAAGACAGCAATGGAGACGGTGTTTCATGGCGATCGCTAGGGCTCCTAGAGCCGACAGCACAAAGAGATGTACATACATAGATGTATTTACATACATACATGTATGTACATGCATACATTTGTGTACATATATACATACACGCATGTATGTACATAAATACATACATACATACATAGATACATGTATGTACATACACACATGTATGTACAAACATACATATTACTTACATACGTACATACATACATACGTATTACATACATACATGCATGGATACATACATACATGCATGAATAAATATATACATGCATGTATGTATGTATGTATGAATGTATGTATGTATGTGTGTATGTGTGTTTGTCCGTGTTTATGTATGTATGTATGTATGTATGTATGTATGTATGTATGTATGTACGTGTGTACGTATGTATGTATGTATGTGTGTACGTATATATGTATGTATTTATGTATGTATGTATGTATGTATGTTTGTATGTATGTACGTGTGTATGTATATACATAATGTACATACATATATATGTACATGCATGTATGTATGTGCATACGTGTATGTATGTATGTAATATGTATGTATGTATGTATGTACATACATGTATGTATGTACATGCATGCATGTATGTGCGTGCGTGTACGTATGTATGTATGTACATGTATGTATGGATTTACATACATATATGTATGTATGTGTATATATGTATGTATGTATGTATGTATGTATGTATGTATGTATGCATGTGTGTACATGTATTTATGTATGTACTTGTGTGTGTATGTATGTATGTATGTTGTATGTATGTATATTCCGGCGGATCCCCGGAATAGCGGAGCCCCGGAATAGCGGACCCCCGGAATAGTGGGCCCCGGAATAGCGGACCCCGGAATAGCGGGCCGGTACCTTAGGCCCTATGCAGAAAGAATTTTTAATGTAATTTACCCAAATTTCACATTAAGAACACTAAATTAAATAGTTTTGTTCGATAACCTGGCATTATCATGAGGACACATAAAAGTTCTTCCCTGCTAAATACAAGTTCAGTAGGTAGGAACAGCTAGAAATGTAAATGCAACAAGTGCAGTCGTGTCATGTCACGTCCTCGCTCCTTCTCTACACTGGACAGGGCGATACGAAAGTTTCTTCTAATTCGAAGCGATAAATTAATAACTCCATGCACAGTTTAGCATTATGATTGAAGATATATTTACAAATCGCCAATTCCTAGTATTCGGTTCAATATCATGCCCTTCACGGTGTTCGCCTCTATAAATGTGCCCGTCCACGCCGATAACAGACTTATACCCCCAGTCTATTTATGATAGGCCTACTCGTCTTCACTTCATTAGTGTCTATTGTCTGCTGGTTGGCGCCGGAATAGTTCCCTATAGGCCTATATTTGCCTATACCCGGCCAAATAGAGACTTATATCCCAGCCTATTCATGATACTCGTCTTCACTTCAAACGGAATAGTTTCACCTGTTCTGGCTTATGCCTATAGCGACGGGCGGCCGGGTCACTTCTCGCTTGAGGGGTGGTCTTGGCCGTGACATGGCAATACAGTTGCCTGTTCTGCCCAGAAATTGTGACTCGGAAAACAAGTCGGCGAGTCAAATTCGAGTCCAGGGTTCGAGTCCAAGTCCGAGTCGTGACAGTCCAAGTCCGAGTCCGAGTCCGCAGAAAATCAGTCTCGAGTCGGACTCGAGTCCTTGGCCGGACTCGAGTACTACATCACTGGAAAGCAGACGCTTGAAACTAATAATATAAACGAACAGAAATGTCACAAAGTCATGAACACTGGCGTAGGCCCTAAACTTGCCCAAAATATTGGGGGGGGGGCATGGGGTCTGGACCAGCGGTGCCATAAAACAAGTTTTTCAAGGTGAAAATATTTTGTGTGGGTTTTTTGGTATTTATGGTTTTGTTTGTTGCTTTTAAGATTTTCGGAATTCGAATAATAAAAATCATGAAAAATGGCATGAACAAGAGCTTCAACTCAGTTTAATTCAGTTGCGATTTCCGAAAATTAAAAATCTTTAAATCAATGTTATTAAAATAACTTCTACAAAAATAAGAAATTTGTTGTTTTAACTACAAAAACCAAATTTTGTGGTTTACTTTTTCTTTTGTTTTCTTTAAAACCACAAACCGAAAAAATTTCTTTCACCTGTGGTCTGGACAGTCAGCAGAGGCTTCCGGTGTTATGTCAATGCGCATGAAATGGGCGTTTTGTTTACATGTAAATTTGTTTCGTATTGAAGATATTGAAGATAAAAATAAATCTTTCTTTTCATTATGAATTTCTAATAGTATTTCAGTTCTGTGTCTCTGTTTTTCTGTTTCTGAAGAAATTTGTCTATATTGAAACATAATATTTTAATATTTGAAGAAATTCTCCTCTCGATTTTTGTGGGGGGATTGCCCCGGCTCCTCAATTATAGGGGGCACGTGCCCCGGCTGCCCTCCCAAAGTCTACGCCTATGATCATGAAATGTAAATTTCAATATACCGTTAACGGCTGCCTTTTAAACTAACGGCTTAAAACGTACTTAAACTAATATACTTAGGTGGCGAAAAGGCTGAAAAGAACGAGTTGAAACGGGCCAATTTACCTCGGTCGCGCATGCCGAAAACTTCCTTTCATTTTAGTCAACATCTAAGAATTCACACGCGTTGAAAGTTTTCATCAAAGAGGGCAATCTTCAAGGAAAATTTCAACACAACGAAAAACGCAAAACATTGTTTAGAATGAGATTTTAACAAATTATTAAACTATAAAGGTCATAATAAATTTCAAGCACCCTGAAAAAAATACGTTTACAAATTCTTTTTTTAAACCGTCTTAGGACGGGCAATAATCTAGTTACTTATAATAATTGGAAAAATAATGCAGACGATCGATCTAAGCAGACTGACAATCAGTGTTTAATCTAGTCCCCTAGTCTTCTGGGAGGGGAAACTAGATATCTGGGGGGACCAACCGATTTTTTCATTTCATCCATCAAGAGTTTAAGACTTTTCCAACTTTCATCCAAACTTTTTTAAACTTTCATGTTGAAAAAAGTTGATGACCTTTTTTAGTCATTTGTCGAACTTTTTCTATAGGAATTACTCTCTCACCAACGTCGATGACCTTTTTAGGAATTCGTGACCTCTCGGGGTAAACCATAATCCTGGGGGGAATTTCCCTCCCCAAAAGCGTCTCCACATTATAATATTGCTGGCCTCTGAGGGGAAACAAATCCTGGGGGAATTCACCCCCAAAGACGTCTAGATTAAACACTGACTGACAATTAAACTACAGGTTCACCTGCAGGCCGACGAAGCAGTATAGGTAGATCTCCCACAGGTGAGGTAACACGATGACTGTCGGGCTTAGAGAATGTGATGACAACAGAACGAGGCAGACAACAATAAATGCAGGTAATCGTAATCTCCAAACATCTAAAGCGCCATTCGAAGGCCAACTGCAGATAGAAGATATCTGAAGTTTTAAACTGTAAATACTGGTGCGTCTCACTCTTTCGAGTTGCGTACATAACTCGGAGCGCAGAAAACTCGGACTGTTTAGAATTATGTGTAATACAAAAAAGACACTGCATTAGTTGTCTCGATTAGATAAAGTTCTTAATCAATAATAATTCTACGTCATAATAATTTCTGTTGTGTAACTCAAATACTCTCTATAAGTTTATATTTACATTTGAAGTGACATTCTGAAAGGTATAATGACGATAAATGTAAAAGGAATTATTGTATTCAGGTGTTATGTTCTCCAAAACCGGGCCACATACCTATCCGACAGTAATATAGCTTAGTTCTCTAACATTTTCTTATTATCTTGAAGATCTGAAGATGCAAGCTAAAATCCGCAACGATGAAAAGCAATTCAAATGTTAATTCTGTTACAAGATATTTGCACACAATCCAAATCTGAAAAGACATACTAGAATTCACACTGGAGAAAAACCAGACAAGTGCAGTTTATGTGACAAAGCATTTTCAAGGAAGCGTAATCTGCATCGTCACACAAGAACTCACACTGGAGAAAAACGATACATTTGTCAGTTATGCAATAAAATTTTTCGCACTTTAATAATCTTCGCGTGCATTCAAGAACCCACACTGGAGATAGGCCGTACAGATGTAAGATCTGTCACAAAGGATTTGTGTTCAAATGCAGTCTGGAATACCATGGAAAAAACCCACACTGGAGAAAAAAAATTCGAGTGCAGATTATGTCACAAAGGATTTACTCAGAAAGATTCTTTGAAAGTCCATACAAGAATCCACACTGGAGAAAAACCGTACATGTGTAATTTATGCCACAAAGGCTTTGCGAGAAAATGTACTTTCAAAGTTCATACAAGAACCCACACTGGAGAAAAGCCATACACGTGCAATTCATGTCACATATCATTTACACAGAAGAATAGTCTGGATAATCACAAGAGAACCCACTCTGGAGAAATGCCATACAAATGCAGTTTATGTGACAAGGCATTTTCAAAGAAACATTATTTAAATTGCCATACTAGAATTCACACTGGAGAAAAACCATACACGTGCAATTTATGTCTCGTAGCATTTACACAGAAGAGTAATCTGAATAATCACAAAAGAACCCACACTGGAGAAAAACCTTACAAATGCAATACATGTCATAAAACATTTGCACAAAGAAATGGTCTGGAATGCCATAAGAGAACCCATATTGGGGAGAAAGCATACCAGTGCAGCTTGTGTCAGAAAGCACTTAAACAGAAGAGAGATCTGAATAATCATACAAGAACCCACACTGGAGAAAAACCATACATTTGTCAGTTATGCAACAAAATGTTTACACGACTTAATAATCTTCATGTGCATTCAAGAACCCACACTGGAGAAAAACCGTACATGTGTAATTTATGCCACAAAAAATTTGCAGCAAAAGGTGCTTTCAAAGTTCATACAAGAACCCACACTGGAGAAAAGCCATACACATGTAATTTATGTCACACAGCATTTACACAGAAGAATAGTATGGATAATCATCAGAGAACTCACACTGGAGAAAAACCTTTCAAATGCAATACATGTCACAAAACATATGCACAAAGATATGGTCTGCAAAGCCATAAGATAACCCACACTGGGGAGAAAGCATACAAGTGCAGCTTGTGTCAGAAAGCTTTTATACAGAAGAGTGATCTGAATAACCATACACGAACCCACACTCGAGAAAAACCATACAAATGCAGTTTGTGTAACATGGCATTTTCAAGGAAACATTATTTGAATTGCCATACTAGAACTCACACTGGAGAAAAACCATACACATGCAATTTATGTCAAGTAGCATTTACACAGAAGAGTAATCTGAATAAACATAACAGAACTCACACTGGAGAAAAACCTTTCAAATGCAATACATGTCACAAAACATATGCATAAAGATATGGTCTGGAATGCCATAAGAGAACCCACACTGGGGAGAAAGTATAGAAGTGCAGCTTGTGTTAGAAAGTATTTATACCGTTCAGAGAGATCTGAATAATCATACAAGAAACCACACTGGAGAAAAACCATAAAAATGCAATTTATGCGACGAGGCATGTTCAAGGAAACATTATTTGGATTGCCATACCAGAACTCATACTCCATAATGTGCAATTTATGTTACGTAGCATTTACACGGAAGAGTACTCTGAATAATCACAAAAGAGCCCACCCTGGAGAAAAACCTTACAAATGCGATACGCGTCAAAAATCAAATGCAACAACATATGGTCTGGACTCTGGAATTACAAACCCCACACAGCAGAGAACCACACAGGTGCAGCTTGTGAGAAAGAGTTTATCCAAAAAAATAAACTCAATAATCATTCAAGAACCCACACTGGAGAAAACCATTCATTTAACAGGTGTACAACAAACTGTTTTTGAAACTTGATCGCCTTCACGTGCTTTCAAGAAACCACATTGGAGAAAAATCATACAAATGCTATTTATCTAACAAAAACATTATATGGATTGCCTTACAAGAATCCACACTGGATTAAAGCGGTACAACGGAAAAGTATGTTACAAAGCATTTTCATAAAGCAGTAATCTCAAGAAGCACACGAAAACACAACTTGAGGAACGCCATAAAAGTAGGAATTAAGTGATAAAGCATTTGAATAAATTAATAAGGATATAAAAACTCTCAGTGGAGAAATGTTATGCAAGTATGAGTAAAGTGAAGAAATTAATTCTATAACCTGGAGATAAAACAACGAAATCTCTGCATGAACTTTCATCCAAGCAGAGAAAGAAACTGTATCCAGGTGAGGAGCTACTTCATTCAACACTCGATTTTGACAATTCTTTTTCCTCTTAAGGATCTTAGTTGTTGAGTCTGTGATGAAATTTTTCAAATGGAAAAGGAGTTTATGGAACATCTTCAGCATCATAACTTTAAGAATCTTCAGAAAGATGTATTTCTAGAACTATTTGAAATACATATTTACAGTCACTTTCTTCCAGATGAACAAGGTGGCATCACAATTTTCTCGTTTCTATGCTTTAATTTTGCACTAACTACTTTAACAATCGCTGTATAATTATAATATCAGCACGTCAGTGGCATCTCTTGTGAGATGTGGTATCTTTGTTCATTTTGTGGTGTTCTCCTTTTCACAAATGGGAAAGCACCAAAGGTTTTACGTGTTCAGATTTTAGTATAGCATTGTTCATCATCTTTGCTACGTATTTGACTTTTTTAATTTTACTGATTAAATTATATGCCAGATAACCATTTGGCATTGATCATTGCCTACTGGTTTGCAAGTGACTTTTAGTTGAAAGCAATTGTTCATATAGTGTTAAGTCTGGAGTTACATTGCGACATTTTTTTCATTGTACTGTGTCTTGTGAATTAAACTAGTTACGTTTGGCTGAGAAGTTGTACGTGTATTATAAGAGGCACATCATGATGTACAGCAGCAAAACTATACATTTGAGCATCCTGGAAGGTAGAGTTTTTTTTAGCACAACGACCATACACCGTCAGTAGGCAGCGAGGGAGTGGGCTGGGGCTCTAATATGCGGAGGCTAAAGAAAATGGTCATTAAATTTTCACACGAATGGTTGCCTCACGGCTACTTAAGAATATTTTGCGTAATGACCCTAATTAAAATTTCAGATTTTAACAATTTATATGCATGATATAAAGTTACTACGTATATTTAAAGAACTAACCAATGCTGTTGTAAAGGTGCTGCTCCAATCCGAAACAAACAGATACACTCAAGTAGTTTGATCAGTGGATAAAAGGTAAAATATAGCACATCTGAACACTTCTTTTGAACTCACCATAAAATTAGGTACTTGCATGAGGTAGGCAGAAAATTGCATCGCGTTTGTGAGGTAAAAAATCGATACTAACAGTCTGCACATAGATGATAACATACGTAATACATACATAAATGTATACAAACATAATTATATACATTCATTCATTCATTCAAAAATTTAATATAGCGCACCTTCAAGAAACCTACTCAGAAGCGCTCCCAGCCCAGCCACGGCAATAGAGATTAGACTTGAGCAGCTTGTAAAAAGCAGATGTGTTACCCCTAGGGAGAAGGCGAATCTCTAATGGAAGACCATTCCAAATGGAGGGCCCAGCTATAGAGAAAGCCCGGCGTTGCCTAATTGTGGAGCGAGCCCGAGGGACTAAAAGTTCTCCCCCGGAAGAAGACCGAAGAGCACGCCGACCAACTGAATCAGAGACCGGGCGGCAGAGCTCACACAGATAGGCCGGGGCACAGCCTAAGAGACAGCGCCATACCAGTACAGCAACCCTATAGCAGATACGCTGCGGGACAGGGAGCCAATGCAGCACATCACGCATGTATGCAGAAATAGGGGCATATTTAGGGATGTGCCCAATGAGCCGAGCAGCTGACCGAAGAACCCGGTCGAGGCGGCCAACCAATCCAAGCGGCAGACCAACCAAGATTGCACTGCAGTGATCCAGCCTGCTTGTTACAAAAGCATGTATAAGGATGACAGTAGCATCATGAGACAGAGAACGAGAACATGCAGAAATACATTCATGCACACATACAATGTATGTCATGCATACATCCATCATACATACGCGGATACATACATAAATACATACATACAAAGCATGTATAGATACACACATCTATCTATCTATAAGATAGATATATAATAATAATAATAATAATAATAATAATAATAATAATAATAATAATAATAATAATAATAATTATAATGATAATTACGATAATAATAATAATAATAATAATAATAATAATAATAATATTTATTCTTTAATTAAGCGCCTGCAAACGCACTGCGCTGTACATGTACATGTTATGCGATAAACCTTAACTATTAACAGAACAGACAGCCTGCAATACACATATATATACATCATCGACCTATATTAGTGGACGGAGCGTAGACCAGTATATTGCCTTTTAGATTCTGTCGCCTGCCTATTATGCTAATGAGCTCTTTGCCTGACGTCATGGCTGGCGAAAGCTTAGTATTTGCCATCGACAGTTAAGTGACACGACCCACTGCGCATGCGCACACGAGAGAACCATGACGTCACAGGCATCTTTGCATGCAACAGGCCAGGCCTCAATTTGAATCTCTTACGCTATGTAAATCATAGAGGGGAGATTGGAGGGAAGGAGAAGGAGAGGAAGACCGCGACAGATGATGCTTGGATGGATGATGACCGAAGGATACAGCAGACTGAAGAGAAAAGCACAGCGAAGAGAAGAATGGCGTCATTGGAAGTGGAAACCTGCCGAAGGGCAGAGAACTTAAAGAAGAAGAAAGAAGAAGACGCTATGTCCACCTAATATAGGTCGATGATATACATGCATACATAATCATCATCATGATCTTGGCCCGCTTTCGGTTGCTGCCATTTCTACAGCTGGATGCACGCCATCTCCAGCCCGGTGATCATGATGATTATTACGATGATAATTATGATCATGACGGTGATAATCGACGATGATGACGATGATGATCATGAGGACGGTCGTGATGATCATGATCATGTTAATGATCATCATGACCATGAACACAAACATGATGATGATCTTGGCGATGATGATATGATGATTATGATCATGATGATCTAGATTATGATGATCTTCAGATTATGGTTATGGCTATGATAATGACGATAATCGTCATGATAATCGTACTAAACACCCTCATCATTATAATGATCGCCATCACGATAACGGTCAGAGCGATGATGATGGTGATGATGTTGATCATGATAATGATGATCATAATGATGATGATGTTGATGCTGATGTCGATGAAGAATATCACGATGATGATAATGATGATGGAGATGATGGCGATGTTGATCATGATGATATTCATGTTCACCACTATGATGATCATACTAATGATGGTCATGATGATCGTTCTTAATCATGATAGTGAAGAAAAGAGGGATTATGATGATGATGATGACGACGACGACTAATATGATTATCATCGTGATGATCATTATGGTAATGATGAGAACCATGTTGATCAAGATTACGATTATATTCATCACGACGAACGTTTCAGTCATAACGATCAGGATGATCATCACGATCATGATGACCATGATCACTATGATGGTCATGATGAAGACGATCATAATGATGGTTGTCATTTTTCACGATGATGGTGATCATGATGATCATTATCATTATCATCATGACTAAGATGGTGGTGATCATACTGATGATGATCATTATAATAATCATGATGATCATGATGATGATTACTTTGACGATTTTTGCGATGATGATATTCACGGTGATGATGATGATGATGGTGGTGGTGATCATGATGATAATGACGATTTCGAAGAAGTTTATGATGCTGATGACGATATTGATCATGGTCATGATCACGATCTTCATGATGAGGATCATTATAGTGATCATGGTGATGATGATGATGACTTGATGATGATATTAAGATAATAATGACGAAAAAGATGATCATGACAATGATCATGACGATGATGATCATGACAACGATGATCATGACGATGATGATCATGACAACGATGATCATGACGATGATCATCATGATGATCACGAAGTTAATCTTTGTCAAGATGATGATCATAGTGATGGTGACCATGATAATCATGAAGTCTATGATTATTATAATGATGATGACCTTGAGAAACATGATGGTGATCTTGTTCGTGACGATGAAGTTATCATGAACATCAACATAAAGATCAGCATCAACTGTAACATGAACATGACGAAGTGGACACATCATCATAGGACTTTGACGTGCATAGAAGTTTGCTGATCTTCTTAGGATCCTTTGTTTGTTTTCATACGTTTTCAGAATATTTATTTCATATTCCAATTTCATTTATTATCCTGAAACCACAATCGCAGAATCACAAGACTAACGAAAGGGAGGCAGCCTGAATTCACAAACATAAAACGATCACTACAGCATCTATAGAGCTCTATATTAATCTTCATCTTCTGTTCAAAACAGTGAGGGATGCATTTAAATAGGCCTACCTGTTGCTGTCTTCGCATCAATGCTGGCCTTTTCCTTTTAAGTACGAAAAAACCCAACTGGAATAGAATAAAACACTGAAAGGGCAGACTACAACCCACAACTCAAGCCATTTACAAAGTTTAGATGCAAATAAGATTTGTGAATTGCATTTTCATGTCATGTAGCTTACGTTGTGTCACTCAGTGTGGTCAGTTTTGCCCTTTTAGCATTGTTAGTAAATGCAATTTATCCAAGCACAATAATATTAATGCCTCAATTATATACACATAATTTAAAATTCTGAGGCTATGATATGGTCATGTAAGCCTTTGTTCGTTTGCTCATTAGGCACTACTGGATTCAGATGCTCCTCGTTTCTTGGACATGGTGTAAGGAAAGCACTTGAATCTCAGTTGAACATACTGATCAGAGACAACAAGGTAAACCGATAGTTGTTGGTAAATGCTGAATAAATCGAAATACATTAGCAAACTCAAGTGTTATTGGGAAAAAAGTCCGCATAAAAGGAAAATAATTAAAATATGTTACAATTATTGAAGTTGCAAAAAAATTTACACTACTCTATCGAAACTGTAAAATTGCGCATTGAAACTACGTATTGTGACGACACACAATGTATTGTATTCATTAGCTTGGAACAATCAGGCAGCACACAGGAATACGGCTATTTATCATCATCATAATCATCATCTTCATCATCTTCATCCATCATCGTCATCATCATCATCATCATCATCATCATCATCATCATCATCATCATCATCATCATCATCATCATCATCATCATCATCATCATCATCATCATCATCATCATCATCATCATCATCATCTCCTTCGAACCTTGCATGTAGCATTGTGTGGGATTCGGTCAACTGGCATTCTCCGTACATGTCCAAACTATCAGAGTCTTCGTTAAACGACTTTGTCTAGCAGAGTTCATTGCATAGGTGCCTTGCCTAATGATCGATTTGTCTTATGTCGTCATTTCCTATTTTCTGCAGTCTTGAAATACCTGCGATCTTTCGCAGCCAGCCCATTCTCATCTTCCTTTCGCGTTGTCCAACATTCCCATCGGTATATAATAATAATATTCTTTATTATTTCAATCTGACAAGTACGCAGTAAGATTACATTGAAACATGAAAGAAGTACAATCAAGATCTTAATTAAACACAGGGTTTGGCAGCCATGCAATGCGCTGCCCTAGAAGGGGGTTACGGGTATCGAACCGCGATCTGATGCTCTCTTGGCTATGAGTGTTATCATTATTCTTTCTCACTCCCAAAAAATGAAAATTTATTGTATAATCGTCTCGTATATTTTTGTCGTAGTTTTCTTTGTTATTTCTGTGCTTCTCCACATCCTGTTCATTAATCCAAATGCTTGTGAAGTGCGTTTAATTCCCCATTAGGCCTATATGTCTTTTTTGTTGCTGCCATCTGCGTTCATTAGCCCTCCTAGATAGACGAATTGTTCTACTTCTACTTGCTCAATAGCTTCTCCTTGGTTTGTTATAATTATTGGTGTCTCTTTGATCTTTTCAATCACCACTTTTGGTTTCTCCGCGTTGATCATTAGTCCGAATCTTCTACTGGTTTCGTTAGTCTATGTCTATGTCGTATATATGTTACAGGCAATTCGTAAAACCAGGGATTTTGTAAAATGCCTGAAATTTTTGGGCAATTTGTAAAATTCCTGATTCACTCAGGCACTTTACAAAATCCCTGAAAAAACCAAGGACTTTGTGAAATCCTTGAAATCAGAAGACGAAAATTTGACAGATTGCCTGAAATGAAAATGACGAACATAATCGAAGTTTAAATGCAAATATATGTTCTATTTTAAAAGGTTTGTCATTTTTAATTGGTATTTTATTTAAAGTTCAGTTCTCAAGTTGTAAAACCAGGGATTTTGTAAAATGCCTGAAAGTTTATTATGCAAACAAGCCTTATTTTTAAAGGATTAACATTTGTACATGGTATGACCATATATTTTAAGTTCAGTTCTCAATAGCAGTTTTTCTGTTTTCACACGACATACTAGAATGACATTGATTGTTACACTTGACTTATTAATTATTAATTGACAGATTAATTTTTCAAAGAGAAAGTGAAGTTGTCGAGCCAGACTAACAATCCGGTGTTAATCCGACTCGACAACTTCACTTTCCTTTGAAAAATGTGCACCTATTTGTCTTACAGCGTCCAGCGAACTTTGAAGTTGCAGGATAATTGAAGTTATTGATACAAATTAATTAACAATACCGCTCGACAACTCCACTTTTCCCTTAAAAATTTGCACCTATTTGTCTTGCAGCGCCCAGTGAACTTTGATTAACTATTTCCTTATATAATAATTCTTTGATGTGCTGTCGCAGCAATTAGAAGTTGACCGAAATATCTACGGTTGGCTGAGATTAGGACTGTGGTCAGACGAGTACCCTTGCTATAAATTAAAACCCAGCCAGCACTATTTCATTTCTGTTTTTCCTTGGTTAGGTCAGTTCTAAATTTAATCTGTCAATTAAAAATTAAAAAATCAAGTGCGACAGTCGATGTCATTCGAGTATGTCGTGTGAAAACAGAAAACTGCTGTAGCTTTCGAGAACTGAACTTAAAATAAAATACCATCTAAAAATGTTAATCCTATTAAAATAGGGCTTGTTTGCATAATAAACTTTCAGGCATTTCACAAAATCCCTGGTTTTACAACTTGAGAACTGAACTTTCAATAAGATACCATCTAAAAATGATAAACCTTTGAAAATAGGGTTTGTTTGCATCATAAACTTCGGTTATGTTCGTCATTTTCATTTCAGGCAATCTGTCAAATTTTCGTCGTCTGATTTCAGGGATTTTACAAAATCCCTGGTTTTTTCAGGGATTTTGTAAAGTGCCTGAGTGAATCAGGAATTTTACAAATTGCCTAAAAATTTCAGGCATTTTACAAAATCCCTGGTTTTACGAATTGCCTGTAACATATATACAGTAACTGTAGTACTGGTCTGTTTCTAGTGAGGTGTGAGGAGGCCAATGTCGTCAGCAAATTGGATATGATTCACCAGCTTCTAACAATGTATAGTGATTAATGATCTTATGCCAGCGTGTTACCATTCATCTATCCCCTCCCAAGACTTGTATTGCTTGTATTTCTCTAGCAAGTGATGTTCCACAAATTCCATCATTTTCCCCATTTAGTAGGCCTATTTGACATGATAGGCTAGATCTGCCTGTAGCTTCATGAAAATGATAAACACAAAATGGGGCTATCTCGCTTCCTTCCGGCCCACAGTCTCAATAAACTCATAATTTTACAATTTAATGATCAAACCCGAAATAAAATGGTGTATGAAACTGAGGTCGTTGGCATGCAATTAAGTGGGACAATTATTAGACAATGAAGACCAAAGATAGTATATTAGGGCCTAGTACGTCGAAAATGGTATGTGCAGCGGCTTCATCTCAATCGAAGTTTTCCAATGTATTATGTGTTTGGATCGTATGCAATTTTACTTGCCTTTGTCTCAACTTAAGCGCCACAAGAAGTAAAATGATTTTAGTTCTGAAAATAATTCCTAATTTCGTTCATAATTTTAGTTCGGCAAATAATTCCTAATTCAATTCCGAATTTCGTTTTTGCTACTGAAATTCCTAATTTTACTTCTAGTTTTCGTTAACGAATTTTTACTTCTAAATTTTAGTTTTCGTTAACGAAAATATCACTGCTACCTCTGTCAACCGTATGCTATGCTGTTCCCAGGTATGGTTAGGCTTTGCCAACAAGCAGGAAGTTGATCATTTGGGCGCAATTATTCGTTAGTTGGTTCGTCTTGGTTACCTCCCTCCTTCTTTTCCTACTTTTGAGGAACTCTACAAAAAAGCTGATCGTATATCGAATATACTCTTTAATAACATTCTCAAAACCCTAGTCACCTCCTCCATGACCTTGTATACCTCCCGTTCTAAAGAACGGGTATCATTTGCGCCCTCGTTCCCATAATCTGGTTCTCCCTAGATTTGACTCCCTTACCCGACGAAGTTTCTTGGGTAAGATGCTGTACAGTTAGGCTCTAGTGCTATTATTTCATTTATGATCTATTATAACGTCATTATCTATATATAGGCCCTATAATTTCCTTATATGTAAATTTGTCCGTCGTAGGACGCTACGTCACAAACTGCTTCTGTTCTATTGTGAAACAGAAGCCGTTTGTACCATCGATATCTATATTTAGACCTGGATTGAGCTTAGCCTATTCGTCCTGCCCGAAGCGGCGCGGTCGGCGAGCTGGCCTTTCCGCCATTTTGTTACTCGTATTCTATCAGCTATGCGTTTCATACCTGTAATAAAGTTTCGACTAAAACCTTCAAGTAAAGAGCATTTCCACATTCAATGCAAGCTAACCAACCGTTAATTGATGTTCAGTCGTCTTACTACGACTAGTACAAATTAGTATGTGTTGTTTAGCAACAATTCTTTAGTAAAGGACCAAGGGGCGTCCATATAGTACGTAGCCTACGCACAGCATAACGCACAGAGGTAGAGGGGTCAGGTATGCAAGCGTGGGGTCAGCGGAAAATGTACGTACGCATTATGCGGGGTTATGCAGGGTGAGAATTGTCGGGGGGTTGAACCCCCCAGTCTTTCTTAGGACCCCACAGTAAAGTCTTCATTGCACACCCAAACTCCATGTAAATCAATGTCTAACCCCCCCCCCCAGTCTTTTTCCTACAATTCTCATACTGGGGTTATGTCCATATATTACGTACGCATGGAGGGAGAGGGGGTAACCGAAATGCATGTGTTGCGTAGGATTGCGAATGGGGGGGGGAAGGGGTTGGGGTCTACTGATAATGTACGTACGCATAGGAAACGGGGCCTTCGAGTTGATTGGCCTTCAAATGAGCTAGAGTTCAGTCTTTCCAGCTATCCGGTACTACCAGAGGAAGTAGGATTGTGGGAGAGGTGTCATTTGTATGCCACCTTACCTCTGAACGCTATTACTAAACTATCACACAACTCAGCAGTGAGTCCATGGATTACTCATCCTTCAATCTGGCCTAAAGTGCAGACAGTCGCTGCAGCCTGGACCTGTGGTACTGACACATTCTGCAGCTGTCTTGGTGGGGGGTGCGTCAACCGTACGTACCAAGGTGGGGGTGGTAGAAAAAAGTACGTGTGCGAACAGGGAGAGTCCAATTTTCCTGAATTGTTGCGTATGTAATATATGGAATGATTTAAAATAATGCCTCGTTTGCTTCGGGATATCTCTTAAAGGCACATAATCCACCTCCCTCCGAAGGGTCTGACTTCACCCTCCCCACAGATGGCGCCACTGGAGAAAAGTCTTCCTCCCTGCCCTAGGACACAGACCAGGCCGAACACTTCGTATCCTTCCAGACCGTCAGCACCACCTCAGACGACGACCTACACCTCCTCATTCCCGCGCAATGATGACTGGTATGACCACCACCACCTACCATTACATCACATCACGGCAGTGACAAGTCATTTGGCAACTTTGGACTCCTATATCAGACGCTCCAGCTACACGCATCCTAACTACTCAACAGCCCATCATAGTCGAGATCACCGTCAGAGCCAAGGACACTTTGTCATTCCCCTTTCAGACCTTACTTACCTCCTGCAACAACCTCTCTCCTGCCTCCTGGACCTTTTGCAAGACAGACACCCAGTTCTCTAGCCCATGAAGCTACATATAAAATATACACAATAATTTCTGTTTTGATGTATATTTACTAAGCTCATGGGCATAACTTTGGTCTAAAAAGTGGGGGTACCATTTACCCCTTGGTACCCGTGACGAAGAGTTGCTGGATGAGGGAGTGCAAGGTGAAAAGTACGGCGCACATAATTGTATGCCTTCAGAGAGTAGAAGGCTAGTGTCAATGCAAAAGATCTAAGACCATCGGGATAGGATGAACGTGTTGGTCTAGCACACTTCTGATTCATGATCCGTTTCATTAGTAGCCGAGATACTCCAGTGAAAGTGCTTTCAAGTAATTTCTCACAACCAGAAGAGATCATGTCATTCTTCCTCAATTCTGACACAATTTCTGACAGCGACTTCACTCTGCGCCTGAGACGTTGAACTTTGGCATTGCTGTACTTTAAGCGCTTCTGTACTGCAACAGCACGATCAACAACAACATCCATTTTCCTTTTCAGAGATCTTGGACTATCTTTTATCGAATAGGAGTGATCCTTCTCATGCAGTACAACTGTAGGCGATGTTAACGGTGCACACGGTTCTGACATCTGTGTATTCATGGCAGCCTCAACCTGCTGCAATCGCTGTTTCGGGGGTTTCCGAGACTTCACAACCTAACACAGCAACAAGCAACATAAAATCAAGAATACAGCTGATAATGGAAAACATACATGTGGTTGATAGGCTGTTCAGAGGTAGCCCTAACCCAGAACATACTATTGTGCTATGTATTATTGTATCCTTGCGTTTTTCTCTGGATGGTTACCAAAAAGATGAAATGAATGTGCTTGTGCTTTTGACACATCTCTGTAAATACGTCAGGTGCCAGGTATGGGCTGGGACTGAATTTATGCACTATATAAATCCAATGTTCCTTGTAAAAGTACATATTTGACATATTTGACTGGCTCTGGACTTGGATCAAGGGATGTCTAAGTGGTGTCCTGTGCTTTGCTGACTTATACAAACTACTATCATGGTCTAAAATGATGTTACCATGTTTATAATTGTCTATATTTCATAATAGCAGCATAAATCAACAACAGCTTCACAAAACAATAAATATATTAATTAACGGTGTGCACAATTCTGACATCTGTCTATTCATGGTGGCCTCAACTTGCTGCAGTCACTCTTAATTAATTAATTAAATTATCCTCAGTTCACCAGTTTAAATAAATAATAGCTGACAGATGGGTATGAAGTAAAAAGTTGTTGCAGGAAAAATCAGTATGGAAAGAAACCTTAACAAGGTGATCAGATAAGGTAAAGATGGTTGGCACAGATCCAGGATGAAGTCTGACTGTCTGTCCAGTTTGATCAAAGCAGCTTGGCTGAAAGTGATCAGAGCAAACGACCGATTTCTTTGATGGTGCAAAACTTTCTCGATGCATATTGTTCACCCACTGTTTCAGCAGTTCCGGGTGGGAATGTGGAAATCTGTTGATATATTCAGCATATTCACAAATTTCAATTAGTAAATATGCGTTAGTACAAATTGCAAATATTTATTATACATCTATATAAGAATTTTGGGTGAGGAATTGTGATTAAGATGCGAAACTGGCAACTTTAAAGGTGCATGATGCAATGGTTTGGGATGATGTTTGGGACGTGTAAGTGGGGGTCTTCCCGAATCCCCGATTCCCGAAAGTGGTGGATAAGCAAAATTGTTTGAATTCCTGAAAACAATTGTCTGCCATTTGTTCGAATACTGAAAACTACTATGGATTAGCCGGCCAATATCCTGAATAGGGTAAAAATAGCTTTCCGGCGAAGTTCTGTTTCGGGAATTAGCCGCGAACCCGTGTAAGCGATAGGCCTATGGGTATTTCGCGTGATTGAAGTCCGTATTCACTTGAATTTATTTACATTTTCATCAGAACTCCGCTCACTCAGTACTAAAATAGTCAGTAAATAGGCATACTCACACATGAAACGACTGTGGTGCTCCTTTAAATTGCTGATTAGAACAGTTTATAGCCGCGCAACAAGGCATCTTCAGTCAACATTCGACAACACTCAGAGGAGCAAGGTGGTAGGTCGCTGACCTCATTTCTCAGCCCCCTTAGCGCAATCCAGGTCTAAATATAGATATCGATGGTTTGTACTGCCGTCTTGACGACGGCGGTCTTGACGACACATAGGCCTATAGGCCTATAATATGACGTCATAATATGACGGATTAATACTCTAACACTATACTGCTGTCATAATTATGACGGGAAAATACACTTGTTACTGTTATATTTTTCTTTCCTCTTTGGGTAAAATTGTATGTAAAGCGCTGTGCGTTTGATAGCGTTTATTAAAGAATATACTTACTTACTTACTTACTTAAACCAAATGCAGATGCATTCAAAAGTTTATATGTACTGTAGCAACGCTCAGCAATGACGTCATAAACACGACGATGTTCAAATTAAATAATTTTACGTTGCAACGGAGATCAGATTTCAAAGAAGGGCTTTGCAGTTGGAAAACTACCATTAACAGCGAAAACATTCGTTAGGTGGAAAGAGTTTGCTAAATTCTTTATGGCCGTTGCCTAGTTCAGGTAATTCTGATTATTTTTAAAAATATGAGTGCGACAGTTTTAAACGCTGCAGATGGACAAATTGATAAGATTCAGAAAGTTTAGCCATATATCGAGCTACCTGTCGGACGAGTGACATTGGTTCCCCACTAGAAATCAAAGTGTTGCGCAGCTGTATAATCGTTGAAATCTTCCACTGTTTTTTCTATCTGTGTCGTAATTTTCTGTAGTTCTGTTCTGTTACTATAGTGAGTAGGCCATTATCGTAAGTTAATCGTTAGAATCTGAGAATGGTTTCTTTTACCTGTGTCGTAATTTCCTGTATTTCTATTCTGTCACTAGTGAGTAGGCCATTATCTTAAGTTAATCGTTAGAATCTTCCTCTGGTTTCTTCTATCTATGTCGTAATTTCCTGTAGTTCTGTTCTGTTACTATAGTGAGTAGGCCATTATTGTAAGTTAGTCGTTAGAATCTTCCACTGGTTTCTTCTATCTGTGTCGTAATTTCCTGTGGTTCTGTTCCGTTACAATGGTGAGTAGGCCATTATTGTAAGTTAATCGTTAGAATCTTCCACTGGTTTCTTCTATCTGTGTCGTAATTTCAATGGTTTCTTTCAGTTACTATCTTGTCAATTTTAGTTAAGCTTGCATCTAGTTAAGGTTATTTTGGATTTCACTAGCTGTGTATGTCATTTTTTTCTCTACAATGAAAAGAGGCTATAATATAAACGTTTATATTATGAGAACGCCATTCGCTATTTGTTACCAATGCATTTATGTTACATGGGTAACCATGCTTAGTGGGCTTATAGCCCTTTTGGGTTACCATTTGTCGCCAAAACTTACCTGCCTTTTTTGTACACTGCTTTTTGTTGTTTTTGGTTACAATAAATCCTTGATTGATTGATTGATTTCCTGTGGTTCTGTTCTGTTACTATAAATGATTAGGCCATTATCGTAAGCTAATCGTTGAAATCTTCCAATGGTTTCTTCCATCTATGTCGTTATTTCCTGTAGTTCTGTTCTGTTACCTTAGTGAGTAGGCCATTATCGTAAGTTAATTGTTAGAATCTGAAAATGGTTTCTTTTATCTGTGTCGTAATTTCCTGTATTGCTATTCTGTTACTAGTGAGTAGGCAATTATCGTAAGCTAATCGTTGAAATCTTCCAATGGTTTCTTCTATCTACATGTCGTAATTTCCTGTAGTTCTGTTCTGTTACTATAGTGAGTAGGCCATTATTGTAAGTTAATCGTTAGAATCTTCCATTGGTTTCTTCTATCCTTGTCGTAATTTTTTGTGGTTCTGTTCTGTTACTATAGTGAGTAGGCCATTATCGTAAGCTAATCGTTGAAATCTTGGTTTCTTCTTTCTATGTCGTAATTTCCTGTAGTTCTGTTCTGTTATTATAGTTAATAGGCCATTATCGTAAGTTAATCGTTAGAATCTTCCAATGGTTTATTCAATCTGTGTCAATATTTCCTGTGGTTGTGTTACTAATGAGTAGGCCATTATCGTGAGCAAATCGGAAATTTTTCACTATTCTTCCGCTTCATTTGTTTAGGCCGAGTGACATCGCTGCTTGTAATACTATGGCTAACTTCTCTCTTGGTGAGTCTTCGCTGCCGTTTCTCAGAGTCCCTGCTCTTCCCTTTCCCCTATAAGATAGGGGAAACAGGCAAGATCGTGTTTGGATAATTTAATTGTATGATATATCTTTATATATCTTCATAGCTGCGCAATTTACATTGCGCAAGATCTCTATTTCTCTCCCAATTGTGCACGTCTTCCTTTCGTATTTACGTCTGTACCCTCATAACTGCGTAATTGACATTGCGCAAGCCCTCTCTTGTGTTTATTTCTATATACGTGAACTGCGCAATTTAAGTCCTATATCTGGGTCATTCCAGATCAACATGTTTATGTCGAGATGGCCAACTCTACTGCGCACGTCTACGCCATTGGTCAAGTCCTACCTGTTTACCTGACCTTGCCTGTTTGCCTGTCAGTTTTAAGTTCTCTGGCCTGGTCTGGGTATAAATATCCTTGATATATTTATGTTAATGTCGTCACGTCTACTGCTTATTGAATTCTACAGTCCAATGCGTGCGTCATGTCTCACCTGACCTTGCCCTGTTTACTTGTCCAGTTTTAAGCTCTACACAAGGTCGTATCTACTGCGCAATTTATAAGCTACAGAAACTTAATGACCAGTCTGACCGTTCCTTGTTTACGTGTCCAGTTTTAAGTTCTACACACGGTCAATCTAAGAGCACACGTTCACAATTTCTGTGCCATACAAATACAGCTACACAATATTATAACTATTCTACGCATTTAGTTTTTAATTGTTCGTATCATCGTTCGTTTTCCTCGCTTTCACTACATACTATGTGAAATATTTTTAAATCTACTTTTACGGTAGGGCCTACTTGATGATTTTAGTTATCTCAAATATAAGTTTCATTAATTGCTCTGGTATTCCTGCATTTTTCATTGCTGCCCAGTGCCACATTTCATCATGATAAATGCTGTCGAATTGTTTAAAGTCTTTGGCAAAGCTGATGAAAACTTCGTAGTTGTATTAAATGCTTCAGCTTGTGATATTAACCGATTTGTGAATCAAATGGTCTTTCAGTTTGTCACTTTTGAGCTCAATGTTTTGTTTGTTTTGACACAGTCCATCAAGTGTAAATGTGTCTTTCCGTCGGCTGATGTCCATGTCCATTTCCTGTGTCGTTTCTTTTGTTTGAAGAAAGTGTTCATTGGTGTGAAGCCGTTTGGAGCACAAAACTGGAGAGTTTCTCTCCGATGTCATTCGATCATGTCTTCCCAGCTGAATTTTCAATGGTGCTTTTCCAGGTTTCCTCTGTCTCTGCCGACTTTTGCGTAAAATCTCCCATCATTGACGATTTCTGAAGTCTGTGTATTATCTTCTGAACTTGTTCATAAAATGCATTAATTTCTTCCTCCGTATACCTGCTGGCGTCGGCGCATAGGCTTGGATGGCAGTCATCTTGGCAAACGTCGTCCGAAATTTTGCAGACATTAATCGTTGTGATATCAGCTGGCATCCGATCATCGGTTCTGTTGCTTTCTTGCTCAGAATTATTGCTATAATTATACGACATCGTTTGTATTACAAGCATAATAATAATTATAGACTTAATAGTGATGAATAATAATGATGATGATGATGATGATGATGATGATGATGATGATGATGATGATGATGATGATGATGATGACGACGTTGATAATAACAATGATAATAATAATAATAATAATAATAATAATAATAATAATAATAATAATAATAATAATAATAATAATAATAATAATAATAATAATAAAATTTCCGCAGCACTTTCCCTCTCTCGAATCCTGAGGAATAGAGGCCGTTCCAGATTATTTGCTTATTTTAATTAATATTTAAGTCCCCAAGAGATCATATGTACCTTGGGGCAAAAAAATAATAATAATAATAATAACAATGAGAGTGATGATGATTGTGATTACGGTGATGATAATGCTTGGTAGGCCTAGTTGTTTTGAATTTTGAGGACTTCCTCAGATAAAATAATAATGGGAGAAAAACAGTGGTTATGAAAAGTGGGGTACGGTACCCTCCACTCCAAAAAGTGGGGTGCGGATACTCTCGAACCCCCCTAAAAAAGGCCCATGATTCCGGTTGACGTCCAAGCCGGCATGTCGTTTCGTGTCTGGATAATTTAATTGTATGATTGGCCGCGTAGCCTATTTGGTTCGAGGCCAAAACTCCCAGATGTAGATATGGCCAGATCATTGGTGTTGAGTTTGATGTCTGCCCTTCTAGGCTTTCCACTTACCAGTCACACAGCATATATTAAAACGGGCAGATACTGGGCAAAATGTTCCATTTTTATTGGTCAAATGCTGTTTCTGTCTCACAAAGATATCGTGCATGTTATATGCATGATTGCAACAACGATTGCAACGACATTTTTTTATCTCCTTACACAAAGTTATTGTTAAATTAATGAAATAATAAAAAAAAGTTAACGTTAAAAGTTTCAGGTTTCAATTAGTTATTTTTAACTATTACTTCATGAAACTCATATTTCAGTATTTCATACAGCTTCCGAAATCTTCAGAATCACCAACGATGTCGCAAAGCCTTTCTTCCAAGGATTCACTTGAAAGTGTCATCGAAAGTGCTGCTCAAGAAAAGACATCCCATCAGCTAAGTAAGAAATCAGTTGTATCGGATGCTCATACAAAGGAAACCATGAAAATCCGTTCCAAAGAAAAGACATACGAATGCGAATTATGTAAGAAAATATTTGAGAAAGCTTGTTACCTGAAGAGCCACATGAAAGTTCATAATGGAGATAAACCATACCAATGCCGGATATGCCGAACATCCTTTACATACCAAAGTAACTTTAGGAGTCACATGAGAACACATACTGGAGAGAGACCTTTCCAATGCCAACTATGTCACAAGCGTTTTTCCCAATCTTCCAATCTAAAATGTCATGCAAGAACTCATACTGGAGAGAAGCAGTACCAATGCCAGACATGCCCAAAATTGTTCTCAGGCCAACATAACCTCATGAGTCACATGAGAACACATACTGGAGAGAGACCTTTCAAATGCAAACTATGTCACAAGAGCTTTACCCATTCTTCCACTTTAAAATGCCACGCAAGAATTCATAACGGAGAGAAGCCGTACCGATGCCAGATATGCTCAAAATCGTTCGCATGCCAATATGGCGTCAAGAGTCACATGAGAACACATACTGGAGAGAGACCTTTTCAGTGCCAACTATGTCACAAGCGTTTTTCCCAATCTTGCAATCTAAAATGTCATGCAAGAATTCATACTGGAGAGAAGCCGTACAAATGCCAATTTTGTTACTTAAAAACAAAAAGTAAGAGTGATCTAAACATTCACATGAGATTACATACTGGAGACAAACCGTACCTTTGCCAGGTTTGTCAGAAAACGTTCACATGCAGTTCAGGTCTGAGAAATCATGAAAAATGCCACTCTGGAGAGAAACCATACCTCTGCGAGATATGTCAGGAAACGTTCTTGTGCACTTCAGGTCTGAGAAATCATGAAAAATGCCACTCTGTAGAGAAACCATACCAATGCGAGTTATGCTCGAAGGCATTCTCATGCCAATTTTATCTCGAGAATCATCAGAGAATCCATACTGGAGAGAAACCACACAAATGCCAGCTATGTGCAAAAGCTTTCCCATACCATTATGATCTCGAACGTCACATGAGAGCCCATTCCGGAGAGAAGCCTTTCCAATGCCAGATATGTAAGAACAGTTTTTCTCTGTTTCACAATCTAGCACGTCATGTTATAATCCATACCGGAGAGAGACCATTCCAATGCCAACAGTGTAAAAAACGTTTTTCCCGATCTGATTATCTAACAAAGCATGCTAGAATTCATACTGGAGATAAGCCTTACCAATGTCAGGTATGTCCAAAACGTTTTACTTCCTTTTCCAGTTTAAGAAGTCATGCAAAGATTCATAGTGGAGAGAAGCCATTCCTTTGCCAGGTATGTCAGAAAACATTCTCCAACTCTTCATATCTGAAACATCATGAAAAAACTCACTCTTTATAGAAACCAGTTGCGTCAAGTTTGCAGAAAAGCATTTCCCAACTTCTCCACAGTAAAAAATCATGTTCGAATACTTCCTAGAGAAAAGCCATCTTAATTGCACTTTTGCCAGAGAACACTTTCAAGCAATTCTGTTCTGCAGATATAGAAAGAAACCATATGATTCCCGATGTGTGAAACAACCTTTGTTTATTCTTTCAGACTAAAAATCGTCTAAAATATTCATGTAAAAATTAATACTAGTGAGATAATCCCATCTATACCAATAACTGGTTATTATATTATGTCTCTTCATCTTGTGATCTGAAAACTCACGTGAGGCTCCATACTGGAGAGAAAGAATACCTGCAGCCGTTCTCACGCTTTCAGTTTTCACGACTAATAGGCCTACGATAACGGACACTGGAGAGAATATATTTGAGAATAAATCATATGAGGTTCGAAGCAAATTATCTGCCGGATGAAGTATAGAGCAGATGTGTTGAGTTAATCAAGGAATAGTAAAACACGACTGAATTTATTGTCACTAATGTTTGTTTGTTTTTAGAGTAATTAGTTACGTAGAAATTTTTAATTAGTAATTTTTAGAGTAATTAGTTACGTAGAAATTGACTTTTCTTGTTCGACTAAGCATAATATTATTTAGGACCTGTTGGTAATATGTTTAGCGTTCAAGGAAAATTTTTAGTTTGATTAAGCGTCTGTCGAAGTCAGACCTTCAGCTATGCTGAGCTGTTTTATTTTGCAGTGATGATATACTTTGTGTGGACAACTGGTCTTTT
The DNA here is from genome assembly GCA_963556255.1 of Allolobophora icterica. Lineage (NCBI taxonomy): Eukaryota > Metazoa > Annelida > Clitellata > Crassiclitellata > Lumbricidae > Allolobophora > Allolobophora icterica. Next base: position 30,757,940 of record OY744613.1, read on the forward strand.
GTTGCTTACTGTTTGGTTTTCACTCATTTACAATTATAAATATAGTACTCTGAATATTCCAGTTTTCAACCAACTAGTAAAAGACACTAGCTCTCTTTTCATCAACGTTACAAATTATGTTACCAAGCATTTTCATAAAGCAATAATCTCAAAAAGCACAATAAAACACAGACTGGATGTATCCTAAAAGTAAAAAATTATGTGATAAAGCCTTTGAATAAATTACTGGCCTCAATAAGCATGTAAAAACTCACAGTGGAGAAATTTTATGCAAGTGTGAGTAAAGTGAAGGAATTAATTGTATCATATGGAGATAAAACATCAAAATCTCTGCATGAACTTTCATCCAAGCAGAGAAAGAAGCTATATCCACGTGAAAATCTACTTCATTCAACAGCTGATTTTTATATAACTCCTTTTTCTCCTAAGGATCTTAGTTGTAGAATCTGTGATGAAATTTCTTAAGTTGAAAATGAGTTTATGAAACATTGTCAGCATCATTACTTTGAAAATCTTCAGAAAGATATATTTCTAGAACTATTGGAAATACACATTTACCGTCACTTTCTCGTTCTGTTTAAATTTTACACTAACCATAGCCTACTTTAACAATCGCTGTATAATTATAATATCAGCACCTCAGCGACATTTCTTGTGAGATATGGTATCTTTGTTCATTTTGTGGTGCTCTCCCTTTCACAAATGGGAAAGCACCAAAGGTTTTATGTTTTAAGGATTTAGTTTAGCATTGTTCATGACCACTGCTACATATTTGACTATTTTTTAATTTTACTGATTATGCCAGATAACATTTGGCAATGATCAGTGCCTAACGATTTCTGACTTTTAGTTGAAAGCAATTGTTTATAAAGTGTTAAGTCTAGAGTTCAGACTGTCTGCGACTGGAAAAATATGGATTCTCCGAAAAATAATTTCTGATTATAA